>OX578144.1:39747948-40947948 GCA_951213105.1 Amaurobius ferox | reverse complement strand
ATATCACTTTAAACTACAATGTGCGTCAATTTGAACTGTAAAGTAACTGTAAAATCCAGAGAACGAATTGTTTAATATTTATGAATGGAAACCATACTTTTTTTTGTAAAAAAAAGCATCTATAATATGAATACGCGTTTAATTAGTTAAGCTTTTTTACTTTATTTTCCGCTGCTGCATATCTACCAAGTTCGAGATTAACTCTCTCACTTTTGACCTTAACACAAGTTTCTCAGTTTGTATATGTATTACTTTCCCTATATACATAATGTATAAGGAAAAAATTGTGACTAGGTCGAAAATTCGAATTCGAGTTTTGACGGGAGAGCACGTATCAAGCATCCTTGATCACGAATCAAGCATTTTTGAGGTGATGTCTGTGTGTGTGTGTGTGTGTGGAAACGATATCTCACGAGCGAATGGAGCAATTCGAATGGAATTTGATACAAAAATCACAATCCGTGAATAGTGGAAGCCTATTGTTTTTTAACGCAATCGAATTTTCGAACGCCCTTAAATTTTCAAGAGAAATTTTGAAAAAATCATTAAAAAATCAAAATCTTTAATAAAATTACGCAAATAGACATCACTTATGTAATTTCTCCTTAGAAAACGATTGATATAAACTTTAGAATTCTAGCACGAACCGTTCTCGAGATATTGCACATTTTTCAAATAAATTGATCAAAAAATCAAATAAATTAAAAAAATATATTAACTGTTGAGAAACATGTTCACTTTTCATATGTAATATCATGCTATAAATTAGGTGACATCATTTTCGTAGATCTAGTTCGTTCCATTCATGAGAAAATACATTTTGATAAGTATTTTTGTATTTGAACGCCAATAGTCCTTTATCTGTTATAAGAATAACTTATTTCTCCTGCCATAACATTTCGCGAGATTCTGGCGACGAATTTGGCGGGATGTCGCCAACTTGGCGAATTTTTTAAATGTTGCCAAGTTAACTAAAATCTCGCCAAATTGTTAAAAATGACGCTAAATCAATGAAAATGACACCTAATTAACAAAAATTCAATATCTTGTAAAGAATATAAGTATCTACTGTAAGAATAACCTGTTTTTTTGCTGTAAAAGTAGTCAATTGATTGCATTATATAAGGGAAGTCATGTGCTGCCCACATCAGATTTTTATAACGCTTTTTAACATAAGTTTTATTTAATTTAATAATGTACGGTGCTTAGCGTTGAAAATACTAATTTTAATTAAACTTTTGCCGAGTTCAGTTTCGCCCTCTTTGTAGAGTTTCGGTTTTTTGGGTCGACGGGGAAGGTGATCATTGAGAGGGTTCCGACAAATTATATATCCTCTTATTTTGTTGACTCTGTGGGGTAAACAAAAAACTCGGTTGCATTAGGTTTGTTCCAAAGGTCAATTCTATACGTAGGTAAATACCCAGTCTTATAAGATATCGGGGCAACTTGAGGATCTCGAAATACTTTTAGATAAAAAACAATAAACTACGCTCCAAAGAAGGTTTTCCAAAATCCGGCTTCTTTAGTTTATGTGCGTCAGTTGATAATATAAGTGTGCAAATATTGAGTCTTCCAAGACACCATGTGTGTTATGGACGTGTAAGACAAACTTAATAAAAATTAATGTTCTCTATTCCTGGCGGGTAAACAAAAAAAAACTGATGTGTGCAGCACATGACTTTCTCTGCAGACTTATATTCACGTTCTCTTTGTTTTAATTAAATATCATTCAATTTCAATTCAATTTTCGTTCTCATTTGAAAACTGGACTTCTTTTCAAAGGTGGCGTAGAGAAAACACTAAAAAACTAAAATATCTCGAGAACGGCTAGTTTTAGTGTAATGGAGTTGGTCTTATTCTTTTCTTCGTTAAAAATAACGTATTGAACAAGCATTTCATGGATATATTTGAGCATACGTAGTTTTTTATTTTAGATTTTGGTGATTTTTGCTGGACATTTTGCAAAAAAGGCAGGTAATTTTTTTTCCGAATCATACCAAAATCTAATCAGCACCAGGGTAACCCACCAATGATTCATCTACCGAATTTTGTGAAATTCGGTCCATTAGTTTTTCAGCTAGAGTGGATGCAAGCATTTGCGGGCCATTTCGCAAAAAAGGCGGGTTTTTTTATACCGAACCGTACCCAAAATTAACCAGCACCAGATTCGCCCACAAGTGACTTACTTACCAAATTTTGTGAAATTCGGTCTATTAGTTCTTTAGTTAGAGTGGATAGAAAATCTGCTCAGACAGACACACAGACAGACAAACAGACACTCAGATACACACACAGACGTCACGCTAAAAATAGTTTTTTCGTATTCTAGAGGTCTCGAAACGTGTAGAGCTGTCGAAAACTCGAGTTGCGATTTTCGGCATGATTCCAATACTTTCCCTATACATTAAAATGTATTGCAGGGAAAGTAATAAGGCTATGGTAACTTTTGCGCGATTGTTGATTCCATAAGTGTGCAACAATGTAGCCTTCTAGCTCAGTCGGAGGCTTCTAGTGGGTCTAACTTTTTGAACTCCCCATTTTTTCACCCCCGGACGGTAAATCGAAAATCCAGCTCTGTTATATTCTGTATTGTGGTTAATACTATAAGTAAGCAAAGATTTAGACTTCTAGGTCACCAGGGAGCTTATTGATGGTCTGTAGAAACAAAAATAGTTTATGTTAGATACGTCAGCCAATTATATAAAGTGAATCTGGCTGCCCTTCTGTTATTTATACATATTTAATGTGTTTTGCACTGTGAAGCGTTTGTGTTACATAGCAAAAGCACGAACGTATAAAACGCTCAACGGATTTATAGTATAAAACTAAATATTATCCATATTTATAAGATAATTATTAGTATATGTATGGTACGATTTTGATATTCTATAGACTCAATGTGTAATTAAAAAGTTGTTTTATAACACCTAACTTACAAAAAATATTTAATTTTACAAACTGATATTTTCTGTACTTTTATCATCAGAAAGAAAAACGATAATATGAAATTCTTCATTAACAAGCACAAGTTTGTAAAATTATGAAAAATATCGATATTTTACTTGGTCGTTTATTTGTATAAGCCAAATGTCGTACAATATTGTAATTATTATTCTTCATTAGTATGTGGACTAAAATATGTTCAACGGATTAATTTATTGGTTTGTCTATCAGGACTGACAAAGCATTATCGTAAAATGTTTTGTTATCTTTTATAGACAAATATCTGTTTTCAATATGTAAATTACTTTTAGGTGCGATACTATGACGAAAATAAAAAAATAATCATGAAGTACTTTCAAGGATATAATATTAAATAACAATACTTTAAAGGAATGCTATCATATTAAGAATCTTTCCATATTAAAAAATAAAGTATTTTTCCAAGATATAATATAGCATTTATTGGATATATATCACCAAAATTAATAAAGATGCAAATTTTAATATTCAAACATTATAAAATTCGAACAGTAGCTTTATATAGTACTTTTATATTTAAAAACCGGGAATAGGTAATTTTATGAAGTTTTTCTGTTTTTCCCTTTTTCATATTACTTATAGAGAAATTATTGTTTTCGGAATTTTTCGAATTATATATTTTGCCAGAAAAATTCTGTTTATTACGTCCTGAACATATTTTGAACATTTTCGGAAATATATCCTTCTGTATATTAGATGTAGTCATGATCACTGAAGGTAAATTTCGCTTAACACTATGAAATTTTAAGTATGGTTATATTATCTAAAATATCAGATGTGGGCGGTACATGCATTTCCTTATATAAGACAATGGATTTGCTTCTTTCACAGTGAAACAATGATGTTTAAGATCCACTGCACAGTGTTTTTAAAGTTGAATTGTGCATTTGCCGCATTACCGGTCGAGAACATGTAAAACTATTTCAAAGTACTGAATTAATTTTTATTTCATGCAACTCTAAATTAACATTTATCACTATTAATAGCATCCCTAATAAGCAAAATCAGTATTTTAAAATGTCTAAATAATTAATTTATCAATTTCGTGTTATTTTCATTAACGCGTCAATTTTGACGATATTTTCGTTATCTGAGGCAAAATGTCGCCAAGTTCGCATTATTTGTAAAGTTCATCAAATGCATCGCCGAGCATTATAGACACACAGAGTGAAAATTATTTTTTATAGACCTATCATATGTCCGTAATATGATGGATTTCAGAGTTTGTTAAACATAACCTCACATTTAGCGTGATTTTCATCAATTTGAAGACAGTTTTATCAAATTGAGGACATCTTCGTCAATTTAGCAACATTTTAAAAGTAGCCGAGTTGCCAACACTTCTCCAAATCCGTCACCACAATTTTCACCAAGCGTTACGGGCAAATGGATGGACAAAGAAATGGGTTATTCGTATAGTATATTCTTACATTCTTTCCAAGATATTGATTCTTCATAAATAGTCATCATTTTCAATTATTTTGCGTCATTTTTATTAGTTTGTAGACGTTTGTTAACATCAATTTGGCGTTATTTCATCCAATTTGGCATTGGTCCCAACTGAAATTGCATTTCAGTTGGGAAGTGTTTCATAATCAATGAACGTTTGTTTTTTAAATTCATATTTCCATAATTTTCTGTTTTATCGTATTTTTGATTTCCTTACGTTACAACAGGTATATTTACTATATCAAGTTCTGTCATATTGCCATCTTCTATTTGACTGGCATTACCTTGTGTTCTATTCGGTGTTCAGTTGCGCTCGCAATGCAGAAGAAAATCCAGTGAATTAGGAAACACACGTTCTCGCATCCAACATTTTACGTTGCATTTTACGTTGTATTTAGTTCATTATTGATTCTGTGCAAAGTCACGTTCTATTCTTAGAATGCAACTTTGTTAAAATTATACTTTTCAATTTAAGTTTTTTAATAATTTCCACCATTCTATTATTTAACAAAACTAATATTCCAGTAAACGTTTTGCTTTTGCATGCATTTTTTTTTTGCTGTAGTTTCATAAGAAAATCGGTGAGCAACTTTTTCTCGTGATTGATTGATGTGAAACATCTCACCTTTCACGTATTTCGGATGGGAAAAGGTTGATCTGTTACGTGTGACGATGATACAAGGTACTTAGGGAAGTGAGATTTACTTACTTATTGTTTCAATCAATTTATTTAGATTATTTCAGAATAACTTCTTTTGAAGGGTCTCTATTTTTCACCAGTTCTGGTTAATGGTTTATGTTCAAATTCGGCAATGCAGAGACAATGGATTTATGGTAACTGCAGTTTTAAACATAAACTTGCGACTGAAGCATTCTGAGCCGCCGTTGGAAACTGCGTCGAAAGCAGGTATTCTTTTCATCGTAAATATCAAGGTTCTTTGATATAAGTTTGGGATATGAACTCGTCAACTAATTAGGACGTTGTCATCCTGCCGTCGGCGAGCTTAGCATTTTGTTATTCGTGACTCCAACGACCAGGAGTGTTGTTAGCTAAAACACAGCACATTTTCTCATAATTACAATTAAAAATTGTTTATTAAATTTAAAGTGGTAATATCCAGTCTTAAACAACCTGCGCAATGAGTATCAATTGTGCTGTCCTTCCTCAGTGACATCCAAAGATATTATCGGTCTCTTCAGAGAGCAAAATGCGCGCTTTTGCTTTTCCCGGAAGTCAGTCATACCCTGGATAAACGCTCCCCGCTCCCCCGGTATATATGCCTCTATGAAAACGTTTAAATCGAATTTATATTTTAAAGCATTTTTTAAAAGTCTACATTGGAGTCATCCGATAGAATCACATACATTTGTAAAGTTTGTTAATTTCTATTTGAAATTACAAATAAAAATTACTTAACTTGTTACTTTAACATAAAACTTCTTGCACTTAAACTTTAAATTGTTTTATCATGCAATATTTATAACTTAACTTAATCTTGCTTGTTATACTTACTTATTTTAAAGTTATCATATATTTTTAATAGTAGTAAAACTTTATCTTCCTCAGAGCTTGCTCAGATTTTCTATTTGCTGCCCTTAAGGCTTTGGCCCATCCCCCTCCCTCCTTAGCACCGACTTGCAGGTTGAAGCCAAACAAGACAAAGACCAACCAGATTCCAGCACACAGCAACTCCAGTCTAGCGCCCTCAATGGAGCAGAGCGCACAACGCATATTGCTATACTTGTTACACTCATTCACATGTGAACATATTGCTATATTCGATGTGGGGATAAGTGTCTCGTGCACAGGAACCCCGAAAGGATTCGTCTTGGCTTAACTCGTGAAATTGTAACACTATTAAGAAAATTCGATAAGCTTCCAGAACTTACCAACAGTTGGCGATAATTCCTCGTCAAGGCTGAGTAACCAAGAACTTTAATTTATAACAACGGTTCTCCGTTATGTATTTTTTCTTCGAGCAGAAGGTGTAAGCTATCTGTTTGGAAAGCAGGGAAGTGACATTCAATTTAAAGAGGAACACAGTGAGGGAAGCATGCATAGGGACCGTACACTCCTTCCCATACCACAAACCTCTCAGAAGAAGTTATGGACCCACATGTGGTGTACTTCTCGTAGTCGCACCACTCGTGGTCGTACTTCATATGAACACGGCGACAGTTTGGGCAGAGGCGGTAATCGAACTCGGGTCATCCGACTGCAGTCCCCGCGGGCTAACCACTAGGCTGTCGTGTCCCTCTGTTATGTATTTGTAACTATATGATTTCACTTCTGTTACATACTTCCATATCCATTTTATCTCAGTTACATTTCTTTTAAGATTTACTCTATCCCACGCCTTAAGATAATTGACATCAAAAAGGCAAAACACAGATTTTGCGTATTCATTCAGAGTATGAACCTTGCAATAAATAATCTAAATAACTTTTCATGAACTTCTTCAAAGATTCAACTTACATCAACTTCACAGTTTTCTACAGCATCAAACGTATCAAAGCTTTCATTAAACTCAGCAATGGCTAAATGATAAATAATGTCACATTTAGGAAGCGATAGAGTTTTAAAATCAAAGAGCCTCGAACAATGAACTTTAAATAAATGAACTTAGTTTCTCGATAATGTGTTTAAAATCAGCCGAATTTTCAATCAATCTATCCCAAAGTTAAAATTCAAATAACAATTCTGAACCACCAGCATTTTTAAGCCTGTGAAAGATGGAGAAACTAACACTTTTGAAAAGTTTTCCAACATTTCTTTAATATGTTTCATTTTGTTTACAGATATACGGTTCTTAGCGTCGACAATAGTCTATTTATTTTAAATTTGGCCCGGTTATGTTATTCCCTGTTGCCGAATTTCAGACTTCTAGGTCAGTAGCAGCTTCCTGGAGGGTTTTGAAAGTCTTGTAATCCCTCTTTACTCTACCACGTGGAAAAATCGAAGACAACGGTTAAGTTCAAGTTCAGTCCCGTGATCGATAGTATACGTGGACAAAGATTCAGTCTTCTAAGCAATTATATTTTGCCGCTAGAGGATCCAAGTAGCCGCTACCGGGAGGATTCTGAAAGATTTGCAATCTCTCTTTACTCCACCACGTGGAAGAAATCGAAGAAAAACGGTTAAGTTCAAGTTCGGTCCCGTGGTCGATACAATAGGTGCGCAAAGATTCAGTCTTCTAAGCAATCAGATTTGGTCTCTAGAGAATCCATAAAGATTTTTTGAAAAGAAAAATTATCTCCCTTCGGGGGAAATCCGGCTATGTTGGTCGATACTCTAAGTACGTCAAGTCTCCAAAGTTACCAGGCGGGCTTCTGGAGTGTCTATAAATACTTTTTGAACCCTCCTCCTCCTATTTTTTTCGTTCCCTGTTGCAAAATCGAAATACCCCTGCATTAGCTGGTATTCAGTCTCAGTGGCTAAAACTCTAATTGTACAGAGATTCAATCTTTTTGGTTATAGCTGAGATTTTAAATGGGTTCTAAAGGCACAAATGTATTAGATAATTATTATATACTGAAAAATACTGTATGTGTAAGTCCTTACTAAACCCCTTTTCACCCTTCTGCAAGTTGATGTCGAATCCATGTTACCCATCATCTCTATAATCTATGGGCAATCCCGAGAAGTTGATATTTTAAGAAAAATCTTTTAAACCGGAAATGGGAAAAACCTGAAATGGAAATACTCAGAAAAAACCCCACCTCCTCCGAAACTGAGTACAAAATAGTTGTCATCTAAGCTCTTTCTATTATAAATCCTGAAGGATAAATGTTGCAAGGAAAATGTAATTTTTTGAATCGAAAGTAAGAATTGGAGAACCTTAAGTGAAAATACTTATTCAGGCGTCTAACTCCAAATAAAGTGCAATGCTAAATTCATATCAGTAACCATTTAAACTCTTTTTATAGCCAATCCTAAAAATTAGATGTTTCATGAAATATTTTTGAAGCGGAAGGGGAACCGGAACTGAAAATGGATATTCTTAGTGAGTCACCTAACCAGAATGTGATACTGAATCCATATAAGTTATCATTTTAGCTCTATTTACAGCCAAACTTGAAAAATAGATGTTTCAAAGAATTTTTTTTTATTGAACCGGAAATGAGATCGAAACAGAAGTGGAAATTCTTAGCAAAACCCTCCCTCTCCACACCTCCTTAAAAATTCGATGCTAAATCCATGTCGGTCACTATTTAAGGACTTCCTTAAGGCTTAAATGATGGCGATACAGTTTATGGAGTCCTCTCTGTTAATCTATGCAGTTCTTGTGACACAGATGCTTCAATCAAAGCATTTCTCTCTATATTAAAAGCACTGACAGCAACCGCTGCCACCACTGTCGAAACTGAGAAGCTGAATTCATATTAGTCATCATCTGAACTATATCTACAGAGATGCAGATAAATCCAGAGAAATCTAGTAGATCCAGAGAAGTCCAGAGATATCTAGTAGAACCAGAGAACTCCAGAGAAATCTAGCAGATCCAGAGTAATCCAGAGATATCCAGAGAAATCCAGAGATAACTAGAGAAATCCAGAGAAATCTAGTAAATCCAGAGAAATCTATAGTAGATCCAGAGAAATCTATAGTAGCTCCAGAGAAATCTATAGTAGCTCCAGAGAAATCCAAGGAAATCTAGTAGATCAAGGGAAATCCAGGTAAATCCAGTAGATCCAGAAAAATACAGAGAAATCTAGTAGATGCAGAGATATCAAGTAGATCCAGAGAATTCCAGAGAAATCTAGTAGATCCAGAGAAATCCAGGAAAATCTAGCAGATCCAGAGAAATCCAGGTAAATCCAGTAGATCCAGATAAATCCGGAGAAATCTAGTAGATCCAGAGAAATCTAGTAGATGCAGAGATATGCAGTAGATCCAGAGAAGTCCAAAATATCTAGTAGATCCAGAGAAGTCCAGAGAAATTTAGTAGATTCAGAGAAATCTCATAGATTCAGAGTAATCCAGAGATGTCTAGAGAAATCTGGTAGATCCAGAGATATCCAGGGGAATTTAGTAGATCCAGAGAAATCTAGTAGATCCAGAGATATTTAGTATATCCAGGGAAGTCCAAAATATCTAGTAGATCCAGAGAAGTCCAGGAAAAGTTAGTAGATTCAGAGAAATCTAATAGATTCAGAGTAATCCAGAGATGTCTAGAGAAATCTGGTAGATCCAGAGAAATCGAGGGTAATTTAGTAGATCCAGAAAAATTCAGAGATATCTAGTAGATCCAGAGAAATCCAGAGATATCTAGTAGATCCATAGAAGTCCAGAGAAATATAGCAGATTCAGAGAAATCTAATAGATTCAGAGAAATCTAATAGATCCAGAGTAATCCAGAGATGTCTAGAGAAAGCTAGTTGATCCAGAGAAATCCAGAGAAATCTAGTAGATCCAGAGACGTCCAGAGATATCTAGTAGATCCAAAGAAGTCCAGAGAAATCTTCTAGATCCAGAGAAATCCAGAGAAATCCAGAGAAATCTAGTAGATACAGATATATCTCGTAGAGCCAGAGTAATCCAAAGGTATCTAGAGAAATCTAGTAAATCCAGAGACGTCCAGGGATATCTAGTAGATCCAGAGAAATCTAGTAGATGCAGAGATATGTAGTAGATACAGAGAAGTCCAAAATATCTAGTAGATCCAGAGAAGTCCAGAGAAATTTAGTAGATTCAGAGAAATCTAATAGATTCAGAGTAATCCAGAGATGTCTAGAGAAATCTGGTAGATCCAGAGATATCCAGGGGAATTTAGTAGATCCAGAGAAATCTAGTAGATCCAGAGATATTTAGTATATCCAGGGAAGTCCAAAATATCTAGTAGATCCAGAGAAGTCCAGGAAAATTTAATAGATTCAGAGAAATCTAATAGATTCAGAGTAATCCAGAGATGTCTAGAGAAATCTGGTAGATCCAGAGAAATCCAGGGTAATTTAGTAGATCCAGAAAAATCCAGAGATATCTAGTAGATCCAGAGAAATCCAGAGATATCTAGTAGATCCATAGAAGTCCAGAGAAATATAGCAGATTCAGAGAAATCTAATAGATTCAGAGAAATCTAATAGATCCAGAGTAATCCAGAGATGTCTAGAGAAAGCTAGTTGATCCAGAGAAATCCAGAGAAATCTAGTAGATCCAGAGACGTCCAGAGATATCTAGTAGATCCAAAGAAGTCAAGAGAAATCTTCTAGATCCAGAGAAATCCAGAGAAATCCAGAGAAATCTAGTAGATACAGAGATATCTCGTAGAGCCAGAGTAATCCAAAGGTATCTAGAGAAATCTAGTAAATCCAGAGACGTCCAGGGATATCTAGTAGATCCAGAGAAGTCCAGAAAAATCTAGTAGATTCAGAGAAATCTAACAGATCCAGAGTAATCCAGAGATGTCTAGAGAAATCTAGTTGATCCAGAGAAATCTGGTAAATTCAGAGACGTCCAGAGATATCTAGTAGATCCAAAGAAGTCCAGAGACGTCCAGAGATATCTAGTAGATCCAGAGAAGTCCAGAGAAATCTAGTAGATCCAGAGAATCCAGATAAATCCAGAGAAATCCAGAGAAGTCTAGTAGATACAGAGATATCTCGTAGAGCCAGAGTAATCCAAAGGTATCTAGAGAAATCTAGTAAATCCAGAGACGTCCAGGGATATCTAGTAGATCCAGAGAAGTCCAGAAAATCTAGTAGATTCAGAGAAATCTAACAGATCCAGAGTAATCCAGAGATGTATAGAGAAATCTAGTTGATCCAGAGAATATCCAGAGAAATCTAGTAGATCCAGAGACGTCCAGAGATATCTAGTAGATCCAGAGAAGTCCAGAGAAATCTAGTAGATCCAGAGAAATCCAGAGAAATCTAGTAGATACAGAGATATCTCGTAGAGCCATAGTAATCCAAAGGTATCTAGAGAAATCTAGTAGATCCAGAGACGTCCAGGGATATCTAGTAGATCCAGAGAAGTTCAGAAATATCTAGTAGATTCAGTGAAATCTAACAGATCCAGAGTAATCCAGAGATGTCTAGAGAAATCTAGTAGATCCAGAGAAATCCAGGGAAATCTAATGGATCCAGAGAAATCTAGCAGATCCAGAGGAATCTAGTGGATCCAAAGAAATCCAGAAAAATCTATTAAATCCAGAGAAATAGATTCTTCAAAATATTTTATTAAAAGTTACAGATGGCAAATTTGATTGCCACCAATAAAGTATTAAACACACATACACACAAAGATACTATGTCAAAAATAGATAATTTATATTCCACGATATTTAAAACATGTAAATATTTCAAAAATACCTGCTCAAAAACCTATTTGCAATTTATCATGTGCTTTGAAGAAACTATTGTATGGCAAGTTATACGTCTAACTCCTCGCAATTTGTGTGATTAATACATTTTGTAAGTCAAATGACAGATTTAATAATATATGTCATTGACAAACATCTAAAAGGCTGTCTAATGGCTTTTATAATAGAAACAAAGATATTCTTAAGGAGAATAATGTGTCGCAATGCTTAAACATAAGACATGTTGTCGAAATGCTAAAGTGAATGTGACATATTCTTGCACAGAGAATTAGCGGTACATTATCATAAGCATTGTAAGAATGTTTGGAAAGAAATATGTTACATGCTGAAAAGGTGTTTAATAGCGAGTTCTTGAATTTAGGGCACATACTTTATCTAATGAAATATATCAATACATTTTCTTCTTAAAGTTATCCACGTGTGTGTAATATATTTTAAACAACATATTTTATTTTTAAGGTTATTAATTTTAGGTTGTATTACAATAAAAAATATGCATGCATAATTATGCATAACAATAATGAAAAACACAAATTAGTAATGCAACAAATGCCTTCAAATTTTAATTGTTTAAATTTGCAGAGTTATTTTAGGTAGTAGTAATTATGTGGTAACGCAACACGATTTTGCCACACCAAGTTCGTATCTGGCAAGTGTATATTATAATTTCATGTGACTCTGAATTTCAGAGGTCTATTTTTCAGCCTCAAAGAAAGCTAAAGATCGATTGAATTTTTTATTCTACAGAAAGCCGTATAGAAACTGAGAAACATAAAATAAAAGAGTAAGATTGATGTTGATTGTACCCAAAAACTACCACACCAATAAGAAATACATTTAAAATGGTTGTATTTATTTATTACAAAAGACCAGGCACTTGGTGCATCCATCACTCGCCTATACATCGGCCAGAATTGTGAACAATTTAGCCGTCACATGACGTTGCCTAAGCGCACCAGTGGGGGCAAAAGGCCCAGTAACACAACACCCATGCCCGCAGGGGTGACTCGAACCAACAACCCGACAGCTGAGCGAGCACATGGAAAAACATGCATTGCACTTCCGCGGCACTTTAAAATGTAAATTTTTATGATGGTCTTTCTGAACTTTCTATTACTTTCCTTATTTACATAATGTATAAGGAAAGTATTGTGACGGGGTCGAAAATTCGAATTCGAGTTTTCGACGGGAGAGCACGTTTCAAGCATCCCTGATCACGAATCGAACAATTTTGAAGTGATGTTTGTGTGTGTGTGTGTGTATGAAAGAATGTGTGTGGGTGTGAAAGTATGTGCGTGTGTATGTGAAAGTATGTACGTGTGTGTGAAAGTATGTGGGTGTGTGAAAGTATGTGTGTGTGTGTGTGACAGTGAGTCTGTGGAAAAGATAACTGACGAACGAATGGACCGATTCGAACGAAATTTGGTACAAAAATCACAATCCGTAGACACTGGAAGCTTGTCGTTTTTATACGCAATCGAAAGTTCAGAACCCCCCAGAATTTTGGAGTGAAATTTTAAAAAAATCGTCAAAAAATCAAAACCGCTAAATAAGTTAAGCAAATAGACATTTCTTATGTAATTTTTCATTAGGAAACGATTGACATAAATTTTAGAACGCTAACATGAACCGTTCTCGAGATATTGCACACTTTTTAAAACAATTATCAAAAAGTCATATAAAATAAAACAAAAATATTTCCTATTGAGAAACATGTACATTTTTCATGTGTAATACTATGCGATAAATTTGGTGACATCATTCTCGTGGATCTAGCTCGTTTCATTCATGAAACAAGATACTTTGAGTAATACTTTTGTATTTGAACGCCAATAGTCCTTTATCTATTGTAAGAATAACTTATTTCCATAAGTCTTGGCGAGAGTTTGGCGACGAATTTGGTGGAATGTCGCCAAATTGGTGACTTTTCAAAATACTGCTAAATTAACGAAAACTCGCCAAATGGATAAAAATGACGCTAAATCAATGATGACTCATTGATGATGACGCCATGGAAAATGACGACTCATTGACGAAAATTCAATATCTTGGAAAGAATATAAATAACAATTATAAAAATAATCTATTTTTTTTACTGTAAAAGTTGTCAATTCATTGCATTATATAAGGAAAGTCATGTGCTGTCCACATCAGTTTTTTTTTTCATTGCTCACGGACCTACAGACAAAACTAATGAATTAATTTAATGGATAATGGTTCATTTTTTGTGTTTCGGTGGGAGTAAAATACTTTTTTGTCTTTGAAAGAAATGTGGTTTTGTATTCCTAACATTGAAAAGAAAAACGTGCTAGTGATTGTCTTTCGTGCATTTTGCTTTGGTGTTGACGGGCTTTTATTTTAAAACTTGAAGTTACGTTTTATTTAGAATTTCATAAATCTAAAGAATAAGATTACGATTGTTGTTCCTCGACGTTTTTCTTCAATTGACGAGCCTGAGCTTCGGAGTCTATTTTAATCAACGGGGGCCCATTTTGTGCGTCCTGGAGAAAGTATATATTTATATTTTCATTTTAAAAATAAATTTGATTCAAAATTGAAAAAAATTGAAACAAGATACCCATGATTAAATAGTGCGTGGCGGTAAAGTAAAATGTACAATGACTGCTATATTATTGTTGCATAATCATGTTGAAAAATATTTCAAAACGAATTGGAATCTAACAGAAACTATAAGTAAGTCTCTGCCATGTACAAGAAACAAAAACACCTCTAAACAGTGTATTCTATTAGCCGTTTGATAGTTCAAATTTGCATACCAGCATGAAATTTTGTACAAACTATAAAACCCCAAACTTGTATAACCCCCATAGGGATGGGAAACGGGAGTCAATCGTAAAAAAAAATACATATTTTCTAACTTCCTTTCGAAAAAGTGCGTTTAATCGATATGTTTACGATATATTTTACGATAAACATGTTTATGTTTACGATATATTTTATGAAAAACATATTTATGATTACTATAAATGTTATGATAAACATGTTTCTGTTTACGAAATATTTTATGATGAACATGTTTATGCTTATGATATATTTTATGATAAACATGTTTATGTTTACGATATGTTTTATGATAAGCAAATTTATGTTTACAATATATTTCATGATAAACGTATTTATGTTTACGATATAGTTCATGATAAACAAATAATGTTTATCATAAAATTATCCATAATAAAGTGAATTGGCACATTTTGATGAAATGAACCCTTAGGCCACAAAAACGAATATTACATATACGTAATTTAAATATTTTTTATCAATCAAAAAATATTTATGGATCAAAAATTAATATAAATACATTTTAATATAATACTTACACTACACATCAGAAAAGCATGGAGATTCAATTCTATTTCAAACACATAGTTCCTGAAAAACTGTCTGCCATAGGCATGTAGTTATATACAGGCAATACTATTTATTCCATTCACACTAACAGTTTCTTGCACAAATTGATTTGCCATTTCATGGGATCAATGGGATCAACAGTTTTTTTAATCATCCGTAATAATTGTACCAAGTGAGCATATCAGTCAGAAGGACTATTTTTCCACCCAAAGAAGGCATTTGTGGAAGTTGCAGTTGGGAACTGTTTCCTAATCGTTGCTTGCCATATAGTCTTAAGACATATTCTGTTTGTAGGATATGCTTTGCTGATCGGGTATTTTGTGTAAACAATATCCTGCGGCATTTATTTACATTTTATTTGGTGGTTGGCGTGTTATAGAGATATTGTAAATAAATCGGCCATGTTAAACTCTCTATCATTCATTTCCATAGTGCTTAACAAGTAGTTGAAGACTACAGCAATATCTAGCCTTATCTTTTAAACATTCCAAACCCTGGTTTTTCTTGTTAACCCGAAGACCATGCCGCAATCATGAATATATACAAAAGGTTAAAACTGATCAGGCGTAATTTAGAGTATTTTCTAAAAATACAGTCATTAAAATATTTTATTATTTCTTCTACTTTTAAATTCAAACCAGATACCTTGAAAGTCCTTTCTGCCTTTTCGGGTATTTTTACTTCATAAATATTCAGTTTTGAGACCCAATGGGTTATCTTATCAAAAACTGATAATAACTTTTATTATAGTAAATTTTATAACAAACATATTTTTGTTTTATACATATTTCGATAAAATGCACCGTTTTGGAATAAAATAGAAAACACTTAAATTTTGGAGAAAAGGTTAAAAATTTGAAAAAAAAACTCCCTTTTTTGACAGCCGAAGATCATAGAAGTTGTATCTCGGTGGTGTTTTGGCAATAACTTAGTAGAGATAGGATGTGCAAAATTTTATGTTTGTAACCAATTTTGAACTATATTTCAAACTTTGATCACTAAAAGAACGTAGTGACATGGTTTGCGTCCTCGCAGTTCAATGCCGTACTTTCAGTCTAAGCGACAATGGTAAATGATCTTAATTCTGCTAATGATATGCATTTCTTTGAATTTTTTAAATGTACAATTAAATTATGGTTTTTAAGCACTCTATCGGGAATTAATTGAAGACGACATTTTAGGACATATCGCAGAATTTTTAAGTGATATCAAATTTTAACAAAGTTCTAATTTGTAATCTTATTTTCCAAACTAACGAAATTTATTAATTGACATTTAAAGTCACGTGTTTGACATATACTATTTTATGTCATAAATTATGTAAGTTAATAATAACTGGAATCAAGATATAACCACCATTGTGTCAATGAGTGAAAATTTTCTAGGATTGCTTGTATAAAAGAACAAAAAATAGTCCTCTAAAGAAACAAAAAATAGTCCCACCGAAGGAAGACCTAGGAAAACTATTTGCAATAACTGAATTGTAAAATAATGAATAATAAAGTTACGAAAGAGGATAATTTCTTTTGAAAAGAGGAAAGTAAAACATAGCCAGAGCGACAGAGTGTATGACAAAAACTGTAAAGGTAATGTGGAAAAATAAATAACCACTAATGAGTCAAACAATGGTAAATTGCTAGGATTACTTTTTTAAAAGAAACAAAAAACAGTCCTTTTACCGAAAGAAACAAAACTGAGGATCTAGGAAGACTGTTTACAATAACTGAGTTGGAAAATAAATAATGATGAAGATACAGTAGAGGAGAATCTCTTTTGAAAATGGGAAAATGAAACGTAGCCAGAGTGCAAGGATAAAAACTATAAAGGTAATGTGGAAAAATAAATCGCCAAAAAGATAGAAAGCGGTGAGGTTTATTTGCAAAAGTCTCTCATCGAAATACTTATACTATCGTTGGAGGAGTGATTGGCTGTCTCTATGTCCTAGTATCTTACCTTCAGTGTCCGTGTCAATAAGTTTTATTCACAGTGGGAAAGTCACGAGTTTGTGAAAGAGAAATAGTAAAATTTCAATAAAAGTTGTGGGTAAAAGAAAAATTGCGAATAATCTTTACATTATCAATATTTTCTAACATTTTACAATTTCAAAGTAAATGAAAAATCAACAAGAAATATTAATTATGCATAAAGCATTGATTATGAAACACTTTCCAACTGAAATGTAATTTTATTTAAATGTCTCTAAAATGCGATATATTCAGTGGTGTTATTTTTTAAATTATCACAGTACTACAATGATTTATTTTACTTGAAAACTAAACTTCGTCACAAAAGGCAATGCTGTACAATTGTATGATTCTCTATGTAAACTCAATGAATATTTCATTCATGTCACATATTTCAGACTCCAGAGCTAAATAATTTTACGTTAAACAAATCAGCAATTCTTATACAACTGATCCTACAATAGCTTGATTTGTTTACATTCTGCATACGTTAAAATTAGGCTTCGTTGTAGAAATAATCAAAGTTTAGTGATAATTTAAAATAAAAAAATATGTAATTGCTTAGGCACAGAATTTAAATAAACAGATAATATGCAAAAATATAACTGTTGTAGGGAGTATGCAGCACTAAATAGACATATAAGCTTTCCTTAAAAATTACGATTTTCACTGAGCAAAAACAAAAATGGATGGCATATTTTACTTTGCAATGAGTCACGTGATCTCTTCCTATAATATGGGTGTTGAAGACCCAGACCACACGACCAACCCTAAGGCTTGTGGTAGGTTTATGTGTGGCCGGTCCTATAATGTGGTTTGCTGTTGTTGAAACCCAGACCGTCCGACCTACCAGAAATGTGTTGTTGTTGTTGAGACCCAGACCGTCCGACCTACCAGAAAGGTGTAAGGTAACTGTTTGGACGGCCGGGAAGTGCCACCCAATTTAGACCGGAACCCATTGGGGAAGCATCCACAGGGACCGTACCCTCCTTCCCCTACCACCAACCTCTCGGAAGGACTTACGGACCCACATGTTTAACGTGATCATACTCCGCATGAACACGGCGGCATTTGTGGCAGCGTGCAAATCTAGCGCGCAAACCACGGGGATACCGCACCCGAGATGTGCCAACAGCACGCGGTGTTCCGAGGTGGTCACCCACCAAGTACTAACCGCGCCCGATGCTGCGTGACTTCGGTGATCTAACGAGAACCGGTGTTTTCAGCACGGTACGGCCGTTGGCCCTTACCAGAAAGGTGTAAGGTAACTGTTTGGACGGTCGGGAAAAGCCACTCAATTTAGAACGGAACCCAGTGGGGGAGGCATCCACAAGGACCGTACCCTCCTTCCCCTACCACCAACCTCTCGGAAGGACTTACGGACCCACATGTTTAACGTGATCGTACTCCGCGTGAACACGGCGGCTGTTATGGCAGTGGCTGGAATCGAACCCGGGCCTACCGAGTGCAACTCCAGCGCGCTAACCACAGGGCTACCGCGCTCCCTATAATGTGGGTGTAATTATTATTTTAATCTTTATTTAAACAACTTTAGAACATATTTTATTAAATTTTTTTTACACATTTTACTTGACAATTTGAATATTTCATAAAATTTTCAAAGCAATTTTTGAATTTTAAGACCGCTTAAAAAAATGTTTGAAACATTAGATCTCATACAGTTCAATGCATATCATTTTTTCAACCCGTGTTCAATTCAAAACGTATTGGGTGATATTACTTCTTTACATTCCCCTATGTTCTACAGTCCGTCTCAACAACATATTAACATTTTATTTTGATAAAGTCATTTTTAGGCAGTTATCGTGTGAACGGACAAAATGAACATACAGAGACATACAGAATGAACAAAGTCATAAACAATTTACAACTTTGTTGGAAAATGTTAAAAATGGCCAGTCTCTCTTTATCAAGTGTTTTAATATCTATACTTTAAGGCAGTCCGGACAGAAAGTTGTATTTCTCTTATGTATGATGTTGTATTCAAAAATTTTTACACAATTGTTTTACATGTATGCTATGTAATATAAAATAAAACATTATAAAGTTTAAAATTTAAAAAAATAAGTAAAATGAGTTTTTAAACTTGGAATTGGTATAAATTCTAACACTTTATTTATTAAATGTTGTGTTTTCCTTTGCAAGGATTTTTTATTGATTTATCTTTCAATTGTCCTTACAAAATTTTGATACACTGATAAAAAAATACAAAAACATTTTAATGATCTTAATCCGTATTATTTTAATTTTTTTTGTATGAGTTATTTACATATCGAGCACCATAAATTTAAAATCTACAATTATGTATGCAAGTCCTGAAATATAACTAAAGTTAACATTTTACACAAATTATTACTCAAATTTCATAGTTCTAGCTAAAATCTTTCTTGGGTTATATCAATAAAAACATTGTACTTTTGAAGAATTCAATTTCTGATCACACAAAGAATTAATATTCTTCCAGAAAACCGCATTTTTAATGTACAACTTCATAAAGTTTTAATTAAAATATTTATGTAGCATTTATGCCATTGGATTTTACATTTTCAAAATTTTTCAACTTAATTTTCAACTTTTTTCAACTTCAATTTCCTCTCCTGGAATTCGTTAATTAGGTTTGGTAATTTCGGTTCATCCTCATTTTTCGCCAACCCCTGTTAAAAAGTTCTTAAAGAAGCACTGCGTCTGGGTTTGATACCACGCACTGGCAGGTGTTTATAATCGGTAATTTTTGGTGGAACATTCTACTATGGTGCCTAAATACCAAGGTATAATTGTAAAGCTGGAAGGGCAAGTGGATTGTCCGTAACATTATTTCATAAGGAGGATTTTGTAAGACAGTTCAAGTATTTTCAGGCTTGGAATCAAAGGGCTTTGCATCTTCAGGTAAGCCCCCATGTCTGAGTTTACGGTTCAAATATTTCTAGGAGCAAAATAGTCCAGTGATCAGCTCGCGATGATTGCACACGGATGACCCGACTTCGATTTCCTGCTCTACCCAAATTATCCCTATGGTCACGAGGAGTACGGGTACGTACAATATGTGGATCCGTAAGTCCTTCCAAGAGGTTGGTGGTAGGAGAAATAGGGTACAGTACCTGTGGATGCCACCCAGATTGGGTTCCGGCCTAAATTGGGTGATATTTCCTGATTGTCCAAACAGATGCATTGCACTTTCAGGGAGGTCTATTGGTCTGGGTCGAAGAAGAAAAAGTTCAAGTAATCTAAAAAGGCAAAGTAAAGAACTAGATAACATATACTTGTGCCATCTTTGAGTTCTTAGTTCGATCTGTGAAGTTAGCCAACTATTTTAACTAGACTTAGGTTTGATGGTATACAATAGATAAATACAATAGGTAAAAATTCATATTCAGTTTTATATGTGCGTTTTAAGATCTTTACATCAAATGAGTTTTATAATTTGAGTTCGTACTGACTTTTTTCTATTATTTTTCAGATTATTTACTTTAATTTCTATAATTTTGAATGAACTTTGTTATGATTATTTTAAACAATAAACTTCAATTGCCTCAGATCTTAGACTATGGAAATGATATCAATTTTTGAAAAGTATAACAGTATTTTTTAAAGTATAAAATGCACAATTATGTTAAAAATGTCTACATAAGTAACTACATTTTATTGTTTATAATTAGTTTTCAGCGAAATTAATATATAAGGAAACTCTGATTTTAGTTTTTGTGTCCTACAGCATAGACATGTGTTATTAGGTAGTAGGAAAGTCATGTGTTGCATATTTTGTTATTTCAGATGGTGAATTAGGTACTAAAATCACAATAGGACTAAAATATACCAAACCAGAAATGAAACTAAAGTGATTGGATTTATTAGAAGGAACAAAGAAAAATAGTCCTCTAACCGATAAGAACAACATCAAGAACCTACTATTTGCAAGAGCCGAATAAGAAAATAAAGAATGATGAAAATACAAAAGATGATCATATCTTTTGAAGAGGCGAGAAGGAAAGTCAGTCATAGTTACAGAACGTAAGCACAAAATACTATAAATATAAACTAAATAACAAAAATTGTAAAGAGTTGTGAGATTCAACTGCAAACTGTTCTTATCGAGATACTTAGGGAAAGCGTCGGTGGAAGAGTGAGACGTTGTTCTAATCTCCCAGCATATTGCCCCCAGTTTCAAGTACAACCACTAAATCAAACGACAATGGGCCACTCCCACCAGTTTTATCCACAATGAGAAAGACTTAGCGGTAAGGAGTTATAGTAAAATTTCAAAATTTAACGTAATTATTGTTAGGAGGGTTGGCTTACGGTTTTTAAAAAATCATCATTTTAAAATCCATATATTGTAAGATATAGCATTCAATATCTTACAATATATGTAGCATAATTTCTCCATATAGTAATATAATTTCTACCATGCACAGAATAGTTATTCATGCAGAAAATCAGGGCTCAGTCCAAATGACAAATTTAAGTTTTCCTTCCGTGGTTGATTTTTTCCAGCAATTAAAACTATTAGTTTGATCCTCTATGAAAGGTAAATAAATGGTTAAAAAGTCAGTCTTTATTATGTATTTAAATACTTTGAGAACATTATATTCTGTTAATTGGTTTTTATTGGCAGAAACAACAAGCACACAACTATAATAGATGGTCTTTATTTCACTTCTTTAAGACGTACAGAGACCTCTAATTATAGTTGTGTGCTTGTTGTTTCTGCTGGTTGAAATCAGACGCGATGCCAATGTTATTTATTTGGTTTTTATTGTTCTATAATTATTTTTTTTTAAACTGAAAATTATTTAATTTCGAAAAAGTTATAAATAAATGTTTGATATTGAGTAGCGACCACAAATATTACATCTTATTTTTATTGCAGTGACCCTAACGTAAAATTTCAAGTTCTATCATCCTTTAGCTATTATCATGGGACAGTACACATTACTCTCTGTCATCTCAAAAATGTAACAAAATATTTTTAGAATTATGAAAACTCTTTATTATAAAATATTTAAAAAACGTTCTTATCACATAATACTCACTATTAATATATATATAATAAATTAACAATGTCACATATTTCTTTTTATTACTAAATCTTACATAATAAAGAAAAATGTATCTATGTGAGTTTGTCTGTCTGTACGGTCTGCAGCGGGAAATCTAAGCGTCGTACGGGTAGGAAATTCGGGGTACACAGGTATTTTTGCAGTGAACTTAATTTGATTAGTTATATCTGTTATGCCAGACGCTGTGTCATTGCAAATTTTATGAAATTTGGTGCAGACAGACTTGACACTATAAATTATAATAAAAAAGCAAAAGCCAATTGGATCATGCGAATTCAACTCTACGAATTCAAACGTATTGTGTAAGAAAATTTTAAAGTTTTTTATTATGCATTTAAATTGCATGAAACGTATTTTTATATTGAAATATATTTTGCTTTATATTGAATAATGCGAATGTTGTATACCTACCTAGTTGTATACTTTTAATAAATATAATTTTAAGACATAAAACGTTGTAATGGTAATAAATATAATGCTTAGGCACAAAACCCCATTGTTGTTTGAAAATCATTTTCTGTGATGCTTTATCCTCTGTAACTTAATGGCTTTCAAACTTTATACAGAGTAAAGCTTAAAGGTCAAATCTTTAGAAAAGCGATGAGAGGAAATACGTGGACATCATCTTTGTCTGTAAGAGCATAAAGCATCAAACGGTTGATCAATATTGAAGTTTCGGAGATAGATGTCGTTTTCAATCAAAGTCAGTGTTATACAGCGAGATATTTTTTGAGAATAACACCTAAATATAATGTCAAACGCAATTTTATTATAAGATGTGGACATACAAATAAACATAGTTTTGAGATAGAGATATGTGTACTTATAAATTCATAATTCATGATTTAGCATTTCAACATAAATTGCTATTGTTCAAGTCGTGATATATGTAATACTATTATATTAACGTAATGCAGGTTTGTACATATTTAAAAATAGGTACACATACAATTTTCAATGGATTTAAATATAATATTGAATGGACGTAAAATTGGGAGCATAGATTATAGTAAGAAATAATTGATCTTGTAGTATTTAAAGCTAATTTTTTATATATTTATATTTTTATATTTTATTGTAACTGGAGCTTTGAACCTTAGGTTTTTAAATTTATTAAATCTGCTTTACAACTAACATAAATTCGTTAATTTTTTTTTAGAAAAATTATATAAAATAATTTCTTACCAAAAAATCACCCAACTGCTATGAAGTCCAATGCTCCGAAACTTGAAAACTAGCAATTTTGATGAAAAGAACACAACTGGATCACATGAGCCGTTAAATAAAGAGATTGGTTCTTCGTTTAGTTGTTAATTTAGTTATCACACCTACTTCAAAATTTAACACTGTTAAAGAGACTGATTATTTGAGAGACCGAGCTTTTTATTACTTTGATGACTATAGAAATGCGTGAGAATTCTAAAGACATATATTGCATCATGTTCTTAAATTTAACTTTGCAGTTTCCGTAAGAAATTATAATATATTTTGTCATTTTGGGGTTAGGGCCAGGAGAGAATTTGTTGGATTTGCATTTGCCTTTATCACGCATTCCTTTGATATGGCGCTCGTATGTGCATCAAACCATCACTAAATTCCCATATTAATATATCTTTTTGCATTGCATTTGGTTAGCTGCTTATTGATGAAACATTTTCACCATCTCTGATTCTCAGCTTCTTCTTGCTCCAATGGCCATATTTTATGTTCTTCTCCCTCATTTTCTTCTACACATATATTTAAAAAATATGATATGGGCAACACATGACTTTCCTTATATAATGCAATGAATTTACTACTTTTACAGTAAAAAAATAGGTTTTTCTTATAGTAGATACTTATATTCATTCCAAGATTTGAATTTTCGACAATTAGTCGTCATTTTCATTGATTTAGAGTCATGTTCATCCATTTGGCGAGATTTTCGTTAATTTGGCATCATTTCAAAAAGTCGCCAAGTTGGCAATAATCCGTCAAATTCGTCGCCGAAATCTCGCCAAGCGTTATGGACAAAGAAATAAGTTATTCTTTCAGCAGATAAATGACTATTGGCGTTCAAATACAAAAGTATTACTCAAAGTATCTTTTTTCATGAATGGAACGAGATAGATCAATGAGAATGATGTCATCCAGTTTATCGCGTTGTATTACATATGAAAAGTGAACATGTTTCTCAATAGGAAATATTTTTTTTTTATTTTATATGACTTTTTGATTTTTTTTTAAAATTGTGCAATATCTCGAGAACGGTTCATGTTAGCATTCTAAAATTTATATAAATCGTTTTCTAATGACAAATTACATAATAAATGTCTATTTGCGTAACTTTATTAGCGGTTTTGATTTTTTGACGATTTTTTCAAATTTCACTCGAAAATTTAGGGGGGTTCTGAAGATTCGATTGCGTATAAAAACAATAGGCTTCGAGTGTGTACGGATTGTGATTTTTGTACCAGATTTCGTTCAAATCGGTCCATTCGTTCGTCAGTTATTGTCTCCAAAGTCTCACTGACACACACACGCACACACATACACATACTTTCACTCACACACACACACATACTTTCACACACACACACACAGAAATCACCTCAAAATTGTTTGATTCGTGATCAGGGATGCTTGAAACGTGCTCTCCCGTCGAAAACACGAATTCGAATTTTCGACCCCGTCACAATACTTTCCTTATACATTATGTATATAAGGAAAGTAAAAAGTGGTCAAAATCTAAAATAAATGATTACGTATGCTTAAATGTATCAAACAAATTAATTCTTGTTTTATACGTAATTATTGATGATGAAAATAATAAGGTCAACCCTATTGCGCTATGGGTAGCAGTTCTCGAAATATTTTAGTTCTTTGTATTTTTGCAACGCCTAATTTGAAAATACGTCTGGTTATCAGGTAAAACAGTTGTTCAGTGTCATTTCAAATAATTGTTCGTGTTATTTTGTGTAATTCAATTCAATTTATTGAACTATTAAAGAGATAAAGAGGAAATACATTTGATTCTGTCGGGGATGTCATTTACTGCCCCATTAGATTTTTTGGATTTGCAATAATATGTCTTATTTCTATATATCACCATATAACTTGAAAACACACATTTATCCTCGTCACATTAATACGATTGTTTTTTATTATATAAAACATAACAAGTTGTTAAACATGTATAATAATAACGTCTGCGTTTGTAGTTCATGATGTTTGTCGGTTGGAATTCGCTTAATAAAATACACCGCCATAGCATTATTTCCAATTTCCTGTATGAAGAATTATAGCAATCTTTATTAATTTTGATGTATTCTGTGTGACAGAACTAGCTTTGTTGATCTCCATAAATTTTTACCAAATTATTGCAAAATGTTTGCTGTTATCGGATATTCCATGCTAATGAGAGCTTTAAAAGTATGTAACTGATTCCTAACTGCTATCCCAGCTCTACTAATTATATTATACACATAAATTTCCGAACAGCTTTTCTTGCTTCGATAACTTTGTGTTTTTTAAGAACAAATCAAATTACATCAAATTATACAGTGCACCCTTTTAAAGGAATACTTTTGAATGTTGGAAAACAAGTTTATTTTAAATTATATTGTGTGTAATAAAAATAGGGTCAATTAAAACCTGTCCCTTAAAGGCAAATTGTATGCTGCTTTCCTTACGTTCTATGAAATATATTGCAATAAATACCTAATACTAACACAACACCGATACTTATTCGCAACATAGAAACCCAAAACATATTTGGTTTCTTAAATAACCCGCAATAAATCGTTCGTATTTAACAAATCTAAAATTCAGTTTAATTATACTTCAACATGTAGTGAATACTTACGAGTGTGGAAGTATTACCATAACAGCAACAAGAAAGATCAATCATGCTTAAAGCATTGTTTACGAAACACTTTTCACCTTCAAAGCAAATATATTTAAATATGTCTAAAATGCGATACATTTCTCGGTAACATTTTAAAACTTATCACTATACTACATTAATTTATTATATTTGAAAACTTAAATCGTCATCGAAAAAAATGAACTTCATTCAAATGACGACATTGAAATATAAATTGCCTGGTTTAAGCATCTCTAAAATGTGATACATTCCTCGGTAATAATTTTAGAATTATCATAATACTACGATAATTTATTATATTTGAAAACTTCATTGAAAACAACTGAAATTCATTCAAATGACGTCATAGAGAAAATAACACGCCTGACTCTCTCTATAAAATCAGTATTTCATTCATAAATAATTTCCCTTCATGGCATTCATCACAATACTATAGTAATTTATTTTATTTAAAATTAAGACCATGGAGCTACAAGTAATTAAACTCTATGAGTAAAACTTCATCGAAAAAAATCGTCCTTCTCTTTGTAAAATCAATGAATATTGCATTCATATCAGCTACGAAGACTCCATGAACTAAATGATTTTGTGTTAAAGAAATACAGCAATTCTTATACAACTCATTCTACATATTTTGCTGTTTACATTTTGCATAGGTGAAAAATAGGCTTCGTTGTAGAAATAATCAAATTTGGATGAGCATTTAAATTCAAATATATTGTAATTGCGCTGTTTCAGTATGTAAATGCACAGAATTTAAGCAAAGATAGAGTGGTTTTAGGACGGATACAACACTCAATATGAATTAAAAAGAACTTTAGAAATCACGATTTTGAGACAAGATGGATGCCATATATCATTTTGAAGTGGGCCACGTGATCTTTTCATATCATGTTCACGTGATCGCTTCATATAAGAGGTATTATTATTATTTTAATTGTTATTTAAAAAACTACTGGATATATTTCGATGAATTTTTTTTTATATATTTTATGGAACGATTTGAATATTACTTAAAGTTTTCGAAGCAATTTGTGAATTTTAAATTCGCTTAAAAAATATTTGAAAAATTAGGTCCCATAGGGCTCAATGTATTTCATTTTTCCAACCCGGGTTCAATCCAAAACTTATTGGGTGATATTAGTCATTTATATTCCTATAGGTCCTACAGACCGTCTGAACAACATACTAAAATTTTATTTTGATTAAGTCATTTTTACTGTAGTTGTCGTGCTAACGGAGAGACAGACAGACAGACAGACAGAATGAACAAAGTCATAAACACTTTTCAACTTTGTTGTAAAGTGTTAAAAATTTATGAATATAATAATGTACTTAGCATGAAGAGAATACTTGGATAAATACAATAATACATTGGAGTTTATAGACTTTATAAGTTAATTTGATTGATATACTTCATAAACTTTTTAACTTATATCGGCTAAAGAATTTGTACGAGAATCTTCTCTTAATTAAACTTAGCACCTTTAAATTAATGTACATTGGAGTAAAATTAAAATGAAAAATGTATAAAAATGGATTAATTGGTTTAGAATTATAATCGATCGTAACAGACAGAAATAATCTTAAAACTCTCAATATTTCACAGTGAAGTCAAAAGAATAAAATGTATATCACATTATTACTGTAGTAGAAGCTAATTTCTAAAATATGGATGACATAAATCTTCTTGTTCAGAATGCACTTTTAAAAGATACATATTTTTTTAAATTTTTCTCATACAATATATGTATTCATTTTGTAACCTGTGACTGGCGTTCACTTTTCAAACAGCTAGTAATATTCTTGAACATACAACACTGTAAAACATGTGCAAGCATGTAACTGAAAGTTTCAGGAGAATCCGCTGTCCGTAATATACAGGGTATATATAAACTGTTTTGACAAAATAAGAGGGGTGATAGTACACATCACGACGAATAATATTTACTGTGGAACCTAGGGTCGCATTCCATTATGGTTGTCAGAAAAGAGTAACTTCGAAACACGTCCAACAAGCACAAGTCGCCACTTCGAACGACATAGCTGTCGTGCCGGAGAATTTTCACATCTCCAGAACATCACCGTCAAGCATGTACTGTATGCAAATTTCCAGTGACAAGAAGCAGCAGCGAAAGTTGCAGCTGATTGGCTGATTGGAGGTAGTAGACTTGCGTCTTGGGCTTCAAGCTCACTGGATCTCAACTCACTGTACTTCTTCTGGGGGCACATAAAATCATTGGTGTACGAGACGCCTGTGGACTCCGTAGAAAATCTCGTCGCGTGAATCGTTGTTGCAGCAGTCAGGATAAACACGACACCAGGTGTCTTCGAGAGGGTGCGCCAGTCGTTCATTCGCCGATGTGAATTGTGCAGCAGCACCCTTGGCCGTCACTTTGAGCATCTACTTTGAGTCTTCCTATGGTGTAAATAGTTAGGATTGTTCAACATATGATTGCGTTAATTGTTATTATTTTCACTGTTGAAAGTTCAAGTTTAACTTTACGCCTTCCTGACACTTAGAGTGGAATGCGACCCTAGATTCAATTGCAAATATTGTTCATCTTAATGGGCAATATCACCCCTCTTATTTTATGAAAACAGTTTATATACACCCTGTATACAATAACGCTTCGGCTGATGATAATTAGATGAATATTTCAGAAATAAAACTGGCATTTTCATGAACGCCTGCAATTGCAGTTTTTCTGAGCACTTTGCCGAAATTATCAACAAAGTAGCTGAAAAAAATGAGCTACGGATGCATGGTTTACAGTGAGGGCGGAGCGCATGATATAAGTACTGTCAAGAAAATTATTTGAAAGTAGCAATGGTAAAGTATGACTTGGATGTAAATAAGTTTTTTTAATAGTTTCACGTGTTTTGTTATCCAAGCGAATATTCCCCATAGCCACATGTATTACTATTCAAAAGAAAATCCTTCAACATTGCGACACTAATCAACTGTAACTGCTCTATGAGTTCGGAATTCAAAGTCCGGACAGTGTCGCGACTTTGATCTCAATAAGACATAGTATTGTGCACAAAAGCATCGAAATCGATAGAAATGCTTTGGAGGAGCGCGTGTACGGATATTTCCCAATTTAAGTTATTGTTGCAGATCAAATATATCTAAATATATCGCATTGAATCCTCAAATACAATCAACATCTTTAAAACTTGCAAGTTACATGTTCAAAAACAAGTAACAAATATCCGTATTAATGGTGCATATGTAACAATTAAGTATGTGCACGCATAACTATAACGTAATCTATATCAGAAGACCATATTTCCTGGGAATCTGTGCCACTAAACTGTTAATATACGCATATTCAACAGTTCTGACAGAAACGGTGGGATAATTAATAAGTAAGACCATGTCATACACACACATAATACCTTTGGGCCTACAATATCTGTATACGTGGAACATCATGCGTCTGTATTGTATGCAATGAATGCAGAATGAATTTAAGCATTGACTAAGATCTATAATGCCTGAATAGTACTGAATTCTTTGTAAAACGAAGTATGGATTGAGGATATGTTTTGATGTATACACTCGAAAACAACTTTATAGAAATTACATTATTTCTAAAGCATTATATTTCTAGAAATAAATAATCAATGACCTTAAGTTGTCATTGTTATGAACACTGTGTATATGAAGTGATAATCTATATAAATAAAATTGAAAATCTGTCTGTCTGTTTGTCCCGTCATCACGGGAGAGCGGCTGAACCGAATTTGATGAAATTTTGTGCGTAGCCTGAAAATAGTCCCACTTAAAATTTAGTCCATGTTTGGAGTTTCTACGATCAGTTAGTTGTTCCCGAGATATTAGTAAAACACGAAATTTCCATTTGTCTCATCACCACGGAAGAACTATTGAACCGTATTTGATGAAATTTTGTAGATAGCCTTGAAATAGTCCCCCATAAATTTAGTCCATGTTTCGAGTATCTAAGACCAGGGGTTGTCGAGATATTAATGAAAATCGAAACTTTTTCCTAGGAGTTCTACTCTCTAACTCCGTGGTTTATCCAAACGAAAAGCTGGGAAATCGTTTGACAGTGAATTAAAACTTTATCTCTGAGTTTGATGGGAGATTTTTTGCGCTAATTAGTCACTTTTTGGAAACATAAATTGTTTGAAACATGATTTAAATGGGAAATCTATCTCCATAGTTTATCTCTCACAAGCTTTTACTGAACAATGAAAAGTATAAAGAAATCAAAATGGTTATGTAATTTCGCAGTTTATGAGAAAGATTCTATCTTATATCATGTTGCTCAGAAACGCAATTACATTAAATCTGTCTGTTAATTTTCATTATTATTTTTTCGATTTGAATAATAAATAAATGGATATAAAAATATATTTTAGAAAAGAACGATTTGATTTTTCTTATAGCATTTTTGACTGAATAATCTCAATTACGGTCTTCAGGTTTAAACGTTATTATTATTGATATTTTCGAGGATTATTGATCCAGGGATTATTGCTATTTAAGTTATTATGCAATTGTTTATGACAAAAAATGTTTAAACTCATATATTGTACGTTGTACGAGTAATCTTCTACAAATGCACGGGTATATCTTCTAATCTACGCGAATATAAGTAGTATGGGTATTTTGGCAGATGTTTCGATATATATTGGCATATATTGGAATCAATTACGACCTTCTGGTATAAAGAGTATGGGGATTATTGATATTTTCAATTTATTACGTCAACACTTTTATTTTGCAAAGATTTTTGAGACACATATTGTAATACGGGTATTCTTCTAACACACTGGCATATTTTCTAATCTGCGACAATATAAGTAGTACGGGGTTGCATATATTGATTCAATTCCTTTTTTTGTAAATTTGCTTACAAAAAGGACCAGGATGTTTCATTTTTCATATCTGCCGTTGAAGATAATTTTGCATAGTGAGAACAGATATTCTTAAATTTCTCATTAGGAGCAATAAATTTAATATTTTAACAGAATTTGCACATGATTGAGAATTATAAGTTTCTTTACATTATATACTCCTTACGAAGAACGGGTATGCTGCTAGTATAATATAAAGTGTATCTAATCTTAATTGAATTCAACTTAGAAGGTGAGTTGAGAGACTTTTAAACCATTGCGATCTGCTTTATTTTCGCATATTTTACTAATGGAATGCATTTAGATGGTATTGCAATCTATATGACTAGAAATTCTAGGATGACTTAATTTAGTGCACTTCCATTGTTATTGCTTCGTTAAATGTTGGCTTTGGTATTAAATAGGGTAATGGGTAACCCTTACTACTTAATGGGCAACCATTGTAATAATTTGAAGATCCAGATTGTTCGAATTTTGCGACAAATTTGGTGACATATTGGCAAAATAAAAAAAAAAAATTATCTAATCGGTGTTGTAGTTTTAGCACAAAATCTAACTTCGCTAATATGAATGAAAATGCATGTGCTAGTCACATCAGGATGTTTACAAGACAAAGATAATCTTAGCATTATCGAATTTATAAACGTGTCATTCTTGAAAGAACTATTTGCAAGTTCATTTATTTTCATCAAATTATATTCTCTAGAATCATTTTACATATTGGAAGCAGATGTTTTTCGACGCTAAAAGATGATAAAATATTTTACGATAATGCCTTGCCAGATGCAATGGATAAGCCGATAAATTCTCTCATTAGCGGAAAACATTATTGTCTTTATATTAATGAAAAATAATAATCACAATATTGTACGCAATTTGCGCTTTCATAAATAAACGATAAAAAATATATATTTTTAATAGTTGCCCAAATTTGCACTAGTTCATCAATAATTTCAAATTGGCTTTCTTCTGTTGATAAAAATGCCAAATGCCTTACATTGGAAATTCAGTTAAAATATACTTGGCATCTCGTTCACTGGTAATTACGTTAAAAGAAGTTTGAAGATCTAGCAGATTTCTGCGGAAGGCCGGTAGCATTAGCTAAAAATAATGAGTAATTTGCAACAAAAAGTCACAAATATATAGATACAGCTGTGAATATGGCTCTGTTTCACTTATAAATTTAGTAAATTTGGTTACAATCGGTTGATTAATTTTGGAGAAAATTGATTACATTGCTTTTGGTGAAACTGACAGACTTACAGGTAGAATACTATAAAGCAGAGTTTCCTAACATTTTTGACTACTTTTTAGAACCAATTTCAATGGAGAATCCCCTTAGGCCTACTCCATGTCTTACAAGTTAATGGTGCTTAATTGTATTGTTTTTTTTTGGGGGGGGGGAGAGGATAGATAATATGAGATTGTAAAGTAAAGAGATATCTAAACAATTACGCAATGGCAATGCTATAAAATTATATTTTCAAAACTTTGATATGCACCATATCATCTCAAATTATTTTCAACTACCACCAATACACGTGATATTGCCCAAACTTGACCATGCGTAAAAGTTCTTCCAAAGTTCAGGAAATCAAATCATTTGCGTTACATCAGATTTTACATTATTGTTAAGAGCAACAAAAAGGTTTATACAATAAACTCAGTTCCTTCAATTTAATTATTACATCCAATTCAATTCAAATACATATTCGTTCATTCCTTGCTATTCGAAATTTTTATTATTCATTATAGAAAATAATTCCAATTTAATTTTACCAACTATAGTGCAACAGTAAACCTACTTTAAGACATGACATAAAATAACGTATAAACGTTTAATGAGACCCCTGTGGTTGCATTTTTTTGCACAGTTTTCTTATTTTAAGTTCAAGTGATGATAATTGCAAGCGAATGTCTGTTTCTGCATTTAAGTGGTTTCTGTATTTTGTTTTTGTACCTGTATAGGCGGAGAATCCCGATTCACAGAGATATGTAGTTGCGAAAGGTAGCAATAATAATTTTGCTTTCTCGGATAAGATTTTAAATTCATCTTGCAATTGCAGCCAAAACTCCGGTACACTTTGATTTTGCATAGCGAATTTTAGTTCGCTGTGAGATATGAAGTTTATGAGGACCTCGTATTCCGCTGAGTTTCACCTTTTGCTTACGGGTGGGACAACGTCAATCTCAAACGAAGAACCTTTCAAAAAGACAGGCATTTGACATACCCTATCCCAAACAGTTCGATCTCCCTTTGCAGAAATTGGCGTCCACGGACGCTAATGCCTTCCCTCCGTAAGCACGTTGTCCCACCCGTAAGCTGGGTGGTTTTTTTGTTTACACTGAACACATCCCGTACCCATTTGAAACCATCAAGGATCTTCTCTCGGGCTGTCGGAAAATAATGTTCAAACGAGTCAGTCAAAGCTACGAGATACGCCTGGATAATTTTCTGAGTTTTTTCTTCAATCTAGATGTTATTTTTATTCTAGAAGCTTTTTGTAAGAGGGAAGCAATCTGTATCTTCCTTCTCCACGCACTCCAACCAATACACAAGATTCCTCTTAAAAGAAGACACTTTGGCTTTTGCATCAGAAACTCTGTTAGTTTTACCTTGCAATGATAGATTCATTTCGTTCATTTTGTTAAAAATGTCGGCCAAATACGCCAGTTTGTATACCCAGTCTTTATCGTTTGAAACCGTCGCCAATAGATCGTTATGGTCCATCAAAAATGCTGCTACCTCTGCACGCAGTTCCATCAAACGTGTCAACGCTTTTCCTCGAAACAACCACCTTACTTCAGTGTGCAGCAGGAGGGACACATGGTGGCTTCCCCTATCTTCACACATTAGTTTGAAGAGCCTGCTTTTAAGGAGACGCGAGTTTACATCGTTTATTATTTTTGTGGCATCATCCAACGCTATCATAAACTACGCAGGCATTTTTCTCGAGGCTAGCTCGTGTTTATGAAGAATGTTGCTACAACATTTAACTGCTACTACTGCTGCTACATTTCTATGGCTGCTATATTACAATGGCTGCTACTACATTTCTTTGCCTTATTTTTAATTTTGGCAATGGCTCTAGCATTGTGACCCATCATTGCTTTTGCACCATCAGTGCATATATCTGCACAGTTTTCCCAAGGTATTTCATTTGATATGAATAATTCATCCAAAATATTAAATATTTCATCCATGATGTGTTGGTTGATAGTAGTCTGCAAAGACGAATGCCATCCTGATAGCTTTGCAAGTAAACATAACGGACGAATACCAGTAAAACCGCCAACCAGCCGACGTCAGACGATTCATCCATTTGCAGTGCGAATTTAGTACACCTAATGCGACTGATATATGTCTCTTTCACTTCATCAGACATATCGCTGATTCGTCTAGCAACGGTATTATTTGACAAAGAAATATTGGAGACTAACTTAACAGCTTTTGAATCAAGCAAACACTTGATAATATCGATTGTACAAGGTTTAATAAGAGTACCTGCAATAGTATGAGCTTCAACAACTCGAGCTACACGATAAATTATTAGGAATCTTTCAGTACTTTTTCATTATTGATTTTAGCAAGTGTTGTCACAGTTTTCTGTGAAGTCAACATTTCGTTGCACTTCATGGTAGTTGCACACCATAGTTATAAAACACTTATATAAATACTTATATAAACACTTATAGTATAAAGTGTTTTATAACACTTTCCAATATAGTTGAAAAGTGTTTATGACTTTGGTTATTTGTCATTCTGTCTGTCCATTCGCAAGATAAATGCCTTAAAAATGACTTTATCAAAATGAAATTTTAGTATGTTGCTCATACGGTCTGTAGAACGTATGAAAATGCAAATGGACAACTTCACTCAATTAGATTTAAATGGAACCCGGATTGAAAAAGTGAAAAACATTGAACCCTATGGGACCTAATTTTTCAAACATTTTTCAAGTAAAGATAAAATTCACAAATTGATTTGGAAATATTCAAATTATTCCATGAAATATATAAAATAATTAGCAAAATATGGTAGGTAGTATTTTTAAATAAAAATTAAAATAATATTTGTACCCATATTATAAAGCGATCATGTGACCCACTTCAAAATAAAATATGGCATCCATATATTTTTCCAGTGTCAAAATCGTGATTTTTAACTTTCTATTAAATTTATATTTAGTGTGGTATCTGCCCTAAAAACGGCTTATTTTTGCGTAATTTCTCTATATCCATATTCTGCGCAAACGCAATTACAATATTTTTTAGTTTTAATGATCATCAAACTTTGATTACTTCTACAACGAAACCTAATTTTGACGTATTAAGAATGTAAACAAATCAAGCTGTAAGATGAGTTGTACAAGAATTGCTGAATTTTTTTAACTCAAAATTATTTAGCTCTGGAGTCTGGAATATGGGTTATATGAATAAAATATTTATTGATTTTACATAGAGAAGCAGGCTATTTTATGGCATTGCCTTTTACAATGCAGTTTGAAGCATGGAGTTAGAAAGTACTTTTACCTCCATGGTGTTAAATTTTTAAGTAAAATAAATTATTGTAGTACTGTGATAATTTAAAAAATATCACCGCCGAATGTATCGCATTTTAAAGATGTTTAAATAAAATTGCATTTCAGTTGGAAAGTGTTTCATAATCAATGATTTATGCATGATTGGCATTTCTTGATTTTAATTAGCAATCTCGAAACCATATAGATCAGTGGTTTTCATACGGTTTTTGGTCACGTAACTCTCATGAAATTCAATTAAAAAAAGTACATAGTTGTAGTCCGAATTATTCTTTCAAATTTCGCAGAACACACTTTGGAAAAAGCGTTTTAATTAATTAAATTTTATTGAATTTTCACACCCACATTTATGCTTACAGTTATTATCTTCAACTATGGATCATTTCAGAAATTAACGCGAGCGTTTACGTTTAAATCACTCACATGCGCCTTTGTACGATTTATTTTATGATCTAAGCATACACCGATAGTTAAACAACCATCGGCATAAAATAAATATCATTACCAGACTCATGCTATCTGTGAATGAGTAAATTTTAATAGCCCACTGAAACGGTTACTTAGTGTGAAGTGATAACATAATATGAAATGTATCTAATCTAAATTGAATTTAACTTAAAGGTTGGTTTGCGAGACTTTTAAACCATTGTCGTCTGCTTTAATTCCCCATATTTTAGCAATGAAGTGACGAATATAATACTATACGAAATAAATACAACGAATTAAATTCACGTGATATGGTAATATATATGACTAGAATTACCTGGACGCCTAAATGTAGTGTTCTATCATTGGTATTGGTTCGTTAAATGTTGGTAATAAATATAAGCATAAATAGGTATTTCAATATATGAAGAAAATATAGTATTGGCGAGATGCGAGCTACATAGAATTGTTACATACGTAAATGTTTCGGGAATAGTAGCCGCTGTTTTGCTTCTGTTTCGCGAAATGATAAAATGAAAAAAGAGTTATTTGAAAAGAAAGAATATTTTGAAAAAAGGTAAAGTTGCAGAAGATTATAGTAGATCCGTTGTTCATAAATTTGGAATACATATTTGGTCAATTCGTTTTTTTTTTAAATACTAACATGCAGAAATTAATTAAGGTGAAACATTTTTGAAAATTTTTGTGAAATATGATTTTGGAAAAAACACATTGTAAAAAAATGTGTGGGCAACACATGACTTTCCTTATATAATGCAATGAATTTACTACTTTTACAGTAAAAAAAATAGGTTTTTCTTATAGTAGATACTTATATTATTTCCAAGATATTGAATTTTCGACAATTAGGCGTCATTTTTATTGATTTAGCGTCATTTTAATCCATTCGGCGAGATTTTCGTTAATTTGACAACAATTCAAAAAGTCGCCAAGTTGGCGACATTCCGTCAAATTCGTCGCCAAAATCTCGCCAAGTTTTACTGACGGATAAATAAGTTATTCTTATAGCAGATAAATGACTATTAGCGTTCAAATACAAAAGTATTACTCGAAGTATCTTTTCTCATGAATGGAACGAGCGAGATCCACGAGAATGATGTCACCCAATTTATCGCATGGTATTATATATGAAAAGTGAACATGTTTCTCAATAGGAAATATATTTTTTTTATTTTATATGACTTTTTGATAATTTTTTTGAAAAATGTGCAATATCTCGAGAACGGTTCATGTTAGAGTTCTAAGATTTATGTTATTCGTTTTCTAATGAAAAATTACATAACAAAAGTTTATTTGCGTAACTTTATTAGCGGTTTTGATTTTTTGACAATTTTTTCAAAATTTCACTCGGAAATTTAGGGGGTTCTGAACATTCGATTACGTTTAAATACAATAGGCTTCCAATGTTTACGGATTGTTATTTTTGTACCAAATTTCGTTCGAATCAGACCATTCGTTCGTCAGTTATCGTCTCCACAGACTCACTGACACAAACACACACACATACTTTCACACACACACACACATACTTTCACACACACACACACATCACTTCAAAAATGTTTGATTCGTGATCAGGGATGCTTGAAACGTGCTCTCCCGTCGAAAACTCGAATTCTAATTTTCGACCCCGTCACAATACTTCCCTTATACATTATGTATACAAGAAAGTAAAAATGGAAAAATAACATGGGATAACAAAACTTAAAAAAAGCTTGGGGACAAATATGTGAGTTATTATTTCTTATGCAAAAATCCGAGTTATGCTATATCATTGTTATGACGCTTCATTGTTATCTAATTTTATAATTACAGGTTTATATTTTAAAGATAATTTCCTGATATTCTGCATTTTAGCAGTATGTCAGTAGCTGTTTTCATGAAGTGCCTATCATCAACTAAAAGTATTACACGTTATATAAATGTTTTAAAATTTCTGGAGAGGCTATTTTTTCTTTTAAAAGAACTATCAATGCTGCATATGTATGATCAATGAGTAAAACTCATTTTGTGATTAATCCCAGAATATAAACAATATTTTTCGTATGGAATATGTGAATCGTTTTGAACAATTATATTTAAAAGTTCAAAAATTTGCGTTTTGGAAATATATTCAACATAAGAATATTGCATTCAATTAAAAAAGTGCCTAACCATATTGATTTTGAGAAAGGTAACTTGTTGGAAATGAACTATATCTCATTATAATTTGCATAAACTTAAAATATTATTCTTTTCCTTAAATAAGCATATAGGAGAAAAATAACATGTAACTTCTCCTTAACCTTTATGTATATATAACCATATACAAAATGTCATATGTATAAGTAATGTCGATCAAATTACATTGCAATTGTATATAGCGAGAGTCCAAATGATTGTCTGTGACTGCAGATAGTGCATACCGGCGAGTATTATTCAGCTAGATTAAACGTTAATTATTCGCATATGGCAGACAGAAATAATCAACTCTGCATAACTAACGCACGATCATATAGTTACTTACAGTCATTTATCTCACACAATGAATTCCGCTTATAATTAGGTCAACTGAGAATTAATAATATATTTCTGAAAATCTGACTTGGGCAGCACATTACTTTCCTTAAATAATGCAATTAATTTACTACTGTTACTGTAAAAAAATAGGTTATTCTTATAGTAGATACTGATATTCTTTCCAAGTCATTGAATTTTTGTCAATTAGTCGTCATTTTCATTGATTTAGCGCCATTTTTACACATTTGGCGAGATTTTCGTTAATTTCGCAACATTTAAAAAAGTCGCCAAGTTGGCGACATTCCGTCAAATTCGTAGCCAAAATTTCACCTAGCGTTATGGACGGAGAAATAAGTTATTCATATAGCGGAAAAATGACTATTGGCGTTCAAAATGCATTGCATGATATTATTGGCACCAAATTTATTGCATGATATTACATATGAAAAGTGAACTTGTTTCTCAAGAGCAAATACTTTTTTAATTTATGGGAATTTTTGATAAATTCGTTTGAAAAATGTGCAATATCTCGAGAACGGTTCATGCTAGCGCTCTAAATTTTATGTCAATCGTTTTCTAATGAAAAATTACATAACAAATGACTATTTATGTAAATTTATTAAAGGTTTTACATTTTTCATGATTTTTTGAAAATTTTACTCAGAAATTTAGGGGGGTTCTGAACATCTGATTGCGTATAAAAACAATATTTATCTATAACAAATTTAAGCAAAACAGTATTTGCGTATAAAAATAATTTCCGGTATTCATGGATCGTAAATTTTGTACCAAATTTTGTTCGAATCACTCCATTCGTTCTTCAGTCATCGTATCCACAGACACACTGATACACTCGAATTTTCGATCCTTCACAATACTTTCCTTATACCTTATATGTATATAAGTAAAGTAGAAATGATGATATTAAATTTTAAGAAACAATGTGTTGAATGCATCTGTAGCGTATCGTATAACATAGATAATATGAAGAAAAAAAAGTAACACACTCATTAATAAAAATAAAATCATTTTGTTGCAAAAATGTTTGCAACATTATTGTTTTACTAAAACATTTTCCTCGAAGCATTTATTTCTCAGGATCTCCTATAGATAGAAATTAGATAATGACAGATATAGTTCCATCATCAATTTTTGTAGTAGGAAGGAGGGTTTACTAAGGTTTATACCTTCCTGTTTTTTTTATATTTCCGTTTCATAAATAACAGTATCCTGAAAATGTTCTACAGATTGAGCTATACATTAACTTTGTTGATAGCTTTTAGATGAAAAATGTATTAAATTGTGGAAGATGTAGAAGAGATTACGCATATTTTTATATCTTCTCTTTATCTGTACTGATTTACACAGAGGGTACGGTACCTGTGGATGCCTACCCCACTGAGTTCCAGTCTAAATTGGGTAGCTCTTCCCGGCCGTCCAAACAGTTACCTTACACCTTTCTGGTAGGTCGGACGGTTTGGGTCTTAACAACAACAACAGATGTGATATAAAAATATTGTATGCACAAACTTTTTATATATCCTTGAACGACAATTAAAGGTAACTTTAATTGACGCCAAAAGTCATAAAAGTATTTTTAGACATATTTTGTGTAGTTTTGGTGTATCATACTTTAATGGTTCTCGAGATACAATTTTTCTTCGACAGACACGGTCTCGCCTTTGTTTGTACATATGCTGTCTCATTAATCTTGACGAAGACGACTGTCTTTGTTGCTTGAAATAAGTTGATTCTTTATTTAACCATCATATGCTGTTGTCTAGCGATGCATTTGGTTTTTAGATAATTAAATTGTGGTACAGCTCAAATTTAATTTGTAGGGTATTTTTTGACTTATAGCTCATTTTAAAAACAAGAAAACAAGAACTGCTGCAATGATAACTAAATAAAAATCTTCTTAAACTAGCATGTGTGCCCGTCATATGACGGAAATCAGAATTGCGAAACATTGCTTCTTATTTAGCGTCATTTTTATCAATTTGCAGACATTTCTGTCACTTTGTCAACATTTAAAAAAGTCCCTAAGTTGGCGACGTCCCGCTAAATTTCTCGCCAAGCGTTATCAACATCCGGCCAGACGGAGAAATGAGTTTTTCTTATAGTCTACATTATTTTGATGAAAGAAGCCTCAAATATTTGACTTGTGAGCAATGTGAGCGTGACACACCTAGTTCCCTTGTATCTCAAATAAAAGTTTTAAAAAATGATAAGAAATAAAATAAAATCAAGGTTTCACTTTCAGTCTCCGGTATCATACGGTACGTAAAGCTCTATTGTTGCAACATATTTCTCTAGGTTTGACTTAGTATCTAAATTGAAATGTTTATCAGTGATTGAAACACGTTTGCCAACGTTCTGTTCCAGCGTTACCCAGAGTTAGAGATACATACATAAACAGACAGATAAATCAAAGTATTTATGTTACTAATACAGGAAACATACACACAAATTCTAATTATGCACAGATCATTTAGTTTTGAAGCAGAAAGCAACCTATTACTGTAAGACTGATAAGAAGCTCGACCTTATTTATTCATTTTAATAAGTGATATCCCACTTTTTGTCAATCACGAAGAAGGAGGATGTGTTTACCTTCGAAACCGATTGAGCAGTTTATATTTGCGTTCAAGCCACACACACACACACACACACACACACACATATATATATATATATATATATATAGCCTTACTTCCACATTCTCTTGTTTTTACATTTTTACATATATACTTTTTCATCTTTCTATTTTGCAGCTTTTACTGTAGAGTATCACATTTTACTGCCATTACGCAGTACGGTTTTTATTACACACTTTGGCAACAGTAAATCTCTTCTTTACACTTTATCGAATGGCAACGTTGGTCTAGTCATTTTTTGCTCGTCACGTTTGTACATTTGATGTGTATTTTAAGGTATTAATGTTTCCCTTCTATTTTTTCAATCTTTATGCTTGTCGTCCTAATAATACATGCTTATAAATAAAATATATCTTGTGTTTCAGAAACAGGCATTTTTATGTTCATTTCGTTTAAAATATTAGGACTTAATAAAGAATTTTATCGAAATGAACTATTCTTAAGCCTAGAGCTCTTCCACATGCCGGCTTTAATGCTTGATTATTTTGGTATATAATTTTTCGATTCCTCTCCATTGACATTTGTTGATTATCTTTAGCTTTTTGAACTGTAATATATATTATAATTTCCTCTTTATTGTTGCATTTCATTTTATTTCATTGTATCCTGTAGGCTTAAAAATATTTTTAAGATAATGTATTATGAATTACTTCTTCCATTCTACCAATGGATTGACTGTTTTAATGTATATATAAATATAAATATATATATATATATTTACATATATATATATACATATATATATATACATATATATATATATACATATATATATATATATATATATATATATATATATATATATATATATATATATATATATATATATATATATATATATATATATAATACAAAAGATAAAGGAAAAAAATAAATATATATATATTAGGAAAAAATACTAGTAGAAATGTGGAAAAGTTTACATTTTTGACCTGTGACATATCTGCATCAACTATAAGTGCGCCGTTCGTTAGTATGTGTTTATCGCTTGCGCCGTACCCTCGTCCTCTATAGGGACTGCAAACGTTACATCCAAACATTTCATTGTCATTTGTGGTGACAACATTTTCTAAATCGATCAAAACCATATAATTAACCGCTTAATTGATTATTTTGAGTTAACCCGTGTTAGTATATTTTGCAAATAAATATTATCCCCAGAATACTCGGGGATATAATTTTTTTCGCTGTGATATTCAACGCGGGTTGCAGGAAATTGATAAATTAGTACTCAGGCATCCATTGGCAATTTGCCAAGTTTCGTTTGTGGGCTTGCTGAAATGACACAAATGGAATGGCTGGAAATAGTGATAAAATAGGTGATGTTGATACAGTGTATCAGCATTTAGCTGATTATTGTACCCTCAGAAAACGAGGAAAGAAGTATTATAAGAATGTATTTTTGCATTTAGTGGATTTAACTCTACGGAATTCCTACATTTTGTACTCTAAAGTAGGAGGATGACAAACACCGCTACAATATAAAATGAAACTTGTCGAAAAAATTATTTTAAAAAATCATTCTGATGATATTTCTGCAACATCTGGCAGACCCAGTATTACTCCTTCACCATTTAGGGTAACACCAATGCATTTCCCAGATATCGAAACAATGTGTTTTTTCAACAAAATAAAATTTAAAATAAACCTTTGTATTATATGTGGTGAATAAAATATAGTTATTTAAATATTAAAATTAACATGCTATCCTGAATTTAAACTAGCTATTTGTTGCGAACTTGCAATATTCCCTTTGGCGTCTCCTCTTTCGTCTGTCTCGAAAACCAGGCTTAGAGAACACAGTCAATGACGTCGACATGACATGAGGATGAAGGGAGTCCGTGTTTGGACGCCATTACTCAGTTTTTTACTATATGAATAACCTATTACTCAGTCCATAACACTTGGCGAAATTTTGGCGAAATATCTCCAACTTGGTGATTTTTTTAAATGATGCCAAATTGACGAAAATGTTGCCAGATTGATATAAAAGTTGCCAAGTTGATAAAAATAACACTAAATCAAAGAAAATGACAATATTTTGCAAGGAATATAAGAAGCTCTCCGTAAAGCTTGCGAAAATTTTTGGCGAAGAATTTGGTGGGATATCACTAACTTGGATATTTTTTAATGTTGCCAAATTTACGAAATAGTCGCCAAATTGATAAAAATGACGCTAAATGGGAGGAATTGGTTTGCAAACTTTTAATTCCATCATATCTGACGAGCATACCCTTTACTATATAAGAAATGCTCTTCATTTGTTTGGGAGAACTGGCAATAATTGTGGCAACTTAGCGTAACAATTTAGCGATATTTCACCCCTGATTAACGAAACTATCGTCAAAGTTAATGAAAATGAAGCTTAATTGATGAATTAATTATTAAAATATTTTGTTATATAGACTATATTCCTTATTGACAATGCTATCAATATTAATATTTGTTAATTTAGAGTTGCGAGAAATAGAAGTTAATTGGGTACTTTGAAATTTTATAACATGTTGTCATCCGGAAAAGTGCCAAATGTACAATTCAACATTGAAAAAACACTGTACCGTGGATATTTTCATCAATTTTTTACTGGGAAAAAAGTAAATCGATTGCATTCTATAAGAAAGGTCGTACTGCCCACATCAGATTTTTTTTTACATGACAGAGTAGGACTAAATTTGACATAATTATACATAAAGGGTTTATTAATGGCTCAATGGCACGGGACCTGATAGTTTCCATCATTGTTGTGAAAAATAGCCGCGATATCATATTTTTTTTTTGTTCGTGGTGTCATTAGCCCGTTTAAGGGTTAGTTACTCCCAGGGGGGGGGGGGGGGTTCATTGCCAAGTTTGGTATCAATCGAAATATATTTTTCAAGGCCTTTAAAGTGAAGGATATTACGCTATAGTTGCAATCATTTGCACCCACGATATTGATTTTTCAAATTTTTTTCTTGTACACATTAAAAATGAAACAGAATTCTGATATGAGAAAGTCGAGTTGAGGCACATTCTAGTTAATTATAAGAATGGCTTCAACATCAACTTTTTCATCGACATTATTCAGAGATAATTTGACCTTGCCTACTATGACACTGTCAGTAAGTGACTCCCCTTTTGTAAGATCGATATCGATATTGACAAATTCATCAAAATTCGGAAATGTTTCACTGAACATCACCACAACAACTTTTCAGAAATTTTTCATATCGTGGTCGGATCTCTTGACTTGGTTGATTGTTCAGTGTTAAAAACAAAAATACGGTAACATAGTTTATACTTTTGTAAGAATTAAGAAAGGAGGGATGAAAAAAGTGTCAGTATATAGTAAAATGGCCCTATACTGAAATGCACAATATTGTCTGTTATTGATGTAATATCCGAGTTAATTGGAAATTGTATGACGTTATCACAAAAAAAACGTTATTCCTATTATCATGAGGTTCACGGGGGAATTTTGAGGTAAACGCAGAATTGTGGTTATAGCAGGGGTTACTATAACTAACCCAGTTTGATTGATTAAAATAAGTTGTTCTATTACAATTTACCGTATCCATGCTAGATGCAGCTTTCCTGATTTAGTCTAACAATTCACACTATTATTACGAAGATATAAGCGAAATAATTTTATGTACTAAAAACTTACAAAATATTACCGGTAGATAAAAGCATACACTAAAAATAAATATTTCACTTTTAATTTTTCGCAATCTCATACTCTATGGGACGATAAAGCAATGTATTTCTTTTGGGTTTAACTCAGGCGGACCGAATGACTGCTGTAGAAAATATTATTCTATAGCCTGTCGAGCCATGTCAAGAATACTGTACGTCCATATCGAAAAATAATTTCAAATTCCATAATTTGTTAGTAACTTTAGCATCTACGGAAATAGTAATTTAGAATGAAGCCATGTGTTTAAACAACTTCCCCTCCTCTCCTTTCCATATTTTATGCAAAATAATAATTCAATGACCAAGAAAATTTTGAATGTGATAGTGGGCGTGGCCAAATGAGGGTACGGCCATATACTCAAATTATATATGTTCCCGTTATTCAAAATGAAATCTTGAGGATCCTTGATAAGTAATTTTTACTATTAAACATACTTATCAGAGCTTTCAATGTATTTAAATTATTACAGAAATATATAGCCAACTCCTACCTGGACTGCTGTACATGCCAATTTTAAGGATACCCTTTACAAATATAACAGGGGACAATCACAGGTGCTTCAAAAATTCAACAATGGCTCCAGTCCGATGGAGCCGAAGATATTTTGTGAATAACATATCTATATATCTCTATATTAAAAAAAATAGCTGACGCTGACGCCGCAGCTGCTTGATAAATTTCTCGTTTCTCGAATTTTTTTTGCTTCGTACCGCAAAAACTATTGCATTTAAAAATATGAAATTTGGCATACTTGCAGAAAAAGCTTTGGGAAATACGCTGAAATAAACCGTTTTTTGATATACAGGGTCTTTATAATTAAAGTTCCACTTTGAAATGGCCATAAAAGGAAAACTATTGGACAAAATATTATTAAACATGGTAATAGTTCAGACGAGGTCATATGATTTTATTTTCAGCAAAAAAAAAAAAGTTAAAAACTCACTGCCAGCGGGGAATGGCTTTGTATGCAATATTGTTAAACGAAATAAAACATGAAGACATCGGTTTAAAAAAATTTTAATCGTTTCTAAAACTTGTTACAAATCATGTTCAATGTGGCTTTCACCATTTTCTGAAAGCAAGTTAAATCGCATTACTGCTTTCTCAAAAGTAGCTCTTAGCATATCAGGAGGAATATTACGGACATGTCGGCGTATCCCATTTTTCAATCCCGTCAAATTGTTTATGTTATCACCATAAACAGTGGCTTTGAGGTACCCACATAGCCAGAAGTCACAGGGATTGAGGTTTGATGACCGGGATGGCCAAGAAATGCGGAAGTGTCGGCTTACAATCCGGTCATCAGTGAAATGTTGCTTAAGTAATTGTTTGACACATGTATCAATGTGAGGTGGTGCCCCGTCCTGCATAAAAATCGTGGTGTCTAAGTCACTGTTTATGGGGGTATCACATTTTTCATCCGATTTTTTTATTTCGTCGCCAATCGTCTCTTACCAACTATAAGAATAACCTATTTCTCGTCCACAAGGTTTGGCGATATTTAGCTACAAATTTGTCGAAATATTACCAACTTGGCGGCTTTTATAAAAGGGTCCCAAATTGACGAAAATGCTGCAAAATTAGTAAAAATGAGACTAAATCAATGAAAATGATTAATTGATTACAATTCAATATATTCACGACTAATTGATTGCAATTCCATATCTTGGAAAGAACATAAGTACCGACTATAAAAATAAACCATTTCTCCGTCCGTCCATCCATACATCCGTAAGTCTCTCCGTCCGTCCATCCATACATCCGTAAGTCTCTCCGTCCGTCCATCCATACATCCGTAAGTCTCTCCGTCCGTAATGCTAAGCAAAAATTTCGGCAGTATGTTCCCAAATGGCCGACATTTTAAATTTTGTCAAAGAAATTGTCACCCAATTGATAAAAATGACGCCAAATGGGTGGAAATGAATTGCAAATTTTGAATTATTTCGTATAATGGACATTCCTTCTAGAATATAAGAACTGCTCTTCTCTCCATGTATCTGTAACAATTGGCAATACATTTGGTGCACAAGGCGAATAATCTTGTCGGGTATCGCCATTTTAGCGATATTTTACCCCAGATTGATGAAAATATCATCAAAGTTAATGAAAATGACGCTTAATTGGTGAATTAATTATTAAAATATTTTGATATCTATATATGCTTATTGACAAGTGTCCGTCTGTCCGTCTGTCTATCTGTATGTCTGTCTGTCATTCATTTTTAGGCACTTCCCGATTAGATAGAGACTTCAAATTTAGTGTATGGATAAATCATTCGAAAGGAAGAAAGTGTGCAATTTCAGATTTCCAATATGTTCTAATTAAGGGGGTGCCGCATACCAAAATGTTCGATTTGCTGAACAAATGAGAAACGACATTTTTAAAGTTTGATAGAGGCTTGAAATGTGGTATACGGACTTATCATTTGATGAAAACATCCAAGACGAATAGATTTTTTTTAAATATCCGTTTAAGAGGTGCTCGAGAGAAAAGCGTTCAAAAGGTGAATTGATAAAAAACATGCTTCGGGATGAAACATAGATTTTAAATTTGGTATACGAGTAGATAGTTTTGAAGGAAGAAAGTATACAATTTCAGTTTTCCAATATTTTCTACTTTAGAGAGTGCCGCACATATGAATTTTCAATTTTCGGAATAAAAGAAAAAAGCACCCTTTAAAATGGGATAGGGACTTGATATTAGGTATATGGGTCAATCATCTGATAAAAAACCGAAGAATTGAGTTTTTCAAAAAGGTTCATTTTAGGGGTGGATTCTCCCCCACAAAAACCTTCGAAAGGTGAATTGATAGAAAACATCCTTCGGGATGATGTAGAGATTTCAAATTTGGTGTACGGTAGACAGTTTGAAAGAAAGAAAGTGTACAATTTCAGTTTTTCAATATCTGAAAGTTTAGGGGTTCGCTCAACAAATTATTCGATTTGTCGAATGCATAGGAAATTCCTTCTTTAAATTTTAATTGAGGCATGAAATTTGGTATATGGGCTGATTGTTTTTATGAAAACACCCAAGACGAATTGAATTTCTCAGAAATGTTTGTTGAAGGGGTGCTCCAGAGAAAAACTTTCGAAATATGAAATTATAAAAAACATGTTTCGGGATGAGATAGAGATTTCAAATTTGGTGTACGGGTAGATAATTTGGAATGAAGAATGTGTACAATTAAAATGTTCCAATATTCTCTACTTTAGGGGTGCCGAGCACCAAAATGCTCGATTTTCGGAATAAAAAAGAAACGCCCCTTTTAAAACTTGATAGAAACTTGATATTTCATATATGGGCGAATCATCTGATAGAAAACCCAAGAATAATGAAGATTTTCTAAAATGCTCATTTAAGGATGTAGGTACTCCACAGAAAAACATTCGAAAGGTGAAATGATAGAAAAAGCAAGATTTTCGATGAGATAGAGACTTTTGTGTTCCAACATTTCAGTGTTCCAACATTTCAGTGTCCCAACATTTGCTAATGAAGGGAGTTCCGTACACTAAAATATTTGAATTGACTAACAAATGAAAAACGCCTCCTTTACAATGTGAAAGGGGCTTGAAATTTGGTATATGGGCTAATCATTTAATAAATATATTTAAGGAATACAGTTTTTCAAAAATGTTCATTTGCGTGGATGCTACACAGAAATCCATTCCAAAGGTGAAATGATAGTAAAAGCATACTTCGCGATAGGATAAAGACTTCAAATTGGGTGTAAGAATAGATAGTTTGAAAGAAAGAAAGTGTGCAATTTCAGATTTCCAACATTTGCTACTTTAGGGTGTGCCGCACTCCAAAATGTTTGATTTTTCGAATAAGTTATTCACGTTCCTTTTAAATATGATTGAGGCTTGCTATTTGGTATATGGGGCAATCATTGGCTAAAAAAAGCAAGACGAATAGAATTTTTCCTAAATGTTCCATTTATGGCAGTGCTCCACAGAAAGAAGTTCGATTGGGGAAAAAATAAAATAGCAAGCTTCAGGATGAGATAGAGACTTTAATTCTGTATATGGGTTGATAGTTCGAAACGAAGAAGTGTGCAATTTAAGTTTTCCAATATTTTCATCTTTAAGGGGTTCTGCAAAATATTCGATTTGACGATTAAATGTGAAACGCGAATTATTCAAGAATTTAAATTATTCGGAGGGTTGCTTATTAGGAGACCGTTGATTTTCAACGGGTATTTGGCCAGTATAGACTATATTCCTTATTGACGATGCTATCAATATTAATAATTGTTAATTTAGAGTTATCAATATTAATAATTTATTTAGTGATATAACATGATATAGGATTAATAATATTAACAGTATATCAATATTAATAATTGTTACTTGCTAATTTCGCTGTATTTGAAGTTTCGGTTCCCTTTTAACGTGAGCGGTGGCTTCAACATCTGGTTTGTAGGAAAAAAAAGAAATAACAGTTAAATATTTCTTATTCTACTTACAGTTACAGCGAATTTTCATTTGTGTAAAAAAGAGCGAAATGAAACACGATTTTAATGCAAAGACTCTGATGTTGGACTGTGCATTGCAACTTGTTTTAAAACATATTACATATTGCATTTTTTAAAAGAAATTAAATTAAATGATTTGTGGGAAAAAAATCTAAAGTTATACTTTTAACTATTAAATACATTTAAGGATTTATTATTTACTGTTAAATTCATCAAGTTGCCATGGCCGTTATTTCTCCTATAGTGGAATTATATTTAATGTACATTGCTATGTTGTGCCGCAATAAACCCTCCAATTATTTTACGTTTCGTGCGAGTCCTGTAAATAAGGAATAATTAATTAATAAAATGCTAAATTGATCACACCATTTAAACTTAAACAATAACACATTTATTAACAGCATTTACTTTCATTACTTATTGCAGCGGAGGGGAAATATGCGACCAGGATTATTAAAATTACTATCGTTTCTAGGACCTGTGATTACTGTAGAGCACATACCTTCCAACTTTGGTGTGTGGCTCCTCCTCGTTCTCTGAATGCACTCGCACATTGATCTACCTCCATTAATTTGGAACCTCTACGGGACACTCTACAAATCTGTTGGTTTTTTCATTCTTCTCTATTCGTGCTCTTAAGTCAAAATCGTGATAGTTTTTCTGGCATGCTTCTAAGTCAAAATTCCATCATCTTCTCTTGTGGTATGCTCTTAAGTCAAAATCCCATATCTTTCTCTATTCTCGTTCTCAGGTCACAGGCTGTGGTTCCCTCGGTGGGGGGGGGGTAGCTCCGCCTTTACTTCTTTTTGACGCTCATTGGTTCTTCTTTACCCAATGGCATCATTCCACATTTAGCAAGGCCCAGCTCAGCCCTTCTAGTAGGCCACCCCTAAATTTATAGTCTTTTGACCTTTAGGTTCACGTCGCAATAAACTTTGGTGCCAGCCAGACTATAAGCTTTGTTTGCCGTTTCGGCCACAATAAATTCCACACATAAAAGTGTCTCATCAAATGTGAGAACTGTTTCTGGTCTCACATGATTTATTTACAGGGAATGCCAGTACATTTTGTCTACATTCAATAAAATCATTACGATATATTTACTTATTGTTTTATTTAATGCTCAATTACATTTAATCATAACGATAACGCGGAATGAATGCACTCCAACTACAGGAAAAACAGCATTACTCGCCCCAGGAAATAGCTATATTTTCTGTTGCTAGAAATGTCTCTGCATTTTTTGCAGTCACCCTGTAACAATAACCATGTCGACAAAAGATTTTTTTTGCCTTTGAAACCAGTTGATACATTTAATCAAATGCTTTACACTGCAACTAACAAAGTATTTTAAATTTCAGAATTCACTTCTACATGCAGCTTTGATATATTCTTACCATAGAAAGGATTCAGATATTTTAAATACTCCTATTAAATATCATCCAATAAGCTATCTAAATGTCCTTTCACTGTCCTTTTCAAAGGATAGCTCAAATATGATCTTGATAGAGTTACAGAGTATCAAACGTATTGAAGCTTTCATTAAACTCAGCTCAATAGCTAAATGCTGATTTATGCCAGTTTTAGGACGATAGGTTGGAATTCAAAGGTCTTGAACAGTGAATTTTGAATAAATTAATGTGGTTTCAAAATTATACATTGACAGTGGTATCAATTGATCAATAAACCTCTGCTAAAGTGTGCATTATAATAATAATACCAACCATATATAAAATTATACATGTTGAAATCTACGAGTATAATATGGATCGTATATTACATAAAAATAAAATAACATGTATCACAAATATATAGTGTCTTAACATGTTTTTGCTTTTCCAGACCCTCCAGAATCCTTTGGAGGTCTAGAAGATTGTAATTTTGCAAGCTTACAATATCAACTACGGTATAGAACCTAATTGAGTCGGATTTTCGATTTACCTCCACCCCCCGGGGGTCAGATAAAAGGGATTCATAAAGTCTTTCGGACAGTTTTTCTTTCAGGCATACATCCGGGTGGGGGATTTGCCCTCCCCCCGAGACATTTCATATTAAATTAGTTTCTATTTATGTGACAGCATTTAGATATATTTATAAAGGGTGAATAGAACATTTGATCCCCTTAAAGTTTCATTTGATCCCTCTATCTAAAAATTGCTAAAAGAAAGGCTGCTTTCCGACCCTCCAGGAGCCCCTACGAGAAGATTGAAACTTTACACACTTATCAACTACGGTACAAAGCCTAATAGGGTCGGATATTTGATTTTCCTTCACCCCGCACTAACGCAATGGGTCAAATAAAATTATATTCATAAACTCTTTTAGTTTCTTCAGAAGTCAAATCCGTTGCCCTAGAATCTTTGCACACTTTGTGAGGTAGGGCGCGGTAGCCTAGTGGTTAGGTATTGAATTGCACTCGGTAAGCACGGGTTCGATATCCTATGCTGTCAAAACTGCCGCAGTGTTCACGCGGAGTACGATTACTTTAAACACGTGGGTCCTTAAGTCCTTCCGAGAGGTTGGTAGTAATGGAATGAGGGTACGGTCTTTGTAAATGCCTCCCCCATTGGTTTCCGGTCTAAATTGGGTGGCTCTTCCCGGCTGTCCAAACAGTTATCTTACAGCTTTGGTAGGTCGAACGGTCTGGGTCTCAACAACAGCACTTTGTGAGGTCCACATAATAGTTGGTTACGAGTTTACTTAGCTTACATTCTAAATTATGATTTTCTTTAAATTAGCGAGACGACACGATGGTTGAGAGGTCAAGGCAAACGTTTGCTTGTGTTCGCTATGCTGCCGGATTGTGGGTTCAAGTTCCACCTGCGTACGTGGATAGTGTGTTATTGGGCGCAGTGTGTTCCGCCCCTACTGGTGTGCCGTGGCAAAGTGATATCCCGACTAAATATTACACGATGCTAGCCGATATATAGGCGAATGATAGTGTATCAAGTACCCGGCCATTGGTTGAAGGCCCAGACCACACTACCAACCCAAGGGTTTTCGGTAGCAAAGTGTGTGGCCGGACCCGGCCATTGGTAAAATTAATTAAATGAACGTCTTCTAACTGGTTCCTTTATGTAGACCAATTCTGAGCTCGATTCGGCGATCCTGTAATAGAAAACGACGAAGTTTTGGTTTGCGTAAGCGATATGGTCAATGCAATAAAATGCATGTGCGTGTGAGTATTAGTTTTGAGTTTCCAAGATCGCGAGTTTTAAGAAAAGCATGATGTTTAAGCCATGGTGGTTTGGCAACTGATGATCTAGAAAGAGGTACTAGCTAAGATGTGTACAGTCATGATCAACAAGATCTTGTCCAGAAGAATGCTTTGTGAAGTATTTAAACGTATACTGATGGATTTGGTATGCATCTGCCATCCGTATTTGATTATTCCAAGTATTCCAAGCTTTATTTGATCACAGAGTCCCGGGTTTATAATATATTCATATTCATTCACTATACGGACATATGGAATTTAATGTCTGTTTTGTAAACAATCATCTTTAGTTTTATAGCCAGTTGCTGTATCAGTTATTTGTGTTGTCAATAAAAATTTTAGATTTAAATACTAGCCTGTGTGTTGGTGCTTAAGGCAACATTGCTTAAGACAAAAGACTGTAGTGGTGCTATTTTTAGTTAACCAACCTTGACGAAGCCAGCTACATACTCCAGAAAGACACTCAAATAAAGGGCACACTTCACAATGACAACCGAAAAGGGTAGTATAGTAACCAACTTCAAATGACCTAAAGAGTCATATTTTACAACATCGAATACGGTACAGAATCTAACGAATTTTCGATTTTCCAGTTCTTGGGGAGGAGACAAAAGGGTGGGGTTTTTGAAAGTCTTTCCCTCAGATCCCGTCAGACCCTCCAGAACGTCCCATATTCACCTAAAATTATCGATCAATGAACGGAGCGGACCGTAAACGGATTTTAGATTCCTCAGTTGAAGATCCTGTTTTTTTTAAATATCTTTCTAGACCCTCAAGCAGTTCACAGGTAGCTTAAATGAATGAATCTTTGTACAAATATTGATCACTCGATCGAACCTTGTGAAGTCCAATTTGATGATAAGAGTTTGCAATTTCGCCCCAGTAGCTCAACGGTAGAGCGTTGACTGGCCAGTTCGGAGATCCAGGGTTCGATTCCCGGTTGGGGCAGAAATATTCTTGACAACCTATCCGAGTCGATTCTTGATTTTTACCTAGAATGTACAGACAAGGAGAGGATATTCAAGTATCTCATAATCTTCCTAAAATCCCCACAGGGCACGTCAAAGGCTGAAACGCGACTATGGAACAGAACCTAAGTGAGTCAATCTTTAATTGAGAGAATTTTTTTCAGATCTTAAGCTCATATATTATTAAACATGATAAAACTTATTAAAGAAAGAGTTGCACCTTAATTTTTAAAGCATAAATACTGGTTTCTATTTAATATTTTAGCTTAATTATTTATCTACATTTAATTTATTGTGTTTTAAATTATAAAATTAAGACACAGTAATTGTACTTTTAGCATTTTAAACATCGAGCACATTAGATTTTAATTTGATAAACTGCTTATAAAGTATAAAAAAACAAGGGAAGAAGTGTTATACGGAACTACGTTATGCTAAGAAATGAGCACTTAAATATTTAAAAGAATCCAAAATGTTTTTATCGAAATTGAAAAATGCAAAGCACTCGACGTCTGATTTAATTTTTTTAAAGCTAGTTTCTTCGTTCCATAAAATTATTTAGAAATACATAAGCAAAGATTAACTTTTCTAATTCATTTTAAATGTATGAACTATTTAAAAAACATATTTTTATAATTATTATTTTTAAGTCTTTTGAGAAACATTTTGAAAACATGATTTTGACTACTTTCATGCATAACTTGAGCAATTGCTACAACGTTGTTGTGTTATAATATATTTAAATATATTTATATATATATATATATAACATAAGTAAACCATAATTTAAATTATAATTTGTTAATATACTATATGCACTTAGCTAAAGGCTAATGCAAAATGGAAGTTCTGTAAGAAATAAAGGAATTTTATTGAAAAGAAAACTGTCCAGAAGAGAAATTAAAACATAGTTTGTTTTATCTTATATCTGAATTCCAGGGCACCTCCCCTGCTATGAGTAACTAGTATTAATTCATATGAAGATAAATATATCTTCCACTAAGCCTATAATAATCGTAATAAATTTATGATCTATGAATAACTGTCGAAATAACAGATAAAAAAAAATTGTTTATATTTGGAAGCCCCTTTTTATGCAGTGCTGTTGCTGTGACGTTTGATGTAAGATCAAAAAACGGTCTTGCAACGTTGTTGTAAGCTCTAGCTGTGGAGGTAACTAATGAATGGGAACATACATAACGATAAGCAGACACATATGCACGCACTCTGACAGACTACTGAAAACATGGTTGATTCATTTTTAGACATGCTCAAAATGTAAAGAACCACAATTTGAGAATTCAGATTTTTACGTCACCGCAATAGTTTCTTAACCTTTACATTTTCTAACTGCTGTTGGACGAATAAATATACCAACCACATAATACCAGAGGACGTTTATAAGTTGGACGCTCAGGCAATATTAAAAACCTGATGTGGGCAGCTCATGACTTTCCATGTAGACTTATATTCACGTTCTTTTTATTTTAATTAAATTTAATTCACTTTTAAATCAATTTTCGTTCTCATTTGGGAGCTGGACTTATTTTCAAAGGTGGCTTAGAGAAAATACGAAAAAATTAAAATATCTCAAAGACGGCTAGTTCTAGTGTAATGGGGTTGGTCTTATTCTTTTCTTCGTGAAAAATTGCGTATAAAACAAGTATTTAATGAGCATATTTGAGCATACGTAATTTTTATTTTAGATTTTGACGATTTTTGCGTATCATTTTGCAAACAAATGTTATATTTTTCAAGCAGGTTATTTTTTTCCGAATCATACCAAAATCTAATCAGCACCAAGGTAACATACACGTGACCTATCAACCGATTTTTGTGAAATTCGGTCCATTAGTTTTTCAGCTAGAGTGAATACAGGCTTTTGCGGACCATTTCGCAAAAAAAGGCAGGTTCTTTTATCCCGAATCGTACCTAAAACTAACCAGCACCAGATTCGCTCACAAGTGACTTACCTACCAAATTTTATGATATTCGGTCAATTAGTTTTGTAGTTAGAGTGGATATAATATCTGCACAGACAGGCAGACAACAGACAGAGAGATAGACACACACACAGACGCCACGCTAAAAATAGTTTTTTCGTATTCTAGAGGCCTTGAAACTTGTAGATCCGTCGAAAACTCGAGTTGCGATTTTTGGCATGATTCCAATATTCTCCCTATACATTACCATGTATTGCAGGGAAAGGAATATATGTCTCACGTATTCTCATTCTCTCTTACAAATTCTTTGTAATAAAAAGTTTCCAAACAAAACCGATATTTAGGTGTACTTTCACAAATAAATTGATTGATTACTATAATAAAAAAATATATGCTGACATACCTTGAGATAAATTATTTCCGACTTGCGCCAAGAGGTCACTTAAGATATAATACTGATGAGCGTTTAGACTTTTGGTACAGATCACGTTATCTCGTATACATTATACAATGTTTCTTCAACGGTATTGTGTGTTTTCCAGAAGGTATGCGAAATGTTTTAAAGTAGTACATTGCCAAAATTTAAATAGCAATGTGAATTTAATTTTGATTTAATTTTATTACGTTTATTTTTTATTTTTATATTTTAATTTCTAACAACTGAAACAATTCTTTAAAATATAAAGTTTACAAAAACTAATGGAAAGCCGTCACTTTCACAAATCAGTGATCAAATACTCAAAAATAGTTTCAAGCGATAACTTAATTTTTTAAATTATATATTTAATTTAAATTCATTTATTTTATCTTCATTAGATATTTTTATATTTATATTTTTAACAACTGGGAAATTTCTCTGAAATAAAATGTTTATACAAAATGAGCAGCTGATGGGAACGCGAAATTTTCACAAAACAGTCATTGGATATTTTGGTTCTATTTCAGAAAAACAACCTGGTGTGGGCTGCACATGACTTTCAATACAGACTCAAATTAATTTTCTCCTTACTTTTTTTTAACACTTTACAACAATGTTGAAAAGTGTTTATGACTCGGTTCATTCATTCTGTCTGTCTGTCTGTCTGTCTGTGTGTCCGAAATCAAAATGAAATTTTAGTATGTTGTTTAGACGGTCTGTGGGACCTATGAGAATATAAATGAATAATATCACCCAATTAGTTTTGGATTGAACCCGGGTTGAAAAAATGAAATACACTGAACCCTATGGGATCTAATTTTTCAAACATATTTTAGCGGAGTTAAAATTCACAAATTGCCTTGAAAGTGTTAGGAAATATTCAAATTATCCCATAAAATATATAAAACAAATCTCAGCAAAATATATTCAGTAGCTTTTTAAATAAAATTTAAAATAAAAATTACGCCTTAATAATTACAATATGAAGTAATCATGTGACCATTATATGAAGAGATCACGTGACCCACTTCAAAATAAAATATGGCATCCATCTTGTGTCAAAATCGTGATTTTTAAAGTTCTTTTAAATTCATATTTAGTGTTGTATCCGTCCTAAAACCGTTTTATGTTTCCTTAAATTGTATGCATCTATATGCTGAAACAACGCAATTACAATATATTTGAGTTTAAATGATCATCCAAATTTGATTAGTTCTACAACTAAGCCTAATTTCCACTTATGGAAAATGTAAACAGCAAAATATGTAGAATAAGTTGTATAAGAATTGCTGCATTTCTTTAACGCAAAATTATTTAGCTCATGGAGTCTGCAATATAGCTGATATGAATGAAATATTCATTGATTTTACAGAGAGAAGGCAGATCTTTTGGATGCAGTTTTAAGCTTAGAGTTTAATTACTCGTACCTCCATGGTCTTAAATTTTTAAATAAGACAAATTATTATAGTATTGTGATGAATGAAATGAATAGAAAAATGTTTATGAATGAAATGCTGCTTTTATAGAGAGAGCCAGGAGTGTAAATATATTTCGAGGACGTCATTTTAATAAATTTAAGTTGTTTTCGATGAAGTTTTCAAATATAATAAATTATTGTAATATTGTGATAATTTTTAAAGTATTACCGAGGAATGTATCGCATTTTAGAGATGTTTAAATAAAATTGCATTGAAGTTGGAAAGTGTTTCATAATCAATGCTATATGCATGATTGATCTTTCTTGTTTAATTATTTATTAAACAGAGTTAAATTGCGCGCAATAAAACATATTGTTTAAAATGAGACTGCATTTGTACTTTAAATTCAATTTTTGTTTTCATTTGGTAACTCATATTTTCAAAGACTGTACAGCCAAACTGCGAAAAAAACTAAATTATCTCGAGAAAGGTTAATCCTAGAGTAAAGGGTTTGGTCGTATTCTTTTCATAGTCGAAAATTACGCATAAAACAAGCATTTAATTGATACATCTGAACATACGTAGTCTTTTGTTTTAGATTTTGACGCGTTTTGCTGTCTATTTCGTAAAAATAGCTGTTTTTTCCCAATCATAAGAAAATCTAGTTAGCACAAGGGCAATCCACAAGTGACTTACTAAAGTTTGTGAAATTTGGTCAATTAGCTTTTTAGATCGAGTGGATACATGCGAATTTTCTGAGCCATTGCTCAGAAAGAGACAAGTTCTTTTATCTCAAATCGTACCAAAATCTAATCAGCTCCAGGGTAATCCATAAGTAACTTATCCATAAAATTTTATGACATTTTGCTGATTAGTTTTTGAGTTAGAGTGGGTACATTCATTGCACAGAAGGACACATACACACAGGTGTGAAACTAAAAATAATTTTTTCGTGTTCTGTAGATCCCTAAAAGTGTAGATCACCATGCATTGCAGGGAAAGTAATAATTAAAGATTTTTCTCAAAATGATCTTATTTGTTTTCCCTATAATACATACTAAATGTTAGGCTATGTGGTAAAGGGTAGAGTTAAACCCTAATATTGGGAAAATGCTAAAATCGTTTGAAACAAAAATTCATGTAGCGCTGGGGTACCATATGTCTCACCTCATTGCGTGTATTTCTATATCGAAATATATTTTCATAATTAAATAATATTTATTTAAACTATTTAATATTTATAAATTTTGCTAAAATAAATTTTTAATGCAATCCAGATTACAACTCAAATAATAAAAATATTGTTACACATCGAAATTTATTTTACCTTTCAATTTATTTTTGCCACCAGATATTCCGTATCCTGTTCTACAACCTGGAACAAAACACTTACTACTTCTCATAATTAAAGACCTTCAAATATAAATTAATCAAAAATGCATTTAATAAACAGTACGTTTTTGTGCTGTGTCAACTGAGAACAGAAGAGTTACTAACCTAGCTATAATTCTCAAAGCATTATAATATTTTCAAGCTTCTCATCCGCAGGAGTTTTAACTTCTTAGCTCTCCCTCCATTGTATATGGCATCCAGATAGACATTTTAATATGCGGGTTTTGATGGAATGCAAAAATTTGAAAATAAAATATATTGAAATTTAAAAAAAATTGCCATAAATCCGTAGTACATATACAATTAGTCCATAACTTCCATCTTTTTACATTACAATGGAATGAATACAATGAATATTTGCTTTTTCGGTGGGGTCATTTCTAAATGTATTAATTATCAGCACCCGCGAAATCCACCAGTGACTTACTAACCGAATTTGGCGATATTGAATAGTTTTTAACTACAGTGAAAAATATTATGAACCCCTCAAAGTCCCAAAAGCCTTAATATCTCGATAAGAGATCGACTTCGAGTAATGAGATTTGTCGTATTTAATCTGTCATTAAATATTAGGTATAAAACAAGCATTTACTTATAGAATTTCAGAATATTTTGTCTTACTTTTCAGATTTTGAAGATTTTTTCAAATAATTTTAACATAACATTTTCTATCTTTTGAAATCCTACTTAAATCTGATCAGCACCAGGTTAACATACAAGTGATTTATATGTCAAATATTTGTAAAATTCCTTCGAATGGCTTTGAACTAGAGTGGATACAAATATTGCACACGCAGGCACAGACATACAAACAGACAAACACACATGCAGGCAGACCTGCCGTTAAATTAGATTTTTCATATTCTAGATTGCCTAAAACATATAGAATCGTCGAAAATTCAACTTCCGACTTTCATCATGATACAAATACCTTCCCTATAACTTACCGTATATTTTAGGGGAAGTAAAAATCTAGTGTGGTCAGCGCATGACTCTTCCTACAGAATCAAATTCATAACCCAACTAATAAAATTTGTAAAAAAAAACCATTTGCCACCCCGACTGAGAATTTGAACTCTGGAACTTCAATCTGGCTACTCGATGCTATAACGTTGAGCTACTGGGGCGGAATTGCAGGCTCTTGGAATGGACGATGACGGTATGTGCAAACTAATGGTAGAAAAATATTTAATTATAACCGCATAAGTAGAAACATCAATGTATATAAAAGTGAAGAGTGTAATTGTCAAAACAGCCCTTATATAGATACCCATCATGCGTACATTATCACTGGAAACCTGGATCTATTGGATAATCACAAGTTAAAATCTATGCTTCAACTTGGTACGAAATTTCGAATACAAGATTTCACAAATATTAAAAAGGACTTTGAACAAGATTTGAAGAAATTTACATATAAACTCGCCGTAAAATACAGCATGCCAATACAAGCTTTCAAAGAATGGCAATACAACCTTATCAAAATGTTCAATCTCCACTACAAAACATTGTGTAAAAAAAAAACTTATTATCCTTCTTTTCAAAATGCAGTCAATAGATATGAAGATAAATATGTTATGACTTATACGGATAAAGTTGTATCAAATTACGCTTTCACATGCAGAAAATACTACGTTGATATTTTAAAAAATAGTTATCTTGATAAGCAAATGTACTCCCCTTTACAACAAAATGTACTCCCCTTTACAACAAAATGAAACATATCTGATAAATAAAATTAAAACTCTGTATAAAAGCATTGGTATCGAACTTTAAGCAGTTAACTTTCCATATTTGGTACTCATACCAAAACTTCATAAAAATCCAGTCAAGTTCCGGCCGGTGACAGTGGGATGTGGATCCTGTTTAACAATTGCAAATGAAAAACTTTTAACTATACTTAAAAATGTTATGATTATACTCAAGAAACAAGGAGCAGTAATGATAAATAATAGTTACGATGTCATCAACCGACTTCCATTTTATAGCAAGGATATACGTTTCAAAAGTTACGATTTCCGTGATTTATTCAACAACATCAATCTGGAAAATCTATATGAAATTTTGAAGGAACTACATGAAATATATGACTTAAAAGAGCATATTACATTCAGAAAATACGAGGACTTGATTCGCATTGTGTTGTTTGAAAACATCTTATTTGATGGCACCAACTATTTTCAACAGGTTAAGGGTATTCCAATGGGAGGGGGATGTTCATCCCTGCTCGCCGATCTATACTTGTGTAAATTTGAAAATGGCACTCATATATTACATAAAATGCCATATTTTCGTTTCGTTGACGATGTCATTATTGGGCAATATAAGAATACACCCCAATTTGATTTTACTTTTTATCCAAAAGAACTGGAATTGATTGAGAATATAAGTAAGGAGGAAGATAGTGTTGATTTTCTAGATATCACACTAAAACATGACAGTAGATATGGTACTTATACCGTCTTATATGACAAGAGAAACAATTTCAATATAAAAATCAATCGCATTATTGATTGGAGGTCCAATTTGACCAAAAACATTTTCAGAAATGTCGTCATTGGTAACCTCAAAAGAAATCAACTCATTAATACTTTCAAGTCTGATTGCATCATGCATAATAGGAATATTATGATGGAGGCAATAAAACGGAATTATCCAATTGGCTTCCTGACATGTTATTATAATTCCCTCTTTAATACAAAAAAGGGAGAAAATGCTTACTTAAAGGATATGGCAGAGATATAGAACGATGAAAGTGAAAATAACGAATTGCGCATGCGTGGACTGCTGTTATATATGATGCACTCCATCTTAACCGAAAGGGGCATTTGCTGCATTTCCATTCTTTCCCTTGTGATCCTGGTAGATTCCTATTTCTTTTCTTTGCACTTTTTCGAGTGTTTTTGATTTGACACATTTACGGAAGTATGGCTTCTGCATGGCATTGGTACCGTGAGTGTTGCCCGGGCATAAAAGCAGTCTTTTAAACGGGAAAGAGGGGTCGCCATCCCCCTCTACCGTTTTATGCCTTGCATTTGGTCATTTGCCCTCTTTTTCATATGAATCTTATATATATATATATATATATATATATATGTAGGGTGATTATAAAAAGATAGGCCAAACTTTACGAGATGGGAGTACACACGAAAACAAGCATTTTTCGTCATAGTTTACCGGTCGGAAATGAAAGGTAAAGGCGTTACAATGCGCTTAGTAGTTTTGAAGCGGCCGCTTCGCAAACTTAAAAATGTCATTCTGGTTGTTATTTTCTGGTTGAAAAACATTACCACGTATGCAAATTTTTACGATCACCCGATCTGTCGTGTCTTGATTTCTTTTTGTGGGGATGTCTCAAGTTTCTCGACTATGATACTTCCCTTGAATCTAAAGTCGTCTCTAAAATTTCGGCTGCTGCTACCGAACTGCACGACATGCCTGATCTGTTCGAGAAAGTTCGCCAATCCCTCTATCACCGCTGTGAGACATGCGTTCAGGTTGGCGGTCGCTCTTTTAATCCATAACTGTAATTATTGTTTATTAAATGTCATTTTATAACTTCTAAGTCATACTTGTGTTTTCGCCTCACATCATCGGTTTCACCATTCTGCGTTCACTGATTTCTTTACTTTTCATTTCCGACCCGGTGAACTATGACGAAAAATGCTTGGTTTGGTGTATATTACCACCCTGTAAAACTTGGACCATCTGTTTTTAATCACCCTGTATATATCACGTACTTTTTGTCACTCCTTGATTGAAATTATGTGTAAAACAAGAGTGTAATAAATTATACATACATGCCATTTTATTGTAACTTTTAACAGTTTTTGCAAGCCATTTCGCAAAAACTTAAATTTTGTTTTTCTGTATCATATCAAACTATAACCAGCACCGGGGTCGTCCACAAGTGACTTACCTACCTAATTTCAAGAAATTGTAACAAATAGTTTTTATCTGCAGCGAAAGATATCTTCAGCGCCTCAAAATTTCAAAAACCCTCTAGAATAATGAGTTTAGACTTGTTTGTATAATGAATTAAAATTATGTGGAAAACAAGTATTTAATTAATGCAATTCAGCATATTTAGTCTGTATTTTATATTTTGACGGTTGTGAAACCAGGAGTTGAGTTCACACCAGATTTTAGTGAGACAGTTTTATGTTCAATGCTTGGTTTTGTGTATATTACCACCCTGTACAGCTTGGACCATCTGTTTTTAATCACCCTGTATATGTCACGTACTTTTTGTCACTCCTTGATTGAAATTATGTGTAAAACAAGAGTGTAATAAATTATATATACATGCCATTTTATTTAACTTTTAACAGTTTTTGCAAGCCATTTCGCAAAAACTTAAATTTTGTTTTTCTGTAACATATCAAACTATAATCAGCACCGGGGTCGTCCACAAGTGACTTACCTACTTAATTTCAAGAAATTGTAACGAATAGTTTTTATCTGCAGCGAAAGATATCTTCAGCGCCTCAAAATTTCAAAAACCCTCTAGAATAATGAGTTTAGACTTGTTTGTTTAATGAATTAAAATTATGCGGAAAACAAGTATTTAATTAATGCAATTCAGCATATTTAGTCCGTATTTTATATTTTGACGGTTGTGAAACCAGGAGTTGAGTTCACACCAGATTTAAGTGAGACAGTTTTATGTTCAATGCTTGGTTTTGTGTATATTACCACCCTGTACAGCTTGGACCATCTGTTTTTAATCACCCTGTATATGTCACGTACTTTTTGTCACTCCTTGATTGAAATTATGTGTAAAACAAGAGTGTAATAAATTATATATACATGCCATTTTATTGTAACTTTTAACAGTTTTTGCAAGCCATTTCGCAAAAACTTAAATTTTGTTTTTCTGTAACATATCAAACTATAATCAGCACCGGGGTCGTCCACAAGTGACTTACCTACTTAATTTCAAGAAATTGTAACGAATAGTTTTTATCTGCAGCGAAAGATATCTTCAGCGCCTCAAAATTTCAAAAACCCTCTAGAATAATGAGTTTAGACTTGTTTGTTTAATGAATTAAAATTATGTGGAAAACAAGTATTTAATTAATGCAATTCAGCATATTTAGTCTGTATTTTATATTTTGAAGGTTGTGAAACCAGGAGTTGAGTTCACACCAGATTTAAGTGAGACAGTTTTATGTTCAATATTTAATAGCCAACAATGCTTTTAATAGCCAGCAATAGCCAACACTGTTTCAGTAAACGATGGTTGTAATAGCCAGCAATAGCCAACAATGCTTCATACACAACGACGCCAGTTTTTACAACATTTTGACCAGAGAGGTCAATTCCTTTTTTGTGCACCACAACAGTTTTGCGTGTCATTTAAAGAAAAAAAGCAGATTTTTCGTAATGTTACTCAAATCTACACAGCACCATTGCGACTTAAAAGTAATTTACATTCAAAATTATGTGAAAATTCGCCGAATAGTTTTGAGATAGAATGGATATATACATTGCACAGGCACATGCAGACACGAACGGAGACATCACGGAGAAATAGGTGTGGAGTAGAATTCACGGTGAAATAGAATTCGAGTTCCGAATTTCGACGCGATCCTAATACTTTTCCTATACCTCATCATGTATTACAGGGAAAGTGAAAAAAAAAACATGAGATAAAAATAAGTTTTTCAGTATCCTACCCTACACTACTGTGATGAACAGAGAAGTAGGAAATGCATTTTAATCACACACGAAATTGAAACAAACTTCGTAACCAGATGAAACAGATTTGACTATCAATTGTGATAAACATTTATATAGTATTGTTTGAATTTAATCTGCCTACGTCTTCATATCTGTTCACTTTCCTTTGTGATTAAAATTTATTTTTAACACTTTACAACAAAGTTGAAAAGTATTTATGACTTTGTTCATTCTGTCTGTCTGTCAGTCTGTCTGACCGTTAGCAAGACAACTGCCGTAAAAATGACTTTATCAAAATAGAATTTTAGTATGTTATTCAGACGGTCTGTCGGACCTATAAGAATATAAATGAATAATATCACCCAATTAATTTTGGATTGAATCCGGGTTGAAAAAATGAAATACATTGAACCCTATGGGACCTAATTTTTCCAACATTTTGTAAGCGAAATTAAAATTCACACATTCCTTCGAAAATTTTAGGAAATATTTAAATTATTCCATAAAATATATAAAAAATATTCCGTAGTTTTTGAAATAAAAATTAAAATAATAATTACACCCTTTATATGAAGGGGGCGCGGTAGCCCATTGGTTAGCGCGCTGGAGTTGCATTCGGTAGGCCCGGGTTCGATTCCAGCCACTGCCAAAACTGCCGCCGTGTTCACGCGGAGTACGATCACGCTAAACATGTGGGTCCGTAAGACCTTCCGAGAGGTTGGTGGTAGGGGAAGGAGGGTACGGTCCCTGTGGATGCCTCCCCCACTGGGTTCCGGTCTAAATTGGGTGGCACTTCCCGGCCGTCCAAACCGTTACCTTACACCTTTCTGGTAGGTCGGACGGTCTGGGTAACAACAACCCTTTATATGAAGCGATCACGTGACCCACTTCGAAATAAAATATGACATCCATCTTGTGTCAAAATTGTGATTTTTAAATTTCTTTTTAATTCATATTGAGTGTTGTATCCGTCCTAAAACCACTTTATTTTTGCTTAAATTCTTTGCATCTACATACTAAAACAACGCAATTACAATATATTTGAGTTCAAATGATCACCCAAATTTGATTATTTCTACAACGAAGCCTACTTTTCACTTATGGAAAATGTAAACAGCAAAATATGTAGAATGAGTTGTATAAGAATTGCTGTATTTCTTCAAAATTATTTAGCCTATGGAGTCTGAAATATAGCTGATATGAATGATATATTCATTGATTCAGAGAGAAGGACGATTTTTTCGATAAAGTTTTAAGCATAGAGTTTAATTACTTGCACCTCCGTGGTTTTAAAATAAAATATATTATTATAGTATTGTGAGGAATGAAATGAATGGAAAATTGTTCATGAATGAAATGCTGCTTTAAATAAAATTGCATTGAAGTTGGAAAGTGTTTGATAATCAATGCTTTATGTATGATTGATCTTTCTTGTCTGCTTTCCATACACTACTGTTGTGTATTGGAGGATATTAAAAACATGTTTTTTATCATATTTTATTTCACCATCTAAAACATTTGTTATTTTGTAGCGAAAGTATTAAAGAGATGCAATTTTATACCTAGGAAAGTTAAAATAAATACACACGTCTGACCTCAATGTACAAAACGTGTTCATAAATTCAACTCTTTTGGGGTATTATGTTTCTCACGTACTTCCTATCACTTCTTACAAATTATCTCGAGAGAAAAGTTCTCAAACAAAAACAGGGATCTTTGGGTCCATTCACCAAAATGAATTGTTCGTTTACTTTAAGCGGAAGAAAATCTCTGCTGACATACCTCCAGATAAATTATTTCCGCCTTGAGCCAAGAGGTCACTTAGGATGGGACACGGAACTTGCATTTCGGTTTCCAGTGCAGATCGAGTTACGCATGAAAGGGATAGTATGTAAATGTATTCAAAGTTTAAATTTAAATCTGAGTTATTCGTTTTATACAGGGCGTCACGAAAATTCCTGGGCAACCTTTATTTCCCGAACAGTTTTTTGTAGATATACTATATACTTCCAGTTACACAATTAAGTAAGATTACAATTTATTTTATAATAGTGTTAAATTGAGGAACGTAATTATCCGAAAAATACTAATTCTAACTTTTTATACGGTGCCTCAATCCAAAAAATCCCAATTAATATATTTTTTCATACAGAACCATGAAAGGCTCAAAATAATCAGATTCTTTTACGAGAAAAATCCACCGGGATACTGCAGCTTAAATTTGCAACATTTTTTTTGCTAAGAAATTGGAGGTTGTGCACAAATTGAATTTCGAGTATTGTCAATTTTGTCAATAAATAATTTATATTATGCATTCCTACTGTATAGTACATCTTCTAAATAAATTATTGAGTGTTCAAATACTTTCTAAGACATACACACACACACACACACATATATATATATATATATATATATATATATATATATATATATATATATATATATATATATATATATATATATAAGATTTCAAAAGAATATATATGAACAAGAGAAATGGAAAAGGAATAAAAACAGGGTTACTTATAGGGAAGTAGAAAGGCCAAGGGTGATTATGACCCCTTGTTCCTGGTTGGAGCATGCGTTGATACTGGGAAACACTCCCGAAACCACTACATGCCCGCTGAAGCAATCACCCTCCGTACAGGCAGGAAAAGCAGAATCCATACAGGGATACTATAAGCAGAAGTGGAAGTGAACAAGATTCCGTCACGAAACATTTTAACAATCATCAAATCAAAACCAAAAGCCAATTCTACAAAATACCATATACCACGTTGCGATTCATACCATTAAATGATAGTACGCTTGAGTTTCGGGATCAAGGTTACAGTGAGATCCTTTTATGTATTTCTTGTGTACGATAACAATTCACTGAAATTTGCATAATTTTCATTACCATAGTTCCTGTATGAAGTTTCATAATAATGCCTCAGGAATCAAAACGGAAATTGTTGTTTTAGGGCTTCACTTATTAAATGTTGGTCACCTTTAATACGTTCTTGTTGGATTTTATTATTATGATCATAGTATATGTTTATATCCAAAAATTCTATTTTTATTTTTCTGCCAAGTTTCTATGAGGTCCAGATTTGTGGGATAAAATCCAAAATCAATTTCATGTGTGTTTTCAATATTACCAATTAACACATCATCCTCAACACAAATCTGGACCTCATAGAAACTTGCCAGAAAAATAGAGAAGAAGTGGAATTTTTGGATATAAGCATTATACTATGATCATAACAATAAAATCTATTTTAAAATGTATGATAAAAGAAGGATTTTCAGTAGCAAAATTAACTCCATTACTAGCTGGCATACTAACTTGAGTGTAAGTGTAAAACGAAACTTAGTCATTAATCACCTAACAAGATATAAACGTTTAAATACATCCCAACAAGAACGTATTAAATGTCAACAACATTTAATAAGTGAAGCCCTGACAACAATTTCCGTTTCGATTCCTGAGGCATTATTATGAAACTTCATACAGGAACTATGGTAATGAAAATTATGCAAATTTCAGTGAATTGTTGTCATACACAAGAAATAAATAAATGGATCTCACTGTAACCTTGATTCCGAAACTCAAGCGTACTATCATTGAATGGCATGGACCGTAATGTGGTACATGGTATTTTGTAGAATTGGCTTTTGGTTTTGATTTGATGATCGTTGAAATGTTTGGTGACGGATCTTATTCACTTCTACTTCTGCTTATAGTATCCCTGTATGGATTCTGCTATTCCTGCCAGTACAGAGGGGTGATTGCTTCGGGCATGTAGTGGTTCTGGGAGTGTTTCCCGGGTATCAAAGCATGCTTCAACCAGGATCAAGGGGGTCACAATCCCCCTTGACATTTCTACTTCCCTGTAAGCAACCCTGTTTTTATTCCTTTTCCATTTTTCTTGTTCATATTTCTTCCTTCGAAATCTTATTTTGCTTTGATTGTTAGAGCAGCATATGGCCTAATAATTAATTTGTGTTTAACTTGCTGAATTTAGTATATATATATATATATATATATATATATATATATATATATATATATATGAATTATAAAAATATATCATTAAATAACATGGACTGCTTAATTTTATTTTATACGGCTTCTTAACTTTAGCCCGATACGATCTATTTTCAGACGTGGGAAAGTGATTTAATAAGCCATGAAATTTAATCTTTCATATATCGGTAAATTTTGCTCATAAAAGAAACGGATCGTTTTTGTAGTTTTAAATGGTAATGCTTGATAATTTTTTTGCAATTAAAAATTTTTATATAAGGAACAGTATAAAAAGTTACATTTCGTATTTTTCAGACGAATATGTTTCTGGATTAAAAACTGCTATAAAATAAAGTGTAGCAATATTTAAAACGTTTTTGATAATTGGAAGTATATATCTACGATGAAAATTTCTGGAATTGCAGATCGTTCTAGGATTTTCCGGTACATCCTTTTTTCCTGGGTTTTCGGAAAGTTGCTGATATCAAATTTTAAAATCATTTAATGTATCGAGTTATTGAAACAGTACAATTTTCTTTTCAGTTAAGTGGAACTAACAAGCCTTTAAAAATATTTGAGAAATTTCGCATGTTGTTTTTTATACGTTATTGCCCACCTGTTTCTTTTTCACCAATCGAAGAAGATGACATTTCCCCAGAGTATAAAGAATTTTAATTTAGGGCAATATTAATCTAGCCATTATTATGAGATTATCAGTGAAGAATTTCAGAAAAAATCCCCATGCTCTATAATCGTAAACAATTCAGTAATTACAGTTTTTTCTGAGAAAATGCAAAAGGCCTGAATGTTCTTGCTTTGCTTGTAACAAATCTAGTTTCTCGAAAATACTTTACTAACCTCATAATTGTATTATTCTCTGAATCGTAATTATTAGGAGAACTACTACTATGTGGTAAATGGAGTACAAAAATATTCCGTAAAACTACTATGAAAATTGTTAAATGAATAATCATTTAAATGCACTAATTTATTCAAAAGATAATGTACCTATTATTAAGACGTTAACATTGTCTCGATATTGTACTATTTTAATTAATTACTATAATAAATATATCAAATTAAATATCCATACTTTTCTCAAATGAATAGATTTGTTGGACCAGTGTACCACCGAGTGGAACCGAACCCATAAACTATTTTGCGGTTACATAAATCAAATAATATTATGTCCCACCAACAAATTTGAGATATGTGATAAAAAATCTGATGTGGGCAGCACATGACTTTCCCTGCAGACTTATATTAACGTTCTCTTTATTTTAATTAAATTTATTTCACTTTTAATTCAATTTTCGTTCTCATTCGCTAACCGGACTTATTTTCAAAGGTGGCGTAGGGAAAGTACGAAAAACTAAAATATCTCGAGAACGGCTAGTCCTAGTGTAATGGGGTTGGTCTTATTCTTTTCATCGTTAAAAATTACGTATTAAATCAGCATTTAATGGATACATTTGAGTATACCCAGTTTTTTATTTTAGATTTTGGAAATTTTTGCGGGCCATTCTACAAAAAAAGGCAGGTTATTTTTTTCTGAATCATACCAAAATCTAATCAGCACCAGGGTGACCTATACGTGACTCATCTACCGAATTTTGTGAAATTCGGTCCATTAGTTTTTCAGCTAGAGTGGATACAAGCTTTTGCGGGCCATTTCGCAAAACAAGGCGGGTTCTTTTATTCCGAATCGTACCCAAAACTAATCAGCACCAGCCCCGCCCACAAATGACTTACCTACAAAATTTTGTGAAATTCGGTCCATTAGTTTTTTAGTTAGAGTGGATACAAAATCTGCACAGACAGACAGACAGACACACAGACAGACAGACAGACACACAGACACACAGACACACACACAGACGTGACGCTAAAAATGGTTTTTTCGTATTCTAGAGGTCTTGAAACGTGTAGATCCGTTGAAAACTCGAGTTGTGATTTTCGGTATGATTCCAATACTTTCCCTATACATTACCATGTATTGCAGGGAAAGTAAAAATCTGATGTGGGCAGCACATGACTTTCCCTGCAGACTTATATCCATGTTCTCTTTATTTTAATTAAATTTATTTCACTTTTAATTCAATTTTCGTTCTCATTCGGTAACCGGACTTATTTTCAAAGGTGGCGTAGAGAAAATACGAAAAACTAAAATATCTCGAGAACGGCTAGTCCTACTGTAATGGGGTTGGTATTCTTTTCTTCGCTAAAAATTACGTATTAAACAAGCATTTAATGGATTAATTTGAGCATACGTAGTTCTCTAGTTTAGATTTGGACGATTTTTGCGGGCCATTCCGTACGTATTAAACGGGCATTTAATGGATATATCTAAGTATACCAAGTTCTTTAGTTTAGATTTTGAAGATTTTTGCGGGCCGTTTTGCAAAAAAAAGCAGGTTATTTTTTTCTGAATCGTACCAAAATCTAATCAGCACCAGGGTGACCTATACGTGAATCATCTACCGAATGTTGTGAAATTCGGTCCATTAGTGTTTTAGCTAGAGTGGATACAAGCTTTTGCGGGCCATTTCGCAAAAAAGGCGGGCTCTTTTATTCCGAATCGTACCCAAAACTAATCAGCACCAGCCCCGCCCACAAGTGACTTACCTACAAAATTTTGTGAAATTCGGTCCATTAGTTTTTTAGTTAGAGTGGATACAAAATCTGCACAGACAGACAGACGGACACACAGACACACAGACACACAGACAGACAGACAGACAGACAGACACACTCAGAGACGTCACGCTAAAAATGGTTTTTTCGTATTCTAGAGGTCTCGAAACGTGTAGATCCGAAGAAAAATGTCACCATATTAATAAAAATTACGCTAAATGTTAGACAATGCTTTGAAAATTTTTCATTTCCGTCATATGACGGGCATACCTTCTAGTACACTGGCTTCCAAAAGTTAAGCACGGCCGGTAAAATCAACAAAAATGGAAAAGTAAAGCTTTGATTAACTCAAAATCGTACATGAAGGTAGCAAATGTGTTTATACGTTAATGAAAACAAAAATAAGATAAAAAAAATACATTTACTCTTTGTAAGTTATATGATGGCGTCATATTTGGGTCTATAACAAAATGATGTTTAAAGACAACCAAACCGAACAAAACTTACATTAATATGATATGTGACCACCCGAGACCTTCACACATATTTTACAAAGATTTTCTATGCTTCCAATGAGGTCATCAACCATCGCAGATGCGAGCAATTATCATTATTCCAATAGGGCAGTTTCCAACTCTGAGACTGACTGGAGGATGCAAACTTGCAGAGACAGCACGCCCGAGGGCATCTCAAAGGTTTTCAATGGGAATAAGATCGGAGGAATACGCCGGCCATTCCATACGAGAAATGACCTCACTTTCCAGGATTTCGTCAACGATGTTATCTCAATGGAAACGAGCATTATCGCCAATAAGGAGGAAATGTGAACAAACTTCTGTAGCGTGGAGTCTTGCAATGGGGGTCTAGGACTTCATCTCGATACCTAGCAGACGTCACAGAACCGCCTTTAAAGATGTGCAGCTCTGTGCGATTTCGCATTAAAATTCCAACTCACATCATGACGTTGCCACCTCTGAATGCGCGATGTTCGATGATGTTCTTGACCTGATTGCTCGTACCTCACAAACCCTCATACGCTTATCATCTGATTCCAGGGCAAATCTGGATTCGTCCGTGAATAGGATGTTGCACCAATCTGAGACAGTCCAATTGACATGTTGACGACACCAATTGAATCCGGCCCCTCTGGCTTGGACGGTTAGTGGAACACAAAAAGCGGTATTCACGCGTACTGTCCTTTCACGTGGAGCCTTCGCCGCATAGTACTGGTAGATACTGTATTACCAAGTGCCGTTGCAACCATGGATGTAACAGTTGTGGAGGTCACTAGACGATTCCGCTTGGCTACTGTAGCAATATACAGATCATCAGAGGGGATAGTAACCGTTGGACAACCGGGCACAGGACTCCGGACAACTATTTGGATTTGTTTCAATCGAGAAATTACCGAATGATTAACGCCAAAAAAATATCGACATATTTGATCGACTGCCCTATTTCATAGCGTAAGACAGCACATCGGCTCTCACTATCAGTCATTCGTCTTGTTTCATCCATAGAAACGCGAATGTCATCAAAAATAATCTTACAAAAGTTATAAACACTTCGTATCAGCATTTAAATGCACCTCCTCAACCCCTTCAGAATGCTGGTGTCTTCAACGATTGCCTAATTAGCATATAACCAGACAGTCATTCATGATTGGCTGTAATATACGAAATTTTTACATGATCAGACAGTCAATCGTGATTGGCTGTAGCATACAATATTTTCATACCGACATCTACATCTACGGCGTTTTTCAGCTACTCAAATTCACATACGCTTTCGAAAAATGAAAATTTGAAATGAAAATTTAGTTTTTAATTTTTGGAAGTCAGTGTATTTAATTATGTACTAATTTATGATTCAGAGTATGTGGCTTCTCAGCTATGATGATAATGTTGTCAGTAATTTAAATTCCATTAAAATATATAAGGGCTTCATATATTACACTTTTCTCTAGAATGCAATTATGCTTTGCAAAAAAAATATTTATCTTCATTTCAGATATGTCGAAAGATGGGGGGGGGGGGGGACCTCGACGGTATGTCCTACCCCGGGCCCCAGTTAGGCTATATCGGGCCCTGACGGTGAAACTTGAAGACATCTTCAGGTCAGACCACCTAATTCTGTATATGTGTCGTATAATGTTCGCTAGTCAGACACAAGTTAGAAAGGGTCGAAAACTGACCACAAAATGTATTAATTTCCTTATATACATAATGTATAAGGAAAGTATTGTGACGGGGTCGAAAATTCGAATTCGAGTTTTCGACGGGAGAGCACGTTTCAAGCATCCCTGATCACGAATCAAACGTTTTTGAAGTGATGTCTGTTTGTGTGTGTGAAAGTATGTGTGTGTGTGTGTGTCAGTGGGTCTGTGGAGACGATAACTGACGAACGAATGGACCGATTCGAACCAGATTTGGTACAAAAATCACAATCTGTAAACACTGGAAGCCTATTGTTTTTATACGCAATCGAATGTTCAGAACCCCCCTAAATTTTCGAATGAAATTTTGAAAAAATCGTCAAAAAATCAAAACCAATAATAAAGTTACGCAAATAGACATTTCTTATGTAATTTTTCATTAGAAAACGATTGACATAAATTTTAGAACGCTAACATGAACCGTTCTCGAGATATTGCACATTTTTCAAAAAAATTATCAAAAAGTCATATAAAATAGAAAAAAAAAATTTTCCTATTGAGAAACATGTTCACTTTTCATATATAATATCATGCGATAAATTGGGTGACATCATTCTCGTGGATCTAGCTCGTTCCATTCATGAAAGAATATACTTTGGGTATTACTTTTGCATATGAACGCCAATTTATCTGCTGTAAGAATAACTTATTTCTTCGTCCATAGCGCTTGGCCAGATTTCAAGGACGAAATTGGCAAAATGTCGCCAACTTGGCGACTTTTTGAAATGTTGCCAAATTAACGAAAATCTCGCCAAATGGATAAAAATGACGATAAATCAATGAAAATGACGACTAATTGTCGAAAATTCAATATCTTGGGAAGGATATTAGTATCTACTAGAAGAAAAACATATTTATTTTACTTTAAAGTAGTAAATTCATTTCATTATATAAGGAAAGTCATGTGTTGCCCACATCAGATTTTTTTGTAATGATATTTAATTACAAATTCTTTGAATTCATCTCTCAATAACTGTGCTATATCTACATATTTCTTCCTTCAGTATTAAATATTAATAAAATATTCTATAATATAATACGCTTTTTCGAAATGAAATATGTCTTATAAGTTGTTTGCTAACGATCTTCAAAAATTTGAAGTATATCTAAAGAATATTAAGTATAAAAAATTAGATAAAAGAATGGAGCTTCAAGATTTATCCAAAAATATGTAGGTGTGCGTATTATAAATATTTAACGATGAAATTGAAAGGAGTTTCATATATTATGATACATGGAATTCAAGACGTAGTAATTTTATATGAGTATTGTTTATTTAATATTTAATATGCTCTTAAGCGAGAATTCATGGAATTAATTTATTAAATTTATCATAGATACGTTATATATATTTATAAAGTTTATTCCTTTAATGCATGTTATTTTATGAATTGGATTTTAAATTTATTGTTTCGATTGAAACATGTTTTTATATATTTGCAAAAACTGTACATTTTCATTAATTATATATTATATTTAATAAAAACTTTTAAGATTTAACTATTTCAATGCATGGTATATTTGTAGCAATATATGCATTACAGTTTCTAAATTATTTCTTATAGAATTGTAAAATTTTGTTATCAGTTCACATTGTTGGAACATGCATATATTGTAGTTATTTTGATCATCAGCACTGGCACATGTGATATAAATATATCTCAATTTCGATTGAATTTTTTTACACCAGTTCTTATTGAACGTTTTAAGTGAATGTTCAATCTATCGTCTGTAAAATTCATTTTTATATGAGAAAAAATTCGAAGTAGTAAGATAATTATTTTTCATTTTGAATGTATTAAAATGTATTTGAAGGAAATAAATAATCAATCTTTTAAAAGTTTAAAGTTGATTATAATGCGTTAGAATCAGTTGTGCCAACATTAATTGTTTATTCTATAATTTAGCGTCAAAATCAACTATTTAAAAAAAAACTGTTCAAATTTACAATTCCCGCTATCTGTATACCATGTACTAAACTGACTGAGAGGCTGTGATGTATTAAAATTGTCGAGCACTTTCATTGGGGAAGGAATCTTGGTTTTGGTGTAGTACGATCAGTCTTTGTTTCGATACTAAGAAAAAAAACCGAAATTAAAAAAAAATCGAATTAGTGGGACTTAATGGCAAAGAAGTAATAAAATAAAATCAAAAATACTTTTCTTAATTATAGAGCTTTTCTACTGTATCTAGAATCTTAATTTTTATGTCATACCGTGCGCCTGAGTATGCAAGTATAAGAAAAATAAAATGTAATGTGGGCAGCATATTACTTTCCTTACAGACAAAATTTCATTTCTTTTTTATATTACTTTCCTTATATACAAAATGTATAAGGAAAGTATTGTGACGGGGTCGAAAATTCGAATTTGAGTTTTCGACGGGAGAGCACGTTTCAAGCACCCCTGATCACGAATCAAACACTTTTGAAGTGATGTCTGTGTGTGTGTGTGTGTGTGTGTGTGTGTGTGTGTGTGTGTTAGTGAGTCTGTGGAGACGATAACTGACGAACGAATGGACCGATTCAAACGAAATTTGGTACAAAAATCACAATTGATAAACACTGGAAGACTATTGTTTTTATATGCAATCGAATGTTCAGAACCCCCTAAATTTTCGAGTGAAATTTTGAAGAAAATCAAAACCTCTAATAAAGTTACGCAAATAGACATTTCTTATGCAAATTTTCAATAGAAAACGATTGACATAAATTTTAGAAAGTTAACATGAACCGTTCTCGAGATATTGCACATTTTTCAAAAAATTATCAAAAAGTTATATAAAATAAAAAAAAAATATTTCATATTGAGAAACATGTTCACTTTTCATATGTAATACCATTCAATAAATTTGGTGACATCATTTCTGTGGATCTAGCTCGTTCCATTCATGGAAAAAGATACGTTGAGTAGTAATACTTTTGTATTTGAACGCCAATACTCATTTATATGCTGTAAGAATAACTTATTTCTCCGTCCATAACGCTTGGCGAGATTTTGGCGACGAATTTGGCTGCATGTCGCCAACTTCGCGACATTTTTAATTGTTGCCAAATTAACAAAAATCTCGCCAAATTGATAAAAATGACGCCAAATCACTGAAAATAACGACTAATTGAAGAAAATTCAATATCTTGGAAAGAATATAAGTATCTACTATAAGAATAACATTTTTCTTAACTGTAAAAGTAGTAAATTTATTGCACTATATAAGGGAAGTCATGTGTTGCCCACATCAGATTTTTTTAATACTTCATTCAATTGAGTTTAAGTGCGCAGATTAACAACCCTTAATTAGTTGAAATAACACTGTATTTGATATTTTACCCCAATTTTCGGTTTCATTCAGTAACTGGACGTATTTTCAAAAGCGTCGTAGCAAAATTACGAGAAAACAAAAATTTCTCAAGAACAGCGGATCAGAGTAATAGGGTTATTTTATTCTTTTCATCGTCAGAAATTAAGTGTAAAACAAGCATTAATCGATACATTTGAGCATACGTAGTCTTTGTATTGTGACAAATCACACTGATTTATTCTTTATTCTAAATTTAATACTTTTTATAATCATTAAATACCGTTATTTTAATTTAAATTTTTATCCTTAATTATTCTAAATTACCTTATTCAAAATTGCTTTTATTTATACTTTCATTAATAAGTCATTTGTGTCTGTCTCATTTTCTTATTTTAATTATAAATGTGCTGTATTTCAAATAACATCCTTTTTCTTCTTGTCTGGTCGTGGATCAATCCATGCTTTCAACCATTGTCACAGTGAGTTATTCCGGAAGTCGCCCAATCTTTTGTTTTCGGTTGAGAGAAGTATTTTGTTGGATCACTTTATCTGAGTCTTCTCTCTTTTTATGGTTCGAACGTTGTGACCCCTCTAAAGTTTATTTTAGGCCGACTTCTTCTTTTTCTACCAGTTGAATTTTGGATGGTGAAATTTTAGGACGTATATAAATCTTTGGGTGGGCTCGTCATTTTTCTGAAAATGCACGGCGGACCCAAACATTTCATGTAAAATGCTTTAGTTACCATTTATAATCTATTTTCCCATATTTCCAAAACACTGAATGTGATCCTGAATGGTTAAAAATTTGAGATAAGAAGATAAGACTTAAAATGAAGTGATATTTTTCATAGAAAAGCACGCTACTTTTGTGAAAAGGAAAAATGGTGTTTACGTGCCCCTAACCTTTCGGATGGAAGAATATTCATTTGAATGATTGAAATATTCATAATTGTATTTTTTTATTAAAAGATAATAATAGTGCAAAATGTTTAAGGGATATAAATGATTAGTAATTGAACACACTTTTTATAATCTGTGATCTTCAAGAAGGTCTACATATATTAATGTACTTTATGTAATCTGATCTTGTTCGGGTAAAATGAGAAATTTGTTTAAAAAGTGATCTCCAAAATTATTTAGTTGGATTGAAGTGTGATAAAATAAATTTAGTACATCTTCTAAAACATAAAATTGTTTTTATTTCGCAATGCAATGTACATAATCTGTGTATACTTCTGCACCAACGCGGAGTAAAATTGTAATTCCACTTATTGTTCTAATGATGAAGAGTTCTATTGAATAAGATTATGTTTCTCTGCTGAATGAACACATTTTCTCTCCTTATTAAACACATGCTTCTCTGCTGAATAAACACATTACTTTGCTGAATAAACACATTATTTTGCTGAATAAACACATAAAATTTTGATTACATTGACTACAAAAGTCATAATTAAATATCATTCATTGATTTCATATTACAATTTATATCCTAGAACAATATTTTTGATAGTTTTTTTTTAACATTCTGGATTTTTTTAGGCACCACTAACTAATTTTTTGTTGATAATGACTGCTAGTTACCTAAATTAAATTTTATTATATTTTTTATTAATTGACTTACAGGTACAATGTTGTACAGGTATTTTGAAGATCTAAATTTTAACATCTATAAAAATTATTTATATTTTTTATTTATGTGTTCCTGGATCCCTTATGTAGCTCTATTTAAGTCTAAGAATAATGAGACAACGCTTTGAAATATTCCAATTATGTTCCCCACCTTTAGGATACAATTCTATTAAATATTATATTATTAAATTAATCTATTAAATGTTAAAGACTGCATAAGGCTGTCCGACGGCTCCTCTTTCTAGATATTTGTAGTAGGAGATTACAGGAAATTTTAATGATTTGGTTTTTATTAATTTAATTTTCCTTTCAGTAGCCCCTTATCACAATACTTTAAATTTAGATTTTAACAAAATTTTGCTAACCATTTCGACAAAGAAAATTTGTTAACATCTTTATCGAGGATCTAGCTAGTTACATTCCCGAGAAAAGATACGTTGGGTTATAGTTTTATATTTTGGTGACTTACAATTGGCCAATAATTGGCTTACAATTGCCCAATAATACAAAAAATCTCCACTCTCCGCCTGTTTATAACGCTTAACGGTGAATTTAGCGAACTTGTCGACTTATTTGACGAAATAATGCCCGATTTTATATATTACACCCCGAATTGTTAAAAATAATGTTAAAATTGCAAAAATGAAGCCAAATTGACAAAAATAACGCCAAATCAATGAATAGATTATTACAATATTTTAAGATATGGAGTATATTGCTTATAGTGGAAACTACCAATATTGATAAATGTCAAACTAGAGTTGCGTAAAATATAACTTAAGTGGACACTTAGTAGTTTAACATGTTGAGAACCGGTTTATTTCGCAAAATGTACGATTTAACATTCGAAATACGTCAAGGGAAAAAAAAAACATTCAAAATACTGTACAGTTGATCGTATACACCATTTCTACGTTCCTTATATACATATTATAATGTATAAGGAAAGTATTCTGACTGGGTCGAAAATTTGAATTCAAAGTTTCGACGGGAGATCACATTTTAAGCATCAATGAACACGAGTCAAAAGTTTTTGAAATGATATCTCGGTATGTGTGTGTGTCACTGGGACTTTGGAGACGATATCTCACGAATGAATGGAGCGATTTCAGCGAAGTTCGGAACAAAAAATACTACCCGATAATACTAGAAGTCTATTGTTTTTATACGCAATCGAATGTTTAGAACCTCCTAAATTTTCGAGTGAAATTTTTAACAAATCATCAAAAATCAAAACCGTTAATAAAGTTACGTAAATAGCCATGTCCTATGTAATGTTTCATTAGAAGACGATTGACATACATTTTAGAACGCTAGCGTGACACGTGCTCGAGATATTGCATATTATTGAAATAAATTATCAAAAAATCATATAAAATAATTAAAATATTAACTATTTTGAAATATGTCCTTCTTTCATAAGACATATGGTATAAATTCTGTGACATCTTTCTCGTGGATCTAGCTCATTCCATTCATGAGAAAAATATTTTGGATTATACTTTTGTATTTGGGCGCCAATAGTCATTTATCTGCTATTAAAATAACTTATATCTCATCCATAACGCTTGGCGAGATTTGGGCGGAATGTCCCCAACTTGGCGACTTTTTAAACGGTGCCAAACTAACGAAAATGTCGCCAAATTAATACAAATGACGCTAAATCAATCAAAATGACGACTAATTGCTGAACGTTCAATATCTTGGAAATAACATAAGAGCAGACTGTAAGAATAACTCATTTCTTCGTCCGTCCGTAATGCTTAGCGAGAAATTTAGCGGGACGTCGCCAAATTGATAAAAATAACGCCATATGGGAAGTAATGTTTCGTAAATTCTGATTTCCGTCATATGACGGGCATACCTTCTAGCACTATGAGAAAAGCTCTTATCTCTCCGTTTGTCTGTAAATCTCGGTGATGTATTTGGAGAATAATTTAGCTAAGTATCCCCAACGTGGCGATATTTCGCACCAGATCGACAAAAATATAGTCAAAATTGCAAGAAAATTATGCTAAATTAATGAAAATGACTCCTAATTGATGAATTGATTATTAAAATATTTTATATATGGAATATATAGCTTATTAAGGATGCTGTCAATATTGATAATTGCTTATTTAGAGATGCGCGAAATATAAGTTAATTGGGCAAATGTGTTTTAAAATAATTTTACATGTTGTTATCCGTAAATCTTCAAATGTACTGTTCAACATTAATGGTGTATGGTACCCAAATTGCTGAAATCTGCAATTTTGAAGTTACAGTTCTAATTTTTTGTATTCAGGTAAATTTTAATTATAGTAAACAAAATGTGATATTCAAAATTTTAAAAATTAAAAACAATATTTTTTTTAAATTAAAATTTAAAAAATTTGACAAGTTTTTTTTATATAAGCAGAAAAATAATTTATCTAAAATTTTAATTTTAACATTTTTTAACATAAAAATATGTAAAAAATAAATTGCCTTCACAGTTTTCGTAAATATGAATCAGAAAAAATTTAATAAAAAATAATGTAAAAAAACGTGATTTTACACCACAAATATTGTTTCGAAAATCATAATAAAAAAACAAACACATATTTCAGCAATTGCTGAATACAAATTAAAGAAAAGTATATATATAACAAATGTTCCAAATTTCATTCACATCCGTGAAGTAGAATTTGATTATATCAATTTCAATTTATAAAAATGTCGAAAATCACGTATTTGAGAAACAGAGTATTAAAGTTTAATATGGCTGGTGACAACTTCAGTAGTGCAAGTTTTAACATTGTAATATAATCAGTACTATTTAACGCAGCAAGATGAATTTGGTGTCATTGTAGTCAGAAAATTATGATTTTTTTTTTTAAATAATAAAAAAAATTGAGACTTTTCGGGATTTTTTGGGTACCATACCCCCTTAATAACAAAATATCATGGATGGTACACATTACTTTTTGACTGTAAAAGAAGTAAATTCATTGAATTATATAAGGAAAGTCATGTGCTGCCCACATCAGATTTTTACTTTCTCTATAATACATCGTTATGTATCGGAAAAGTATTGGAATCGTATAAAAATCGAAACTCAAAATTTAAAGATCTGTATTGTGAAGTTTTAAAGATCTATTCTACCTTTAGAAACCGAAATAGTAAAATTATTTTTATAGAACTTGACGACTGTTGTGTGTGTGCATGTCTGTGCAATGTATTTATCCACTCTAACTGAAAATGTATTTGACCAAATTTCATACAATTTTATAGATAGGTCACTTATGGTATATCTTGGTGCAGATTAGCTTTTGGTACGATTCGGTATGAAATAAAGTGCTTCTTTTTGGGAAAAGGAACGCAAAAACGGTATGAAACTATTCCAGGTAAAAACTAATTGACGAAATTGCAAAAAATTCGGTTGATGAGCGAGGTTTGAATTACTCTATTGCTGATTAGGTTTTGGTACAATTCGGGATAATATAACGCGCCTTTTATTGGGGAAACGCCCGCAAAACGGGTATGTAACCATGTCGGGTAAAAATATTGACGAAATTTCACAACATTCAATTGATAACCCAAGTTTGGATTACCCTGGTGCTGATTAGGTTTTGGTATGATTGGGGATAAAATAACGTGCCTCTTTTTTGCGAAAATCCCCACAAAAATGGTATATGACTATTCCAGGGAAAAACAAATTGCCGAATTTTTTCAAAATTTAGTTGGATAAGCCAGGTTTGAATTTCCTTGGTGCTGATTATATTTTGGTATGATTCTGAGAAAAATTATATGCATTCTTTTGCAAAATGACTCGCAAAACCCCCATACATCCACTCTAGCTGGGAAAGTAATTGACCAAATCTCACAACATTTGGTAAATAACTCTCTTGTGGATTACCGTGGGGCAGGTTAGATTTTGGTACAATTCGAAAACAAATAATAATAATCTGCTCTTTTATGCGACATGGGCAGCAAAAATCGTCAAGATCTAAAATACTATACTACAAATGCATGACTGCTTCTTTTATAAGCAATTTTTAATGACGAAACATATAAGACGACCCCCATTACTCTAAAACCATTATCCGAAATATTTATTATTTTTTTTTTATTTTGAGGAACTAAGGACGTTTTACATTGCAGTTAAAAAAACTGTTTAATGAAATTTCTTAAAATTCAATAGTTTCATTCCTAGAGGGTTATAACGTTATTTATTAGATTTTGGGTTGATTCGAACCGATCCTATTTTGCAATACGTCCCACAAAATATCTAAAATAAATAAGTAAAATTGCTTAAATACATCAATTAAATACAGGGTGTTTCAAAATGTTTGACCCGATTTCAAATGGCTGTAATTTTGTAACAATTAATCGTATATTAAATTAATATATATCGCGTGAAGGAAGAAATTTCCGAGTTTCATAATGTCACATTCTGTTACGTTTGTGGCTTCGCAATAGACAGCAAACAGTTGTTTTCAAAATTTTCGACTGTGCATCAGAAAGTTTTCTTAATTGTTGCAGTTTTTGAAATATAAATTGGTAATTACCGTTCAACGTCAGTTCCGTAGACGTTACATAATTGAACCGCCATGTGTTAGGAGCATTCGTAGATGGTATTAGCAATTCGAACAAACAGGAAGTGTGTGCAAAGGCAACAGCACAAAACGTCCGAGTCTATCTGAAGAAAATATGGGAAGGATCAGATAATTATTCTTATGTAGCCCCAAAAGTCAATAAGGCGCGCCCTGTGTTGACTGTTTGGCGTACTTTGGGGCAAAATATATTTATGATGCCATACAAGTACCAGTTCCTGCAAGCTATAACGCCAGACGATAAACTATAAAGACCAAACTTTTGCCATTTCATTCACGATATTATGGAGGATGAGTGCATTTTTGCTCGATTGGTCTTCAGTGATGAAACGACTTTTCATGTAAGTGGCAAAGTAAACCATCCCAATCTTAGAATATGGGGCACTGAAAACCCGCATAGAGTAATTGAACATATACGCAATTCACTCAAAGTTAGCGTTTTCTGTGCCATGTCTCGAACAAAGATTTATGGGCCTTTCTATTTTTCCGAAAGCACAGTAACTGGGGACGCATATCTGGATATGCTACAGATGTGGTTATTTCCGCAATTGCACGAAGATTCCACTGATTACATTTTCAAACAAGATAGCAAGCTGCCTCACTTGAATTTGAACGTTCGTTTTCACTTTAACAAAGTTCTTCCTCATCATTGATTGGTCGTAGTGGACCTACAGATTTGGCATTACCAAGCTGGCCTCCCAGATCCCTGAGTCTGATGCCGATTGATTTTTTCTTTTGGGGATAAATAAAGAATACTGCACTATATAAAACGCGAATGCACTATATAAAACTTGGACATTTTAACTTAACTTTCACGTATAACTTTTCAATGTAGGTGATTTTTTCTTTTGGGGATACATAAAGAATACTGTGTTCGTACAACCTTCACTCGCAAACCTGCATGATCTCAAAAACCGCATTTCTGCAGTTGTGGCAAGGATAACACAGGATATGCTGGATCAAGTTTGGTTAGAATTTGATTATTACCTTGACGTTGTTCGTGCAACTGAAGGAGGTCACATCGAATACACGTATATAAAACTTGGACATTTTAACTTTACTTTCACGTATAACTTTTCAATGTAGGTATGCAAGTTTCAAAATTAAAGCCATTTGAAATTGGGTCAATCATTCTGAAACACCCTGTACTTGTTTTTTATGTAATGTTAATAGAAAAACAAATAAGTCTAACACCATGGCATTTCGAAAAACCGTTCTCAAGATATTTTCTGGAAGTTCGAAGAGCTGAAGACTGTAAACTTCATTTTATTACGAAAAGAAACGAAAATGCAGTAAAAATGCAAATTGTATATAATATCAGAAAATTATCCGTGTTATTTTCGGCAATTAAACTCAGTTTAATCATGAAATAAGAAATAAGAAAATGTGTTTAAGTATATAGGGATAGTCATGTGCTGCCCACATCATAATTTTTTCTTTAAAATAGAAGTAAATATTTCTAGAAAATTTCACTTTTATATTGGATATGAGAAACGAATTGCGTCATTGAAGCAAATGCTCATAGGAAATGTATATATTCCTGTTGCTTTTTCTCTTTTCTATATATTTCCTGCTATGCAAAAAGCAATAGGAATGCAAAAAGCGCAATACATTTCGAGTGCTTGAAAATGTAATACCGGTCAGAGAAATACAAAATGTAAAAACGAATAGAAGGAAAAGCCGAATTCCGATGTATAGCTTTAGCTATCCACAACTGCTTCAAATTTTGCAATATCCAGAACTTTTTAGATTGCTAGATACACAGAATTCAGAATATTAGCATTTAATGAAAATGTAATGATTGAAGATGTTAAATTTACTATCTCTGGATGAATTTCGTCCATTTATTACTATATAATAATAAATATTATGTTTCAAGTCATTATTACTGTCCTATTTCACTCATATACATAATGTATAAGGAAAGTATGAAATATATCAATTTATTGAATTATAAAAGAAATCACTCAAAATAATGAATTATAAAAGAAAAAATATATTAATTTAATGACTTATAAAATCCATCAATCAAAACAGTAAATTATAAAAGAAAGAAAGATACCAATTTAATGAATTATAAACGAAATCACTCAAAACAATGAATTATAAAAGAAAGAAAGATTTCAATTTAATGAAATATAAAAGAAATCACTCAAAATAATGAATTATAAAAGAAAGGAATATATCATTTTCGTTGATTATAAGAGAAAAAATGATACAAATTTAATGAATTATAAAAGAAATCACTCAAAACAATAAATTAAAAAAAATGAAAGATTTCAATTTTAATAAATATGAAATAAAAATCTCTCAAATCAATGAATTATAAAAGAAAGAAAGATTTCAATTTAATGAAATATAAAAGAAATCACTCAAACAATGAATTATATAAAAAAAGAAAGATATCAATTTCATGAATTATAATAGGAATCACTCAAAACAATGAATTATAAAAGAAAGAAATATTACAATTTAATGAATTATAAAAGAAATCACTCAAAACGATGAATTATAAAAGATAGAAAAATATCAATGTAATGAATTATAAAAGAAAGATACCAATTTGATTAATTAGAAAATAAATCACTCAAAACAATAAATTATAAGAGAAATCACCCAAAGCAATGAATTATAAAAGGAAGAAAGATATCAATTTATTGAATTATAAATGAAATAATGATTGCAATTTAATGAACAATAAAATAAATCACTCAAAACAATAAATTATAAAACAAAAAAAGATACCAATTTAATTGATTATAAAAGAAATCACTCAAAATAATAAATTATAAAAGAAATCACTTAAAACACTGAATTATAAAAGAAAGAATGATTTCAATTTATTGAAATATAAAATAAAGAATGATATCAGTTTAATAAATTGTAAAAGAAATCACTCAAAACAATGAATTATAAAAGAAATCACTCAATACAATGAATTATAAAAGAAATAAAGATATTAATTTAATGAATTATAAAAGAAATCGCCCAAAATAATGAATTGTAAAAGAAAGAAAAATATCACTTTAATGAATGATAAAAGAAAGAATGATAGCAATTTAATTTATTATAAAAGAAATCACTCAATACAATGAATCATAAAAGAAAAAAATATATCAATTTAATGAATTATAAAAGAAATCGACCAAAACAATGAATTGTAAAAGAAAGAAAAATATTAATGTATTAAATTTAAAAGAAAGAAAAATATCAATTTAATGAATTGTAAAAGAAAGAAAGATATCAATTTAATGAATTATAAAAGAAATCACTCAAAACAATGAATTATAAAAGAACTAAAGATATCAATTTAATGAATTATAAAAAAGAACACTCAAAACAATGAATTATAAAAGAACGAAAGATATCAATTCAAAGAATTATAAAAGAATTCAGTCAAAACAGTGAATTATAAAAGAAAGAAATACATCAATTTAATGAATTATAAAAGAAAGAAATATATCACTTTAACGAATTATAAAAGAAATAAATATATCAATTTAATGAATTATAAAATAAATCACTTAAAATAATGAATTATAAAAGAAAAAAATATATTCATTTAATGACTTATAAAATCAATCAATCAAAACAATAAATTATAAAAGAAAGAAAATACCTATTTAATGAATTATAAACGAAATCACTCAAAACAATAAATTATAAAAGAAAGAAATATATGAATTTAAAGAATTATAAAAGAAAAAATGATACAAGTTAAATGAATCAATATTACAAATTTAAGAAATCACTCAAAACAATGAATTATGAAAGAAATAATGATTTCAATTTAGTGAAATATAAAAAAAAAATCTCTCAAAATAATGAAATATAAAAGAAATCACTTAAAACAATGAATTACAAAAGAAAGAAATATATCAATTTAATGAATTATTAACAAAAATCGCTCAAAACAATGAATTATAAAAGAATGGAAAATATCAATGTAATGAATTATAAAAGAAGTGTGTGCTGTATGCTGATCCATTTGCGGAGTTTTTCTTTTAAAATTTAATTTCTTTTCAGACAGTAGTGTTCGTAAATTATTTTATATCTTCAATTTTATCGGTCTATGATGTTTCTTTTAATTAGATTTCACGCAGAGTAATATCTGAAGAAGAAGGTTAAATATTAAAATGTTTTGATATGTATACTATTTATTAAATAAAACAAAATTTTTACACATTAACAATATATATATATATATATATATATATATATATATATATATATATGTGTGTGTGTGTGTGTGTGTGTGTATATATTGTTTAATGTGTGAAAATTTTGTTTTATTTAATAAATAGTATAGATATCAAAACATTTTTATATTTAACCTTCTTCTTCAGATATTACTCTTCAGATATTATTACTTCTGTAGAACTACTTCAGATATTATTCTTCAGATATATATATATTTATTTACTTATTTATTTATTTATTTATGTACTGTGTGTGTCGGTCTTAAGATGTTGCAAACGATTGTAGATATATAGGTGAACAGTGATGCCGGAAAGAATATTTTTAAACAACATAGTTTTATTTTTATTGAGCTGGACATACAAGTTAAAGGGCTTTAGTGATAATATATTTTGTAAAAATCATAAAATATCGCACCCAAACTTCAAGCAAATGTCTTCTTGCTTTTTGCAGTGTCAAAATAAATGGTTAAATAATGAAAGTTGGATTTAAAAGAAGGAGAGCAAGTTTGAAAATAAGTATTTCGTAGAATGTAAGAATATCTCACAGTCTACACCTTACATTAGTCAGAAGTTAAGTTTTTTTATAGGACTATTTCGGTGCATTTGGGGAATTTGGCATGATGATGTTTAAAGTAATTTTCCTAAGAATCTGTGCATTACCTAATACGTAATCAATTGCACGGTTAAGAGAGAGAGTAAACCATTGCTGTGTTTTCTTAAGTTACTTAAAAATGCAAAACATTATGTGGGAAAACTTTTTATTACACAATTCATGGACAGAAGGAATGCAATAATCAAATCTATTTTCACTCACCGGCAGGTATTATCATGGTTATTTTTCTTCCTGGAATTGCCCTCGTAGTATAACAGTCAACACCAGAAGATCTTGTCACTTCCCGACCATAATTTCCAATAACTGCACTAACAACTGAAAAAATGTTCTATTTTAGAATTTAGCATATTTTTGATTTGTTTAAATCCTTTATATAATACAGTCGATTGCAACTTTTAGGACTAAACTTTCAAAGCAATGGCCAAAGCCATTGAATCCGTTCACAAGTCATAAAATCACTGGTTGTAAATATTTACAATTTCCATTTTATATTTAAATTATATTTACGTATAAATGAATATACTGCATTTGTATGCAATTGATATCAATACTTTAATGAGAAAAATGCATTTTATCTGAGCAACTTTCAACTGAATGCATTTAAATGTAAAATGATTGAAACACATTTCCAGGAGTTGCAAAAGGGCAAGTGAAGGAGATAAATGTTAAGTGTGTATTTAAAGAAAATAATTTCTTTGAGAAATGTTTTTCAAATACTTTTTTGGATTTATACATATTTCGTAGAATCACATTATTTTACTTATTTTGTAGATAATGAAACTTTATTTTTCTACTTCTGATAGAATATACATTATAAGTAATCTAATTCTAGCTATAGAATTCATTTCAAAGATAGAGGAAATATATCGTCCCGGTAGTTCAATGGATAGAACAACATTAACTTAGCCCAAGGATGGGCAAACTATGGCTAGCGGGCCAAATGCGACCCAGCAGCATGTTAAGTACCGATCGTGTGATAAATAATTACAAATGTACTGCGGTTTGTTCCACTATCTATTATAAAAACGACTTAAGAAAACTATTTGCCGAATTTGGACAACATTTTCAAGATTTTAAGAGTATTGAGTTCAACCTCGATATTTTTACCATGTCATTTAATGTGCATTGAGAAAAAGTAAGAAGAAAGCATACAGATTGAATTAATTGCACTGAAGAGTAAATCTAAAACGAAGTAGACTGTTTTAAATACAACAAAACTTTATTTTTTTACAGTTATGCCCCAAGGAATTATTTTAAAACACAGCAAATCATGTCCAATATAAAATATGGTATTATTTATTATTTGCATTTCCACATTCATGCAAACAAGTGTTTTCATAAACATAGTGAGTCTTCTTCTTCCTCTTTAACTTTTTTTTTTTGTTTTGTTTTGTTTTCACGAGTCACCTCTTTACAGGTTAAATCTGATTATGAAAAATAAGAAAGACTAATCATGCATAAAGCATTGATTATAAAACACTTTCCAATTGCAATGCAATTTTCTTTAAACATCTTTAAAATATTAACGTAACTTTATTCAAATGACGTCATTGAAATATAAATCGTCGGGCTCTCTATGAAAAAACAGTAAATATTTCATTCATACACTTATTTCCATTCCTTTCATTCATCATAATAATGCAATAATTTATTTTACTTAAAAACTTAGAATAGAGGTAAAATTAATTTAACTCCATGCTTAAAGTTTTATCGTAAAATTCTGCTAAAAAATCGTCCGTGTTTCTATTCACCACTGATATTATTTAAATTATCACAGTACTACAATCATTTATTATACTTATAAAAAAGACAATGTTATAAATTGCGTCCTTATCTGTGTAAAATCAATGAATGTTTCATTCATATCAGCTATATTGTAGACTGCAGAGATACATAATTTTGCATTAAGGAAATTCAGCAATTCTCATACAACTAATCTTACAGCTTCCTGTGTTTACATTCTCTATAAGTAGAAAGTAAGCCTCGTTGAGGAAATAATCAAAGTTTGTTGATCGTTTAAACTCAAAAATAGTGTAATTGGGTTGTTTAACCTTTTGCTTATGGGTGGGACAATGTCAACGAAGGACCTCTCAAAAAGACAGGTTTTTGACGTACCCTATCCCAAACAGTTCGATTTTCCTTTGCAGGCATTGGCGTCCATGAACGCCAATGCCTGCAAAGGTGACGGATACAACAGGACGAATTTAGGACAGATACAACACTAAATGTAAAAAGAACTTTAAAAGTCACGATTTTGACACAAGATGGATGGCATTGGTCATTTAAATTCAAATATATTATATTTACGCTATTTCAGAGTATAGATGCACAGAAATTAAATAAAAATAAAGTGGTTTTAGGACTGATACAACACTAAATATAAATTAAAAAATACTTTAAAAATTACAATGATGGATGCCATATTCTATTTTGAAGTGGGTCACGTGATCTCTTCATATAATATGGATGTAATTATTATATTTATTTTTATTTTATAAACTACCGAATATATTTTGCTGGAATTTTGTGAATTTTAAATTCGCTTAAGAAATGTTTTTAAAATTAGCTACCATAGGGTCCAATGTATTTCATTTTCATAACCTGGGTTCAATCCAAAACTAATTGGGTGATATTATTTACTTATATTCCCATAGGTTCCACAGACCGTCTGAACAACGTACTAAAATTTCATTTCGATAAAGTCATTTTTACGGCAGTTGTCGTGCGAACGGACAGACAGACAGACAAACAGAATGAACAAATTCATAAAAACTTTTCAACTATGTTGCAAAGTGCTAAACATGGATAACCCTCAATTTCAGTTCGACTCATCTCAAACCCCGTAATTTCAAATAATTTGGATACACTTAGAAACAATTTAGTAATTAATTTTTCTTTGTTTTGTTTTATTAATATTTAAACATTTTTAAATGAATTTTGAAGAAGTAAAGAAAAAATTTATGTGGCTCGACATTTTTATTTAATTTGGCCATCTTGTGAGTAAACTATCGACTATCGTTGACTTAACTGAGGATCAATAGCTTCGTTTTCCGTTGAATTATGCATTGTATTTTAACAATGGAATCCCAAAAATCTTTATCCTACAGGTAAAATGCAATAGATGACTAAGGAGCGAATAAATAATACCCAATATTTAAATTTTTCGTTGAACTGACTATTTATGACAGAAGTTCCAATTTATCAGAGTTAAGTCAACTAAGTTGCTATTTAACAAATTGATGTCTAAGGGTTTGTATGTTCGTTTGTTTGCCATGTAGCAGAAAATTTAAGCAACCTGCACATATGAAATTCCGTGCAGTGATACTTTATTTCTGGTCCAGAGACACCTTAAAGAAATTTATTTTTAACACTTTCCAACATATTTAAAATAAGTGTTTATAAAGTGTTTTTGACTTTGTTCATTGTGTCTATCTGTCCGTTCGCTTGACAACTGCCGTAAAAATGACTTATTAAATAGTTGTATGTTGTTGAGACGGCCTGTGTGTGGGATATATATAAATGCAAATGAATAATATCACCCTATAAGTCTTGGAGAGATCCAGGGTTGATAAAGTGAAGTACATTGATCCCTATGGGACCTAATTTTTCAAACATTTTTAAGGGGACTCAGTACCCTTCATTTGGCGAAAAATGACGAAAATACCGATTTTCATATTTTTTGCTTAAAATATACCTTGACACCCGTAGTATATCCTGACAAAGTTTCTTGAAGATCCGAGAACTATAAATATATCAAAAAGGCTTTTGACTGCAACTATGTCCCTTGAAATATCACGCCTACTTCTCTGTCTACGCTATGTTTACATCGCATCTGCAACTGAATACTCCTTGTTTTACAAAATATTTCTTCCAGGAAGAAGATGAAAGTGCTTAATCGTAGTTTTAATTGATAAAGAAACTTTGCTTACGTTTTCCGATCTGCTTTCGTTCGTTAATAAGGTGCATAAACTGTGGAACTCAAAATGCAAACGAAAGCTTGCACAGTGTGACGTGGGCAAAATGTCCTAAAGAAACATTTGTACATAAAAAACGTGTAAAACTCTGTGTAATGGAAGCTGTGTGTGAATATAATAAAGATACACTGCGCTGCATAAAAGAAGTACAGAATGCCTTAGGTATACCTTTAGGAAAGTGCTCCATGAATCTCGGTGTTGAGCTCGATTTTCGAAAAAAAATGTTTCGACAAAAACGACGAAGTGCAAAATATCAACTTGCACGTAAACTGGTTAAAAAAGCAATTTTAAAAAGAGACATATTAGTTAAAAAGAAGGAAGGTGTAACATACAGTGCAGGGTATTTTTAAAAGAAAGTTAAGAAATAATGGTAGTTATGCAGAAATGATATGCATAAGGTTACGAAATATTGTGTGTTTTTATGATATGAATATATTTTCAAATCTTGTATTTCTTTTATAATATAAATATCATCATATTTATAGTTAAGCTATATCTTAATGAAATGAGTCAAATGTATTTCATGGTGTAAAAATAATAATGAATTTGGTAAAATCAATTTTTATTTATATTTTTTCTCGATTTTCTTTTCAATGTGTGACAACTAAGGTTTCGGATATTATATAAAATAATCAATTATATAAAATAAATATAGTTAAATTCAATGAAACAGCTACAGTTTTAAAGGTAAGTGCATAACAAATAATTTAAAATAACATTTAAAGTAATTTAAAATGGATTTAGAATAATTTTTCAAAGTTAAAACCTTTAAAGTGCTTTTTCTCAGTTCGTGTTTTTTCAATATATCAATATGTTCAAAATGCTAAAACTTAAATATATATTTCTCTATTGACTTGATTTTTTTTCTGGATGTTCATTATAGTGCATTTTATGAAACTAAGGATCGGATTTGCAATAAAATGAAAAGTTTTTTTTTTAAAAATAGATATGTACAAAAAACTCAATTTTTTGTAGAATTTTTACATATGTATCAACATTTTATTTTTTTTCTCCCGAACTAATTAACTTTTCAAAAATCCGATCCTTAAAGTTATAGAAGACATTTCAAAGAACCATATAAAAAAAAAGGGTTGTAAAAAGTTAGAAATTCTAGGAGAAGATAGGTTTTAAAAATTATTTAAATTTTTTAAAAAAAATTAAATTTTTCAAATTGTATCAGTAGAATTGTCTTTTTTCTTGATAAAATAATTTTCCTTAATAAAATAATTTAATAATATGCAAAAAGAGTATTGTAAAGTGCTTAAACAAAAAAAATTGTTCAAAGGGTACCGAGTCCCCTTAAACAAAGTTAAAATTCGCAACTTGCTACGAAAATGTTAGGAAATATTCAAATTATCCCATAAAATACTATAAAAAATTTAGCAAAATATGTTCGAGGATTATTGCTATTTGCAATTTATTAGGTTATGATTTAGTTTTAAGCAAATATTTTTTAAACTCATATATTGTAAACGAATAACCTTCTACTATTACATATTCGAGAATATAAGTAGTACTGGTAAATTTTCCCCATACAATTTTAGCACTTTTATTTTGGCATATATTGATTTAATTTCATTTGTTTTTGTAAATTTATTTAAAAGCTGGACCAGGATATTTTATTCTTCAGATCAGCATGTGAAGATAATTTTGTATAGCAAAAACAGGGATTCTTAAACTTTTTTTAAGAACATTAATTTAAATACTTTAATAGAATGATTTGAATAACAATGACATTAAGAATATTATAGGAATTTGCACATGATTGTTAATTTTAAGTTTTTTTATATTATATATTCCGTACGAAGAACGGGTATACTGCAATAAATAAAAACTGCATACTGAGTCTGAAACAGATTCTTATACTTTCTCTTTCTTTGCTAAACGCCCCTCCTTTTACTTGTACAAGCGTTTTTTTTATCTTTAATTAAAACACAACATTTGCGTTTAAGTTACAATTGTATTTATTTTCTTTTTAGGAAAGGACATGAAAAAGCAGGATTCTATTTCAAAACATTTATTAAAAACTTTTATTTGTCCCACAGTATTATTGATTACTATTAAACTTTATATAAATTTGAAGTATTTAAATCTCTGACATTTTATGTTTATACGTTTCGAAAAAAATATGTTCTAAAAAGAAAATAATAATAATAAATGCACGATAAAGGTAAACATTTTGCCTATTTAAATCATATTGTGATTTAAATCATATTATTATTTAAATCATATTATGAGAAATTGAAGAATAACAAAAAATGATTCTCTAGATGGGACTCCGAATCATTAGATAATTCAAAGTTATTATTATCAATAATCAAGATGAACAATTACGTATCCCTTGTTTTCATTTGCTTGTCCGTCTGCCTGTTTTTCTGCTGCTCGTCTCTTTGAAGCACTTTGCAAATATATAGACTTGCAGTTCGGCACATGTGTCCGTGGCTAGTTTGAAACTTCAGGAAAAAATTATATTTATCATATATTTTCTTTTGAGATGATTGTTCACTCCCAAAATGTTCAAATTGTGATATGGTAGGCAAGCTTGATTTCGCGATGAAATCAAAGCTGGCAATTTAGTGCAAGGTCAGATCGCACAATTGATTTCACAATTGATATATTTTTTCACTTTTCATACAATTACTACTTTAGGGGTGCCACAAACCAAAATGTTTGATTTGCCGATTAAATGAGAAACGCCTTCTTCTAAAAGTGATACAGACCTGAAATGTAGCACTCAAGGAAACATTTTACATGAGACACCTTGAAAATAATTTAAATATTCTAAAATTTGAATCTAAGTGGGAAGAGGCACCCACCATTTGGCGAATAACGAAAAACAGAGACTTAAAATTTGGCGCATAACGCTATAAAAAATTCGATAAGATCCACTGGAATATTCGTGTCATTCTTAAATTTAAATTTGAAGGGGATATCTCAAACTAAAACTAAAGGATTATCCGGGAAAATTAAAGGATTATCTGAATTATACCGAAAAGGAGCATGGCGCCATAAGACATTTTGATAAGATCCGCTGGGATATTCGTATTATTCTAAGATTTAAATTTGAGGAGATACCTCAGACCAAAACAATAGGACCATCTGGATAAATTAAACGACTATTTCGGAAATGGATTTAGCAGTGAGACAGAAACATGAATTTTGATTCCAGAGTGAGTCCCATGAAGGATAAAGAAGAAAATTATTGTGTTATAATATTTGGTATTTTAAGTATGACTCATACCCAAATATTCGATTGGTCGAATAAATGAGAAATAATATATCTTAAGATAGATAGACAGTGGCAGAGAAACTCGGTACAAAGGTTAACAGAATAGTCACATTTGACACATTGGAAAAATGAAACTATTTAAAAATGTTTAATGTGCGACCGTTGTGTTTTAAAGCGCATTCAGCCTCTGTTAAGATCCCCTTTGTTGCATTGCAATTAGCTACGACCTTATTTGGTGCAGCACTCTGAATTAAGTTCAATGCCAGTTGTGTTGTTAGTGAATGATTGAGATATATATATTATATAACATATAAATTTAAAATTATCTTGGTATATATACGGTAACCCCAAATATTTCACTTTAAATTTTTTGGAATATACTTCTTGGAGCGATAGTATATTTATACTGTTTTGGGCTTAACTAAGAGATGTATAAGAGGCTGCCATCAAAAAGATTTACTTAACACAGTTCTAGGCCAGAAATACAATAAAATGCAATTTAGACACGATATGGTAGAATCAGTACCAATGTGACATTCACACCTAAGAGTTATTTCAATTTCAGTATTTTTCCTTCGTCACTTTAGCAACATCGGAAATGGTGATCTAGAATAAAACCATCTGGTTAAAAATTTACCCACTCTTTCATATTTATCTAAATAATATGGACTCCACTGACTGCCTGAGTCAGGGACTGAGAGAGAGCGATGTATCAAAATTTTCAAGCCCTTTCAAAATTGTCAGAATCTTGGTTTTGGTGTCATTTTACCCGTCTGAGATTCGAGACTACGGAAAAGTGTAAAATTTCGGAAATTGAATTAGAGTGAACGGTCTTAAAGAATAATAAACAAGAAATATCAATCATGCTTAAAGCATTGATTATGAAACATTTTCCAACTTCAATGCAATTTTATTTAAACATGTCTAAAATGAAATACATTCCTCTGTAATATTTTAAAACTTATCACAATACTACATAAATTTATTATATTTAAAATCTTATTACTTAAAACTCATCGAAAAGAATGAACTTCATTCAAATGACGGCATTGAAATATAAATTGCCTGGTTTAAACATCTCTAAAATGCGATACACTCCTCGGTAATAATTTTAGAATTATCATAATGCTACGATAATTTATTATATTTGAAAACTTCACCGAAAACAACTGAAATTCATTCAAATGACGTCATAGAAAAAATAACACGCCTGGCTCTCTCTATTAAAGCAGCATTTCATTCACAAATAATTTCCCATTCATGTCATTCATCACAATACTATAATAATTTATTTCATTTAAAAATTAAGACCATGGAGCTACAAGCAATTAAACTCTATGCGTAAAACTTCATCGAAAAAAATCGTCCTTCTATTTGTAAAATCAATGAATATTTCATTCATATCAGCTATGCAGACTCCATGAACTAAATGATTTTATTTTAAGGAAATACGGCAATTCTAATACAACTCATTCTACATATTTTGCTGTTTACATTTTACATAGGCTTCGTTGTAGAAATAATCAAATTTGGATGAGCATTTAAACACAAATATATTGTAATTCCGTTGTTTCAGTATGTAGATTCACAGAATTTAAGCAAAAATAAAGTGGTTTTAGGACGGGTAAAACACTCAATATGAATTAAAAAGAACTTTAAAAATCACAATTTTGAGACAAGATGGATGTCATATATAATTTTGAAGTGAGTCACATGATCTTTTCATATCATGGTCACGTGATCGCTTCATATAAGTGGTGTTATTATTATTTTAATTTTTATTTTAAAAAACTACTGAATATATTTCGCTGGGTTTTTTTTATATATTTTATGGAACAATTTGAATATTACCTAAAATTTTCGAAGCGATTTGTGAATTTTAAATCCGCTTAAAAATGTTTGAAAAATTAGGTCCCATAGGGCTCAATGTATTTCATTTTTTCAACCTGGGTTCAATCCAAAACTAATTGGGTGATATTATTCATTTATATTCCCATAGGTCCTACAGACTGTCTGAGCAACATATTAAAATTTAATTTTGATTAAGTCATTTTTACGGCAGTTATCGTGCTAACGGACAGACAGACAGACAGATAGACAGAATGAACAAAGTCATAAACACTTTTCAGCTTTGTTGTAAAGTGTTAAAAAAATAAAACGACTTTGCTTAAATGTCGAGCACCTCCGCTTTAGCTAGAATCTCAGTTTCCATCCATTCGATACATCAACGTTTCCAGGTTAACGAAGACAAACACCTTATATTTCGAAAATTATAATTTCGAATAACGGTGCAAGAAAATAAATAAGAAAATCAAAACCACTTTCAACGTGACCGAGCATTTCCATTGTAGCTATAATCTCTGTTTCGGTGTCATTCGTACGTCTCAACTTGCAGATGAACGAAAAAAAAACCCGAATATTTTTAACATTAGATTGAGGTTGAGATGAAGCAAGGAGATTTGCAAAGAATACCGCCCCAAATTTGCCTTTTAAAAACAATACATGCATAATTTAGTATTATGGCTTTTTCGATTGTCAACCAAAACTTCTTATCGACATCTTTGATTAGGTACAGTGTGTTTCAAAAAAGACTTCTAATTTTGAAATGAAACAACTCGGAAACGGGGAACCATAGAACAAGTTATATGCTTATTGGGAAGACGTAAACATCTGATACAAAAGTTTCAAAATCAGTTACAAATGTTGCTGACAGATGGCGCTGTGCGCTGTAGTCCGAGAAATAGGCTATAAATTGTCGTGAGACTGTCCTTGGTAAAGCAGTAGTTGCAACCACATCAAAATCGATTCAAAATGTGCACCTTGCACAGCACAGTAATGGCGCAAACGACGAATGAAATTGACAGTCACCTTCTGTAGTATGTCAACAGAAATGGACGCACATGCTTGATAGTTCAACTCTTCAAGCTTATCCAATCCAGTGTTGCAGGATTGTTGTTGAAAACAGTGTCCTCCAATGTGCCCCACAGGAAGTAGCCGCAGAGCGTAAGATCGGGTGAATATGGTGACCAATCCATGCCTGTCCCAGTAAATGTGGAATAGTTCAAAGCAATGACTCTATTACCGAAGTATTCCTCAAGAAAAGCAAAAACGGCTGTGGTTAGATGTGGTTTGGCCCCATCTTGCATGAACCACGGAGTGTCTGGGCGATCTTCTAACGCGTGTAGTGTGGTGACAGATTGTTCCGAAACTGCAATGTACAGTTCAGTAGTAATCATTTCTCGCGAAAAAGGGCCAATTGCTCGATACTGCAGCCCAAACGGTGAATTTTGGGGAATGTAGTTGTCGAGCTTGACACAAATGGGGGGTTTTCGGTACCCCAAAAACGCCAGTTTTGTCTGTTCACGACACCATCTAGGTGAAAATTGGCCTCATCTGTGAATCATATGCAACCAACATCAAATCCATCACCATCAATCATGGTGAACAAACATATCGTTTGCGAACTCTTCTCTTTGTCGCACAGCTGAAACTGTTATGTCTTGGTGACAATGGAACTGTTGGGTGTTAATCGGTATTCAGCTGCAGCACTTCGGATGGATTTCCTCGGATTAGACTGAATAACTGCAGCAACTGTTACGACATTTTCAGCTGTAACTGCAGATTGCTTGGGACCCACATGTCCCACTAACTCATCAGCCGTGTTGCCTGTCCATTGAAATTTGTCAAAAAGCTGGCGAATTGTTTTCACATCAGGACTTTTGGCAACTTTAACTCGGGATTGAAAATTACATCTTGTTGATCGAGGACTGCAATTTAGCCGGTAATAATCCAGTACCAGAAAAACACGTTGCTCCACGGAATACATGACTTCATCCACTTCCTTCAGTGCTCTAACCTCCTTTTACGTTTCAACATCCGAACCGCCCAAAGATTGCTCACTCTGTCTTTCAGAGCACTTATAGGGATTCATTCTGCGACTACCTCATACAGCGCCATCTGTCAGCAACATTTGTAATTAAATTTGAAATTTTTGGATCAGATTTTTACTGCTTTCCCAATAAACATATCACTTGTTTCAGACTTCTATCGATCGCCATTTACGAGTTGTTTCATTTTAAAGTTAAGGAATAATTTGTGAAACGCCTTGCATGTAGGTGTCATCTTTAATGACCTCTAGCCACATAAGCGCAAATCGAGTGTAACATGGCTAGTTGCAAATAAATACTATGCCACCAAGATATCTCTGTAAAATGCTAATAGACAATAGTGTGAGTGGCCATATACTCTATTGATACGTGTTGCGGTTTTTCGTAATTTAATATTGTCGATATTTTCAAGATAATGCGTGTTCCCTATAGTTAAAATGTATTTCATATTTTAAATAAAACATACGCTATCCACCGCGATATTCCATATTAAATCGCATTCTGTGATCTATCTATGCCACTTCCTCCTTTCCTTGTTTTCCTTATACAAAATAACATCGTCTTAAACGTAATTATTTGAGATTTGATATCACTGCAATACAAGTATATCATTGAATCAATGGAAAAAACTAAAATTCTGATATTATTTAGATCTTAGTCATCAATTTCATCTAATCTTAAAGTGGGTATTTTACGGACGTCACAGACAAAATAAAATATATAGTAGAATCACATACCTGCAGTTGGTCATTCCGCGCCACTTATTGAGCTCTTGAAAAACAAAATACTTCCTTTTATAACGTATTTAGTACTTCCTTAAAGAAAGCAGACATATGCAAATTACATAACAGCAATTGTTTCAAGGGAGTTCTGATCCTGCCTCATCAGGTAAAAGTAGTGTCTGAACTTAACAAATGCCAATCAAATTATCTATTAAGATACATTTTAACATGATGAAGAAAGATCGAAATTCAACCGAAACAATTACTGTCACGCAATTTGCATTTATTTGCTTTAAGGAAGTACTAAATGTGCAATTTTCATAAGAAGGAGTTTCATATTTGTGTGTATATATATATATATATATATATATTTAAATTGGACCTCTTTATGTATTTATAGTGCACCTATTAATGCATATAAGCAAAAGTCTATATATTGTGCATTTAACTATGTGAAACAAAATATTTAGATTTGTGCTGCAACTGTATATCAATAAAAGATATAAGAAAATTACAGATTTCATAAACACAATTATTTTATGTATGTATACGAATTTTATCATCTCGTATACAACAAACTTGTCAGAAAAATGCTAATATTAAATTTAATTTTAATCAAGAATTAATTTATTTACGATAAATATAGGGCATTCTTTTACTTATGTTTAAACATATTTTTACTTTTCCTGCAATACATGGTAATATATAGGGAAAGTTTTAGAATCATGCCGGAAATCGCAACTCGAGTTTTCGACGGATCTACAAGTTTCGAGACCACTAGAATACGAAAAAACAATTTTTAGCGTGACGTATGTGTATGTGTCTGTGCAGATTTTGTATCCAATCTAACTAAAAAACTACTGAACCGAATTTCATAAAATTTCGTAAGTCACTTGTGGGTGAATCTGATGCCGATTAGTTTTGGGTACAATTTGGGATAAAAGAACCCGCATTTTTGGGAAATGTTCTTAAAAAGTTTGTATCCACTCTAGTTGAAAAACTAATGGACCGAATTTCACAAAATTCGGTACATAAGTAACTTGTGGGACACTCTGGTGCTGATTAGATTTTGGTACGCTTCGGAAAAAAAATAAGCTGCCTTTTTTTGCAAACTGGCCCTCAAAAATCACCAAAATCTAAAATAAAAAACTACGTACGCTCCAATATCTCCATTAAATACTTGTTTAATACATAATTTTTAACGAAGAAAAGAATAAGACCAACCCCATTACACTAGAACAAGCCGTTCTCGAGATATTTTAGTTTTTTCGTATTTTCTCTACGCTACCTTTGAAAATAAGTCCAGTTATCAAATGAGAACGAAAATTGAATTAAAAGTGAATTAAATTTAATTAAAATAAAGAGAACGTGAGTATAAGTTTGCAGGGAAAGTCATGTGCTGCCTACATCAGATTTTTATGTGTAAACAATAAAATACATGGAATAAATATTTGAAATTACTAACAACGACCCGAGTTTCTATTATATTATCTTTCACAGTTCCACTCCTCACATAAAAGAAAATGAGGAATCGCACTTTCATTATCCGTAAAATGTATTGACGTCATTTTCTTAAAGTTCACGTGATTTATACTTTTCACATCAGCTCTTTTTATTTCATTGGCTGATTAAGTAATTTGCATGTCTCATTCCAACGCACTGTTTTCAATCGATCTACCATTGTGTTGTAAAGCAGGGACTCCTGAGTCTAATTAACAGGCAGGGCGCGCTTGGATGAATCAATAACATACGTCGGGATTCTCTTGTAGTTTCTAAGTTCCACCATTTGTTAATAGGTAGGCAAGCATCCCTTCCCGTATCTAAATGAGCAGAGTATTGATTCATATGAGAATTTTCACTCGTGTGAATACTGCACCTATGAAAATGTATCATTGTCTGTAGTGTTTTCTTTAAGTATATTTAAATTATGATCATAAATTACGTATGTCTTTTGTGATATTTCTGATAGCATGTCTATCAGTCGGAACTCAGATAAAATTATTTGGGATATTTTGTAAAATATATGATTGCATTACTCAAAATATGATATCGATTAGAGGTACCCCTATACAAAGATTTCCCATGGCATGTCTAGCTGTCGGAACAAGGATAAACATGACATGGATACTTTGTAAAATATATGATTATTTTTATCATAATATGATGTTAAGTATACCTATTAGAAGATTGCCTTTGACATGCCATGCAGACGAAACTCAGATAAACTTAGTATGAATAATTCCTAAAGTATATGATAATTTTAACCAAAATATGGTATTAAAAATTTGTATCCTTATTCAAAGATCTCTTTGGCATGTATAGCTAGCAGCCATAACACAATCAAACTTAGTATTTTATAATAACTATGATATGCCATATCATGTGACTTTAACTTTAGATTAACAAATTTATATACGTAGAGAAACAATAGGGTAGATTAGATTTTTTTTTTAAACTTAATTTCAGTGAAAATCATAAATATTTTCTTTGTTTCTGTCTTAAATGAATATACCGAATTTCATGAGACTCGCTCGATTCTTTTGAGAGATCATGATCCCTGAAGAAAAATAAAGTTTCCAATATTTCGAGAATGGATTGTGATAACTTCTAAACCATGGAGTCCATTAATTTCTGGAAAAAAATGCGTAGAAATCATTCACTCATTTGGTATAAGTGAACATAGTACTTTTTTAATTTTTAGACAGAAAAAGAGCATTATTTCAAGAATAGAGTTCGTTGATTTTCCTCCAATTATGTCATATTCTGTTATGCAAAAATTGCACATGAAACGACTATATAATGATTTTAAACATAATTGCTTCTTTTAATTCTAGTTTTGAAAGAAAAAATACTCGAAATTTTCAAGACCTTCCCTTGTTACGGTCTCTACAAGCATAACTTAATTTTAGATGTTTAACAACTAAACTATGCCAAATATAATTTGGCTCTCTCAATTTCTTTCAATATAACTTTTTTAAATCACATTCGAAACCAGGGATGCTTAACCATTCGACAACGTATTATTTCAGTAATTCTCAAAATGTGTATATTCTTCAAAATATGACTCTATATAGACTCTATATTATTCGGTTTTTATACCTTCAGAATAATATCTCTTCACATCTTAGGTAAGAAAAGAAAATATATGTGTTTGCGCCTGTACCGAAAAATCAAAGCGCAATACAACGACGAAATTTGACATGTGCTTCAGAATCCAAGATGGATTCAGAATCCATTCTTTTTCTAAATTTGACTTCATTTTCTAACCGAAAAAATCAAAGAAAGTATGATTTTAATTTTCCCTCTTCCTTTATCACTTAAAATGTATAATATCTGATCGTAACAAAGGCACTTAGCCAATGACATGTTCACTTTTTACATTTAACGTAACGTGTACGCAACTTAATTGAATTTAAAGTAACTTAATTGACTTCATGATTTTCTCCCTCATATTGCTTGCTTAACATGTGCACGTTTATTGTAAAGCGATGCTTTTATAACTAAAAGCTATAGGAAATTATTATGGCAAAAACTAGAAAAAAAATTATATGAGGTGATCTTGTTCTACAATTAGCAGTTCCCATGAAGAATGCATTTTAATTTATATTACGTTCATTAAATGAACTCATTTGGCCTGTGTATCATATCAGAATTAAATTGACATTATATCATGATCTCATTTTAAGAAAAAGAACAGTATTTCAAGAAGCATTTTATTCCAACATTTTTTGCATAATTCGAGAAACGGTTTAAACTAAATTAAGACCATTCATAGAATTCATCTATTCCCAGAGTATTCTTGGTTTCTTCAGTGCCTGTTTTCATAGTTTATTTTTGTATTTTGAAAGAAACTTTTATGAATTAAATATATTTTTATCACCATCTCTATTAAATCATCATACTATATCATGTTTAGGTCATTTGACAATTTCAAAGTCGAAATTTGGGGGAAAGGAAGGAAAATTTGAAATTAAGGGAAAATTAAATCTGAATGCAGACTTGGAAAAGTCGCTTAATTAATACATTTAGTGTTCCATATGCTACAGTTTTGTTCCAACTGGTATAATTGAATTTCTATAAGTTGAGTAACTAAATCCCCTTTAGATTGTGTTATTTGCTCCTGGATTTGCTCTATAAATAAGCATTTTCACAATGACAGTAACTTAGACTAATCTCGATGGAAGTCTTTTAGGAACTACACCAATATTAAACCTATTTAAAATAATTATAATTATGATTTTTTTTGCGAGCAAAATGAAGTCCATTCTCAATTCCTACTGAAGCTAAATAACATTTGCCTGAATTTTGTTATACCCTTTACTCGAATACAACAATAGGTAGAGAGATGGAGGTTTTTATACATACGTGAATTGGCACGCAGACTTGCGATTTCAATTATCTAAACAAACTGTAACAGGATGAATACGCCCATTTTCAAACTGGACATACTCACTACGCGTCCTGCAAAAAACAAGTAAACAACAACTTTGAAAAAGTCATTCAGTGTGTGCACATGCATATATTATGAGTTAAACATGCTACTGTATATTAAATACGTTTCTGTGATGTGTGTTAATTTGATTTCATTGTTTTTCTGTATTCTATATTTTAATTTAATATCCAAATTCCAAAAACTTATATGATGGTTTGTATTAGAATTCTTAAATATTGAAATACATTTTTTATGCATATAATTTCATAATTATTTGTTAAATCAAGTTTAAATTTCAAATATTTCATAGCTCGCATGCTTCATATGAGTAAATCCATTCAGACTGGTGTTTTGATAATTTTATACACTGGCTTCCAAAAGTTAAGCACTGACGGTTAAATCAACAAAACTGGAAAAGTAAAGCATCTATTAACTCAAAATAGTACATGGAGGTAGCAAATGCGTTTGTGCATTAAAGAAAACAAGCATTATGTACAAATATGAAAAAGAAATATTTACTTTTCGTAAGTTATATGAAGACGTCACATGTGAATCATTAACAGAATGATGTTTATAGGCAAACAAACCAAACAATACACATTAATATGGTTTGTTTATACGCCGGACCTTCACACATATTTTACAACAATTTCCCATGCTTTCAATGAGGTGATCAACCATCGAAATTGCGAGCAATGGCCATACCTCCTATAGAGCAATTTCCAACTCTCTGAGACTAGCTGGAGGAGATAAACATGCAGAGACAGCACGCTCAAGGGCATCTCAAAGGTTTTCAATTAGATTAAAGTCGGGAAAAAACGCCGGCCACCCCATACAAGAAATGTCCTCACTTTCCACATATTCGTCAACGATGTTAGCTCGTTGGGGATGGGAATTATCGCCCATAACGAGAAAATCAGTACCAACTGCTGCAGTGTAGAGTCTGGCAATGAGGTCTAGGACTTTATCCCAATAACACGCAGCCGTCACAGAACCGTCTTTAAAAATGCGCAGTTCTGTGCGATATCCATTGAAATTCCAACTCACATCATGACCCTGCAACCTCTGAATGCGTGATGTTCGATGATGTTCTTGGCCTGATTGCGCATGACTCGTTCTCTCCAGACCCTCACACGCTTATCATCTGATTCCAGGGAAAATATGGACTCGTACGTGAACAGGACGTTGCACCAATATGAGACGGTTCAATTGACATGTTGATGACACCACTTTAATCTTGCCCCTCTGGCTTGGACGGTTAGTGGAACATAAAAACGTGGCACTCGGGCGTACAGTCCCTTCACGTGGAGCCTTCGGCGTACAGTACTGGCAGATATTGTTTTACCACGTGCCACTGCAACCATGGATGTAACAGTTGTGCAGGTCGCTCGTCGATTATGCTTGGCTACTATAGCAATATAGCGATCATCAGAGGGGGTGGTAACCCTTGCACGGGTCTCCGAACAACTGTTTGACTTGTTTGGGATTGTGTCCATAATCGAGAAATTATCTAATGATAAACGCCCATGAAAATAGCGACATTTTTGATTGACTGTCCTGCTTCAATACGTCCGACAGCACGCCAGCGCTCATTATATGTCATTCGTCTTTTTTAGATATTGAAACTAGAATATTATCAAAATTAATCATACAAAAGTTATGAAAATTTCGTACCAGTATTTAAATGCACCTCCTCAAACTTTTCTGAATGCTGCTTCCTTCAACGACTGCCAAATTTACGTATATCCGGACAGTCAATCTTTTTTGGCTGTAACATACGATATTTGCATAGTGTCATCTACATCCGCAGCGATTTTCAGCCACTCAAGTTCAAATGCGCTTTCGAAAAATGAAAATTTACATTGTGTGCTTAACTTTTGGAAGTCAGTATATATTATCTCCTTATGAAACTATCTACATTTATATGTTTTATCTTACTATCATCAACCCCCCATGTTATCTTTGAAAGAAAAAAGCTACAGCATACATATGAATGTTAAAATTATTTCTCAACTTTTTGAATTTATAAATCATTGCACTAGCCCACATATTTATATTAATATTGAAAAAACATCTTAAAAGTTTGAAATTCCGTCAGTTAAGGCACATTCCTTAATTATAAAAGAGATACTTGCTGTCCCAAGAAAAGTCGTTGCTGCGCTTTACCGTATACAGCAGTGGTGACTCTGAATTTAATCGATGAAACATTTCAATAGGAACACCTACTTTCACCGCAGCCCAAGAATTCATTTGACCGATAATCCGTTGAGTAACCACCAAAACGTAATCAAAATCGGATTTAGGAATAAAACAGCAATCAATGTTTAAGCGCCTCTGTTAATTGATGTCAATTCTCTCGCGTTGTATGGAAAATGGAAGAGAGGGACATTCAACGTTAGTTACATCTAACTTTTCTTGGGTAATGGTGGGACAAAAATATTTTAGTACATGCAAAACCGCTTAATATATAATTGTCATAGGGGATATCTGTGTTACTTAGAATTACAATCAAATATTTTATATCAACTTTTTATTTTTAATTAAGTTAATTATATGTATTTTTAGTACACAAATACAAGCTATGTATATTAATGAAATCTGTGCGTACATGCGTCTGTTGGCGATGTTGAAGAAAATCTAAGCGGCCTATAATTATGACGGCCTATATCGGCACTGAGGTACCCGAGCTGAAACGACAATGCACCTTACAGCATGTATTTTAAATTTTCAAATCAGTTTTTAAATTATTTAATGTTCAGGAGGAATGTGTCGAGCGATTTTCATAGTTTCTTTAGCGAGCAAAATTATCATCATAGAATTTCCATTTTGACACTGTCGAACAGACTGAAGAACGTTATATCCAACAGGATCCATGAAACAAAAAGTTAATTTTAAAATTAATTTTCTAAGATATTGCGAAAGTCAATTTTGCAGCCAGTATTATTTTAAAATTCGCCTATTTACGAATTTAATATTCGCTTGATTCCATTTTTTGCTTAATTATGGAGTAATATATTTGTATTTCAATAAAAATACTTTATTTAATTACAAAAAAATTAATTTTTTTATGGATTATTCTAGGAGACTGATATTATCCGAAATTTTTCTTTGATATATCTAGCCGGCGAAAAATCAAAATTCATCTTATCTGGTAATCTGACATAGCAAAATAAAAACAGGGTTAGGTTACAATTTTCTCTGCGTGGTATTTTGATTCTGGAATTTAAACAGCACATTGATACTCTACATCGTAGGCTATCGCCACCTAAAGTACGAATTTATGTGTTTACGATTACGCCACCTAAAGTACGATTTTATGTCCCTATTGATACGATCAACATGCAATTTTCACTTCATTCTCGGCTCCTTTCCTCCGCATTTTTTAACTAGCTTGATAACCACTCATAATAGTTTTTATCTTCAATTTCGATACTATTTCGTTCGCTTCTGAAATGCTCCTGAGCGGACGAAGGTGTGTTTAGCCGCTGATTTGGGGCGTGGTGCAGCGGAGGAAGGCGTATTTAGGCATTTGTTTAGGATTTTGATCAGCTGCCTGTGCTCCCATGCACATGCCTGGGATCAGAAAGCGAAGATTTGGTTAAGTGCTTATTGAAGAAGAATACGCAGTCGGCAACTCAAGAGGGTGTCTCTTCTCGGGAATAGCATATTTTTTTTCAACTTGGCTTTGCGCACATGATGTTACAGGCAAAGGAAACGTGCGCATTTTGTATCGGGATCTCAGGGGAGACCGAACTGGTTAACTGTAACCGTTATTCTTCCCCACTGACGTCACTAAATCTCTTTAGACGTCACAAGTTAAGGTGTGAACAGCACAAAAAATAAAATTTCTAAGCAAGTTGTTTACGCGAGGATATTGCCACTTCAAAATGAATAAACAATTTTTAATTGTAATAATGCAAAAACTTACTGTATTTTGGAAACGACGTTCAAAATCCTCCCTGGTCCGTGAAGTTGCGAATGACAAAATGCTATGCCCATCGACGTTGATCTGACAACTTTTTGGTTCGTTGCCAGGCTGACTTCTCAACCTTGTAATAAAGAACCATGCTTAAGAAAGCTATTATAAGTTAAGACCTTATTAATAAAGTGAATGGACTGATCTAATGCGCCCAAGGCATCATAAAAGAGTTTGTAATTGATTTTTACGGTCTCACAGCTGCATATCTATTTGGGATTGATCATATAAAATTCAGGCGTACATTGAATTGAATATGTCTGATAATAGAGTATTATCAAGCAGTTTATTAAGTATTGCAATAAACGGCCTTCATTATCTCCTTTAAGTTCATATGACACATTCAAATATGTGCCAAGTTATTGCTGAGTAATATCATACTTACAGTTGTCAGAAATCATAATTCAATTAATGAAACCAGTGATTAGGAACTTCCACTTCCTTAGGATCCCAACAGTTCAATCAAATGATTCTCCAATCAGGAACCAGCGATTTGTAAACAAATTCAAATTTGCGGGTAAAATGATGTCTGAACAGCTTATAATGATAGATTCATTTTATATGCGCGAATGGTATAAGAATTACAATTAATTCATGAGTGTACGAATTTTATGTCCCATTTTCACACATAAATGGAATATGGCATGTCACTTTTTATTAACCCATTCTACGAATAACACAGCTCCTCCTTTATTTCACCAGCTAAATACCATGTTTAGTGTACAACTATGTATACATAGCTGTCTTGCAGGAATCTGAAACTCAGCTGAAGTAAACAGTTTGTTATTTTGTTAAATAAATAAACAATCAAATGAATGTTTTAAATATGAGAATAAGTATATTGGTTGGTAAATAAATAATTAAGATGCTAGGTATATTTAAATGTTTATATAATATAGATGAAAAATGAGGAAAAGTAAAAAAAGAATCTGATGTGGGCAGCACATGACTTTCCCTGCAGACTTATATCCACGTTTTCTTTATTTTAATTAAATTTAATTCGCTTTTAATTTAGTTTTCGTTCTCATTAGGTAACTGGACTTATTTTCAAAGGTGGCGTAGAGAAAATACGAAAAAACTAAAATATCTCGAGAACGGTTAGTCTTAGTGTAATGGGTTTGATCTTATTCTTTTCTTCGTTATATATTAGGTATAAAACAAGCATTTAATGGATATATTTGAGCATATGTAGTTTTTTTATTTTAGATTTTGACGATTTCTGCGGACCATTTTGCAAAAAGGTGCTTTTTTATTTTGCTATTTTTTTTCCGAATCGTACCAAAATCTAATCAGCATCAGAGTAGCCCACAAGTGTCTTATCTACCGAATTTTATGAAATTCGGTCCATTAGTTTTTTAGCTAGAGTGGATACAGGCAATTTATGCGGGCCTTTTCGCAAAGAAAGGCGGGTTCTGTCTTTACGAAGTTTACCAAAAACTAATCAGCACCAGAGTCTCGCCCAAGTGACTTACCAAATTTTGTGAAATTCGGTCCAGTAATTTTTTAGTTATAGTGGATACATACATTGCACAGACAGACACACAGACACACACACCGACACCCACACAGACGTCACGCTAAAAATAGTTTTTTCTTACTCTAGAGGTCTCGAAACGTATAGATCCGTCGAAAACTCGAGTTGAGATTTTCGGTATGATCCAATATTTTCCCTATACATTACCATGTATTGCAGGAAAATAATAAATTAAAAAACTGTGCAGCCCCTTCACCAACAAAAAAATCTTGTGTTTACGATTTTAAAATAGTTTTTGTTAAGTACCCTCACAGCAAAATTCGTCACATGTGTGACGGTGACGTTGTAGTCTCGTGACACCTGGTTGTGATTTCTATGCGACTTTACATATTTGTAACTTTATAAATTCATTATGACTATATTCTGTGACGTTTCCACAATTTAATTAACACTTAACAATGTGACGACATTACAATGGCAATTACAATGTGACGTCACAAACAAGTTAATATGCGACATCATAAACGACCATCAAAATGACCAAAATGACTTCACCGTGACCTCAATATGACATTGTCGAGACGTACTGCGACGTCTGTGACGTCCCAAAGTCACAGTGTGACGTAAATCGTACGTCACTATAAAAAATGATGTTAAGGTATTGTATTAACCCGGAAAGCATTGTGTTTCTTAAAAGAAAAGAACTGGATATACCGAACACTGCTTTTTTTATTAGTAAAGAAATCTGAGGAAAATGTTTTACATTGTAGAATATCGATTAAGGTGAAACCCAAAATAATTTAAAGTATCGCCAAAATAATTTACTGTAGTTCTATTCTTGAGCTGTAATTAAAAATCTGATGTGGGCAGCACATGACTTTCCCTGCAGACTTATATTAACGTTCTCTTTATTTTAATTAAATTTATTTCACTTTTAATTCAATTTTCGTTCTCATTCGGTAACCTGGCTTATTTTCAAAGGTGGCGTAGGGAAAGTACGAAAAACTAAAATATCTCGAGAACGGCTAGTCCTAGTGTAATGGGGTTGGTCTTATTCTTTTCGTCTTTAAAAATTACGTATTAAATCAGCATTTAATGGATATATTTGAGTATACCCAGTTCTTTAGTTTAGATTTGGACGATTTTTGCGGGCCATTTTGCAAAAAAAAGGCAGGTCATTTTTTTCCGAATCGTACCAAAATCTAATCAGCACCAGAGTATCCGATAAGTGACTCATCTACCGAATTTTGTGAAATTCGGTCCATTAGTTTTTCAGCTACAGTGGATACAAACTTTTGCGGGCCATTTCACAAAAAAGGCGGGTTCTTTTATTCCGAATCGTACCCAAAACTAATCAGCACCAGCCCCGGCCACAAGTGACTTACCTACAAAATTTTGTGAAATTCGGTCCATTAGTTTTTTAGTTAGAGTGGATACAAAATCTGCACAGACAGACACACAGACACACAGACAGACACACAGACACACAGACACACACACAGACGTCACGCTAAAAATGGTTTTTTCGTATTCTAGAGGTCTCGAAACGTGTAGATCCGTCGAAAACTCGAGTTACGATTTTCGGCATGATTTCAATACTTTCCCTATACATTACCATGTATTGCAGGGAAAGTAAAAATCTGATGTGGGCAGCACATGACTTTCCCTGCAAACTTATATCCACGTTCTATTTATTTCAATTAAATTTAATTCACTTATAATTCAATTTTCGTTCTAATTTGATAACTGAACTTATTTTCAAAGGTGGCGTGGAAAAATACGAAAAAAACTAATATATCTCGAGAACGGCTAGTCCTAGTGTAATGGGGTTAGTCTTATTCTTTTCTTCGTTAAAAATTACGCATTAAACAAGCATTTAATGGATATGTTTGAGCATACGTAGCTTTTTAGTTTAGATTTTGACAATTTTTGCGGGACATTTTGCAAAAAAGGCAGGTTATTTTTTTCAAAATCGTACCAAAATCTAATCAGCACCAGGGTGACCTATACGTGACTTATCTACCGAATTTTGTGAAATTCGGTCCATTAGTTTTTCAGCTAGAGTGGATACAAGCTTTTGCGGGCCATTTCGCAAAAAAAGGCGGGTTCTTTTATTCCGAATCGTACCCAAAACTAATCAGCACCAGCCCCGCCCACAAGTGACTTACCTACAAAATTTTGTGAAATTCGGTCCATTAGTTTTTTAGTTAGAGTGGATACAAAATCTGCACAGACAGACACACAGACACACAGACACACACACAGACAGACACACACACAGACGTCACGCTAAAAATGTTTTTTTCGTATTCTAGATGTCTTGAAACGTGTAGATCCGTCGAAAACTCGAGTTGTGATTTTCGGCATGATTCCAATACTTTCCCTATACATTACCATGTATTGCAGGGAAAGTTAAAAATAAGGAAAACATTTCCAGGTTAACTTCTTTCAGGTATAAAACAGCACGGTGCATTTTTCTTATGATGTAGAATAGCAATATTTTGCAATATTACCTTTATATCGATGTGCCATTTTATGCAATTTTTTATGCAACATCGATGTGCTATTATTTTATGCAACATCGTTGCGTCATTTTATATGTTTTCTTGCACTGTTGTAAAATTACATATAAAATGATTTAAATAGTACAATCAAATTTAATGAATACCATGTATTTATGAATATTCTGCTTAATTATTTTATAAACATTGTTACTTTCCTTATATACATAGTACTATAATGTATCAGGAAAGTATTGTGATGGGGTCGAAATTTCGAACTCTAGTTTTCGACGGGAGTGCACTTTTCAAGCATCTCTGAATACGAATTAAAAGTTTTTGAGGTGGCATGTGTCTGTGTGTGTGTGAAAGTATGTGCGTGTGTGTATGTGTGTGACTCTGAGTCTGTGGAGACGATATCTCACGAATGAGTGGCGCGCTTCGAACGAAATTTGGTACAATAATTACAAACCGTGAAAACTGGAAGCCTTCGTTTTTTAAACTCATCCGAATGTTCAGAACCCCCCAAAATTTCGAGTGAAATCTTGAAAAATTAACCAAAAAATCAAAACCATTAATAAAATGACACAAATAATCATTTTTCATGTAATTTCTCCTTAGAAAGCGATTGACTTGGCATAAACTTTAGAACTCTAGCATGAACCGTTCTGGAGGTATTGCACATTTTCCAAATAAATGTATTAAAATAACACATAAAATAAAACAAAATATTAACTATTGTGACATTTGTTCACTTTTCATATGTAATATCATGCGATAAATTTGGTGACATCATCCTTGCGGGTCTAGTCCGTCTAATTCATAAGAAAAGATACTTTCGGTAATACTTTTGTATTTGAATGTTAAAACCCATTTATCTGCTACAAAAATGGCAAGATTTTGGCGACGAATTCGGTGGAAATGTCGCCAACTTGGTGACTTTTTTTAAATTCCTCCAAATTATCGAAAATGTCGCCAAATTGATAAAAATGACACTAAGTTAATGAAAATGACGACTAATTGACGAAAATTCAATATTTTAGAAAGAATATAAGTATTTACTATAAAAGTACCATATTTTTCCGCCCGTAGCGTTTGGCAGAATTTTGGTGACGAATTTGTTGCAATATCTCCAACTTGCTGACTTTTTCAATGTTTGCCAAATTGACGACAATGTCACCCAATAAAAATTCGCCAAATTTTTGATACCGACCCTAAATCAATGAATTGACAGCTAATTGTGTTTAATATTTCAGAAAGAGCACAAGAATTCAGTATAAGAGTAACACATTTCTCCGTCCGTTCATCCGTAACTCTTGGCGAAAAATTTAGCGGGATTTCGCCAATTTGGAGACTATTTTAAATATTGCCAAAGTAACAAAAAATTCGCCAAATTGATAAAAGTGAAACCAAATTGGAAGTAAAGTTTCGCAAATTCTTATTTCCGTCATACACACTTTTGCAAAAAAAAAAAAAAGAAATGAAAAGAAAATAAAAACCCAAAAGCATCCCTAAAAAAAATCCGATCATCTCTAAATTTCGCATGCAAATTCCTTGATACCAAGTATGTAAATGATTGAATTTGCAAGGCCAATTTCTGGTCTCACAGTATCTGGTCTATAGTGGGAAATTTAGGGTCATGAAATTTGGTACACCGATACTTCAGTACCCGGGAATGTGCATCAAGGTACTGTTTTTTTTTTAATTTCGATTTACTTATTTATTTATATTATATTTTAGCAGATTCACACAAATCTGTTCCTTAGCGACCGATAATATTATCAAATAGTTTACCCTTTACACTTTCACCGATGTGTGTACAATCGATTACTTATATTTATTTTTATTATTTTTTAGTTTACATGTATTAATATTTGCATTATTTAGGTTATCTGGTATATACACACTTTTGCCAAAAAAAATAATAAAGCACCTCTAAAAATAATGCGATCATCTCGAAATTTCGCATGCAAATTCCTTTGTAACAAGTATGCAAATGATTAAGTTTGCAAGGCCAACCAGTGTTAACTTCGGTCATAGCGCGCGTTTCTACTGCGCAACTAGCGTCCTATAAAACACGTTAAAAACGCAGACGGTGTATCTTTGCTCGTTATCGGCGTCGCAATTCCGTGGAGGCACAACCAAGAATGCCGTTACAATGTTGCCGATTATCGTATAAGAAATTAGACGAGTTCGGACGTGGTCGTATAGTCGGGATGCGTGAAGCTGGCTGGTCATACCGAGTAATAGACACCCACCTGCACCGAACAGACACTGCTGTGCAAAGGTGTTGGTAGCAATGGTTTGTAGAAGGAACTCATCGGCGGGTTGAAAGCTCTGGAACGCCAAAGGTGCATGAATGCGAGACAAGATTGGATGATTGTTCGACAGACCCGAACTGGTCCAACTGCATCATTGTTCGCCATCCATCGTGGTACAGCCACTTCCATACCACCTGTCGTACCGTACACCATCTCACGGCGCTTAGCTGAGGAGGGTAACGTTGACGATTAACGCTACCCATAACCCCACAATATCGACAGAGCCGTTTGGAGTGGTGTCGTAGCCGAGCATCAGCCGGCTGCCAGCAGACTGACATCGCATAGCGTTCAGCGATGAATCACGCTTCAGTCTTTCAGCAGGTGAGCATCGGGTACGTGTGTGGAGGCGCCAGAGCAGCGGTTTCAATTAGCCTTTATCTTACACAAACATTACCCCTGGTGTGATGGTATGGGATGCTATATCTTACGATAGCAGGTCGCCTGTAGTCAACTTGCGTACAACTTTAACAGCTCAACGATACGTTGCTGAAATTCTGCAGCCGTTTGCGTTACCCTTCATTGTATGTCATTCTGGGGGCATTTTCAACAAGATAATACCACGCCACATACGGCTCGCATATCTGTGGTCTGTCTCCGTGCTGTTGATCCTGTTCCTTTGCCAGCAATGTCACCAGACTTTTCGCCAATCGAGCATGTATGGGACATGCTAGGGCGCCAGATTCAGGCATCCCGAAATGTAGCAGATCTGGAGCAACAGTTCAGGACTGCCTGGCAGCATGTATCGCAAGATGATATTAGGAAACTTTATTACTCCTTACCTAGGCGTATACAAGCATGCATTACCGCCAAGGGGGATTTCACCAATTATTAATTTGAAAATTTAATGTTGTTGTTGTTGAGACCCAGACCGTCCGGCCTATCATGAAGGTGTACATTCAATGTGCAATTGCTAACCATTGATGGGTCCTGCGGCCTTGATTTTGTAATCATTTCATTATCTGTGTATAAGCTGTACATATATTTAGTTTCAATAGAGACAGTCACTTTCTTCCTGGTGTTTCTTTTTTTTTTTTTTTTTTTTTTTTTTTTTGCAAAAAATTGAATCCCCGGCATATCTTCTGGTATATAAGAAATTATCTTTTTCCGTTTGTCTGTAACACTTGGTGATGTATTTGGCAAACTCGGCGAATAATCTATATAGGTATCGCCAACTTTGCGATATTTAGCCACAGATGGACGAAAATGTCGTCAAAATTGCAAAAATGCAGCTAAATTAATGAAAATGACATCTAAGTGATAAAATCATTATATGGGCTATATCGCTTATTGAGAGTGCTATCAATATTGATAATGGTTTATTTAGAGTTTCGCAAAATATAACTTTATTGGGTACTTTGAAATAGTTTTACATGTTATCATTCTGAAAATCTACAAATTGACAATTCAACACTTAAAAACAGCACCGTGGATCTTATACAGTATTTTTATACTGTAAAAGAAGTAAATACATTGCATTATATAAGGAAATTCATATGTTGCACACAACATATTTTTTTATTTATCTGGTTAGATATTTTTTTCATGTTATCGGTACAAATATTGTTTTCCCGAAAGTTTTTTTTTAATTTGACACTGACTTTAATGTTTCAGAACTACAGAACACATTCCCTAAAATTGAAGAAAGATATCCGTGTATGTATATATATTTTGTATGCGTGTAAGCTTGTGATGCGTGGATATAATAACAAAAGCGTGAATATGCTCTAATCGAGTTGAATTTATGTTTGAATACATTATGCCAAATAATAGAATTCGATATTGTTAAGTGAATTACAAAATAACGAAAGTAATTTACTAAGGAGTTATCACATGGTGGGTTCATTTCATTTTTAACAGAAATATTAATACTTTTTATTCTCTTTTGCCCACTATTTTGGTACGGTCATATGGATTTTTAAGAAACATAAGCTTTACATAAGCTTTAACTTAAGACAATCCTGGATATAAGATTTAACTGCAGCCAATCCTGATAAATAAATGTTGCAAGAAAATGAAATTTTTGTAATTAGAATTAACAACTGTAGAACCGCGAGAAAAATTCCTTAATGAGACCCAAACCGCCAAAATAATATGATGCTGGTTCCTTATCAATCATCATCTAAGCTGCATATACAACGGATCTTGAGATATAATTTTCAATGACAATTTTTGAGCCGGAAATGGAAATTCTTATTGAAACCCCATACACCCTCTTAAACTTTACGCGTAATTCACATTAGTTGTGTTCTGAGCACAATCTATATAACCAATTCTGAACAATAGATGATGCAAGGAAATGTAAGTTTACGAATAGTAAGAGACATCTCCAGAAACAGAAATGGAAATCCTCACTGAATCATAACTCCTATAAAATGTAATGATACATGCATATCAATCATCATCTAAGCTCTATCTATAGTATATTCAGAAAATAGATGCTTCAGAAAAATATTTGGCACTGAAAAAATATTGCAAAACTTTAGCATTGCAAATTTTTGCAACCAACAATGGCATAGCAAAATTTTTGCCAAAACAAGAATGAGTCGAAATTTGAGATTTCCATAGCATATACATTACGTAGAGGCTAAAACTCATTGGTAGTTAAATATTGCAAGTGTGGAAACTATGTTTGAATAAAGCGACTCTTATGAATGGCATTATTAACACTAGAACGACATCAGTGGTCATTTTGACCGCATAACTTCATTGACCGCTGCAGTCGTTCTATGAAGAATGTTGATTTTTTCTCTTATTATAAAACCTAGAATAATTTTCTTCTGTGTTTCCAATAACTTGAAGAAAATAAGAAAAGTCATAAAACTTCAATGTGCCGGGATTAGCCGTTTTGAAGGAATCGTTTCCCAAATTAGTTATTGCTGTCGAAATGACAGCTTACGTCGTTCTAGGGTTAAGTTCAGTATGGATTTAAATGTTATTATTACCATCAGTATTATAATATACAATGTTGCATGGAGTCACAGTTAACAAAGATAAATTAGAAATCAATTAATAAAATAACTCAGGAAGAAATGCTCATCTACTTTACTCAGAATCTAAGACGATCATTTGATGAGGAATCGCCGAAATTCAATCTAATTTGAATTTCGGGATAATAGTGCAATCAATGAGTGAAAAGCGAAAATTGATGTTGATTTACTTGACATAGAAAACTGGTATAAATTCGAGAAATGAGCTTGATCTAGAAGATCTAAATATTTGAAAAATCGGTTAATGAAATATTCTGCTTATCATAATAGCATTTCAAAAGATTATTACTTAGATTTCATAAAAATATTACTCCAATTCACGGAATAGCATTTGACCAATAATGCAGGTTAATGTAATAAGTAAAGAGGACCATAATTGGAATACTGAATTGCAGTCATAGAACCCGGTTGTAGGCAGCATTCGCCTAAATTTGGAATATATTCCGATTACCGAAGCCTGTACTCTCCATGTACCAATTTCGGGTTTATATGCGCTATTCAACACCAGTACAGCCGCTATCTGCAATGGCATCGAAGAAACTTGTAAGATACCGCAAGTTTTCGAACGTCTATGAGAACTTATAAACTCAATACCTCTATGTAATCGGCTTCTAATTTTGCAAAAATTGAGTTTAAGCTAAACGAGGCTGTAGAGTCTATAGCTAAACGAATATAGCAAAACGAGTTACTAGTCACTAAGAATTTGGCCATTACAGTCCATGAAGGATGTTGGCTGCAATAAAAATGCATATATAAACGTATAATACTAAAATTTGGAGAACTTCTTGAATATTTATGATGGTTAACAGAAAATGGAAAAAGACAGTAAATTGTTAAGTGGTAATATTTTATGCAAAAGCATGTAAACTATTTCATATTGGTATATTGAGTTTTTGGATTCCACCTAATAGAATGCATGCTAATAGTGAAAACTAATTGATATAAAAAGCATACAAATCATGCAGAAACATTTCGAACACCATAAACACTACCATTTCTTACACAAACAAAATTGTTTAGTTTTTACATATGCACGGCAATTAAAAATGTAAACCTCAGCTGAGTACTATAAGCCACGTAGCAAAATATATGCTTAATATTCCTTTACTGCAAAGGGCATTTCGAAAATATTAGATTTTAGGAAACAGTTCTTAATAAACAAAATAACTCTTAACAAGATATTTCTTAAAACCACGATTACAGGCATTTTGCTCATGGGGGATTTTCAGCGAACTGTACCGCACATGTACATAAACACTTCGATCCATAGAATCAGGGCTTGATCCATAGAATCAAGCCGTTCAGATCCATAGAATCAGGGCTTGAATCTTGATATTGGGATATAGATCCATCAGTATGCATGAATCCTCGTATATTTTCAATTTGAATCATCTGTTCAATTTCGGTAAACAATTTTCAAATTTATATTTTCTATTTTGATTAACATTCTACTGAAAGAGGATAAAAATTACTCATGTCTAACTTAAACTACAATTTTAGCATTTTTGTTTAGACGTGTGTTTACCAAAATTTCAATTTTTCTAGCTTTTTTATTTGGGCATATGTTTGCCAAACTTACAATGTTTAAGCGTTTACATTTCGGCGTATGTTTATAAAAATTTTGTAAATTGGATTACAAACGGAACCAGGATGTTTCTCGATTATCTTGAGATTATCTAGTGCGTGTAATGCTGTATACCAACAACAGGGATTACTAATAATCTGTTCTAGGGAAATTGGATATCTTACTACAAACATGTAAAGAATTATGTCATATTGAAAAATTCTAGAGATTGGACATTTCCGACTAGCATCGACGGGTGCATATGCTAGTAATATATATAACTTAATGCTTAAAATAGTACCTATAATATAATAAAATATAAAAAATAGTAGCTAAAATGATGTCTACAAAATAATATATATATATAAAGAAGAAAAGTGTGTATGTATGTATGTATGATCCACCATAACTGGCGGCTGAACCGAATTTCATGAAATTTGTCTGGGTAGTCTTGAAATCGCCCCACTTAAAACATAGGCTATGTTTCGAGTTTCTACGATCAGTGGTTCTCGAGATATTAGTGAAAAACGACACTTTTTCCTAGGAGTTTTTCCTACTTTCTAACTCCATGATTCACAACGAAAAAGGTTGAACATTGTTGGTTTTAAACGTGAAAGTCAATTAAATCTCTGAGTTTTGTGGGCGTTTACTGAACGTATTAGACACTTTTGAAAATCGCAGGTTTGAGTTATGAATTCTACTCTCTAACCCCATGATTCACAACGAAAAAGGTTGGACATTGTTGGTTTAAAACATGAAAGTCAAATAAATCTCTGAGTTTTGTGGGAGTTTATTGAATGTATCGCACACTTTTGAAAATTGCAGGTTTGAGATATGAATTTAAATGGAAACTATCACCATGGTTTATTTCTCACAGGCTTTCTCAACAACGAAAAGTATTAAGAAATCACAGAAAATATCAATCATGCATAAAGCATTGATTATGAAATACTTACCAACTTCAATCTTATTTAAACATCTCTAAAATGCGATACATTCAGCGGTAATATATCACAGTAGTAATTTTTATCATTGTTTTGCATGGTAAATCCTGAGCAACGCCGAGTAATTGCTGCTAGTAATGCATAAAACATAGTAGCTAAAATGGTATCTATAAAATAATAAGTAGTATAACTAAAGAACTTAAAATTAAGTATCTGTCCCATAAGGCGGTTTGGAATCTATATTTTGGTATATGCAAATATTTGCACATCTTTACAAAATTACTGTTAAGTATTGCCGTGTTTAACAGTAAAGAATTGTAATTCAATCAATGAACACATAAATATATATTCTTATTTCTCTTGGTAATCAAACTGCCAAGCTGAACAATAATCAGAAGAGGAATCTCTGAAATGCAATCAAATTTGGATTTGGGGATAAAACAGCAATCAATGTTCAAACAACATCGAGAATATTGATATTGATTCGTGTGAAATGAATATTGCCATAAATGCGAGAGGGACAGCTGATCTCATGCAATTATCCTTCTGTTGAACCCGTCTAATGGAAAGTTGGAGTTAATTGAATACCTTGCTTAATGTAACTGAATCCCAAAACACTACTATTGACGTGGCTTACAAAACTTTTCCTGTAAATGGAATTGTATTCGCAGAAATAAGTTTGAATTTTCAATAAGTATGTTGAATTTGTTCCCTAATATACAATATAAAAATTGGCAATATTAAGGAACTGAATAAAATAAGTTTTTAATAGTTCCAAATCAAAAGTGTAAGTTAATGTATTTTTTCTGAAAAATATCTTATTATGCGTTTCTCCGTTTGTATAGTGATATACAGGGTGTCCCAAAAACATTGACCTCGGCTTTTATTCCTTAAATATTAATCTTAGACACATGTAATAAATTACAAATTTGCGTAAAAAAGGGTACAAATTTCTATGAAATCCATTAAAATTTTCAAGGGAATAAAATTTTAAGAAACATAAAATTTAAATTTTTATTCTGCCCCCATGCAAAAATATTTCAAATGAGTAAAATGTGTCCCATTCACTAAAAAGGTGATTTACAAAAGTTCAGCATTTTGTCATAAGTCCCAGCAATATGAAAAGACAAAAATGCTGACATAAACCATTTTTTTATACATCGACATGGGTTCTCCGAGGGGAAAAAACATGTCGGCAGATCGCGTTGAGGGATCATACATAAATTACGAAACAAAACAATGATTACATAAATAAATAATAATTTTGCTATTTATTGGTACAAAAGTATCTACATGGTGTAGAAATAATAAAGGTAGGTCTGACGGTCTGGGTCTCAACAACAACAGCATAGGATATCCAACCGCGTAGTACCACTGCTTTATATGATCTCTGTCTGTGTAATGCTTTATTTAGATGCATTTGTGATAAAAAAAATTGACACATATTAACGTATATTTGACCTAAACAATTTTCATCCTCAGTTTGTTTATGATCCCTATTTTCACTGATGAAACGGCCTTTGACATGGTACGAAAAAAGACATAAATCAGATTTTTCCTTTATCATAATGCAGTTGATTTTAAAGTTACAGATATGCGGTTTTTCTTACTGGTCTTGTTCCATTAAAAATAAAAAAAACTGCATGACAAAATTTGTTTAAAGGGGTCGTATAAAAATTTGTAAAGTGTAACTTTTTAAAAATTAATGGGAGCACTATTTCATTTACGTAGACTTATTTCTTACCATACTTTCAACAATTTTGCAATTTACATTACCCACTTATCTCCAACTGGTAAAGAATTAAAGCAGGTGTCAATCTTTTTGGGACACCCTGTATATATATATATATATATATATATATATATATATATATATATATATATATATATATATATATATATATATATATATGTATATGCATATACATATATATATATATATATATATATATATATATATATGTATATGCATATATATATATATATATATAATATATGTATATGCATATATATATATATATATATATATATATATATATGTATATGCATATATATATATATATATATATATATATATATATATATGTATATGCATATATATATATATATATGTATATGCATATATATATATATATATATATATATATATATATATATATATGTATATGCATATATATATATATGTATATGCATATATATATATATATATATATATATATATGTATATGCATATATATATATATATATATATATATATATATATATATATATATATATATATATATATATATATATATATATATGTATGTATATGCATATATATATATATTTTTTTTTCCAGTTTTCCTTTGAATTACTTGTTTAGTAGGAATTTTCATCTTTGATTCATATTCATATTCAGTTCTGCATGTTTGGGAAGTTGTATTCTGAATTGCTTGTCCAGTTTCCAGCTTAGACTCACTGGACGGGTTTGGGAGTATTTCCGTGAGCGTTCGTACTGCCTTACTGAAAGAATTTCGACTTGTTCATTCCGGTGCTTCTAGATTAAGCTGTTGAGGTTGATCGTGTATACACGTGGTAGAAGAGGAAGGGTTCTTGCCGCATGGTAATACAATTTTCTTAATGTATCCTTTTTTCATTTTTTCATTTTTTGATGCCTGTAGTCTGAGTTTAAGCATTTATAGTAATGTACTATTGCTTAATCTGAAACAGGCATTTGTTTGGGTTAATTAGAATTAAATACTCAGACCTGAAGATGAATTTAATTCTGATTAATCATTGAATTTGGGAAGGTTCTGTTCTTTTCTCTTATCGGCATTATGGCCGTGAATTTGCTTCTATGGTGATGTTAATATTACTTGAATTGTATTTTTATTTTTATTTTTACATAATTCTTATTATTACATTTCAAATATATATATATATATATATATATATATATATATATATATATATATATATATATATATATATATATATATTAGGAATTTTAATTGAAATTCGTGGTGTAAATTTTATTCATTACCTAGTGTCCGGTCTATTATTATTATGAATTGGGATAATTATAGATCGACAAACATTGACCAATTTAGCGTTATAGTCGATTTGGAAGAATACCATACCTACTCTCAATCTGAATCATATTCCTTCAATAGATGCAATAATCTTAGGTGCAAAACTTGTCCTTATGCTGACCCATTACAAATTAATAATAATTTCACTTCACAAAAATTCTGCAAAGTTATTAATTGCATATACAAACTTAATTGTACTATTTGTAACTTATCCTATATTGGCCAAACCAGCAACCCATTACATCTGAGAATGAATGTCCACAGGGATGATATTAAAAAATTTGACCATAAAGTCTTTAATGATCTCCCTACTAAAAATCAATTTAAATATCAGCACTTTGCTACCCACGGATTTAAAAATGTATCCCTTCATATTTTATATATTAAAATTTCACTCTCTCATAGATTAGTATTTGAAAATTATTACATTAAAAAATATAAAACTCTCTTCCCCTATGGCTTAAATCAAATTTATAAAAATAATAATGTTGTTAACAATAGTTTTGAATACAATTCTAATAAATCTTCAGTATATAAACATCTTTTTCAATATTCAAAGTCTTCAACGTCTAGTAAAAAGCGATATAAGCGTGGCAAAGGAAAAAGTAACTTAAGTAAAACTATTGATTACAATGCAGACATTTTGAAATTACAATATAATTATTCTCAAACTTTCAATTTTCTACCTGTTAGAACTTGGTTATATAAAGTCAGAAAATGCAAATTAAGTATTTTTATACTAATTTTTTAAATTAAAATTAACTTATGAGCATTTCAAACATTTATTTTATGATTTGCTTCTTTCACGTACAAATTTCTTAAATTACCACCTTCTCCATTCACCAAATCCACATATTAAAACAGCTTACTGTGTAATTTCTTTTAAACACCCTATTCTTAATTCTCTTAACTTCAATAATTTATTTGCAAAACATCAGCACTTGTTACCCGTAAAAGAAATCAAAATTCAAAAATCCTTCAAATATAATTTACCAATTGGTAGAACTATTTACAATTACAATGAAGTTTCCAGGACATTAAACTCCGATGACCTTACATCATGTGTATGCATCAATAAAAATCTTGCCCCTTATGTCAACTCCTCTCATGGACACATTATTACTGGGGATCTCAGTATAGTTCAGGATGATATACTTAGGGATATTATGAATAAAGGGTCTAAATTCCGCATTCCATTCTGCCATCACCCTAAACAACTTCTTCAGTCTATATCATTTGATTTTGATAAATTCATATATCAACTTGCTTGTTCACATTCCATTCCTATTGAAGCATTCCATCTATGGAAGTATACTACCTTACATCTACTTAAAAATGTTATTATAAACATTAAATATATATATATATATATATATATATATATATATATATATATATATATATATATATATATTTATATATATATATATATATATTATTAACGAAGCCTAGGTATCCTTATAAACAACTCCTATCTGCTATTAAAGAACTACAACAACATTTTGTCATAACTTATGTAGATAAAGCTTCTAATAATTATGCCATCATTTGTAAAAAATATTAAGTTTCTCTGTTACAGAATTACTTAAAAAATAATCAAATTTTTAAACCCATTAATATCAGTCTATCAAAATCAAAACTAAAATGCTAAAATTATATACACAAGTAAGTATTTTAAATTTGCTTATGTTACTTTGGTTCCTAAATTCCATAAATCACTTCTCAGTTTTAGAACAGTCACTTGTGGACATAATACTTTTACCACTACAGCTAGTTAAGTACTTGCTTAACTGTTTAAATAGAATTAATGAATCTCTAAAATTTAGGAATTCAGGATATTTCATTTCGAACAATAGTTTTGATTTACTTTAGTAAATCACCTTAGCAAGCTTTCACAAATTCTTGGTTTTTATACCTTTGATTTTAAAGACCTATTTAATAATATTGTCATTAAAGATTTATATAAAGTTATTATCTCTCTTTATCATGACTATCTATCTTCCAAATAATGTTGCATTTAATGTCAAAAATTTTCCTATGCTCTTGCACTTTGTGTTATACAACAATTATATTATCCAAGGTGATAACATTTATTTACAAACATCTGGAGTACCACAAGGTGGCTGTAGTAGTAGTATACTCGCTAACTTATATCTTTATTATTATGGATGTCATTTTAACTCTAATTCATATATTATATATAGATATGTTGACGACTTAATTTGTATTATCATTGATGATTCCTATCCAATTAATATTGATTTTTACCCATCTAACATATAATTAATTCCTAATGAGCCTAATGTTAGTCAAACTGTAAATTTTTTAGACATAAATTTAGATACCCTCAATAATCATGTAATCACCAATCTATATGATAAAAAAAATTCTTACAACTTCGCTATCATAAAGCTGCTATCATATCAATCTTGTAATTCTATTCAATTGTTTAGAAACATCATTTTAAACCAGCTATTTCGAATACATCGACTCTCTGATCCTCGGTTTCACTTTCTCCACATCAATAATCTTAAACGCATTTGTCAAAATTACCAATATTCGGAAGTATTTGTAAATAATATTATTAATAATTTCAAATATACCACGTAATAATTTTACACATGCATTATTTATCTTTGATTGGATAACTCAATTTGGAGAATTCACCCATTCTTATCACCTAACTTACCACTTGGCCTGAGTCTAATACTGTTTACTATTTTCGAATGACTATTTTCCACTTGTCCTGAGTCCTATACTGATTACTATTTTTGAAAGTCTCCATACATATTATGTATCGTTCAAATGCATTCATTCCGGTGCCCACTCGCATTGACAAAGTGAGGTGAAATGCTCAGTCGCTTGTTCAACTTTCACGTGGTAACAATGCTTGTGAGTTCATATTTCTGTTCGAGGAGGTATTATTTTTCTGATTTGTAATTGAATTGATTTATTTTTCTCCTTCCACTAGCCAGTAGACAGACAGTTCCAATGGTGTCTATAGTTAAATACTATCGCCATTGTCAGAAACTGGCTATTCTATCTGTTTTAGTTCGAATTATATGGCTGTCCTGATGAGAATGCAATTTCGAACTAACCGCCATTTTTTGTGTAGTTTCAATTGATTGTTCTCTATGTCTAAATCTTTTATCTTGAGCTAATTATTATTACCTTTTCTCATTTTTGCCGTGTTTTCTTTTTATTTTTATTTATATTTATATACTTTTAATTGTAAATTTTGTATCCTAATATTATTCTCTTCCCCCTTTCCATTGTAGTGATATGTTACCTTCTATCTTTATCCTTAGTCTTGGTCTATAGTTACTCATTTGTAACAGATATGCTAGAGATAGGTTTTTTGTACATACAGTAGTTTATGCATAATTTTCGATTATAATCATTCAATTTTTATTTTTATATATATATATATATATATATATATAAATATATATATATATATATATATATATATATATATATATATATATATGAATATATATAATACAGAAAAATTGTTTTTTTCACTTAAATGTTCAATTTCAAGATTTTGATAGTAATATATGTTTCAAGACCTCCTGAACATGTTTTGTTTATTGTAGCGTGGAGTTTACTCGTTTGGCTGTTTGCAGTTGATTTATTGTGTATACTATAGGTGCTACAAGAAAAATTTGCGAAAAAAAAAAAAAATACAATCTACTTAAAAAGGGATTCTGATCTGAGAAAGTCGTGTCGAGCTATATTTCAGTTATTTTCAAAGAATAAGTGTATTACTTTCCTTATATACATAATGTGTAAGGAAAGTACTGTGACGGGGTCGAAAATTCGAATTGGAGTTTTCGACGGGAGAGCACGTTTCAAGCATCCCTGATCACGAATCAAACATTTTTTAAGTGATGTCTGTCTGTGTGTGTGTCAGTGAGCCAGTGCAGACGATAACTGACGAACGAATGGACCGATTCGAACGAAATTTGGTACAAAAATCACAATCCGTAAACACTAGAAGCCTATTGTTTTTATACGTAATCGAATGCTCAGAACCTCCCTAAATTTTCGAGTGAAATTTTGAGAAAATTGTCAAAAAATCAAAACCGCTAAAAAAATTATGCAAATAGACATTTCTTATGTTATTTTTCGTTAGAAACCGATTGACATAAAATTTTGAACGTTACCATGAACCGTTCTCGAGATATTGCACAATTTTCAAAAAAAAATATCAAAAAGCCATATAAAATTTAAAAAAAAAATATTTCCTATTGAGAAACATGTCCATTTTTCATATGTAATACCATGCGATAAATTTGGTGACATCATTCTCGTGGATCTAGCTCGCTCCATTCATGAAAAAAAATAATTTGCGTAATACTTTTGTATTTGAACGCCAATAGTCATTTATCTGCTGTATGAATAACTTATTTCTTCGTCAATAACCCTTGGCGACAGTTTGGCGATGAATTTAGTGGAATGTCGCCAACTTGGGGACTTTTTAAATGTTGCTAAATTAACGAAAATCTCGCCAAATGGATAAAAATGACGCTAAATCATTGACGACTCATTGATGATGACATGGAAAATGACGACTCACCGACGAAAATTCAATATCTTGGAAAGAATATAAATAACTACTATAAAAATAAAATATTTTTCTTTATTGTAAAAGTAGTAAATTCATTGCTTTATATAAGGAAAGTTGTGTGCTGCCCACATCAGATTTTTTTTAACAATTTGTGAATAAAATCTCATAAAAAGTATTTTGTTTCACTCCGATACTAATTGTGAAACCCATGAGCGTAAGAAAGACACTTGAAATAGGAACTTACGAAAAAGTTGAAGTTTAGCCTTGCACTCCATATTATACTTTCCTTATATATATTATAAGGAAAGTATTGTGACGGGGTCGAAAATTCGAACTCGAGTTTGCGACGGGAGAGCACGTTTCAAGCATCCCTGATCACGAATCAAACATTTTTGAAGTAATGTCTGTGTGTGTGTGTGTGTGTGTGAAAGTGTGTGTATGTGTGTGAAATTATGTTTGTGTGTGTGTGTGTGTGAAAGTATGTGTGTGTGTGTGTGTGCGTGTGAAAGTATGTGTGTGTGTGTGTGTGTGTGTTGTGTGTGTGTCTGTGTGTGTGTGTGTGTGTGAAAGTGTGTGTGTGTGTGTGAAATTATGTGTGTGTGTGTGTGAAATTATGTGTGTGTGTGTGTGTATGTGTGTGAAAGTATGTGTGTGTGTGTGTGTGTTGTGTGTGTGTGTGTGTGTGTCAGTGAGCCTGTGGAGACGATAACTGACGAACGAATGGACCGATTCGAACGAAATTTGGTACAAGAATCACAATCCGAAAACACAGGAAGCATATTGTTTTTATACGCAATCTAATGTACAGAATCCCTCTAAATTTTCGAGTGAAATTTTGAAAAAATCGTCAAAAAATCAATACCGCTAATATAGTTACGCAAATAGACATTTCTTATGTAATTTTTCATTAGAAAACGATTGACATAAATTTTAGAACGCTAACGTGAGCTGTTCTCGAGATATTGCACATTTTTCAAAAATAATTATCAAAAAGTCATATAAAATAAAAAAAAATATTTCCTATGGAGAAACATGTTCACTTTTCATATGCAATTCCATGCAATAAATTGGGTGACATCATTATCGTGGATCTAACTCGTTCCATTCACGAGAAAAGATATTTTGAGTAATAGTGTTGTATTAAAACGCTAATACTCATTTATCCAATAGTTAGAATAACTTGTTTCTCTATCCATAATGCTTGGCGAGATTTTGGCGACAAATTTGGCGGAATGTCGCCAACTTAGCGACATTTTTAAATGTTGCTAAATTAACAAAAATCTTGCTAAATTGATATAAATGACGCTAAATCAATGAAAATGACGACTCATTGAAGAAAATTCAATATCCTGGAAAGAATATAAGTATCTACTATAAGAATAACATTTTTTTTAACTGTAAAAGTAGTAAATTCATTGCATTATATAAGGAAAGTCATGTGTTGCCCACATCAGATTCTTTTTACTGTAAAAGTAGAAAATTCCTTGCATTATATAAGGAAAATCATGTGTTGCCCACATCAGATTTTTTTTATCGGTTTTAAATTATTTTCTGTCTTACAAGTTTGATATCGTTTAACGCAATTAAGGCTATTTCACAGGTCTTACAAGCAATTTGGTAGATATGTAATAGTTAAACTCGAAATTAAGGTACTATGCAATCAGTTTATGCGTGCAGTAATCAGTATTCAAACACGAATCCACAGTCAATCAGTGAGCCTGCTTTATCTAAATTAATATACTATATGTTTCGATACTTGATATATGACGGTTATATTAGATTAGGCTAACACTGTAATCATTTAGTTACATCATTACTCAGTTAATTTGAAATATATCTGACAACAATATTTTACGTTTGAATAATCGATCGAACTTAGAAATAAATACTTCAAAATACAGGATACATACAAAAATGTGGTCCTTTAGTTTCAATGGTAAATAACATACATTTTTCTTACTCACCGTCAAGGTGTGCAGCTAAGCTTATTTAATATAATGTTGGGCAGTCATTCAGGCTATTTATGAAAAAGTTGTCAGATTGAAAAAAAGGGAAATTAAGATTAGTCATTCACGATGCCATGGTCAAGACCAACCTCTGAGAGGAGTTGCAAAAATACATGCATTATTACAGTTAAAAAAATTGATGTTGCCAACACATGACTGTCCTTATGTAATGCAATGAATTTCGTACTTTTAGAGTAAAAAAGATAGGTTATTCTTATAGTAGATATTTTTTCCAAGATATTGGATTTTGGTCAATTAGTCGTCATTTTCATTGATTTAGCGTCATTTTTATGCATTTGGTGAGATTTTCGTTAATTTAGCAACATTTAAAAAGTTGACAGGTTGACGACATTCCGCTAAATTCGTCGCCAAAATATTGCCAAGCTTTATGGACGGAGAAATAAGTTATTCTTATATCAGATAAATGACCATTAGCGTTCAAATATAAAAGTATTACTCAAAATATCTTTTCTCATGAATGGAACGAGCTAGATTCTCGAAAATGATGTCACCAATTTTATCGCATGATATTACTTATAAAAAGTGAATATGTATCTCAACAGTTAGTATTTGTTTTTAATTTAGAGGTTTTTTTTTGATAAATTTATTTGAAAAATGTGCAATATCTCGAGAACGGTTTACGTAAGCGGTCTAAAGTTTATGTCAATCGTTTTCTAAGAAAACGTTACATAAGAAATGTCTAGTTGCGTAACTTTGTTAAAAGTGTTGGGTTTTTGATGATTTTTTCAAAATGTCACTCGAAAATTTAGGGGGGTTCTAAACATTCGATTGTGTTTAAAAGGAATACGCTTCCAGTGTTCCTGGATTGTAATTTTTGTACATCATTCGATTCCCTCTATTCTTTAGTGAGATATGGTCTCCACAAGCTCACTGACACACACACTTTAATACACACACACACACACACACACACACACACACAGACATCGCCTTAAACTTTTCGATTCGTGGACGATTTTGGACGATTCCAAACATTAGATTGTGGTTAAAAACAATAGGTTACTAGTATTTACGGATTGTAATTTTTGTACCCAATTTCATTTGGATCACTCCATTCGTTCGTGAGATATCGTCTCCGCAGGCCTCTGACACACACACACACACACACACACACACACACAGACACCAACTCAAAAATGTTCTAGTCGTGATCAGGGATGCATGAAACGTTCTCCCCCGTCGAAACCTCAAATTCGAATTTTCGACCCCATCACAATACTTTCCTTATACATAATACCATGTATATAAGGAGAGTAATAGTTTGTTAAGTTTGAAGTGGCAATATGTAGGCATAAACAACTTGCACATATATTTTAAATTGTGATGGTCACACAGAACCCACTGATGTCCAAGGAAATTTAGCGACGTCATTGGAGTAATATGACAGTCTAAGTTAACACATTCGGTCCTTTTTGAGAGTCCCAGAACAAAATGCGCGCTGTCTTAATTCCCAAGTATCCATATGACAGGTAAAACTAATTATGCCAGTCGTGCCCTGTAATAAGCATCCCCTTTGCATTACCTAAATAACTTAAGTAAGATTGATACTTGAGGATAGTGGAGTTGGAAGAAAATAGATTAAAAAATGTTGCCAATGCTGTAAAAAAAGAGGGAATAAAACAAACCGACTGCCGGGAAACAGAGAAAAAGAGACACATAGAAACACATAGGATAGACCAGAGAAACTAAGGCGATAGAAAAAGAATAGTATAGTATTTAGATCTCTTATTAACACTTTACAGCAAAGGTGAAAAGTGTTTATGACTTTGTTCATTCTGTCTGTCTGTCTGTCTGTCTGTCTGTCCGTTAGCACGATAACTGCCGTAAAAATGACTTAATCAAAATGAAATTTTAGTATGTTGTTCAGACGGTCTGTAGGACCTATGGGAATATAAATGCATAATATCACACAATTAGTTTCGGATTGAACCCGGGTTGAAAAAATGAAATACATTGAGCCCTATGGGACCTAATTTTTCAAACATTTTTTAGGCGGATTTAAAATTCACAAATTGCTTCGAAAATTTTAGGTAATAGTCAAAGTGTTCCATAAAATATATAAAAAAAAAATCAGCGAAATATATTCAGTAGTTTTTTAAATAAAAATTAAAATAATAATTACACATCTTATTTGAAACGATCACGTGACCATGATATAAAACGATCACATGACCCACTTCAAAATGATATATGGCATCCATCTTGTTTCAAAATCGTGATTTTTTAAAGTTCTTTTTAATTCATATTGAGTTCTTTTTAATTCATATTATTTCTACAACTAAGCCTATTTTTCACCTATGTAAAATGTAAACAGCAAAATATGTAGAATGAGTTGTATATTAGAATTACTGTATTTCTTTAACACAAAATAATTCAGTCCATGGAGTCTGCATGGCTGATATGAATGAAATATTAATTGATTTTATAAAGAGAAGGACGATTTTTTTGATGAAGTTTTAAGCATAGAGTTTATGAATTGTAGCTCCATGCTCTTAATTTTTAAATAAAATAAATTATTGTAGTACTGTGATGAATGAAATGAATGAAATCCTGCTTTTATAGAGAGATCCAGGCGTGTTATTTTTTCTATGACGTCATTTGAATTTATTTCAGTTGTTTTCGATGAAGTCTTCAAATATAATAAATTATCGTAGTATTATGATAATTTTAAAAATGTTACCGTGGAATGTATTGCATTTTAGAGATACCAGGCAATTTATATTTCAATGCCGTCATTTGAATGAAGTTCATTTTTTTCAATGAAGGTTTAAGTTTTCAAATATATTAAATTAATGTAGTATTGTGATAAGTTTTAAAATATTACCGAGGAATGTATTGCATTTTCGACTTTTATAAATAAAATTGCATTGAAGTTGGAAAGTGTTTCATAATCAATGCTTTAAGCGTGATTGATCTTTCTTGTATGTAATGATTTTAATTAATTATGATTTTAATAATTACTAATATTTCTGATATGTAAGAAACTTTATATATAAGAAATACTTTGATCTCCGTTTATTTCTAACGATTGGTGTTGAGGAGGTAGTATTGCGTCACACATCGCTACGAAAGGCTCGAAGGCTATTCTCTCTGCTCGGAATAACCTATTCGGGCTAGATGGCATAGCGTGGGAGCAGACATCGAAAGGTTCCGAGTTAGAACCTGTAACCTACCATCAGGGGATCTGCGGTCCCATTCCCCCCCCCCCCTGCGGTCCCATGGTGACCCATTCACGAAATGGCAGCACTACAGTTGACGCACACTTTCTCTTCTCCATTCCTCCACAGTGCCAATTTGGAATACTTGACGACTCAGTTAAGCTAAATATTGCCAACTTGGCGATATTTCGCTCCATATTGTTGAAAATGTCATTAAAATTGTAAATACGACTCTAAGTTAACGAAAAGGACGTCGAAATTGATGAATTAATTATTAAAGTATTTTCAATTATGGACTATGTTGCTTATTGGGGATGCATTATTGATAATTGTCAATTTAGAATTACATGAAAGATAAGTCAATTAAGTACTGCGAAATAAAGGAAGACATACCTTACCCAGAAGTTTTACATGTTGTCATTCGGAAAAGCGACAAATGTACAATTCAAAATCAAACATTTTGTGCTGTAGATCTTATACAATCATTTTTTAACACTTTACAACAAAGTTGAAAAGTGTTTAAGACTTTGTTCATTCTGTCTGTCTGTCTGTCTGCCGTTAGCACGATAATTGCCGTAAAAATGACTTAATCAAAATGAAATTTTAGTATGTTGTTCAGACGGTCTGTAGGACCGACGGGAATATAAATCAATAATATCACCCAATTCGTTTTGGATTGAACCCGGGTTGAAAAAATGAAATACGTTGAGCCCTATGGGACCTAATTTTTCAAACATTTTTTAAGCGGATTTAAAATTCACAAATTGCTTCGAAAATTTTAGTTAATATCCAAATTGTTCAATTAAAATATATAAAACAAGAAAGATCAATCATGCATAAGCATTGATTATGAAACACTTTCCAACTGAAATGTAATTTCATTTAAAATTTTCTAAAATGTGATTCATTCAGTGGTAATATCTTTTACATTATCACAGTACTACAGTAATTTATTATACTTAAATATTTAAAACTGTATCGAAATATAAATCATCTGATTCTTTATGCAAAATCAATGAATATTTCATTCATATAACTTGTATTCCAGACTCCAGAGCTAAATAATTTTGTGTGAAAAAAATACAGCAATTCTTATGTAATTCATTTTACAATCGCTTGAGATATTTGCATTCTGCATATGTTAAAATTAGGCTTCCTTGAAGAAATAATAAAAGTTTAGGGATCATTTAAAATCACAACTATTGTAATTGCATATGCACGGAATTTAGATACACAGATAATACACAGATAATATATATGTGTATGTGTATGTACTCAAAGTATTGGAATCGTGCCGAAGATCGGAACTCGAATTTTCAAAGGATCTACACGTTTTGGGACTTCTAGAACACGAAAAAACTACTTTTAGGAAGACGTCTGTGTGTGTAGGGGTGTATCTGTGTATGTTTCTGTGTGTCTGTGTGGATATTACATCCACTCTAATTGAAAAACTAATGGACCGAATTTCACACAATTTGGTAGGTATTTTTTTTGTGGGAAATCCTGATGTTCATTAGATTATAGTACAATTCGTAATAAAAGAATCTGCCTTCTTTGCGAAATGGCCGCAGAAATTGCCTTTATCCACTCTAGCTAAAAACTAATGAACCAAATTTAACAAAATTTGGTGTATAATATTTCAATAACCGACAAGTGATTTATATACCAAATTTAACAACATTTTGTATATAAGTCATTTGTAGGTTATTCTTGTACGATTCGGGAAAAAGGAATGGGCTATTTTTGCGAAATGGCCAGCAAAAATCGTTATATATAAAAATAAAAGACTACGTGTGCTCAATTATATCAATTAAATTCCTATTTTTTATGTGATTTTTGACAACAAAAAGAATAAGACTAACCCCATTACTCTAGGACTAGCCGTTCTTGAGATATTCTAGTTTTTTCGCGTTTTCGCTACGCCACCTTTGACAATAAGTCCAGCTATCAAATGAGAACCAAATTTAAGTTTAACGTGTAAATTCAATGTCATTTAAAATACTTATGTTGTGCAGATAAACTCAAATTATCATTGAATAAATAAAGAGAACGAATATGAGTCTGCAGAGAAAGACATGTGCTGTCCACATCAGAATTTTTAACAATATTACAACAATGATTTATAGAAGTGAACGGAGATTATTTTCAGGCCATTTCGAAAAAAATGTATGATCTATATTTAAAGATCCATCAAATTTTTGTCGAATAAAATGTTCAACAAATTTAAGCTGTGTACCAAATTTTAACTCTCTAGGACGTAGGGAAGTGCATTTAAAATGCCATCAAATAAATTTTTTCATGAAGAGTTATATAAAATTTAAAAAAAAAGAAAAATTGTTATCTACCAAATTTACTTTAAAATATGAAGCCACTCCCATATGCAAAACGTTTAAACAAATGGAGAGATATTTATTATATAATATCTCTTTCTTTTCTTTCTGGAAGATATCCCAAAGCCAGAATTTAATTGAATTTGTTTTTTTCCCTATATTAAAATTTTTTTTAATTAAAAAACTACTTAACATATTTTACTGAATTTCTTTTTATATATTCTATGGGATAATGTGAATATTTCCTAAAAATTTCGAAGCAATTCGTGAATTTTAAATTTACTTAAAAAATGTTTGAAAAATTAGGTCCCATAGGGTTCAATGTATTTCATTTTTTCAACCCGGGTTCAATAAAAAACTAATTGGGTGATATTGTTTATTTATAGTCCCATAGGTCCTACAGACCGTCTGAACAACATACTAAAATTTCATTTTGATAAACTCATTTTTACGGCAGTTATCGTGCTAACGGACAGACAGACAGACAGACAGACAGACAGACAGACAGAATGAACAAAGTCATAAACACTTTTTAACTTTGTTGTAAAGTGTTAATAATAACAAGAAAGATCAATCATGCATAAGCATTGATTATGAAACACTTTCCAACTGAAATGTAATTTCATTTAAAAATTTCTAAAATGTGATTCATTCAGTGGTAATATCTTTTACATTATCACAGTACTACAGTAATTTATTATACTTAAATATTTAAAACTGTATCGAAATATAAATCATCTGATTCTTTATGCAAAATCAATGAATATTTCATTCATATAACTTGTATTCCAGACTCCAGAGCTAAATAATTTTGTGTGAAAAAAATTCAGCAATTCTTATGTAATTCATCTTACAATCGCTTGAGATATTTGCATTCTGCATATGTTAAAATTAGGCTTCGTTGAAGAAATAATAAAAGTTTAGGGATCATTTAAAATCACAACTATTGTAATTGCATAGGCACGAAATTTAGATACACAGATAATATATATGTGTATGTGTATGTACTCAAAGTATTGGAATCGTGCCGAAGATCGGAACTCGAATTTTCAAAGGATCTACACGTTTTGGGACTTCTAGAACACGAAAAAACTAGTTTTAGAAAGACGTCTGTGTGTGTAAGGGTGTATCTGTGTATGTTTCTGTGTGTCTGTGTGGATATTACATCCACTCTAATTGAAAAACTAATGGACCGAATTTCATACAATTTGGTAGGTATGTTTTTTGTGGGAAATCCTGATGTTCATTCGATTATAGTACGATTCGTAATAAAAGAATCTGCCTTCTTTGCGAAATGGCCGCAGAAATTGCCTTTATCCACTCTAGCTAAAAACTAATGAACCAAATTTAACAAAATTTGGTGTATAATATTTCAATAACCTACAAGTGATTTATATGCCAAATTTAACAAAATTTTGTATATAAATCTTTTGTAGGTTATTCTACTACGATTCGGGAAAAAGGAACGGGCTATTTTTGCGAAATGGCCAGCAAAAATCGTTATATATAAAAATAAAAGACTACGTGTGCTCAATTATATCAATTAAATTCCTATTTTATATGTGATTTTTGACAACAAAAAGAATAAGACTAACCCCATTACTCTAGGACTAGCCGTTCTTGAGATATTCTAGTTTTTTCGCGTTTTCGCTACGCCACCTTTGACAATAAGTCCAGCTATCAAATGAGAACCAAATTTAAGTTTAACGTGTAAATTCAATGTCATTTAAAATACTTATGTTGTGCAGATAAACTCAAATTATCATTGAATAAATAAAGAGAACGAATATGAGTCTGCAGAGAAAGACATGTGCTGTCCACATCAGAATTTTTAACAATATTACAACAATGATTTATAGAAGTGAACGGACAGACAGACAGACAGACAGACAGACAGACAGACAGACAGAATGAACAAAGTCATAAACACTTTTCAACTTTGTTGTAAAGTGTTAAAAATTAGCGAAATATATTCAATAGTTTTTTAAATAAAAGTTAAAATAATAATAACACCTCTTATATGAAGCGATTACGTGACCATGATATGAAAATATCACGTGACCCACTTTAAAATGATGTATGGCATCCATCTTGTCTCAAAATCGTGATTTTTAAAGTTCTTTTTTATTCATATTGAGTGTTGTATCGGTCCTAAAATCACTTTATTTTTGCATAAATTCTGTGCATCTACATACTGAAACAACGCAATTACAACATATTTGAGTTTAAATGTTCATCCAAATGTGATTATTTCTACAACGAAGCCTAATTTTCACCTATGTAAAATGTAAACAGCAAAATACGTAGAATGAGTTGTATTAGAATTGATGTATTTCTTTAATACAGAATCATTTAGTTCATGGAGTCTGCATAGCTGATATGAATCAAATATTCATTGATTTTACAAACAGAAGGACGATTTTTTCGATGAAGTTTTACGCAAAGAGTTTAATTACGTGTAGCTCCATGGTCTTAATTTTTAAATAAAATAAATTATTATAGTAGTCTGATGAATGACATGAATGGGAAAATGTTATGAATGAAATGCTGTTTTTATAGAGAGATCCAGGCATGTTATTTTTTCTATGACGTCATTTGAATGAATTTCAGTTGTTTTCGATGAAGTTTTCAAATATAATAAATTATCGTAGTATTATGATGGTTTTAATAATATTTCCGAGGAATGTATCGTATTTTAGAGATATTTAAATCAGACAATTTATAATTCAATGACGTTATTTTAATGAAGTTCATTTTTTTCGATGAAGGTTTAAGTTTTCAAGTATAATAAATTAATACAATATTGTGATAAGTTTTAAAATATTACCGAGGAATGTATGGCATTTTAGACATGTTTAAATAAAATTGCATTGAAGTTGGAAAGTGTTTCAAAATCAATGCTTTATGCATGATTGATCTTTCTTGTTCATTATGAAAGAAGTACATTCATGACATTATATAGGGAAAGCTATTTGCTGCTCACATCAGATTTTTTTTTTTTTTTTGCGAATTTTTGAAATTCCACGTAAAAACACAAACACAAAAAATTATTATGATGAAATATAATAATTCGATAAAATTCATGCACAGGATCGCTGATATGGTGTGTTCCCAGGAAATAATCGCTATTAATCCCTAATACAAATATCTAGAATTGATTATCATACATATAAGACTATTTAGACTTCCCTTAGTTTATAGTATATAATAATCTCTCCTAATATCAATGGTTTGATATCCTTATATTATATCATTGTAATAAATAATATGATACACTGTACTACACATATTATTGCGAACGATTATCTACTGCAAGTTCTTCATGTGTTATAGCAATTTTGTTGGATCATAATTTGAAAGTAAATGTATATTCGCTTACCTGTATATATAAAGCAGGTGATGTGTTTGTTTGTCCAATTTGTATACACATCCATAGTTTGTGGGTCATTTTCGCTTAACGGAATTTTTCATCTTTCTTGTTACAATGTATTTGTTTCCTATTTTTAAACCAATTTTCTGCATTATATTTTAACATGTGTGGTTTAATCTAATAAAAAAAAACAATAGCAGCGATCATTTAGGGGAAATAAAGTAGAAAATGCAAATTTTTATTTTTAGGTCATGTAAATCTTAGCATGACAAGGGAATGAATGGCACATAATATAGGCAACTTCTTTGTTAATATGTATACGGGTATCCGAAATAGATTGAAACGTTCTTTAATTCTTTACCTGTTGGAGATAAGTGGGCAATGTAAATTGCAAAAATGTTGAAAGTAAGGAAGGACATAAGACTACGTTTATGAAACAGTCCTCCCATTAATTTTCAAAAAAGTTACACATTTTAAATTCTTATACGACACCTTCAGATAAATTTGGTCAATTAGAAAATTTGTATTTTTAATGCAACAAGAACATTAAAAAAACTCGCATATCTGAAGCTTTAAAATCAACTGAATTATGATAAAGGAAAAAATCTGACTTATGCCACTTTTCCATACCATTTGAAAGGCTGATTCATCAATGAAAATAGGGACCATACACAAATTGACGATGGAAATTGTTTAGATCAAAAATACGTTAATATGTGTCAAATTTTTTTATCTCAAATTCATCTAAATAAGGCATTACACAGACAGAGATCATATAAAGCAGTGGCACTCACTACGTGGTTGGGTATCCCATGTATTATCATCCAGTTTAATCTTTTTTGTGATATATCACAAATTTACAATTCTAATTTGATATATGATCCCCATTTACAATGTTCAATTTTCAATTAAATATAACTCGCTCAATTTTAAAGATACCGATATGAGTTTTTTTTAATGATCTTGTTGCATTAAAAATAAAATTTTCTGATTGACCAAATTTGTCTAAGGGGGGGGGGGGGGTCGTATAAAAATTTGAAATGTATTACTTTTTGAAAATTAATGGGATGACTATTTCATTAACGTAGTCTCATTTCCTACCTTACTTTCAACATTTTTGCAATTTACATTGCCTACTTATCTCCAACAGGTAAATTATTAAAGCACGTTTCAATCTTTTTGGGACACCCTGTATATATTCTGTAGTAAGATAAGGTAAAACTTAGTCATTAACGCTGATGAATTGGAAATATTCAGTTTATTTTTGCGTTTGCAAATGTAGTGTTCAGATGGTATTTTTTGAACATGAATTTTCAATGTCGAGATTTTGATGAGAATATGCGTTGTAGAACCTCCTGATCACGTTTTTGACACTTTTAGAGTAATGTCCATCTGTATTAATTGTCCACTTATATTAATTGCCCATATATTAATTGCCCATGTATTAATTGCCCACTTATTAATTGCCCATGCATTAATTATCCACTTATATCCAGGTAAAGAATTAGAGCGCGTTTCAATCTTTTTGGCACACCCTGTATATATTATTAGAAAAATAAAACTTTGCTTTGCTTTAAATGCAATCTTATATTTAGAACTAACTTCTCATTTCTTCTAAAAAGAAAATCTAGTTTAAATGTACTTCACCTGTTCTAATGTCATTATCTTGTCTACAAAGAAGACAGGTAAATGACGACAGGGAATGACAAATCGTGTGATTTTACTTTTTGAGTATATGAGTGTTATTTGCTTTTAAGCCTAATTGCATATCTAGTTTGTTACACTAACTAGACACACATATATGTTAAAAATATTATTTATTTTTTTCTTCAGAGATTAAATAAAGACAGGTAAATGAAAAGGCATAAAAATACTTACCCAAAATTGTTCTGTTTTACAATATTTCCCTGAGCAGAATGACAGCTAGAACATAGTCGAACTGTTGAAATGGTAAATATGGATTTTAGTAAAACATAATAATACTTTAATTATATTGTGTTGTCAACTGTGTACAGAATGATGGGTTAAAATTAAAAGACAGGTAAATGTCAAAATATCTAGGGGATAGTAGTATAAAATTAATTTAAAATATTGCTCTAATGCATAATGTATGTTTTATAGCTGTTTGAATTTTAAATTATCTAATTTAATATAAATCATAAAATTATGAGGAAAATAGAAAATGATGGCTTATAAATGAAGTTGCGATTTTATTATTTGGATATTGGGACACACAAGGGAATGCTTACACCGTTAGGATTACCTTACACCTTTCTGGTAGGTCGGACGGTCTGGGTATCAACAACAACACAGAGGAATGCCATTTAAAAAAAAAAAAATTCTAAATTTTTAAATGTTAAAAATATAAATAATTTTTTTATCTAATAGTTGACAAATATGAAATACAATATAGTAAACTGATCGGTGTCCAAAATCAGCCCCAAGTCATGCAAACTTTTATTAAAACACCTGGGACATTTAAAACTCCCGTTTACAGAAAATGATCCTTATGACAGATTTATTTTCAAATGGGGAATGTTTATTCTGTATATCACTGTGGGTAGCCTTACCCTGGTGTCTAGGACCAAGGGTCACCTAAATAATAAAAAACACGAATTTTAATTGTCCTTAAAGAAGCGTCCTGTGAACGATACTATGAGAATTTGTTTGAATTGCATTATATCAAGCTGTTTAGCAAGAGTTAAATCAAACCAGTTTATACGTCAAGCGATTTTTATTTAATTTTTGCGATGTTACAAATGAATAGTGTTATATCCATGGTGTTAGAGAGAAGAAGATGTAACTTCCATGGATGAAATGCTTGAAAACACCATTATGCTGTGAGAATTATGCCTAGGTGTCACTGCTGGTAGTAAAGTAGACATTATTCTTAGTTGACACGACATAAATGCGTAGTATTTAGTTTATGTATTTTTGATTAATTTTAAATTAAGGTTCCCTAATTATGACTATTATAAATCAGTATTTTTTCACAGTTGTAGGATAGAGAACTGAATATATGGAGATAAAAATAAATTGAAAGGTATATAATTTTGAATACACAGGCATATTATTTTTTGTTTCAGCTTTAATTTTTATTGCACTAATAATATATGTTTATAAAATGGACAATTTAAATAAATATTTAAGCCTTCGCCATAGAAATACATGCAATACAGGATAATTAGCTTATCCCAGCACCACCTGAATTATTGTCTCAAACGATATTGACGTTTTTTAATATGACATGTCACCTTCTTATTTTTACCTCCATGAAATATTTTTCCATTGTTATATTAATCCTGCTCTTGGAATTTAAGTGTGTGATAAGTATTGACATTTGTAATTTCTTAAGACATTAGTTTTATTTTATCAAAAATATTTTATCTCATATATTGCATTTGTGTTTAACTGATTATTTATTTGAAAAGACAAAAAAACTGATACGGTCATATACTTCTACCATTTTAATGTCTCCATTTCAGTGTACCTTGACCGAGGTTTATAATTTAAAAGCATTGTTTATAAAATGAACAGGATGTTTTAGCATTCCGATCTAGCTATGAAGATCATTTTGCATAGCCAGAACAGATATTTGCATGTTTATTTCGCGGGGAAATTAAATTAATTATTTTAATAGAATTTTTTAAATAATTGTGTCATTAAGAAAACTGCTGAAACTTGCTAATAATTGATGTCACGAGCAGCATCGTGTGTATCTGCTATTAAATTATAAAAAACCTTCCCAAAATATCAAAATCTTAACCACTATACAAACCACTATAAAAAATGTTATACACTAAACAAAGAAACTGGTTTAAAATCCAAATAATCCTTTTAGGATACTGAAAGGGCTATAATTTACTTTTTAAAACATATTTTATCGATATTAGTTTGTGAGATATAAGTATTACAAAATATCTGATATGGGCAGCACCTGACTTTCCTTGTATAATGCATTGAAATTACTCCATTTACAGTAAAAAAATAATGTATAAGATCCACGGCACTGTGTTTTTAACGTTGAATTGTACATTTGGCGATTTTCCGGATGACAACATGATTATTTCAAGTACACAATTAACTTATATTTCACACAACTCTAAATTAACAATTATCGATTTTGATAGCATCCTCAATAAGCAATATAGTCCATATATTTAAATATTTTAATAATAAATTCATCAATTAGGCGTCATTTCTATTAATGTTGACGATATTTTCTTACATCTGGGGGGGGGGGGGAAATCTCGCCAATATGGCGATATTTCGCTAGGTTATTCGTCAAGTTCCCCAAATACCTCAGCAAGTGTAACAAACAAACGCTGAGAAGAGCATTTATTATATACTAGAATGTATGCTCGTCATATGACGAAAGTCAGAATTTACGAAACATTACATCTCATTTGGGGTCAATTGTATAAATTTGGCGATATTTTGATCACTTTGGCAACATTTTATAAGTGACCAAGGTGGCGAGGTTCTGCTAAATGTCTAACGTTACGTACGGAGAACAGAGAAATGGGTTATTTGTAGTTTAATATTATGTTCTTTTCAAGATATTGAACTTTCGTGAATTAGTCGTCATTTCATTGATTCAGGGTCAGTTTCACCAATTTGACGAATACTTATCAATTCGGTGATATTTTCGTCAATGTAGCAACATTTAAATATTTACCAAGTTGGAGTTATTCCGAAATATTCGTCGCAAAAATGTTATCCAAACATTACGGAAGGAAAAATAGGCTATTTCTATAGTACCCGTAGATTTATATATTCTTTCCAAGATATTGAATTTTCGTCAATTATCGTAATTTACATTGATTTAGTGAAATTTTTATCTATTTGGCGACATTTTCCCTAATATGGCAATTTACAAAAGTCGCCAATTTGGCGTCATTCCGCCAAATTCGTCGCCGAAATCTCGCTAAGCGTAATGGACGGAGAAATAAATTATTCGTATAGCAGATAAATGTCTATTGGCGTCCAAATACAAAAGTATTACCCAAATTATTTTTATCATGAATGGACGAGCTAGATCCATGAGAATGATGTCACCAAATTTATCGCATGATAATATATGTGAAAAATGAACATATTTTACATTAGTTAATATTCTTTTTATTTTATGTCATTTTTTGATAAATGTATTTGAAAAATGTGTAATATCTCGAGAAAGGCTCATGCTTGCGTTTTAAAATTTATGTTCATCGTTTTCTAATGAAAAATTATCGAAGAAATTATAATTTGCATATCTGTATTAAAAGTTTTCATTTTCTGATGATTTTTTTCAAAATTTCACTTGAAAATTTAGTGGGGTTCTGAACAGTCGAAAGCGTTTAGAAACGATAGGCTTCCGTTATTCACGGATTGTAATTTTTGTACAAATTTCGTTCAAAGCGCGCCATTCGTTCGTCATATATCTTCTCTACAGTCTCACTGATACACACACACAATACTTTCTTTATACTTTATGTATATAAGGAAAGTAATGAAAAAAGAAAATTTTCAATTTTCATGAACTTGACAAGACGATTTACCGAAAACTATAAAAGTTCATAAACATAAATTTTAATCTAAAAACTGCATTTGCTACTGAATATTTTGCTTACTGTTTATATTTATATTTTATAGATCAGACGATAGTTCCAGTTAGTATGTAAAGTGACGCAAAAACCGTTCTAAAACATTTTTATTTTTTATTTATTTTTATTTTATTTGTAAATATATTTTTATATATTATGGTATTGAAAATAATTTTATATATTCATGAACTGTGCCATATTTCCAACAAATCAGGTAGAATTTTGTTTGCAATAATATATATATATATATATATATATATATATATATATGATAGTTTGAAAGCCCAATTAATGAAAAGTGAGAATCTGTAACTCGAAAAACCTATCTTTCTAACAAGCTTACAAAATAAAAGCATAATTCTGCAAATCTACATTCAAATGGAAAAGAAATAAAATAAAAAAAACAAATTTCGTATCATCAAGTTAAAGAAATTATCAAAAAGCAATGGTAGGGATACGATAAAAGAAAAACAAATGAAATCCAAGCATTAAATATATATATGTATATATATACATATATATATATATATATATATATATATACACATATATATATATATATATATATATATATATATATATATATACACACATATATATATATATATATATATATATATATATATATATATATATGTGCTCGGAGATATAACCGACTAAAATGTATACATATTTCGAAACGGTCGGAATTTAGCCTTGGAAGATGCACCAACCGTAGTATATATCCCTTACATTCGTTGCAACAAGATTGAGGTAAAAAGAAAATAAAAAATGCAAATTAGAATTTAAACAATAATGAATATTCCTACGCATTAAAAATTATTTTACATTTTAATATATGTATTTCCTTATAATCTATCCCCTGTCTTGCATCAATGAAAATATACTGATTAAGTATATTCATAATTAGGGAACTATATTTAAAAAGTAATCATAAGTATATATACTAAATATTCAGCGTTTCTGTTGTGTCAACTAACACTAGCTACAAATAGATATAATTCTCAAAGGAATATGGTATTTTTGAGAGCTTCATTCATAACAGTTTTATCTCCTTATCTCTAACTTCATGGATCTATCTGTGGAGGTTAAAACAGTTTGATTCCAATGACCAATCGCTTTAAAATCACGGTATAATTTAGTCTTCAATTTAAGTCATACGAACGAGAGTTTTTCAACATTATATCGTGAAATCGAATATTCCCATCACAGTGAAATATATATTTGGAAAGCTGAGTTGAAAATCTATACAAGGATTTTAACCAAATATCATTTTTTTTTCACGCGAGTTATGATTTATTTATTTCTAATGGCTATGCACTGGATTAACTTACACACGTTATCTTGTGCCAAATAATACCCCCACCCCCCAAATAATTATCTATTAGAGCCTATAGGACGAACATTTTCAATCACCTCAAAATTGGTTTTGATCGAATTTTTTGGAATCGAATGTAAATTATTCATACAGTTTATGATTCTGTTTCCGAGGCTGTGCTCAAAATTGAGCTGCAACTTGTGGTTATTTTCTTTTCTTTCGACCCAGTCCGTCTCACCTACCTGAGTGCAGAAGGTATCTACTTGGACGGCAGTTTCACCCAATTTTGACCGGAACCCAGTGCTGTCGACTTTTATAAGGACCGTACCCTCCTCCCCCTATAATCAACCTTTTTGAAAGACTTTCAGACCCACATATGTAACGTGCCCGTACTCCACGTGAGCAGGTGGACGATTTTGTACAGCCGGGAATATAACTCGTGTCTTCCCAGTACAATTCCTGTACTCTAACCACTAGTATGTCTCTTCTTGCAACTTGCGGTTCGGCAGATTATAATATGGATACTCTGCACTTTATATATAGTTGATAAGTTTAAAAAATTATTTATTTTCTTTGTAGAAAAATCCCGTCATATTCCTAAAAATGTAAGAACTAGTCCCCTGAAAAACATGGTTATGCATGTAGACTCCTATGCATCACCATTATGATGGTGTTTTATTTAATAGAAAGAACCATTTTCGTAATTAGCGGTCCATAAAACACTTTCCGGATTATATGCTTCATGTCTAAAGAAGTACTTTGTTTGAAGCATTACATCTTACCATTCGATGTGTTTTGACTACTTTCGACAATATCTCTGTATTATTTTCAAAGTAAATACATAGAAAAAAGAGGCATACCCAATATAAATAGGAACGGATTGGGTTTAATTAGCCAAACAATGTTTTTTTCATATTTGGTAATAAGTTCTGAGAGGGCACTCATGGAAAGTAAATTTGTCCGTTGCGATTTATTCTGCAAAGGTACTCGCTATCATTTTTCGGTTTTTCAATTGCTTTTTCATATTGTTTATTTATGCTGAAATATTTCTTTTCCAAGAAAACTAGAAACTGTACTGAGAACTATCAGTGAAAAATAAAAATGTAGATAAGGCATGCTGGGATAGGGAATTATGTAATCGCTGAATTTATTGTGAAAAAGTAATTATTTAATTAACTCTGAAATATTATTCTACATAAAAATTTAGTACTTGCATTTACTTATTTTTTTAATGAAAATAAGTTCATTACCACCAAATAAATTAACTGTAGTCTGACTGGGTTCTACTTTCTCCAACCCGAATGCAGTAAGTGAATTTGCTTTTCTGTTTTTCGTTTTGCAAGAAAAATTTTGGAAAATATGTGTTATTGGTTCATATGATCGCAATTATAGCATGCTGTCCTTTATTTTAAAGGACTTGAAAAAATATTTCGATTAATATCAAATCTGACAATGTACAACCTAGAGGTGTGACGTTCCCCCTCGAGGGGGCCTAAAAGCATCACGAATATAAAATTGTAATGAAGATAATTTTCACTACAATGATTTAAACTGCTGCGTTTCATGACCACTGAGACATCAATAACTCATTTTATGCATAATTATATCAAATTTCGCACTGTTCTGCCATGTTAAGGAAAAATAGAATTTCGAATAAATTTCATAGTTTTCGCTCGAATTTCATAAAAATTATTTCTAGTTCTCGATTGTTTGATAAAGCCTAAAATAAAGTTTTTAAAAATCCATTAATATTTGCGGCCGCTTTTATGTACATAATAAACTGACCACGCACAGACATACGGACATCACTACAAGGATAGCGAAAACTTGTTTCAGAAGTCCTAAAACTTAAATATTGGCATCAAAATCTTGAAATCGAAAATTTTTGCGAAAAAAATACTTTCTCTCTGGTTTCTTCTATAGTATAAGAAAATAAAAATTAGAGTAATGAATATTTCTATAATAATTTAATTCAAATATAAATATAATGAAATTCAATTAGGATTCTAACCAATTCAAAGACCGAAATACAACTGCATTATATGTACATATATTACATGTATTGAGTTATATGTACATGATTTCAATGGAAAATTCTACGAAATATAAGATGAAGTGCTCGGTTTTATTAAAGTTTACTATAGTATATTATAAATGCCCCCTTTTTATACGCAAGTAATTGCTTTTTAAAGAATTAAAAGAAATGGGGAAAAATATATTGCGGAATAAGAGATTTTGGAGAATAAAAGAATTATTTATAAATAGAACATATGTAATTAAAGAAAGAAACCGAACTGTAAGAATAACTAAAAAAATCTGATGTGGGCAGCACATGATTTTCCTTATATAATGCAATAAATTTACTCCTTTTACAGTAAAAATATAATGTATAAGATCCACGGTACTGTGCTTTTAATGTTGAATTTTACATTTGGCGATTTTCCGGATGACAACATGTAATACTATTTCAAAGAACCCAATTGAATTCTACGAAAGATAAGATGAAGTGCTCGGTTTTATTAAAGTTTACTATAGTATATTATAAATGCCCCTTTTTTATACGCAAGTAATTGCTTTTTAAAGAATTAAAAGGATTGGGGAAAAATATATTGCGGAATAAGAGATTTTGGAGAATAAGAGAATTATTTATAAATAGAACATATGTAATTAAAGACAGAAACCGAACTGTAAGAATAACTAAGAAAATCTGATGTGGGCAGCACATGATTTTCCTTATATAATGCAATAAATTTACTCCTTTTACAGTAAAAATATAATGTATAAGATCCACGGTACTGTGCTTTTAATGTTGAATTTTACATTTGGCGATTTTCCGGATGACAACATGTAATACTATTTCAAAGAACCCAATTGAATTATATTTCACACAACTCTAAATTAATAATTATTAATATTGATAAGCTATATAGTCCATATATTAAAATATTTTAATAATTAATTCATCAATGAGTTATTTTCATTAATTTAGAGTAATTTTTGCAATTTTGAAGAAATTTTTGCAATCTGGGCGAAATAGTGTAAGTTGGCGATATTTCCAAATTTGCGATATCATCAAGTGTTACAGGCAAACGGAGAAAAGAGCATTTTTTATATACTGGAACGTATTCCCGTCATATAACGGAAATCAGAATAAGCGAAACATGAATTTTCCTTTTGCTTCATTTTCATCTATTTGGCGATATTTGTTGCACTTTGGTAAAATTTAAAGAAGTCTATAAGTTGGCGACGTCCCGCTAAATTTCTCGCCAAGCTTTACGAGCGGGTGGGCTGAGAAATGGGTTAAATTTAATTTTATTCTTACAAGGAGTTTACATTGTTCACTTTGGATGATTACTTTGGTTGAATCACTGAAAGTGAAGGGTGTTAACGTTGCATTCACTGAAAGTGAAGGGTATTAACGTTGCATTCACTGAAAGTGATCGTTGAAAGAGATGGTTGAAACAAGTTGGCCACAGGCCAACTTACATTCACTTTGGAGGAGTTACTTTGGATGAATCATCCAAATTGAAACACATAAACTTCTATCAGTTTTGGTATTTTTAGTTGTGCAATTTTACTGAACACAAGCAAGAAAAACCAAATTTTTAGAATGTTAAAAAGTATAGTTTACTAATTCTTTAAAGTTCGGAAAAAATTGCTACCTTTCAGAACAAAATAAAAAATCTGATGTGGTCAACACATGACTTTCCTTATATAATGCGATGAATTTACTACTTTTACAGTTAAAAAAATGTTATTCTTATAGTAGATACTTATATTATTTCCAAGATATTGAATTTTCTTCAATTAGTCGTCATTTTCATTGATTTAGCATCATTTCTATCAATTTGGCAAGATTTTTGTTAATTTGGCAACAATTAAAAATGTCGCCAAGTTGGTGACATTCTGCCAAATTCGTCGCCAAAATCTCGCCAAGCATTATGTTTGGAGAAATAAGTTATTCTTATAGCAGATAAATGACTACTGGAGTTCAAATACAAAAGTATTAATCAAAGTATATTTTTTCATGAATGGCACGAGCTAAATCTACGAGAATGATGTCACCAAATTTATCGCATGGTATTACATATGAAAAGTGAACATGTTTCTCAATAGGAAATATTTTTTTCTATTTTATATAACTTTTTGATAATTTTTTTAAAAAAATGTGCAATATCTCGAAAACGGTTCATGTTAGCGTTCTAAAATTTATGTCAATCGTTTTCTAATGAAAAATTGCATAAGAAATGTCTGTTTGCGTAACTTTATTAGTGGATTTGATTTTTTGACGATTTTTTCAAAATTATACTCAAAAATTTAGGGGATTTCAGGACATTCGATTGCGTATAAAAACAATAGGCTTCCAGCGTTTACGGATTGTGATTTTTGTACCAAATTTCGTTCGAATAGGTCCATTCGTTCGTTTGTTATCGTCTCCACTGACTCACTGACACACACACTCTCTCACACACACACACACACAGACATCACTTCAAAAATGCTTGATTCGTGATCAGGGATGCTTGAAACGTGCTCTCCCGTCGTAAAATCGAATTCGAACTTTCGACTTCGTCACAATACTTTCCTTATACATTATGTATATAAAGAAAGTAAAAATACATGAAATAAAACGTGCTATAATAAAACGCCTTCTTATTTATGCATCATAAAGTAGCATTTCAATAATGATTCTTTGCGCGTATTGAAGTATTATTGTGTTGTAAAATTTTATACTTCAAATATTGTTACACGGAAAATATACATGTTTTTAATTTCAATGTAATATGTATTTTTAAAACATACTGAATATAATTTACAAAATATGAATGTATTCAACATCAAATGATAAAATCAACAAATATTTAGGTAACCAATAATTGCATTAATGATTTGGAGATATATATTTTATTTGATATTAATTGAATAAAATACTTAATAGTGCATAAAAATTTATAAAATTCTTCATCTTCAAAATCAAGCAAACATACCCAGAAAGCTAATGATATTAAATACACATTTAGCTTGTTACGTACTTTAGCTTGTAACGTACGACAAATAAATATGATTCCCTTCAGTACATAATTAATATAGATTAACACTTTCCTCTCATTCAAGAAATATCATTTTTCTGTAATCCGGTATACATTGTACAAAACACCTTGTCGATTCTTACTGCACCAAATAACAGTTTACAATACGCGAGCACGTATTAACCATTTACTTGAAGATTTCATATTAATAATCCCACTTTTGCAGAGCCAAGGAGAATTTAACTGTTCCGTTGGAATCGCAAATTACATATAATTCACCCACTTAATTCGTACTACTCCAGTTTACGTCATATTGGAATAAATGAGCAGTTAGTTGGTTCACTTTAGATGAACATGTATAAACGGAAATCGTTTCATCCAGCGGTTTTACTCGCGGCGATTCATCCAAAATGATCAACCAAAGTGAATAATGTAAATCTCTCTTTATATTCTTTCCAAGATATTGAACTTTCATCAAATAGTCGTCCTTTCGTTGATTCAGCGTTAGTTTAAATAATTCGGCGAATTTTTATTAATTGGGTGGAATTTTCGTCAATTTGGCAACATTTTAAAAGTCACCAAGTTACAGATATTCCGGAAATTCGTCACAAAAATTTTATCCAAACGTTACGGACGGCAAAATAGGTTATTCTTATAGTACTGGTAGATTCTTATATTATGTCCGTGATATTGAATTTTCTTCAATTAGTCGTCATTTTGATTGATTTAGCGTCATTTTTATTAATTTGGCGACGTTTTCGTTAATTTGGTAACATTTAAAAGTCGCCAAATTGGCGACGTTCCGCCAAATTCGTCACTAAAATCTCGCCAAGCATTATGGATAGCGAATTAATTATTCCTATAGCAGATAAATGGCTATTGGCGTCTAACCGCAAAAGTATTGCCCAAAGTTTCTTCTACGATGATTGGAACGATCTAGATCCACGAGAATCATGTCACCAAATTTATCTCATGTTATTGCATATGAAAGTGAACATTTTTTTACAATAGTTAATATTTATTTTATTTTATGTGATTTTTTGAGAAATGTATTTGAAAAAAGTACAATTTCCAAAGAGCGGTTCATGTTATCATTCTAAAATTAATGTCAATCGTTTTCTAATAAAAAATTACATAAGAATTGACTATTTGCGTAACTCTATTAAAAGGTTTGATTTTTTGATGATTTTTTCAAAATTTCACTCGAAAATTTAGTGGGGTTCTGAACATATGATTGTGTTTAACAACAGTAATCTTCCAGCATTCATGGATTGTAATTTTTTTATTACATTTCGTTCGATTCGATCCATTCGTTCATAAGGTATTGTCTCCAAAGTCCCACTGATGCACACACACGTACACACAAACACACATACACACAAACATCACCTCAAAAACGTTTGATTCGTGTTCTGGGATGCTTGAAACGTTCTCTCCCGTCGAAGACTCGAATTCAAATTTTTGACCCCATCACAATACTTTCTTTATATTTTATACTATGTATATAAGGAAAGTAATATTGGTGAAAATAGAATATATGATTTAAAGATATTGGAAACTCAGCTATTCTATGAGGAATAAAGCGAAGTAGCAAATTTCATTAATATTAACCTCAGGAAATAAAAGTCAACTCCCGCTTTTTACTTTCTTATACTATATACAATAGTAAAGAAAGTATTGTTTTCACGAAAATATTCGATTTTAAGATTTTGATGCCAATATATGTTTTAGGACCTCCTGAACACCTTTTCACTGTTTTTAGAGTAATGTCCGTCTGTCTGTCTGTATGTGGCCTATTTCTTGTGTAGACGATAGCAACCACAAATATTAATGGATTTTGACGAAGCTTTATATCCGGATTCGTAATATTAAATCTAGAACTAGATATGAATTTTCGAAATTTGAGTGATAACTTAAATTTATTCGAAATTTTATATTTTCTAATTTTATTTTTGGTCCTATTCGTGGTAGCATGGGACAAAATGTGATATAATTATGCATAAAAAGTGGTAATTTGTGTCTCAATGATAACGGAACTTAGTATTCTCAATTATTACAGTGAAAAACAACCCCAGTACAGTTTCTCTGGTCGTGACGTCGGGTCCCCCCCCCCTTCTAGGGGGTACTAGTTAAATTTGATATTAATCAAATTATTTTTTCAAGACTTTTACAATGCAGAGTAGCATTCTATAATTACATTTAGACCAAAAATAGTATTTAAAAATATTCCAAAACTTGCAAACTGAAATAATAATCGATTTTATTTTTCGCAAATTTTACAAAAAAAAAATCTATATCGTTGTTCGAAATGATCACAATTATAGCATGTCATATTTCATTTTATAGGGCTTGAAAAATATTTTGATTGATACCAAGTTTAATAATGCATCCCGGGTAACTTGCCATCCCCGTCTTCTTCCCACCCGAGGAGGGCTAATAAACGTCACGAAAATTGTATCGCGGCTAGTTTCCACCACAATTATTGGAATTATTATGGTCTTTAATCAATGAACCCTAACCCCTTTTATGCGTAATTATGTAAAATTGTGTTGTATGTTGCCATATTAAGAAAATGTAAAATCTGGGAATAAGTTTCATTTCGAAGTTTCAGCTCGAATAAAAAAAAAAATTGTATCTACTTCTAGATTTTTTTTGTTAACAAAGCCGAATATAGAGCTTTTTAATATCCATGATTATTTGTGGCAGCTAGCTTATTCACAATAAATCGACCACATACAGACAGGCATATCTTTAAAAATAATTTAAACGTGTTCAGGAGGACATATATTGGCATCAAATCTCGAAATTGAAACTTTTCGCGAAAACAATGCGTTCTCAATACTACGTAAGAGAAAGTAAAAAAATCTGATGTGGGCAACACATGACTTTCCTAATATAACCCAATGAATTTATTATTAGTTGTCCTTTTAGACAATTAGTTGTCCTTTAGACAATTAGTTGTCCGACAATTAGTTGTCCTTTTCATTGATGTAGCTCCATTTTCATCCATTTAGCGAGATTTTCGTCAATTTGGCAACATTTCAAAAAGTTGCCAAGTTGGCGACATTCCACCATATTCGTCGCCAAAATCTCGCCAAGCGTTATGGACGGAGAAATAAGTTATTCTTATAGCAGATAAATGACTATTTTCAAATACAAAAGTATTACTCAAAGTTATCTTTTCTCATAAATGGAACGAGCTAGATCCACGAGAATGATGTCAACAAATTTATTGTATGATATTACATATAAAAAGTGAACATGTTTCTCAAGAGTTAATTTTTTTTTTAATTTATGGGATTTTATGATCCATTTATTTGAAAAATGTATCATAAAATCTCGAGAACGGTTAGTGCTAGCGTTCTAAAGTTCATGTCAATCTTTTCTAAGGAAAAATTACATAAGAAATGACTATTTGCGTAACTTTATTAAGGTCTTGATTTTTTGATGATTTTTTCAAAATTTCACTCGAAAATTAAGCGGGTTCTGAACATTCGATTGCGAACAATAGGCTTCACGTATTCACGGATTGTGATATTTGTACCAAATTTCATTCGAATCGCTCCATTCGTTCGTGAGATATCGTCTCCACAGACTCACTGACACACACTCACACAGACATCACCTCAAAAATGTTTGATTCGTGATCAGTGATGCTTGAAACGTGCTCTCCCGTCGAAACTCGAATTCGAATTTTCGACCCCATCACAATACTTTCCTTATACATTATATATATAAGGAAAGTAATAATTAATTTATAAATAAATTTTCCTCATCGTAAACGATCGCATAATTCATAGAAACGGAAGAATTAATTCAATGATCCATGGGAAATACGGTTATGATTACAGCCTTTTAACCATGGATTTTGTTTTGTAGTTTTCTTTAACACGCAAAAACATTTACGTAATTAGCGGTCGAATCATTTTCAGAATTATGTGTTTTACGTATCAAACAAATATGCTTTTTGATGCATTTCATTTATCCTCCTTGGATGTTTTTTTCTCTCCAGATTTCGGCTGTCTTACTGTACGTTTCCCAATCCAATGAAATAAATAAATGGTAAAAAAGAGAACTATGAATAGAAATCGAAAAGAAATGCCTTTCATTAACAAAACAATGTTTTTCGATGTGGTAATGGGTTTGTTGCGCCATAACGAGGATTTCATTGAATGAAAATGTGCAGCGATTCACCCAGTATCGATCTACACCGTTGTTTCATTAGTTTTTGTGTGTTTTTGTCTTATGACTTATTTATTTCCCCTTTCATATGACTTATTTGGTCCCCCTTAAAAAACTACAAGAAATATGTTATAAAAAAACAAAACTATATTCGTATTAAATGATTGGTCATTGATATATATGTATTGGTAAGAATGCGTGAAGAATAATAAGGACAAATGTTTTTAATAATTTATAAAATTTTCATACATTTAGTCTTTTATTATGTTGAATAAATTTATTTTTTTTTTTATTATATCGAATGCAAACAGCTGAGAAAGACTAACTGATTAAGGTATCAATTACACAGTCCAAACTGTTAAACGTAGAAACTTGAAATTTTGCATAAGATTGGAATTAACTTGTAATATTTGGTATTAACTATATGGTATTAATTGTATTATATATTGTATTAATTGTATTGTATTATATAATTATACTATATTTGGTATTAATATTTGGTAATTATTGGAATTAACTTGTAACTTATAATAACTTGAAGTAATGATAAAGTCTAATATCTTGGAAGTTTGTTAAAAATATGAACAGCTATAACTCAAACAACTAGACACTGAATATATATTCTAAGATTTCTCAATTAACGTTATTTGTATACAATCAACAGTTCTTGAGACATGTTAACTTATAGTTATAGCAATTATATATTTTATAGTTATAGCAGGTTTTTTATATATTATAATTCGATTTTTATGTAGTTCTTTTTATAAACTATCTGTAACCATAGTAACATAGTTACTCTTCAAAATTCGTTTGCTAGCTGTCCTTATCTTTTGTTCCTAATCAAACTATTATGAATATTTTTATTCATGATTGATTTTTAGATTAAAGTATCTGAAAAGGTTGAAAATAAAGCAGCATACCATGATCGGAGATGAAATATTGTTTTACATACCGCAGTTTTCATGTTAACATAATTATACAATGTGCACCATTTTTATGAATTAATTTTGAACGGTTTTTGTCATTTAAAACTTTTACTGCAATTCATTATATCAACCATTTTGATCGGGCAAAGAGTGGTTGGAAAGGATTTGTTTTGAAATGTACTTTAGATACTATATTTCAAGTGTAGATAAATAAATATGTATACTAGTACTAGATATTATAGTGATTACAAAAATATTTTTTCGTTTTAAATATGTGTTTAATCAAGCTACACAATTATTTTCAATCTAGAACACAATAAGTATTTTTTTTTTAACAAAAAATATAACCCCAAAGCATGAACAATGTAATAATATTCAATTTCCAGGTTCGAAAAAATTCGACAATGGTCCCCAACATTATTTTGAAAATTCACTAAGAAAAGATATGATATGTTAAACAGAATATTTTAACAATATTCTTATAGCTCTAATCGGAAACTCAACCTGTGGCATTAACATAGTTAGCGTGTCTGCAAACAAAGATACTTCCTTGCCATAGGTAATATATTGTATAAAGAGGTTATTTTGTCGAGTCAAACTTTGGCGGATTTTGGCAATATTTGAACAATAATTGAATATTTTTAAGTAATGTATATATAATGTTTGTTAAGTACAGTATATGTCTATGACTGTATGTACACTGGATTGTAAGGAAAGTCTGTATAGACCCTATAACATTTACACCCTGTGTCTTAACGCCACGGAAGTAAAGTGTAATAAATGGATAGTGACCACGCACAGTCGAATTAATGTTCTTATAGAGTCCCCTGGTGTATAAATAGAGAACTAAAAAAATTAACTGAGAAACCAGCAGGAATAGGTAAAGATGTCCAATTATAAACTGATAGAGCGGTGCTAAATCAGTACAAAACGATGCTTGGTCCAAGCAAGCTTGGTAAACAACGCATTTTTAGGGCCTGTAATTCTGCAACTCCTGCGATGCTGCACACTGGTTGATTTGCAATTTTGTCCGGAATTCTGATGTGCATGAACTATGATGGTGCACATTTTAATTTGTGTGTACATAGACTAGTCAGTGGATTAGTTGTTCTTGGATTGTACGAACTTTACGTTTGTCTGTTGTTATATTGGTTCCAGATGTTTACTGCTTTCACATGTCTGATCATTGCTGCTAGAGGTTTGTTGAACCAAGTATTGTTTTGTACTAATTTACACCGCTCAAATTGATTCGACAATAAGAGCTTGTAATTTCGCCCCAGAGCTCAAAGATAGAGCGTCGACCGGCAGTTCAGAGATACAGGGGTTCGGTTTCCGGTTGGGGCAGCAGGGTTGTTTACAATGGCGCTCAAACAAGGCTAGTGCAAAGGTTAGAGCAGACGTAGGTTAGTGCAAAGATGTCGAAGGTCAGAAAGTGACACTATTACGACTAGTACGTATTCAGTGGATTCTGGAAGTTTGGTCGCCAATTTCAAATCGAGAGAATAACGACCGCGTAGGGTACTTACACGAGTAAAAATATTAGTAGCAGGAGGCTAACCTGAGGTAAAAATAGCAGATAGTGGTCAGTCAGATTGTCCGTTTCCCGCCAATCTGACATTAGACCGTGGAGAATGCAAAGTTCACTTTAACGATAAGAGTCTGCAATTTCGTCTCAGCTCAACGGTAGACTGTCGACTGGCCAGTTCAGATCTCCAGGGCACGATTCCCGGTTGGAGCAGCATGGTTCTTTACAGATTCATTTTGCACTTTGACTTTTTCTTCTTATATATATTGGTTTCTGAATTAATTTTATTAAGTTCCGCATATCGTCACTACGGGGCGTTACACGCATGTTCAATCGACTGCGCATGGTCACTTTTATATCAATATACGTAACTTCCATGGAGCTAGGATATGCTGTATGTGAGTTAATTAGTTACAGAGGGTATATAGATGTTCTTTAAAAAGTATGTGTGCATAATCGGTGGCCGCGATATATCACGAACGAAAAGAAAGTTTTTAATGACTATTTAAAATTGTCATATTATTCGAATTTAAGAACCCTATTGATTTTAAATTTCATTGAATTTTCATAGGTCCTCAAGTGTTCCGTTAAATTGTTAAAAATGTTTAAGAACAATCCTTTTTTAAGTTATAATTTAAAAGGAATGGTGCGCATTTTATAAATGATGAACACTTAACAAGATTGCACATTTGAATAAATTTGCTATAAATAATCAAAAGCTATATTACATAAAATATTAAATATCATTAAATGATTTCACTTTTCATGAACAATATTACAAGAACATCTATAAATATGAATCCTTTGAATTTTGTGATTAGTTTACGATTTTTGTAATGCTGTGGCGTCAAAACGGAAAACTGTTATAAATACGACTCGCTTTGTAATAGTTTAGCAATTTGGAACCAAATTTCAGCCACGGCCCTTTTGTTTGCTGCAATATTGATTACATGTCAATGGCATTTTTATAGGGATATTTCACTTGTGTATGAATAGGGCATTATCAGTTCTTAAATACAATAACCAAAAAGTCAGATTTTAATTTATGTAAAATCAATCCAATGTCAACAACATTGCAGTATAGCTCTTTCTATTTTTACACCTATTTGTCAAAATCGCGTTCTGTAACTGCATGATTACTGTAATAATACATTTTATTTTTCATAGTAATTGAAGATTTTTTTTTAAAATTTGAATATGAAAAGATACCAGTACGATTTTGCAGAGATTTCGATGTAGTTATATCTGACGGAATAAAATTCCAAATGACATAGATGCAACATTGTTTGTATCCAAATATTAAAATAAGGCCCACAATAAATCTAGTTTATTGGAATGTGAAGTATCTTCAAGTTTAACCACTGAATAAATAAATGAATTATTAAGATAATTATCTGCCTTAAATAATTTCTGATTGAAAAAATACATCCTAATAATTCACAATTACGCAAGAATTAATTCAATGAACCATAGGAAATATGGCTATAATTATAGCATTTTTACCTTCTTTGCATTCTTGCTGTTATATTTAATAAGAAGAAACATTTTCGTAATTAGTAATCGATAAAATATTTTAAGAAATATGTTTTACGTCGGAATAAATATTGTTTTGATGCATTTCATCTTTACTCGTGATTTTTTTTTCAGTTTTGTAGCACCTCTGTACGTTTCCCAATGCAATGAAATACATAAAAGAAGAAAAACATTCACTGCATAGAAATTGAAAAGAAATGCCTTTCATCAGCAAAACATTGTTTTTCTTTTTTTGATGTAGTAATGGGTTTGGAGAATCTAAGAAAAGTATTTCATTGAATGGAAATATGCTGGGATTGATTGAGTGAAGGTATAATATATTATTATTTTCCGATATTTCCTGTGATTCAAATTTTTATTTTTGAGTTACAATTTGTAGAACACTAAACAGTAAAATTACGCATCTTCCAGTCTGAAAAATAAATAAATAAAATCAGCTGATCTGAGAGAAGCAGAAAATGTTTATGTTAAATAAAGAATGTGACTAGAAACACCAAATAGGCAGCACATGACTTTCCCAACAGCGCAAGTTCACTTTTTTTATTTCACAATGCAACAAATTTAAATTATTTTCAGACAATAATATTGATAATTTTCTGATATTTTATCCAATTTGCATTTCAAATGCATCGTCGTTTCATTTGGTAATTTAATGCATTTTAAAACATCTTCAACTACAAAAAATTAAAAATATATATCTCGAGAACGGTTCTTCCTAGAGTCATGAAGTCAGTTTTATTTTCGCTTTGCTGTCAAAAATTACATGAAAAACAAGTATATAATTAATATATTTCAGCAATTTCAGCTTTTAATGAACTTTGTGGGCCATTTTACAAAAACGGATTAGTTTTTCTCTTCTGATGCCAGATCTAACTTACTACCAATTAACTCTAACATTGAACTTAACTTCTAAACGTTATAAAATTTCATCAAATAGTTTTTTAATATTTGGAAGAAATAGTTAAAATGTTACCCCCTCCCCCCGTCTTCAGCTCCTTAAAATTAAAAAAGAATCTTCAATTTCATGAGAATGGTCCATCTTAGAGTGATGGAGTTGGCTTTCATTTTTCCGCCGTTGAAACTTACGTATAAAACAAGCATTTAATTGATACATTTGACCATATTAAATCTTGAATTATATATTTTGACGAGATTTGCGGCCATTATGCAAAAAAAGAAAAGCAGATTCTATTTTTTGTCCTACTAGTTCCAAAATCTAATCAGCACCATGGTAAAAAAACAACTGACTTATATGCCAAATTTTGTGCAATTTGTTCAATTAATTTCTCAGCTAGAGTGGATACATATGATTTTTGAAATCCATTTTATAATGAAAAAAAAAAAAAAATCCAGGATATTTTTCTCTAGAATCATAATAAAATCTAATCAACACCAGGGTCACCACAAGTAACTTACCTACCAAATTTTATGGAATTTGGTCAATTAGTATCTGTGCTAGAGAGAAAACATATATTGCACAGACAGGATAAACGCGCACACACACACACACACACACAAACACGCACAAGCACAGAAAGGACAGATGCACACACACACATACACACACAAACACGCACAAACACATACAAACACACGCACAGACACACATACACAAACACGCACAAACACACGCAAACACACACACACAAACACACGCATACAAACACAAACACAAACACACGCTCACACAAACACAAACACAAACACGCGCAAACACACACACACACATACACACACATATCCGCCACTCTAAGAATAGTGTTTTTGGGTTCCAGAGTGCTCGAAACGTGTAGTTTCATTGGAAACTCGAGTTGCGATTTTAAATACCATTCCAATAATTTTCCTATACGTATATCATGTACTGTAAGGGAAGTAATATACATTATCATGCATTTTATGGAAAGTGAAATTTCTTTGATAATTTCAACTCCGATACTTGACTGATATGTACAGTTTTGTCACGTCACTCTATTCTTCTTTTTATTCGCACTAGAGCTTCTTCAAAGGGATTGTACACTGTACACTGTACAGTGTAAAGTGCATTTGGGAACACTTCATGGATTCACAAGGACTGGCACTGTATTCACAAGGACTGGCCAAACGCACGTCGCATTCAAACTCGACTCATACGAATTCGACGACTACAGAATGAACCTTTTGGCCACAAGGAAACTCTATATCTGACACAAAATAAGACACAGTTTAACATCGACACTGTTAACAAAGTTCTTGTGACATGATTTCTTTGCTTGAAAAACTTTGCATTTCCCAAAGGAAAATAACTGGATTTTTTCCAACTTATCTTCCAGGTAAAAAATTCTTAAGGACATTTTGACAGTATAAATGAATAATTTTGTAAAGAATTACGGAAATAAAATTTAAATGTCTATGTATTAAATGCTATCATCCTGCATATATAACCGCTGGCATACAGAAATTCCTTTATTCGTCTGAGGGCTTAGCCATATCAGACGATTTGAGTTGAAAGTTGGTGCCAATGTATTCCATACAATTAAAAAACAATCCTTTAGATTTCTGTGCTATGCAGGGGAAATATTTTATATTATGAAACAAAAAATCTGATATAGGCAGCACATTAAAATCGGTACAGACATTAATAAATTGTCTAATTTTTCATTTCATAAGGAATTGGAATTAGTTAAATTGCAGAAAATATCATGAATAATTTTAACTCTTTCTAACATAGTTGTAAAGTGTTTATGATTTTGTTCATTCGGCCTGTCTGTCTGTGCGTTCGCCCGATAACTGCCGTAAAAATGACTTTATCAAAATGAAATTTTATTATGTTGTTGAGACGGTTTGTGGGACACATGGGGATGTAGAAGAATAATATCACCCAATATGAATTTTATTTAACCCTGGTTGAAAAAGTGAAACACATTGAACCCTATGGGACCTAATTTTTCAAGCATTTCTTAAGCGGGGTTAAAATTTACAAATTGTTTTACACATTTTAGGAAATATTAAATTATCACGTAAAATGTGTAAAAGAATTCATCAAATTATGTTAAGTATTTTTTAAATAAAATTTGAAATAATAATTACACCCATATTACGTGGGGCGCGGTAGCCCATTGGTTAGAGCGCTGGAGTTGCACTCGGTAGGCCCGGGTTCGATTCCAGCCACTGCCAAAACTGCCGCCGTGTTCATGCGGAGTACGATCACGTGAAACATGTGGGTCCGAAAGTCCTTCCGAGAGGTTGGTGGTAGGGGAAGGAGGGTACGGTCCCTGTGAATGCCTCCCCCACTGGGTTCCGGTCGAAATTGGGTGGCACTTCCCGACCGTCCAAACAGTTACCTTACACCTTTCTGGTAGGTCGGACGGTCTGGGTTTCAACAACAACCCATATTACGTGACTCATCACCTGACTCATTGCAAAATGAAATATAACATCCATTTGGTTTCCGCTTAGAGAAAATTGGGATTTTTCAGGAACACTAATATTTATATTTAGTGTTTTATCCGCCGTAAAAAAAAGTTATTTTTGCATATTATCTGTGCATCTAAATTCTGTGCTAACGCAGATACAATATTTTTTATTTTGGATTGTCACTAAACTATGATTATTTCCACAAGCAAACATAATTTTGACATATGCAGTATGTAAGCAAATCATCGATTGTAAGATGAGTTGTATAAGTATTACTTTATTTTTTAACGCAAAATGTAGTCTGGAATATAGGTGATATGAATAAAATATGCATGAATTGATTTTACATAGAGAACCAGTATGTTTTATAGCATTGCATTTTTTTAAAAAAGTTTTACGTTTCCAAGAAAAATAAATTATTGCTGTACTGTGACAATCACAAAAACATCACCGCTGAATGCATTGCATTTTAGAGATGTTTAAATAAAATTGCATTTCAATTGGAAAATGTTTTATAATCAATGCTTTATACATGATTAATCTTTCTTGTTTATTATATTCAATTAGCATTTTACATGCTTCGTTTCATTTGAAAAATTAATAAACATTAAAGTCTCCAGCTCATCAAAATTAAAAAATATGATGTGGGCAACACATGACTTTTCTTATATACTGCAATGAATTTCCTACTTTTACAGTTAAAAAAAATGTTATTCTTATAGTAGATACTTATAGAAATACATGATTAATATTTCTTGTTTATTATATCCAATTTGCATTTTACATGCTTCGTTTCATTTGAAAAATTAATGAACATTAAAGTCTCCAGCTCCTCAAAATTAAAACATATGATGTGGGCAACACATGACTTTCCTTACATAATGCAATGAATTTACTACTTTTACAGTTAATGTGTAAAGTAGTGTTACAGTTAGTACAAAAAATGTTATTCGTATAGTAGATACTTATATTATTTCCAAGATATTGAATTTTCTTCAATTAGTAGTCATTTTCATTGATTTAGCATCATTTTTATTAAATTGGCGAGATTTTTATTCATTTGGCAACAATTAAAAATATCGCCAAGTTGGCGACATTCCGCCAAATTTGTCGCCAAAATCTCGCCAAGCGTTATGGACGGAAAAATGAGTTATTTTTACAGCAGATAAATGACTGTTGGCGTTCAAATACAAAAGTATTACTCAAAGTATATATTTCATGAATGGAACGAACTAGATCCACGAGAATGATGTCATCAAATTTATCGCATGATATTACATATGAAAAGGGAACATGTTTCTCAATAGGAAATATTTTTTTTTATTTTATATAACTTTTTGATAATTTTTTTTAAAAATGTGCAATATTTCGGGAACGGTTCATGTTAGCGTTTTAAAATTTATGTCAATCGTTTTCTAATGAAAAATGACATAAGAAATGTCTATTTGCGTAACTTTATCAGCGGTTTTGATTTTTGACGATTTTTTCAAAATTTCACTCGACAATTTAGGGGGGTTCTGTACATTCGATTGCGTATAAAAACAATAGGCTTCCAGTGTTTATGGATTGTGATTTCTGTACTAAATTTCGTTCCAATCGGTCCATTCGTTCGTCAGTTATCGTCTCCACACACACACACACACACACACACACACACACACACACACACACACACACACACACACACACACACACAGACATCATCTCAAAAATGCTTGATTCGTGATCTGGGATGCTTGAAACGTGCTCTCCCGTCGAAAACTCGAAATAGAATTTTCGACCCCGTCACAATACTTTCTTTATACATTATGTATATAAGGAAATTAAAAAAAAAAAAAATCTTGAGAACGGGGTTCTTCTTAGAGTCGTTGAGTCCGTCTTTCGCTTTGTTGTCAAAAATTACATGAAGAACAAGTAATTCATCAATATATTTAGGCAAGTTTAATCATTTAATTTTGAGTTTCCTAATCTTTGCGGGCATTTTGACAAAAAAGTGTCGGTTATATTCTTCGAAATTATGCCAAAATTGAATTAGTATCAGAATAATCCTCAATGTACTTAACTACTAAATTTAAGAAATATTTAAAAATAATTTTTTAAAAGTAGTGAACATTTTCTTCAGTTTGCAATTAAAACATTCAAATATGTCGAGAACGGTACGTCAGTAATAAGGTTGGTCTTATTATTTTAATCCTTAAGATTCATGTATAAAACAAACATGTAATTGATTAATTGGGAAAAACGTAGTCTTTTTTTTTTAGATTTTGGCAAATTTTCCGGGCAATTTCACAAAAGAGTCAGGTGAGTTCTTTCCGAATAGTACCAAATATAATCAGCATCAATTTATAAGTGATTTATCTTCCAAAGTCTGTGAAATTTATTCAATTAGCTTTTCAACTAGATTGGATACATACTTTTTTGCACGACATTTCGCAAAAAAAAGAACGGTTTTTTGTACTGAAGGCAACAGAGTAGGCCCACAAGTGAATTTTTTACTAAATTTTGGTCCAATAGTTTTTAGCTAGAGTAAATACATGCACACAGGCACATGCTTCTTCTTAGACCCAGACCGTCCGACCTTCAAGAAAGGCATAAAGTATATGTTTGGACGGCAAGGAAGTGCCACACAATTTAGACCGAAACCCAGAGGGCGAAGCATCCAAAGAGACCGTACCCTCCTTCCCCTACCACCAACCTCTCGGAAGGACTTACGGACCCACAAGTTTAACGTGATCGTACTCCGCGTGAACACGGCGGCATTTTGGGCAGTGGCGGGAACCGAACCCGGGCCGACCGAGTGCAATTCCCGACCGTTAACCACCGGGCTATCCATCCTCACACACGCACATGCTAAAATAGTTTTTCGGGTTCTAGAATGCTCGAACCGTGCCGATTTGTCAAAAACTCGAGTTACGAATTACGACCAGTGTTTCGACCAGTCATATATCTGGGTAGACGACGACGACAGGGTACACTGGAAATGTAAATATAGTAGTTATAAATTAGGTATACTTATATACTACATCACTCAATAAGTCTCCGGTCTAACTAAGAAAAAAATTTTTTTTTAGAAATTCGACTTTATTCATCAACATACTCTCCTTCAAGAGTGATACATTCATTCCAACGCTCCTCTAACTTTCTGATGCCTTTTTTCTAGAACGACGTGTCTTTGCTCTCAAAATAGGCCTTAGTTTCGGCAATCACTTCTTCATTTGAGCCAAATTTCTTTCCCTGGAGCATCTTTTTGATGTCTGTAAAAAGCCAGTAGTCGCTGGGGGCCAGATCTGGAGAGTACGGTGGGTGAGGAAGCAATTCGAAGCGTAATTCATATAATTTGACCATCGTTTTCATCGACTTGTGACACAGGGCATGTCTTGTTTTTGGTCCGGTGTGAGCAAACGCGGTACCCACTTTGAAAGGAACTTACGCATGCTCAAATTTTCGTGGAAAATTATAAACACACTACCTCCTGATATATTTAAGGTGTCAGCTATCTCACGCAACTTCACTTTACGGTCTTTCAAAACTATTTTGTGGACTTTTTTTATGTTTTCCGGAACAACTGCCGATTTTGGGCGACCAGAGCGTTCAGCATCATCGGTGTTTTTACGACCGCGTTTAAATTCAGCATACCAGTCAATAATAGTTGATATCCCTGGTGCAGAGTCTCCATAACGCTTATCAGGCCACTGTTTGGCTTCAACAGTATTTTTCCCCATCAAACAACAATGTTTAATCAACACACGAATTTTTTTCTTATCCATTGTTTTGAAAATTACAAAACTGCGGTCACTAAAACCACTGTAACCTGTAGACTAATCGTCAGAATGTCAAATTTTGACTCGTATCGTTTGAAGATTGGTACTATCCAGAAATCATATGGGTCTGTCAACAGTGTTGCCATATATGTGTCAGACCGGAGACTTATTGAGTCAAGTGTATTATTTATATAGGACAAGTAGAAAACTTGCCAATCTAATATTTCAAATTTGTGTTATTTGAGTAGGACACAAGCCATACACACACATATACATAAAAAAGATGATTTTTATTGTAAGACAAATTTTACTTTTCCTTTAATACATGGTAATGTATACAGGGTATCCCAAAAAGATTGAAACTAGCTTCAATGCTTTACCTGATGGATATAGGTGGGCAATATAAATATACAAAAATGTTGAAAGTAAGATATGAAATAAGACTACGTTAAAGAAATAGTCCCCTCATTAATTTTCAGGAAGTTACACTTTTTATATTTTTATACAACCCCCTTAGACAAATTTGGTCAATCAGTAAATTTTTATTTTAATGCAACAAGATCATTAAAAAAACGCATATCTGTATCTTTAAAATCAACTGAATTATAATAAAGGAAAAATATCTGACTTATGCCACTTTTCCGTATCATGTTTAAGACTGTTTCATCTGTGCAAATCGGGATCATAAACAAATTGCGATGGAAATAGGTTACATCAAGAGCCAACGGCTCTACCGTGCTGAAAACACCGGTTCTCGTTAGATCACCGAAGTTAAGCAGCATCGGGCCCGGTTAGTTCTTGGGTGGGTGACCACCTGGAAACACCGCGTACTGTTGGCTCATATCAGTCGACGTGGTGGCCGAACGGTCAAAGCGAGCGTTTCCAGCGTTGATCGGCCGCCACGTTGTGGGTTCGAGTCCCACGTAAGACATGAATGTTTGTGTTGTTGGGCGCAATGTGTTCCCACCCCCGCTGGTGCGCTGGGGCAACGTCCTTGATGGCTAAGAGGTTCACTGTTCTGACGGATCTATAAGCGAAGGTGAAAGAGTCAATGCCTGGTCATTGAAAAAAATAGTTTACATCAAAAATACGAAATATGTGTCAAATTTTTATATCACGAATACATCTAAATAAAGTATTACACAGACAGATATCATATAAAGAAGAGGTACTCACTAAGCTGTTGGGTATCCTATGTGTTATTATCCAGTTTTATATTTTTTGTGATATGTCACAAATGTACACTTCTAATTTGATATATGGTCCCCATTCACAATGCTCAGTTTTCAATTAAATGTAACTCACTCAATTTGAAAGATACAGATATGCGTTTTTTTAACACTTTACAACATAATTGAAAAATGTTTACGAATTTATTTTAACACTTTGCAACATAGTTGAAAAGTGTTTATGACTTTGTTTATTCTGTCTGTCTGTCTGTCTGTCCATTAGCACGATAACTGCCGTAAAAATGACTTTATCAAAATGAAATTTTAATAAGTTGTTCAGGCGGTCTGTAGGACCTATGGTAAAATACATTAATAATATCACCCACTTAGTTTAGGATTGAACGCTGGTTGGCGAAATGAAATACATTGATACCTATGGAACCTAATTTTTCAAACATATTTTAAACGGATTTAAAATTCGCAAATTGCTTCGAAAATTTTAGGTAATATTCAAATTGTTCCATAAAATATATATAAAAGAAATTCAGCAAAAGTCAGTAGTTTTTTAAATATGATATAAAATAATAATTACGCCCTTTATATGGAGAGATCACGTGACCATTATATAAAGATATCACCTGACTCACCTCAAAATAAAATATGTCATCCATCCTGCACCAATGATTTTAAATACAACAAGCTGTAAGATGTGTTATATAAGAATTCTTAAATTTCGTTAACGCAAAATTATTTAGTACTGGAGTCTACAATATAGTTTATACGAATGAAACAGTCACTGATTTTACACAGAGAACAGACGATTTTATAGCAGACTTCTTTAGTGCAGTTTTAAGCACAGAGTTAAATTACTTTTATCTTCATGGTTTCAAATTTTTAAGTAAACTATATTATTGTAGTATTGTGATGAATGAAAGAAATGTAATAAAAGTGTATGAATGAAATATTTACTTCTTTTACATAGAGAGCCAGGCAATTTATATTTCAGTGAATTTATTTGAATAAAGCTCATTTTTTCGATGATGGTTTAAGTTTTCAAATATAATGCACTATTGTAGTACTGTGATAATTTTGAAAATATTAACGCTGAGTGTATCGCATTTTAGAGATGTTTAAATAAACTTGCATTGCAGTTGGAAAGTGTTTTATAATCAATTCTTTATGCATGATTGATCTTTCTTGTTGTATTTCCACTTGCCGTCTGGAATGAGAAGATGAAACATTCATCGTGGTCGCAGACAATTCGGAGATGGAATTCTTTGTTCGCAGATGAAATTGAAATAAGTTTCGAGGGATTTTGTTCAATCTTTAAAAATCTGTATGAAAAAAAAATCAAATTTTTAGAAAAACGGACTTTTGAGGTCGATGCACGATTTCTTTGTTTTCAGTTTAAAAAATTAGAGATATTAACTAGAAATTTGAAAAATATATCTTTTTACATTTTCACAAATAACTTTTTCACAAATTGATTAAATTTTTCGAAATTGTAAGGTTTTGGAATAAGGATGTACATACATATAAACATACATACATATAACGGCTTTCTGATTTTAACGGTCTAAATTTATCGCGCATCGCAAATACAAACGACATTTTTGCATTAAATAGAAAATTAAGATAAAAGTCCGCTCTTTTTCATTTCACTCTAACTACAATACATGAGAGTATATGGTGAAATATTGAAATGGGTCTAACCTGCAACTGGGATTAATTGGGTATATATTGGTTATATGACATCTAACAGTTAAAGTTTTCTTCAATGTCTTGCGTGATAAAAAAATAGAAAATCAAAATTACACTAAGCAGGTTCGATTCTGTGTGAAGGAACAAGCTAATCTATTAATTACAAAACAGTTAAAAGAATTTTTTTAGACGGAATTATCTTTTCAAAACGCAGAGTTTTACTTTTTTCAGACTTACAAACTGAACCTGTTGGATAAACGTTGTAACTGAGAGTAAATCATTTATGAGATGAGTCATATATGCAAAACAGGATGTCAGCATTTCATTGCAATCCAAATCCTTTAGTTCCAACGCATGTGTTGTCGCTTCCAACAATGTAACACGCATGTGAACAAACCTCCACTGCTCCAATTAGCAGGGTCCAGTGAGCGATGCCGCGCGCCAACAGGAGAAGCAATCCTTTCATGAGCAGAATCAAAAATCTGTATTTTTAAGTTTTGGGTCAAAAATTCACTACTAATAAAAAAAAAAGTTATTAAAAAAATAGAATACGAATATATACACCCCACAGTTTTGCCAAACTATAGAATTGTGCTAAATATTTATTTTCTTAAGCAGCAAGATAAAAATAATATCTTATCAAAAACCTTCATATGTTGGTGTATTAAAAGTATATAAACAATATGAAGAAATTGTGTTATGGATTCGTTTTAAAGATAGTTAATGATAACTTTCGTCGGTTTTACCGTTCTTTGGGCTTATTGCGGATGCTACCAATATTGATAATTGTCAGTTTAAAGTTGTATGAAATGTAAGTTAATTGGATACTTCGAAATTGTTTTACATTTTGCCATCCGAAAAGCGCCGAATGGACAATTCAGCATCAATAACATTCTGCTGCGCAACATAATTTTACTGTGACAGAAGTAAATTCATTGCATTATATAGCGATTATAAGCATGATATAGTTATGTACTGCTCACAACAGATTTTTGTTAAGAATTGGTTTTATTTAAAACGCCTTCTAAACTTCTGTAATAATTATTTGTTAGCGTCTTAGAAATGACGCGATTACTTATAAAGTAAAACATTAATGATAAAAGGGCAGAATATCACTATAGGTGTAAAACATCACTAATCTGGCGACTCATTTAGCGAAATATTTCCAATTTGATTATATTTTGCCCCAGAATGACAAAAATATCGTTATAATTGCAACAAGAAACATCAATCATGCATTAGATCAATCATGCATTGATTAAGAAACAACTGCAATGCAATTTTATTTAAGCATCTCTAAAATGCGATATATTAAGAGGTGATATTTTTAAAATTATCACAATACTAAAATAATTTGTTATAATTGAAAACTTCATCGAAAACAAATGAACTTTATTCAAATGTCGTCATCGTAATACGAGCAAATAAATCACCTGGCTCTCTGTATAAACGCAGTGAATATTTCATTCATAAACGTTTTTCCATTCCTTAAATTCAGTATCGATATTTTAAAAGTTATCACAATATTATATTAATTTATTTTATTTAAATACTTAAAACCATGGAGGAAACTTTCTAACTCCATGCTTAAAATTTTGAAAAAGACAAATCTATAGAATTGTCTGCTTCTCTGTAAAATCAATGAATGTTTCATTCATATCAGCTATATTTCAGACTCCAAAGCTAAATAATTTTGCGTTGAGGAAATTCAGCAATTCTTATACAACTAATTTTACAGCTTGATGTGTTTACATTCTCCATACTTGAAAATTAGGCTTCGTTGTAGAAATAATCAAAGTTTGATAACCATTTAAACTCACCAATATTGCAATTCCGTTGGTGTAGTATATAGTATAGATGCGCAAAAAAAAAATTAAAAATAAAGCTGTTTCAGGATGGTTGCAACACTAAATATAAATGAAAAAGTACTTTAAAACTAACGATTTTGACACAAGATTGATGTCATATTTTATTTTGAAGTGGGTCACTTGATCTCTTCATATTATATGCGTGCAATTATTATTTTAATTTCTATTTAAAAAAACCACTGAAAAAACATATTTTGTTTTAATTTGTTTTGTATATTTTAGGGGATAATTTGAATATTTCCTAAAATTTCGAAGCAATTTGTGAATTTTAAATTCGCTTAAAATACTTTCGAAAAATTAGGTCCGATTGGGTTCATTGTATTTCATTTTTTCAACCCGGGTTCAATCCAAAACTAATTGGGTGATATTTTTCATTTAAATTCCCATATGTACCACAGGCCTTCTCAACAACATACTAAAATTTAATTTTGATGAATCCATTTTTACTGCAGTTATCGTGCGAATGGACAGACTGACAGACTGACAGGCAGACAGACAGACAGATAGAGTGGACAATGTCATAAACACTTTTCAACTATGTTGTAAAGTGTTAAAAATGACGCTAATTGAGGAAAAATGATACAAAAACGATGACTTGTATTACTAAAAATATAGACTTTATTGTTTATTGCGGATATTAACAATTTTGATTGCTGCGCGAAATATAAGGTAATTGGGTACTTGAAAATTTTTGTATTTTGTCATCCGAAAAAGCGCCAAATATTCAAGTTAACACTAAAATCAATATGCCGTAGATCTTAAACATTATTTTTTCACTATAGAAAAAAATCAAATCCATTGCATTATATAGCAAATGTCATATGCTGCCAACATCAGATTTTTTGTTTTATTGACAAGCTTCATCAAATCCCAATTCCTTTTCAAAATAATATTTTTACACAAAACAAATGAAAGCTTTTAGTGTTCACTTAGAATGGATTTATTCCTTCAGTTTGCTCTGAACAAATATATCTTCTGACAATCACAAGAATCTTATTTTCCTCTCATTCTAAAAGGATACTGAAAACGAAACTTGACTTTTGTGTTTATATTTGGCGTGAATAGATTATTATTCGCTATGCAATTTCGTTGATACGAGCACGTGAAAAACATCGAAGATACTTTTTAAATAATTAAATACATTTCTAATAAAATTTGACAGTGAATTTCTATCACAAATAATGTAATGACAATTCATAAATCGTAGATATTTTTCCTATAAGTTGTGCTCTTGTATAATTTACATCCATTAATTTGACATCAGATTTAACAGTATCAATCCCAGTTCCGATAATATAATACATATTTTACTATTGTTAATTGAAAATGAAAGATTTTGCACAATCATTGACAATTAAAATAATTATATTTAAGAAATTGGCAAGAGAAACATCATATTATTTAATCTTTAATCCGAAACTGTTTTATAATTTGTCAATGTATCCTCTCTCTATGATATCAAAGCTGATCAATTTTTAATTAAATGGCGGGCTAACGACGCAACCATTAACGACGCAACCATTGACGAACTTTTCTGTAAATATTTTAACAGTCATGAAAATTCTGATCATTCTATGTATGCAATATACAAAGTTTAAAATCACTATAAAACAGCATTTTAATTACATTTGTGAAACCACGATACCGATTACCTTTACTTTTAATTATTATTTTCCTGCTAACTAACAGCCTATTAGATCATCCAAACTGAATAACCAATCACATCGCTAGCTAGGTAAAACTGCGGATTCAGTTTGGAAGATTATCAAGTTTTCGATAGATCATGTCTTTTCAGCCAGTCTCAAAGGTATTTGTACGCGGGAGGTTTTTAACAAAGCGTTCTTGTAGAGATCCCCAGCTGCCAAGGTTAATGTTGGTAGTCCGTCATTCGGCTTGACAGCAAAAATAAGCGGTTCGCGTGGATCCTTAGTATCTAGCTTGTAACTAATATCATATTTGTATAGTGGGTTTTGCGTAGGTGAAATGAATACGATAAGTAAGGATATTATTTCAACTTGTACGTAAATGTTTTTTCTGTGTCGTTTAGGTCATCACATTACGGTGTGAGTCATACTCGTTCTGTTGATTCAGTCTGGTAAGAATCTTTGTACTTTGATTGAATAAATATGTAGTATACTTTTACATGTGCATCTGTGTATACTTACCTAGAATTTAAAAGGGGTAACTGAATGTTTTTCAGCAAGAAAGTATATTTTTAAGTTTAGAATAAGTTTCCTTAAGGTAGCACTACCTCAAGGTAGCACTCTACCTTAAGGTAGTACTCTACCTCAAGATAGTACTCTACCTCAGGGTAGTACTCTACCTTGATTCTAGAGCTTTTTATGCTGCTATTTTTATACATAAAGATTTTATTTTGTATAATCCGAGAAATTCATTTTGTCAGTTACAATATTACCGTTATTAATTACAACATAATTTCATTCATTAACTCGTAATATTGTGGGACCTAACAATTGCCATTGTAAGACCGGTTTTGCAACATGGTTAAACCAGAATAACCATGTTTTTTCACATATAAAATGTTTCTATTATCGACCTATAATACTATAGATGCTGCTACATACCTCCAACTGCATGGTATTTGTTGAATACTTTCTAATTGCTGCCCCTCCATGGCATTGACTTGGTTCTTTAAGTGACACAAGGACGCTTATTTTCTGGAATATTCGCTCCGTTAATTTCGAACTTTTAAAACCGTCTCAATGTTCGTGAGCGACTCGACAGTTCTTTTATAGTTAAGTAATAATATTTAAACATGGCTTCGGGGAATGATTTTATTAGTTATGGGCTTATTATTTATGTTAGCCCCACACCCCTTATCAGTGTTGCAGCTCAGAGACTGGTCTTTGATTGGGAGCTGACTGACCCCTTCATATCCGGGTTAGTGTGAAATGTTAGCGTGTTTTTCAGAAGGTCTGTGAAACATATGGGAATATAAATGAATATTATCACACAAATGAATTTTGGATTGAGCCCGGGTTGATAAAATAAAATACATTGAACCCTGTGGGACCTATGTTTTCGAACATTTTTTAAGTGACATTAAAATTTACAAATTGCTTTGAAAGTTTTAGAAAATATTCAAGTTATCCCATGAAAAATATGAAAAAAATTTCAACAAAATATAGTCGGTAGATTTTTAAATAAAAATTAAATTAATAATTACACCCATATTATATGAAGAGATCACATGACCCACTTCAAAATAAAATATGGCATCCATCTTGTGCCAAAATCGAGATTTTTAAAGTTCTTTTTAATTTATATTTAGTGTTGTATCCGTTCTAAAACCGCTTTATTTTTGCTTAATTTCTGCGCATCTATATTCTGAAACAACACAATTACAATATATTTGAGTTTAAATGATCATCAAACTTTGATTATTTCTACAACGAAGTATAATTTTCAATAATGGAGAATGTATACACATCAAGCTGTAAGATGTGTTGTATAAGAATTGCTGAATATCTTTAACGTAACATTATTCATCTCTAGAGTCTGCAATATAGCTGATATGAATGAAACATTCATTGATTCTACATAGAGAAGAAGACGATTTTATTGCAGACTTTTTCTATGAAGTTTTAAGCATATAGTTAAATTACTTTTTCCTCCATGGTTTTAAGTTTATAAGTAAAAGAAATCATTGTAGTGTTGTGATGAATGAAAGGAATGGAATAAAAGTGTATGAATGAAAGATTTACTGCTTTTACATGGAGAGCCAGATGATTTATAGTTTAGTGACGTCATTTGAATAAAGTTCATTTTTTTCGATAAAATTTTAAGTTTTCAAACAAAATAAATTATTGTTGTATTGTGATAATTTAAAAAAAATATTACAGCTGAATGTATCGCTGTTTAGAGGTCTTTAAATAAAATTGCATTGTAGTTGGAAAGCGTTTAATAATCAATGCTTTGTGCATGATTCATCTTTCTTGTTAGTTAATACCTAGACAACCCCTGGTCCTAAAATCTCTGGAACTATGAACTAATTTTTAAGTGGGGTTATTCCATGTCTACCCCGAAAATTTCATTCAATTCGGTGCAGCTATTATCCCGTTATAATGTGACAAACATGCAGACTGACACATTTTCAATTTTATTAACACTTTACAACATAGCTGAAAAATGTTTATGACTCTGTTTATGCTGTCTGTCGGTCTATCCGTTCGCACGATTACTGCTGTAAAAATTACTTTATCAAAATTAAATTTTAGTGTGTTGTTGAGACGGTCTGTGGGACATATTATAATGTACATGAATAATATCAACCAATTTGTTTTTAACTGAACCCGGGTTGAAACAATAAAATACATTGAACCCTAAATGACCTAATTTTTCAAACATTTTTTTAGCAAATTTAAAATTCACAAATTGCTTCGAAAGTTTTAGGAAATAATCAATTTATCCCATTAAATATATAAAAACAATTTGAGCAAAATTTGAGCAAAATGATAATTGCACCCATATTATATGAAAAAATCGCATAACCCAATTTAAAATAAAATATGGCAACTCTCTTCTGTCAAAATAGTGATTTTATATAATCATCTTATATAATCATCTGTGTATTCGTCTTATATAACCGATTTTATATAATCGTCTTTTTAATTTATATTTAGTGTTGCATCCATCCTAAAACATCTTTAATTTGATTTTTTCTGTGCGTCTATATTCTGCTCCAACGCAATTACAATATATTTGAGCTCAAATGATCATCAAAATTTGTTTATTTCTACAACGAAGCCTAACTTTCACGTATGGAGAATGTAAACACATCAAGCTGTAAGATGAGTTGTATAAGAATTGCTGAATTTATTTAACGCAAAATTATTTAGCTCTAGAGTCTGCAATATAGTTGATATGAATGAAACATTCATTTATTTTACACAATGAAGAAGACGATTTTTTTGATGAAGTGTTAAGCATAAAGTTTAATTACTTGTACCTCCATGGTCTTAAGTTTTTAAATAAAATAAATTATTTTAGTACTGTTATGAATGAAATGAATGGGAAAATGTTACGAATGAAATGCTGCTTTTATAGAGAGAGCCAGGCCTGTTATTTTTTCTATGACGTCCTTTGAATGAATGTCAGTTGTTTTCGATGAAGTTTTCAAATAAATAAATTATTGTAGTATTATGATAATTTTAAATATATTACACAGGAATGTATAGCATTTTAGAGATGTTTAAACCAAGCAATTTATATTTCAATGCCGTCATCTGAATGAAGTTCATTTTTTCGATGAAGTTTTAAGTTTTCAAATATAATAAATTAATGTAGCATTGTGCTAATTTAAAAGACTTTACCGAGGACTGTATCGCATTTTAGAGATGTTTAAATAAAATTACATTGAAGTTGGAAAGTGTTTCTTAATCAATGCTATATGCATGATTGATCTTTCGTTTATTTTTATCTACCGTGAGTCGATTTGTAATTTTGATCCCGCTCAAATTTTAAGTTACGCTTGGCGACTCATTCTCTATCATGGCTCTATGCAATTCAAGTCTCCTCAGAGTTATCTTTTACGTCATTCTAAAAAAAGATCGGGGCTTGACTGTCCTTTTGAATTTCCTTTTTTCTGTATTAAAATAATATTTTACAATTGTACTTTTATCGTGATATACTTACATTATGAATCCGTTTAAAATATATTTATACTTTCTGTGTATATTTCTTGGATAATAATCTGTTCATTTACTAATTTTATTTTTATATATGCAAATTTGCTATGTTACCTATCTATATATGAACGATCCATATTTACTTTGCATGTCTTATAAGAAGTTTTAATAAAATACCTTCTGTCTAAACGCTGTGTCCTTTATCTTATTTATTTCTTTCTATTTGTCCAAATTGCTCGGGATATATTGTAACAACACATTAAGATTCGCAAAAAAATGTGTATGAAGGTATATTAGTTTTTACAATTTATCAGAAGTTTTTGAGATATTGCATTTCTTTTTGAAAGACTGCGATATTGCTTGAAATAATAAAGCTATTTCTGACAATATAGTAAGAAAAAAACCTACCGAACTAGTATTATTCTCTTATTTTGAAACATCTCACCCTCTTATTCAGTTCTGCTGTTCTGTTATTAATTTAATTTAAGACATTTTCACCGTTGTTTCTATGTTTAACCGTATTCGGACTGAAAAATTTAAACTTTATATTTGATCTTTGTTCTATTTTTTCCACCTGGCAATGTTTATAAATTGTATATATGTTGTACGAAACGAACTCTTGGTAATAGATAATCTGAACATGTTTGTGATATTCAAAACAAAAATAAAACAAAGTTCTACTGCTTTATCACAAACATGTTCTCAATGATTAGTTTGACCCTCTGCTTTATAAGACATTAATTTTAACGCTTTATATTAATCCTCGTAACATTCTACTCTATCAATCTTTCTTTAGGTGTAGGTGTCTTGTGTAGGTGTTACTTTTAGTGGTTACCAGTCATTTCCACCACACGAATCTTGGTTGGAAATGGAAAGTGCACTAAGATGTTACGTCTGCATCTGCTTACGAAATCATCAACATTTTTTTACATTTCTACTTATCAGTTACTGATTAAGAAAAGTATTTTTCATACATACTCACATAGAATAAGTTATTTCATCTTTCACAGTTAATAAAATCTCAATGATTAGATTGATTCTCTGCTTTATTTCTAAGGATTATGTAATGTATATTTCAAAGATTACTTTATGCATATTTCAATGTATATCTCCATGATCATTGAGATATACATTCTATATATCATTATATGTAATGTATATCTCATGATATGTAATGTAAATCTCAATGATTAGTTTGACCATCTGCTTTATAAGACATTCATTTTAATGCCTTATAGTATCTCTCGGAAAAATTTACTTTATCAATCGTTCTTTATCTGTAGGTGTTACTTTTAGTGGCTACTAGTCGTTTCAACCACACGAATCCTGGGTGAAAATGGAAAGTGCACTATAATGTTATGTCTGCTTCTGCTTCCGAAATCATAGACATTTTTCTAAATCTCACTTATCAGTTACTGATTAAAGAAAGTATTTTTCATAATCACTGCTCAAAATCATAAATTGTTTCACCATTCACATGTATTAAAATCTCAATGATTAGTTTGACTCTCTGCTTTATATGTAATGATTATGCAATGTATATTTCAAAGATTATTATATTTATATTTCAATGTATATTTCAATGATCATTGAGATATACATTGTATATCTCATATGTAATGTATGTCTCATGATAAGTAATGTATATCTCATGATATGTAATGTATGTCTTATGATAAGTAATGTATAATTGAGATATACATTACATATCTCATGATATGTAATGTATATCTCAATGATTAGTTTGACCCACTGCTTTATAAGACTTTAATTTTAACGCTTTATAACATTACTCGGAAAAATATACTTTATCAATCCTTCTTTAGGTGTAGGTGTTACTTTTAGTGGCTACTAGTCGTTTCAACCGCACGAATCTTGTGTGGAAATGGAAAGTTCACTAAAATGCTACGTCTGCATCTGCTTACGAAATCATCGACATTTTTCTAAATCTCACTTATCAGTTACTGAGAAGCATTTTTCATACATAGTCACTGCACAGAATCATAAATTGTTTCACCTTTCACATATATTAAAATCTCAATGATTAGTTTGACCCTCTGCTTTATATGTAATAATTATTTAATGTATATTTCAATGATTACTATATATATTTCAATGTATATCTAAATGATTATTGAGATATACATTGTATATGTCATGATATGTAATGTATATATCATGACATGTAATGTATAGCTCATGGTATGTAATGTATGTATCATGATATGCAATGTATATCTCATGATATGTAATGTACATCTCAATGATTATTTTCACCCCCTGCTTTATGTATGTTCTCAATGATTAGTTTGACCCTCTGTTTGTAGGACATTTATTTTAACGCTTTATAATATCGCTCTGAAAATTTACTTTATGAATTCTTATTTAGGTGTAGGTGTTACTTTTAGTGGCTAATAGTCAATACAACCGCGCGAATCTTGGGCGGAAATGGGAAGTGCACTAAGATATTGCGTCTGCATCTGCTTACGAAATCATCGACATTTTTCTAAATCTCACCTATCTGTTACTAATTAAATAAAGTATTTTTCATACACACTCACTGTTCAGGATCATAAATTGTTTCACCTTTCACAGGTATTAAAATCTCATGGCCACGCAATCTCATGTTTGCGTGAGAAACATCATTTGTTAAAGAGTTATGGGAAAATGCATTTAACTTCAGCGTGATATGTTTAAATTTAAAAGAATTTCCCCAATAAATCTGAAAATAACGTCGTCGACGATGTGCGCTGATGCATGAACATATACTAGTAAAAGAATTTCAAATTTGTCAGGATGAAAATAAATGGAGTGAAAGAGTAATGATATGAAATGTATGTGACATATTCAGTAAGGCATTATATAAATTCATTTATGTGAAATGCTTTAGTTAGCAGGTACTGAATAGTTAAAGTAACACCAATTCGAATAATTGTTATCAAACATTCTATCTTAAACCTAACAATTCCATTTTATACATCAAAATGCTATTGTGTCCATCCTCTGAACTGTTTGACTTAAATTTTGAGGGAGAAACTAAGTTACATTTTAATATGAAATCTGAAAGAGAAGAATTTTTTATATACTATACTTCAAATATAGGGAGAATTATGATATAATCGGCTCAGCTCAATAAATAGGGCGCTTTCTGTCAATACAAAGTTCTTTATTGCATCAATTAACTTTAATGTGGAGGTCGGGATGTTTTGGTCCCTCACGCTTCGATTTTATAATTGTTTATATTAAAACTAAAAAAAAAACGATATTTACTATAGTAACACAGTATTAATAATAGAAACATATTATAAAAATATATTTTACAAAACGTGAAATTTCAATACACGTTTCTACCATAAATATATCCTCAAACACACGATGCATTCTAGTGAATTGTTTAAAATTGTTGCAATAAAACGGAGTCTGGGGAATATTATAATGTAAGTTTTGACACCCTGTCATGAATTGTTAAATGCCAAGTATTAAAAACGTATTTCTCTCTGTCACGACCTCTTATAATTCGAAAACGACCCGACGGATTTGCATATTTTTCTACTGGCTAGATAAGTTTGATGAAGAATATATTTATATTAAAACATTTCTGAGTTAATACTACTTTATTATATAAACGTGGATATTATAAAATATGCTGTTGAACTAAATATTTTCTAAAATGCCCAATCTCATATGGAGGCAATGAGGCTAGATTTGGTGAGTGTTTTAATATGTTTTATTCTCACGGAACACCGAAATTAAATGTATGTTTTGTCGGTATGTAATTACCGCTTATAATTCAAAAAAGCATCAAACGATATACAAGGTAGAATAAAAAAGTTCGTAGACTGTACTGATATCTCCAACCCAGATTGGAGGAGAGGGGAATTATTTTACAGTGGCGTAAAGGCACATGTGAAGTGAGATATGAAAAGGAAGAAGCATGTTTTTTTTTCAGACAATGCGTGTCAGTGAACTGTAGTCGTTCGCATTCGTCGAAAACAGAAATGACGTTTGAAGAAGAACGTGCGAATATAAAATTCTTCCAGCGTTTGGGAAAATTGCAGACAGAAACATTGCACCTGCTGCAGGCGATTTCCTCAAACACTGGCAGAATTTGGCATTTGCACCTTGTTCTTCAAACGTCATTTCCGTTTCAGACAAACGCGAACGACTACAGTTCACTGGCACGCATTGTCTGGAAAAACCCTGTCCCTGCACTGCGGACCTGCTTCTTCCTTCTCATATCTCGAGTCACATGTCCCTCTACGCCAAGCTATCCCCTCTCGTCCAATCAGGTTTGGAGATATCAGCACAGTCTCCGCACCTTTTGATTCTACCTTCTACATATTTTCTTACGGTTTAAGCTTTATAATGAACACATTTATGGCTAATATTTTTAATAATGATTAGCCATATATCCACCTTTTTATTACTGTTTAGACATTTGCCATATTTTGTTACTGATTAGCCAAATTTTATATCACATCCGGGGCAATGGCGAGTTTAGTTTTTCCTGGATTGAACATTAAAGTTTAGAGGGAACAATGACAAAAAATAGGTATATGATATGCTGAAAAAATATTATAAATACTATACATATAAATAATTTAGAACTTGGTAAAGCTATTGACTGACGCCACATAGCTAACCTCAGTAAATTATATCATTAATCAAAACTGAGCAACTTTTATAATGATTTGACTGATTTTATTATTGTATCTACTACTTTTACATTAGACCATTTAGTAGCCAGGTACTCTTTGCACTCTCTGTACTCTGCACTCTCTGTAAGTTCCTGTGTAATTTTACACATTGTAATAACAAACAGTTACCTTACACCTTTCTGGTAGGTCGAAAGGTCTGGGTCTCAACAACAACATTGTAATAACAATAATAGCATTAATAAAATTTAGAATAACACTATGAATCTCCTTAACTTGTACTCCATAACTTTAAATCAAGCACAGTGTCTATATAACGTATTTTTTTCAGATCCCCTGAAACCCTTCCAGTAACCTAGATGGCTGAAACTTAAAGTATACAACAAGGGAAAGAACATAACAGGGCCAAAATTTTATTTTTCGCATATGCGGTGGTCAAAAATTATTTTCGGATATACTATAGAAGCATCCCCATTCACATAGAAGGATAAATATTTGCACGATGGATTTAGAAAGATGAAGATATAATTTATATGAATGGAACGCTTGAAATTTACATAATGCTTTGAGAATTAATTATATATAGGTGTCGCTAGCGTTAGTAAAGTAGCTGCTATTGTTAGTTGATACAACAGGAAGGCGATCTATACAGTAAATGTATTTTTGGTTATTTTTAAATCAAAAGTTCGCTAATTGTGAGTATAATTAGTCGGTGTTTTTCATAGCTGTAGGTTAGAGTGCAGAATATATGGAGATAAAAATAAATTGTTAAACTAAGTTTGAATAATTAGAAATATTTTTATTGTTTCAGTTTTACTTTGCGTTAATGATTTATGATTGCAAAATTGACAGTGTAAATTAATATTTTAGGCCTTTAGTCATGGAAATCCATACAATGTCACTATTTATCTTATCCCAGCGCCACCTAAATTATTGTCTGAAACTGTATTGGCGTTTTCTTAATATGAGGTTTTAATTCCTTAATTTTGCCTCCATGAAATGCACATTTATAGTATCGAGCACGGATAAAAATTAGCGAAACTCTTTTTTCGACTTTCGCACAGGTGAAAACGCGCAATCCGCACCTTCTTAAATTTGGAATTTAGAAGATACACGTAAGTACGAGCACCACCATTACAAACTCGTGATCGAATAGGCCGCAAATAAAACACTTGGGTTCACCCTCCTGTATGGAGAAGTAAATCTCCAAGATGACCTGCCCGAAAACACAGTACAGCCAAAATACTTAAATAACAAACCTTACCTTGAAGGATCATCATTTTCATCAAAATAATAAAAATAAAACAATATCACAGTGAAACAAATAAATACATAGATATTTGTGAAGTTAAAATAAACAACATTATTTATTCTTGATATTAGCATGGAGTTATTTAAATTACATCTGAATCTTTATCAACACCACCCACTCGTCTCAGGCGCAGAAGAACCACAGTTAACATGCCACAAGTTTTCCATAAGTTTCAAAGTCGTAATAATCAAATTCTAAATACACTGTGGCAAACATTAATAATTATAAATCTCATAAATAGTGGTTTGGTAAAAAGAACAGGGACAAACATTCAAAAGGGATTCAATTTGAATTTACTGATTTCAATTATAAACTTTTGAAGGTAATCAATTTTTTTCTTTTGCAAATAATTAATAAAACAAGTATAATTAAATTGGTGAGCCGGCAATTTGAGAATGAAGTAGGGCTCACAGTTCGTTCAGGAGTCATTATCAGGTAGTATCAAAATTCAGAGACGCCGGGGAACGTTAGGGTTCGAAATGTAGGTAAAATAAATGGCTTCCCTCGAGCCATGTTGGCGGTATAGCAGACGAAAAAAAGGGCCTTCTTCGAGAAGTAGAAGGGGGTCTCCAAACAGACCACTGAGACTTTTAGCGAATATTCGCCCCATAGATAACAGGTCCGGCACACCAGCGGTGCCACACAGGTCACATAGTCCGGACAGACGCTCATGGTCATGAACGGGGAATCGCTTCTTCCTCCCAGACGAGGGCAGCCCGCACAAACTCGACTTCGTCAACAACCGACCCGTCATGGCCTGGAGTCATCCTTCGGACATCAGCTCAGGTGTCATCGTAGGATCTTCAGATTTTGATCCTACATGTCCTCGAATCGTTCTGTATATCTCAGGGCCACATTTTCCCAAACATAAGCAGCAGGAAGCTTCCGCCCATGAACCCCAGGGGATAGACAATCAGACCAAGTTTCCGAGGTAAAGAGTAAGCTTCGAAAACACCGAGTCCGGAGTCCGGACAGCCGTCAGTTGTTAAAACCCTTTCGCGACGGCGGCATTCTGGAGCTGTCGAAGCCCAAAAGACGGAGCGCTTCGCTTCCGAACTGGTCCCAAAGGACGGCAAATTTTTTGCGCTAAGCCTAACTCTCGAAAAAAATTCACTAAAGATCACCTATTCAACACAGAAATCTACTTTTTTCAGGAATAAAAGAAGTATTTATTTTCAATTTGATATATATTTTTCATACAAATCTGAATACAAAATACACGTTAGTTGCTCCCATTCTTTTTTCCGAAATAAACGAATAATTTCACTGCCTATAAACCCCAAACAAAAAAAAATACTCTCTTATATTCCTATGATTCACCAACGAGATCATAACTCTGAAATAAAAATAAAAACCGAAACTCAATTATAAAATTGTTGATGCTACGAGAATTGTTCTGTCTGTTTATATTACAAAATTATGTTTCCCGCTCCAAATGGAGAAATAATTCATTCGATCCTCTTCTGCCAAGATCATGCCTCTACAAAATACATTGAAGTTAGTTCCACGGACATGTAACGCCATCTAGTAGGCAAATTAAAACGTTCCACGTGGAGGCACGTATAAGTGCCACTCTCCGCTTACGGTAAAGTTTCCTCTGTCACGAGTGCGTGCCGTCCGTCCTTGAGTGCAAGTTCGCAGCTGGCACGTGGGCGTGCCGATCGTCGCGAAAGGGTTAACCAATCAACGGGGGAAATGCGCGCCGAAAAATGGTGGAGGAAGCTTTTATACACACATCGCGGACGTTTCGAAAGCTTCAAATTCAAACATTAACAGCTAAATTTATTCCCACGACATCAACTTATGCCACTCAGTCGCGACTCAAAAAGGGGAAATCCCGCCGTGACGCGCCTTCTACATTTACTTTCCAGCATGAAAAACAAATATCGGATGGGAAACGAAACATGAACATGTGATTTTCATTAGCGAAAACGGCGACCTCTGTTCAACGGAAAGAAAAAGCCTTAGAATGCTCGCTCGAAATAATACGTTTAGATTGAATTCAAATTAATTACTGATTATGATTTAAAGGGTAGAAATGTTCTAAAATATGTAAATTATATAAATGAATGAATAGAAGGGGTTTCCAACAGAATTAAAACAGTTCAGAAGCTTTAAATAAATTAGAGGACCAGAAATACATTAGATGAATTTATAACATATATACAGAAGTAATGCGGGTTCGAATCCCGACATTACACTGGTGGGCGTAAAAAAAATGATGTGGTTTTGGAAAGTCAGACACTCCAAAAGCCTTCCGGTGTCTTAGAAGTCTGAATCAATTCACAGTTATAGTATCGATCGTAGAAGATGACCAAACGGAACTGTATCTTCGATTTCCGTCCGGGTGAAGGAGAACATGGATGTTTTTTGAAAAGTTTTACAAACCTTCCAGAAGTCCGTCCCTGATGATTTAGAAAGCTAAATCCTTGCACACGTACAAACTCGATTATTTGGCAGGATTTTAGGGATTAAGATTTTTTGAACAATCCACACAATCCAATTTTACAATAAACTTGCATTCTAATCACTACATTCTTAAACAAAATTAAACTCACTACAAAGTTGCAAATTTATTTTTTTTTATATACTATGTATAAAGTATTGTTTTCACGAAAATTTTCGAAATCGAGGTTTCAATGCCAAGATATGTTTTAGAACATTCTGAACACCTTTTGACTGTTTATGGATGGATGTATGTCCGTCTGTGGTTGATTTCTTGTGTAAACGACAACTGCCACAAATACTAATGGATTTTCAGAAAACTTTGTATCCAGTTTTGCTGTCAAAAATCTAGAACTAGTTATTTTTTAAAATTCGAGTGAAAACTTTGAAATGCATTCGAAATTTTATGTTTTTTTAACATTGCATCATATAGGGTAAAATTTGACATAATCATGCATAAAAGGGGTTATTTATGGCTTAATGATTACGATACCTCATATTTTCAATCATTGTTGTTAAAAATAACCCCGACACAATTTTTGTGTTGGGGACATAATTTGACCCCTCGAGGTGCAAGTAATCCCCGGGGGATACATTGTCAATTATGGTATCAATCAAGAGATTTTTTTGTTATATCAATCGCAAGAAGGCCTTTAAAGTGAAGGGTAACACTATAACTGTAATAATTTAGACCAACGATATCGAATTTTCAAAATGTTTCTTGTAAAATTTGAAAAAAAAATCCAAAATTATTTAAAAATGGATTCTGGTATGAGACAGACGAATGGAATGCCACTGCAGTTAATTTAAGTGTGTTTATTTCTCTGTATTTGATATGGTTAAACATTAGTTGCGTTATATTGTTGAACAATACAAACCAGTGCTTTTTTAAGACCCATAACCACCAGGTTCGTTCTACAAAAATAACCTCTAAATTTAAATAGGCTTCTATATTTCTGAAGGAAATAATATAAAAAATTGTAACTCGGTACATTTCCATTATATGCATCATGCAACTCCCAAAACTCGAAATGAGAATTCAATAATATCGAATATTGAAAATGTCCCCCCTCTCCCTCCTCTGTTACAACCTCAAAAAGTGTATTAAGTTTAAGAAATCTAGTTTTGGAAGCAATTAAGGCTCGAACCGTGCCTTCAAAACAACGAGAAAATAGGAAGGGAGAATTGTAATCATAATTGAATATTGGATTTGAAATTTTATGATTTATCATCACAGATAGTTTCATAATAAAGAACCATTAAAGTAATTTACAATCAATTAAGCCGTTTTGCAGTAGAAAATTTCTGAAACTTATAACAGTTCTTAGGAACGCAAGCTATTAAAACGAGCAATGTTGTGTAACTTACTTTCTATTCAAATTTTTTTAAATACATCAATAGTTTTACGTTTATTCCGAAGACGAATTCAACACAGAATATATTGTTATTCGTGTAAAATAAAATATACAACTGCATTGCTATAAATAAATGAAATTCGTTTAACACATGTTTTGAAATATATGTATTAAAAAAATTATTTAAATTATACAAGTATTTATTTAAATTATACATGTTTTGTAAAATTGGTAAGATATTCTAAATGTGAATAAAAGTATTTGAAATTTAATACTATAAATAAAAATAAATTAAAAAAAAACTTCACCCTATATAATATTTTGCACGCTGCCGCCGTATTCATGCGGATTATGATCACATTAAAGATGTGGATCCGTAAGTCCTTCCGAGAGGTTGGTGGTAGGGGAATGAGGGTACGGTCCCTGTGGATGCCTTCCCCACTAGATTCCAGTCTAAATTGGGTGGCACTTCCCGGCAGTCCAATCGGTTATCTTACACCTTTCTGGTAGGTCGGACGGTCGGGGTCTCACCAACAACAACCTAATATAATATGTAACAAGATATATCAATAATGCGCAAATCATTGATTATGAAACACTTTTCCACTGAAATGCAATATTATTTACATTTCAAACTGCTTCAGAAATTGCTACCGTCAAAATTAATCGTAAAACTTGCAGAATGCACTTTAAAGAAGACAGGGGCTTGCAATATCGTCCCAGTAGCTCAACGGTAGAGCGTCGACTGGTCAGTTCGAAGAACCATGATTCGTGACCCTGTTGGAGCAGTAAGGTTCTTTACAATGGCACCCGCAGGAATTAATCCTGTAAATTAGTGCAATGATGTCGGAAGTCTGAAGACCCCAGACGGTGCGACTCACATAGTGTGTTTAGAGTAGCTAGCTGCACGACCGGGAAAGGATACCTCCTGCACTCAGGAGGCACCCAAGGTCTACCATCCCACCAAACAAACATATATTTAGATGTAAAAAAATGACAATTGATGAAAAATATTGTGATTAAACAGACAGTTTTACTTGTATTTGAACTTGACAAATACGTTCATTTTTCAAAAATGGGAAGAAGGCTATTGGGAATATAGATAAAAAGAGCATTGGAAAATAAAATTTAGAATAAAGTAGAATAACATAATGAAAAATAGATTAAAATTAAAGAAAATAATAAAATTTTAAAAGTAAAATTTAGAAAATATATAAAAGGAAAATATATGAAAATGAAAAAAAAAATAGGCACATGAAAAACAAAAACAGAAATTTAGAATAAGATTTAGAACAGAAAAATTAGAAAAAATACAAATAAAAAGGGTCAAAATGAAAAGAAAGAACCGAAAAAATAAGAACAGTTAACATAGCGTTTTTTTTTAAAACAGAAAATATGGATGAAGCACAATAAGTCCATACAAGTTAATAAGAATGAAATAAAGGGATTCAATGATCAAAATTAATTGAGAGCACAATCTACTAATAAGCTTAGGTCACTTTATTAGAAATTTCCATGGCAACAAGAATACAGTTTTTTATTAACACTTTGCAACATAGTTGAAATGTGTTTATGACTTTGTTCATTCTGTCTGTCTGTGTTAAATTTGGTCCATTAGTTTTTAACAAGAGTGGATAAAGGCAATTTCGGCTGGCCATTTCGCAAAGAAAGCAGATTCTTTTATTACGAGGGTTATCAGGGTTTCCCACAAACAATTTACCTACCAAATGTTATTAAATTCGGTCTATTAGTTATTCAGTTAGAGTGGATGCAATATCCTCACAGACACACAGAAACACAAACAGATACGTCCTTACACACATAGACGTCTTCCAAAAAAAATTTTTTCGTGTTCTGGAAGTCCCAAAACGTGTAGGTCCTTCGAAAATTCGAGTTCCGATCTTCGGTATGATTCCAAAACTTTGAATGCATACATATGCACACACATATATTATCTGTGTATCTGTATTATCTGTGTATCTAAATTCTGTGCCTACGCAATTACAATAGTTGTGATTTTAAATGATCCCTAAACTTTTATTATTTCTTCAACGAAGCCTAATTTTAACTTGCAGGATGCAAATATCTCAAGCGATTGTAAGGTGAGTTACATAAGAATTGCTGAATTTTTTTCACACAAAATTATTTAGCTCTGTAGACTGGAATGCAAGTTATATGAATGAAATATTCATTGATTTTGCACAGAGAATCAGATGATTTATATTTCGATATAGTTTTAAATATTTAAGTATAATAAATTACTGTAGTTTTGTGATAATGTAAAAGATATCACCACTGAATGTATCACATTTTAGAGATTTTTAAATGAAATTGCATTTCAGTCGGAAAATGTTTCATAATCAATGCTTATGCATGATTTATCTTTCTTGTTTTACCTACTGAAGCAGGATTTGAACGAACTTTGGAGAACCAGATGTGGGAGGTCTGAAGACCCCAGGCCGTGCGACTCACATATTGGGTTTAGAGTAGCTATCTGCACGGCCGGGAAAGGATACCTCCTGCATTCAGGAGGCACTCAAGGTCTACGATCCCACCAAACGAACTTTTATTTAGGTCTAAAAATATTACAATTTATAATAAATATTGTGATTAAACAAACAGTTTTACATTATATTTGAACTTGACAAGTACGTCCATTTTACGAAAATGGGAAAATGGTTATTGCGAATATAGATAAAAAGATCATTGAAAAATAATATTTAGAGTGAGGTATAATAACATAATAAAGTATAGATTGAAATGAAAGAAAATAATAACATTTTAAAAGTAAAATTTAGAAAATATATAAAAAGAAAATAAATGAAAAGGAAAAAAAATTTGGCGTATGAAAACAAAAACAGAAATTTAGAATAAAATTTAGAAGAAAAAATATAAGAAAAATTACAAAAATAAGAAAAAAAAAAAGAATAGAGGGAACACAATAAGTTCATATAAGTTAATAAGGATGAAATAAAGGGATTCATTGATCAAAATTAAATGAGAGCAGAATCTACTCATAAGCTTAAGTCACTTTATTAGAAATTTCCATGGAAACAAGAATACAGTTTTTAATTTTATCTACTGAAGAGGGATTTGAACGAACTTTGGAGAACCAAATTGGTTTATTAAAGGGGGAAGGTTTGCAGAGATGAAATTTTTTAGAAAAAGGACAATGGAAAATGTAATGGTCAACGTCACCGAATTTATTGCAAATACAGTTAGAGGTGGATTTAATTTTGAAAGAGTATAAGTAATCAAGAAAGGGGCCATGACCAGTAAGAAAGTAAATGAGATATTTATTAAAAATTTGTAAATTAGGATTCACGATAGGGAGGTAAGACAAGATTCTAGCCGGATCACCTGTCCTGGTGGAAATGTAATCATTAAGATAATTTTGCCAAAGATTAAGAATATGAGATTTACAAAATTTTGAGAGGAGCGAGTAAGGAAAGGGAATCGTAAGAGGGGAACCAGAGATAGCAGCGATTTTGGCATGGTAATCAGCAATTTCATTTCCAGATATGTTATTGTGAGCTTTTACCCAAGAAATATTGACAAGGTTTTCGGCAAGGAGAGCTTTGTATTTAATGGAGTTAAGATAATTAGATTTATTTTTTATTGATTTAAGAGCTTGAATGGAAGAAAGGCTATCGGAAAAGATATTAACAGGGGTATTATTAGAGGAAGCCCAGTCAATAGCAAAGGAAATAGCAGTAAGTTCGGCTTGAAATACTGTATTCCTGTTGTCAAGTTTATAGGAGAGAACCTTTTCCAGAACATCATGTTTAAAAATACAGACTGAAAAACCGGTGTTATTGTCAATATTTGAACCATCAGTATATATATTATAAATGGCAGAGTTTTTATCCATTCTGTTAACTAAATTTGCGGACCATTTAGAGGGGTGAAAGTTAGAGAAAGGAACAAGGAAATCAAAATCAGAGGGAGGCGGGAGGGAAGGAGAAGAAAAGGAATCAATTTTTTGTTTCCAAAAATTAAATTTATTATAGAGATGTGGGAGGTCTAAAAATGACCCCAGTACGAATAGCAAGTATTCAGTGAACTCTTGAACATGGAGCTACAATTTCAAGGCGAGAACATAACGACCACCCAGGATACTTACTTGGGTTAAATAGTACTATCAGGAGGCTAACCTAAGATAAAATAGCTGGAGGTGGTCAGTGAGATTGTCAGTTACACTATAATCTGACATTAGAGGGTAGAGGACACAGAGTCAACTTTAGAGATAAGGGATTGCAATATCGCCCCAATAGCTCAACGATAGAGCATCGGCTGCCCAGTTCAGAGGTCCAGGATTTAACTCCCGGTTGGAACTGTAAGGTTCTTTACAAACTCCATCGAAAAAGACAAAGATAATTACACATAATGAACTTTATTCACATGACGGCATCGGATGTATAATTTACGAATTATTTATGACGCTTTTGCACTTAATATTATGTTATAATTATAATATTCCATTATTACAGAGAGTATATCATTTACTTATCTCATTCAAAATGTCTAAGGAACATCAATGAGTATTTCATTCATATCACTTATATCCCAGATTCCAGAGATAAATAATTTTGTTCGAAAAAAAATCAACAATTCGTATACACCCCAATTACAATAGCTTGATTTGTTTACATTATGTATGCTACAGTTTAGCGTTAAAATTAGGCTTCGTTGTAGTAATACATGCGCAGGAAGGTTAGCGATCATTTGAAATAAAAAATATTGTAATTCCGTTGGCACAAAATTTAGATGCATAGATAATTCAGAAAAATAAAGCGGTTTTATGACGGATTCAACACTAAATATAAATTTAAAAGATCTTTAAGTATCTAGCGGGGGCACGCATAGCGGAAAAAATGAAGCCATATTTTATTGTGCAATGAGTGAAGTGATATTTTCATATAATATGGGTGTAATTATAATTTCAATTTTTATTTTAAAAACTACCCAACATATTTTGCTGATTATTTTTACACATTTTATGTGATAATTTAAATATTTCCCAAAATTTCAGAAAATTTCTTGAATTTTAACTCCGTTTAAAATCTGTCTGAAAACTTAAGTCCCATACGTTTCAATGTATTTCATTTTTTTCATCCCGGGTATAATCCAAAACCAATTGGGTGGAATTATTCATTTACATTTCCATATGTGTCACAGACCGTCTCAACAACATACTAAAATTCCATTTTCATAAAGTCATTTTTACAGCTAACGGACAGACAGACAGGCAGACAGAATGAACAAAGTCATAAACACTTTTCAAATATGTTGGAAAGTGATAAAAATAAAATATCAATTCATGCGTGCTAACGCTAACCTATATATCAATGGATATACTACACTCATGTCCTAAAGTTAAGCATAATTCGTAAAATGCGAAATATTCGGAGTTAATATGTATAAAATGGTTCATAATCAGTTGCGGAGAACCGTGGGACGAAGGTGCATATGCAAAACAGTTCAGTCGACGTCGACATGCGCAAAGCACCGATGCACGCGGAAAAGAGTATAAAATGGACTCGAGCGGCATGACCAGTTGAGGCAGAATTTCACTATTGCTGTGGTACGGAGCGTTGTTAACAATAAAACGGTCGAAAGATGTCACAAAGATGCAGTGGCGGTGCGTGCATAGGCACTGCGGCACTGCGGGAGCGACAGTGCTTTCTCTCCCTCCTAACCTCGCGAGCAGCTTCCAATGTGCGCATGTGCACAACAGTCAAACGCCACGCTTTACAGTTCCAGCGGCGTGGTGTTTGATTGTTGTGCGCAGGCCCAAGTAGGAAACTGCACGCCAGGCTGCGAGAACACTGTCGCTCCGGCAGTTCCGCAGTGCCTATGCACGCACCGCCACTGCAAAGATGACAACTGAACATGCTTTTGAAGGGACGAATTACTAAAATGCTGGAATCCGGTCGATCCCAAACCGAAGTTTCTCGAATTCTGAATGTGGCTCAGTGTGTGATATCCAGACTGTGGCAGAGGTTCCGAACCACTGGAGATGTCACCCGACGAGCAGTACCAGGTCGGTCAAAGGTAACAACCGCTCGGTAAGACCGATATCTTGTGATAACTGCGCGACGTCAGAGGAACCGTTCTGCCAGACAACACTGGGTTCAGCCGCCGCAGGAGTCACCGTTTCGAGACAAACTGTCTACAGGAGACTCAGACACGTTGGTCTCTACGCCAGACGACCAGCAGTTTACATTCCCCTGACGTCTGCACAGAAACGAGCGCGTTTACAGTGGAGTTTGGTACATCAGCTGTGGAGTGGACAACAGACGGTGGGGCAATGTCATGTTCAGTGACGAGTCCAGATTCTCGTCGTACCACGATCTGGAGAGAACTTGGAACGCGTTTTCACCCGTGAAACATCACGGAAACACATGTTTTTGCGTTTGGCGGAGTAATGGTCTGGGAAGGCATCATTGTGTTCTTCTTCTATAACCATATTACACCCACATACCGCGTTTCTTTCCATTCCGATGCAGATTTCCTGAAATTTTCGCATAAACAGCAAATATGCTTAACTTTTGGACATGAGTGTATATCACTGAAGATCAAACATTAGAAACTGTTAGAAAATTAAGGCTGATGCCTAAAAAATATGTCTCTTTTTTGGGTTCTCAAGACTGTGTCCTTATCATTTTCATCCTGGAGTACTTACTAGGGGGCTTTGATGGGATACAATGCTTTTGATGGGCCTTTTATGTTCTCTACTAGTTGCTTTCTTTCCTTCACGTGACAACTTAGTTGCATCCCCTTTGTGGTATCCGAAAACATTTCGTTTACAGCGAGTACCATACATTTGTATATTTATCTATAATGTCTATCACGACTATGTAATATCTGTCCCTTTCTTTCAGCCGTGTTTATGGTTTCAAAATATTTTTTGATGTATAACAAGCCGTGTAGAAATAACAACACGGAGAGAAATAGCCACTCCCATTAAATTCCAGGTTTTACCGAATAGCACCAATATTTGTCTGTGATGTTACATTTTAGACAGCATATTCTTTATATACAACTAGTATTACGAGGTATACAACTAGCATACGATGGTTTTATTAAAAGCACGAAGCAAAAAATGTTCAGAAGTGATAATAAATTAGGCGGTAAGTCCCGTTCTTCAAACCCAGAAATCGACGGCGCATTATTAAACGAAAGTAAACTTTGAAACGTGCAGTAAAATAAAAAGTATCATTAGACTCATAATCAAAACACCGCACATTATTATGGCTCATCGAGACGTACAATAAAACCAAATGTATTATGAGACTCATCAGGAGATTCTGGGGTATTGAGCACCGATTTCAAATCGGGGCGATAACGACCAATCAGCAAGTTAACCTAAAGGATAAAATATCACTAGGAAGATAACCAGAGGTAAAAATAGTACGATATGGTCTGTCAGATGGTCAATTGAAATTCAATCGGAAATTAGATGGTAGAGAATGTAGAATCCACTTATAAACTGAGAGATTGAAATTCCGTCACAGTAACTCATTGGTAGACTGTTGGCTGGCCAGTACAAATATTTTTGTTTCAATTCCAGTTTAAGGCAGCAAGATTTTACAACTGTGGATTTTCTCAAGCTTAGTATCAGAGGCAGACATTTTACCATTAGTAAAAGTATTCAAATAGTGAGATGAATTAAATGGGCGGCAATGAATCTATAGGCTCTACTGGATTAGTTGTGTGTATTGAATGCTTGAATGCTTGATAACTGCACTATCTGCGTAAAATTTTGCCATAGCTGTAGTAAATCAGACCAGATGAAAAATATAAAACCTAACACATAAAGATGCAAATAATTATAGTAATTCTGATTTTGTAATGATGGACATCTATCTCAAATGAAGTGGGTCTTCTATTTAATATTATCTGGTATAAATGATCGGAAGTATATTTTTATTTTGTTAGAAAATATGTTTCTCATTTATATTGTAACGTGTGGAGTTGTTTGTGTTTGATATTATTAAATGTTTAGTGACTATACTAGATAAAAATTTATTTGAAAAAAAAATATTAACATTAAGAAATTATAAAATAATAGTACAGAGGTCACCTTTCACTGACATATTCAATGTTTTACTACCCTACAGTTGAGTGCGGATAAAGAAAAATTACAAACCTCTTTCTGTACGTCTATATTGATCACATATAATGCGAGAATGAAGGAAAAATTCAAGTGTTTTATTGAATGGTTTGTTAAATATGCTTAATAAAAGCAGGTTTGTGGCAAAAGTGTTTTCGATTTTCTACTACTTAAGTACATAGAAACGTAAATTCCTAAGCACGTTCCTAAGCAAAATAACTTCTAAAATACGTAATCGATTTTGATGAAATATTTCATTCTTTGAGACGGAGCGTAAGGAATGTTTTTAATTTAAGTTTTATTCTTTTATAACTTATGGAAGAAAACTAATTAAAATTCCTGTTTTTATATAATTTTCATGACCGCTTATAAATCGAGAATGGTCCAACAGATTTAAATATTTTATTTGTTATTAAGCCTTGTTGATAAAAGATTTGGTGCTGAAATATTGCAGATTTTGTACAGTGTTAATTTTTTCTGTATTATTCGAGAAAAGTGGTTTGTTTCTGCTAATGAAATAAACAATCTAGTTCTATTATCTACTACAATAATAATTGTCCATCTAGACGAAATTCTAGAATGCAGCTTTGTTTTTATATAAACAACTTATAGAACAGATCAGAAGAGGTAGCAGTGCTGAATGGTTAGCATAATACGTTTTAACTGCCTACATGAATGGCATAGAATATTTATACGGGATTCTGTGTTAAATCATTATGTGAGGCCAGAAATAGATCTCACACTTGTTTTGGTGAGACAGTTTTATGCCAGTTATTTATTGTGTCTGAAATGTCAAACAATTCCTCCAGTCTGACGGACGCCAAGGTTTACAATGTGCTGACCCAAAGGTAAGATAAAACCATAAATTTAGGGATGTCAAGACAAGAAGAGTCGAACGAATCTTGAGAAAATGTGAAGTAACTACATTGGATAAAAGTCTAACCAATGGAGAAAGTGCTTGTAGCGTTACACTGAATGCCGCAAATGAGAACAAAGGGGAAGTGACAGTTCTCAGGCAAAAGAGTCAAAACCCGTGACATAAGAACGAAAAGAGATATACATATAACTTGGAAATACGATGACTTTATGGTGAAACAGACGTAGAGCACTTAAGGTATAGCGAGATATAGAAGCACCATGACTTGATTAATACTGACTTAAAATAAGGACGATAATACTTGTGTGAATACAGTGCGACGACTAGAGATGCAGAGTGTTCCGTAGATGTTCCAAAACAATGGCTAGATCTATTGATTTGTGCAGTGCAATCAAAAGTACTAGATAGAGCCAAACACCCAGAGTTACGGCCTGTACGAGTTACTGATGCAAGCATTATGGTCTATGGTCAAGGCCTAAAGTGAAAGTATGTGCCCATTAAAACTACAGGTCTAAACATTTTAGGCAATTTAAATGGTCCTACATTGTCTCCCTTAGCCGAAATAATTAATAATAAGAATGGTTGTTGTAATTAAATAATTGAGTATGTTATGTTGTTAATAAATGTTTTATTGTTAAAGTTAAAATGGTGCAATCAATTTAGTATTATATTAATAAATATTCTTTTACAGAACTCACGCGAAAGATAAATAATTGAAGAGTTAATAGCGGCAAACAATACAATGTACAATAATAATGAGTTCCACGAATACGAGCAATTTAATACCATGTCAATTAGCAGTAGTATTCTAATCAACAATTTCTTTTGCTCACCACACATAATACCGTATAGTTCTTGAAATCTTCGATGTTCTGTTATATGAAAAGTTTATTGCATAGAGACGCATCTTCATTGAAATATTTCGTTATCTTCTCAAAATTTTACCCTATTTGGAAATAACTTTAAAAATTAAATTTATTAAGAAGTTACCATCTTCAACTTAACAGTTACCTTACATCTGTCTAGTAGATCGGACGGTCTGGGTCTCAACAACAATAACAACAACAACAACAACAACCATCTTCAAGTTGTAAAGATAATGTCGTTAAATTTTATTGTCGCATTCACTATATTACAAATTTAGGGTATCTGGCGTAAAAAATCTTCTAAAAATGTGCACTGACTTTTACATTTCATAAAACACACAGTAATTGTAAAAGGGAAGCATTCTGATGGAGTTAAATTTAAAATCTCAGAATTTGATAATTTTTTACGATTTAAGCATGTCCAGGTGAGAAAGAACCAATCGTCGTGTTCTGTATGTACTTTTGCGAGTCAGTTAACTGTATATATTCCCGAACATCATGTTTACTGTTGTCAACTGATTGAATAATATAATAAAATAATTATAATTTGGCACAAGTTGACACTCCTATCATGAGTCGTTATTTATATAATAGAAATTTCAATATTTTCAAAGCCCAATATCTCTCATATCGAATAAATAATTTGTGTAAAAGTTTTCTAGTATTTTTAATAAAATTAAAATAAGAGAAGGAGAAACAATATTAAAAAAATTGAAATTTCTTTATCTGAACAATAACAAAAGAACCTCCTCGTTTGTAACAACACAAGCATTTGACTAAAATTATAAACTCAATTTTGAAGACAAAAACAGATTTCATCATCATTATGAAATGATAAAGCAACTACATCACCATAGGAAAATAGGCGTCGATGGTGCTTGATGATATACTTGCTGTGTATTTTTATCCTGAAAAAGGGACTACTTTTTACCTCCGAAACTGATTGATACATTTAATTACCCATTCATTCTGTTTTAAAGAACTCTTGTTATTTAAGATTATTTTAGATAGTAATTTGAGCAAATTTTTATACGAAACTTATTACATTTTTTGCTGTTGTCATGGGTTAGACAAAATGCATTTTCTCAATGATTTTGAAATATCATTTAATGACAAGTGTTTGATCCAGTATCATATAATACACTCAGCTTAATTGAAGTCAATCTCCACTTTCTCAGCACAAAAGGAAATCGATTGAAATCAGAGAGGATGGAGGAAATATGCAAATTACTTAATCAGACTGTTTCACGGATATAAAGCTGTAAACGTAGGAAGTTTCGGCACATTTTAATCTTGCTTTCAAAAGAATTAAAAAATATGATATGTCGCATACACAACTTTCGTTGCAAACTAATAAGTTTTAATCAAAAAAATAAATACTTTGTTATATATTGACACCATATAGCAGTTTATTACATGCATCACTCGGTTTCGAAGGGGAAAATGGACCTTCGTCGTCAAGATAATTGGGACGGAGCAGTTTTTTTTGGTTATCAGGTGTTGACATAGTGTTTGTTCAATTATTTTTCAAAACCATTGTCAAAAGTCTGAGCCATATTCGGGCTCCGTTGTAAAGTACTTATTTGACCTTGGTTGCATAAATGCTAGATATGCCCAGTAAAGTACGATAACTCAAAACTTTGGTAGTAAGTGATACAGCAGGGTCTCCCTTCCAGGGACAATAACAAACTGATTCCGGAAGCTAACTTAAACGCGTATATTGTGTTACTGAATCGTAATACATCCTCTGGCTACGTAAATAAATATAGTCAGATACCAAGGAGCCAGTGATGGCCATTCGCGTCATGTAACAAAAAAATCTGATATGGGCAACACATGACTCTCCTTATATAATGTAATGAATTTTATACTTTTACAGTAAAAAAATAGGTTTTACTTATAGTAGATACTAATATTCTTTCCAAGATATTGAATTTTCGCCAATTAGTCGTCATTTTCATTGATTTATTGCCATTTTAATCCATTTGGCGAGATTTTCGTTAATTTGGCAACATTTCAAAAAGTCGCCAAGTTGGCGACATTCCGCCAATTTTGTCGCCAAAATATCGCAAAGCGTTATGGACGAAGAAATAAGTTATTCTTACAGCAGATAAATTGGCGTTTAAATGCAAAAGTTTTACTCAAAGTATCTTTTTTCATGAATGGAACGAGCTAGATCCATGAGAATGATGTCACCCAATTTATCGCATGATATTATATATGAAAAGTGAACATGTTTCTCAATAGGAAATTTTTTTTTTCTATTTTATATGACTTTTAGATAATTTTTTTGAAAAATGTGCAATATCTCGAGAACGGTTCATGTTAGCGTTCTAAAATTTATGTCAATCGTTTTCTAATGAAAAATTACATAAGAAATGTCTATTTACGTAACTTTATTATTGGTTTTGATTTTTTGACGATTTTTTCAAAATTTCATTCGAAAATTTAGGGGGTTCTTAATATTCGATTGCGTATAAAAACAATAGGCTTCCAGTGTTTACGGATTGTGATTTTTGTACCAAATTTGGTTCGAATCGGTCCATTCGTTCGTCAGTTATCGTCTCCACAGACTCACTGACACACACACACACACACACACACACACACACACACACACACACACATACATACACACACACAGACATCACTTCAAAAATGTTTGATTCGTGATCAGGGATGCTTGAAACGTGCTCTCCCGTCGAAAACTCGAATTCGAATTTTCGACCCCGTCACAATACTTTCCTTACACATTATGTATATAAGGAAAGTAAAAAAGATAAATATTGAACTTTGACCGGGTCTGGTAATATATTTACATTTACATAATTAGTGGAATAGCTATAAATCGCCGAAGCTTACCCAATTTTTTTCTTAGGACATCTAAATTTTGCCCTAGCCAACTAGTGACACTAAATCCTCACGATCATAGTTGCATCAATACAAGTGACCTGCTCCACGAACATGTACTTTCCACCTTTTACACTCACTCAAAGACTCAACCACCACACCAATTCAACTTATACTCCATTCCAACCAAATCACACTGGACTTCAGCAGAACTCTTACTTACACTCTACTTCTACCAGGACTCTCAACAAGGACTCAACTCTCTCACTCGCGATCCTAAACTTATCCTGTTGCTATGCAGGGCCGGAGAATTTTACTTAGCACGTCGATTGGTCTGCGTACCCGAACCAGTCAGAAACTGTTAGGATAAAATCATGCACAAATTATAACTAACTGCGGGAATTAATAAACAAAGGTTCTAAGACCTCACACCATGTTGATTGGTATTCTTTGTTAAGGCTCAGTTTGCTATTTCATTACATTTGGAAAACAGTTGGTTTTATTTTATTCCGAATTATATTGCCAATTTATGGAACTACGTAATTGTTTAATTTTTTCTGTAATTAGAAAATATACTCTGTGGGTGGTGGATATAGTAACATAAGCACAGTAATAAGAAAATAAGCAGTTGTTTAACTTCTGCTTTACAGAAATGCTTTATCTTTGATATTTTGTTACTACTTTATTGTTTGTTTCGTTAATTTTAACATTGTTCCTAATATATTGTCAAAAATTTAGAAAAACATCGAAACTCTTCTAGATACACAGTGTGCCTCAGTTTGTCAGTTTGCAGGGTCACCAGCTCAAACTCTTTAAGGTGTAATCTGCAAATATGGAATAAAGGTGTAGTTTGTGCGTCACTCAGCAGGAAGTTAACTATATTGTGGCCCAACTCAAGGTTCTCTTACCAAAATCTATTTTTAAGTAGCATGGAATTTTCTTTTATTGATAATTTTACAAGAAAATAATTGAAAAAACTGTACGTTGATCCAAATGTGCCAAATAGTGTTTACTGTAAACTATGCCCCCAAAGCAAAATACACTCAATCGCTTTTAAACTGTAAAGCTTCTTTGTGTGTCTATGAAAAGAAAGTTATTTTAATATCATCAAACCTAAATAGTTTTCAAAATTATTCTCTGTTTCAGAAATATGATGTAAAACTCAAGGACATTTTTAATTGCGTTAATAATTTTCCTATACATAATTTTAAATGCATCATAACGACGGTACTGTAAAGTACTATTTCAATTAATATGTAATTATACGTAATTTTTCATTTTTTATTTAACAGAAAGAAAGATACATGATAAATTCTCACCAACAGCTCAGAAGATAAAATGTAATACAATAAAAACAAGAAAAATCAATCTTGCATAAAGCATTGATTATGAATCACATTCTAACTTCAATGCATTTTTATTTAAGCATCTCTAAAACGCAATACATTCTCGGTAATATTTTTATAATTATCACAATACTACATTAATTTATTATATTTGAAAACTTAAAACTTCATCGGAAAAAATACAAATGACGGCATTGAAATAAAAATTGCCTGGTTTAAACATCTCTAAAATGCGATACATTCCTCGGTAATATTTTTAAAATTATCATAGTAATATGACAATTTATTATATTTAAAAACTTCGTCGAAAACAAATGAATTTTATTCAAATGACGTCATCGTAATATAACACGCCTGGCTCTCTATATAAAAGCAGTATTTCATTCATAACATTTTTCCATTCATTTTACTCATCACAATACTATAATAATTCATTTTATTTAATAACTTGAAACCATGGAGGTACAAGTAATTTAACTCTATGCTTAAAACGTCATCGACAAAGTCTGCAATAAAATCGTCTTCTTCTCTATAAATCGCTTTCTTCTCTGTGTCAATGAATGTTTCATTCATAGTTATATTGCAGATTCCATGAGCTAAATAATTTTGCGTTTGAGAAATGCAACAATTCTTATACAACACATTCTACGAATTTTGGTGTTTACATTCTTCATAAGTAAAAATTAGGTTTCGTTGTAGAAATAATCAATGTTAGATGATCATTTAAATTCAACTATATTGTAATTCCGTTGTTTCAGTATGTAGATGCACAGAATTTAAGCAAAAATAAAGCGGTTTCAAGACGGATGCAGTACTACGTATGAATTAAAAAAAAAACTTTAAAAATCACGATTTTGACCCAAGATGGATGACATATTTTATTTTGAAGTGGGTCACATGATCTCTTCATATAATAATCACGTGATCGCTTCATATAAAGGGTGTAATTATTATTTTAATTTTTATTTTAAAAACTACTGAATATATTTTGCTGAAATTTTTTTATATATTTTATGGGATAATTTGAATATTTCCTAAAACTTTCGAAGCAATTTGTAAATTTTAAATCCGCTTAAAAAACGTTTGAAAAATTAGGTCCCATAGGGTTCAATGTATTTCATTTTTTGAACCCGGGTTCAATCCAAAACTAATTGGGTGACATTAGTAATTTAGATTCTCATAGGTCCCACAGACCGTCTGAAAAACATACCAAAATTTTATTTAGATAAAGTAATTTTTGCGGCAGTTATCGTGATAACGGGCAGACAAACGGAATGAATGAACAAAGTCATAAACACCTTTAAACTATGTTGTAAAGTGTTAAAAACCGAAAAATGCATTAAAACACAAAATATTTGCGGATTCATAAAATCATCAAACTGATCAAGAAATATGTTGTAAAGTTTAAACAAGGAATATTAATCATGCATAAAGCATTGAATATGAAACACTTTTCAACTGAAATGAAATTCTAACATGCGATACACAACTGTGAAAATGTTGAAATTATCATAGTACAATAAATGGAAATTAAAACTTCCTCTATAAAGACAATGTTACAAAATCGATTGCTTCTTTCTCCATGTAAAATCAATGTCATATCACTTATATTGCAGACATCAGAGCTAAATAATTATGCGATAAAAATTCATCAATTCCTATACAAATCATCTTGCGATCGCCTATTTTCTTTACATTTTTCAAACGTTAAAATTAGGCTTCGTTAGAAATAATCATAGTGATCATTTAAAATAAAACATAATATAATTACGTAAGCACATAATTTAGAAACACGGATAATATTAATAAGAAAAATCAATCAAGCTTAAAGCATTGATTATGAAACACTTCCAAATTTTAATGCAATTTTATTTAAGCAAGTCTAAAATGCAATACAATCCTCGGTAATATTTTAAAACTTATCACAATACTGCATTAATTTATAATATTTGAAAATTTAAACCTTCATCGAAAAAAAAGAACTTCATTCAAATGACGGCATTGAAATATAAATTGCCTGGTTTAAACATCTCTAAAATGTTATACATTCCTCGGTAATAATTTTAGAATTATCATAATACTACGATAATTTATTATTCTTGAAAGCTTCATCGAAAACAACTGAAATTCAGTCAAATGGCGTCATAAAAAAAATAACATGCCTAGCTGTCTCTATAAAAGCAGCATTTCATTCATAAATAATTTCCCATTCATGTCATTCATCACAATACTATAATAATTTATTTATTTAAAATTTAAGACCATGGAGCTGCAAATAATTGAACTCTATGCGTAAAATTTCTTCGAAAAAAATCGTCCTTCTCTTTGTAAAATCAATGAATATTTCATTCATATCAGCTATGCAGACTCCATGAACTGAATGATTTTGTGTTAAAGAAATGCAGCAATTCTAATACAACACATTCTACATATTTTGCTGTTTACATTTTACATAGGTGAAAAATAGGCTTTGTTGTAGAAATAATCAAATTTGGATGAGCATTTAAACTCAAATATATTGTAATTGCATTGTTTCAGTATGTAGATGCACAGAATGTATGCAAAAATAAAGTGGTTTTAGGACGGATACAACACTCAATATGAATTAAAAAGAACTTTAAAAATCACGATTTTGAGACAAGATGGATGCCATATATCATTTTAAAGTGGGTCACGTGATCCTTTCATATCATGGTCGCGTGCTCGCTTCATATACGAGGTGTTATTATTAATTTAATTTTTATTTAAAAACTACTGAATATATTTCGCTGAATTTTTTTTTATATGTTTTATGGAACAATTTGAATGTTACCTAAAATTTTCGAAGCCATTTGTGAATTTTAAATCCGCTTAAAAAATGTTTGAAAATTAGGTCCCATAGGGCTCAATATATTTCATGTTTTCAACCCGGGTTCAATCCAAAACTAATTGGGTGATATTATTCATTTATATTCCCATAGGTTCTACAGACCGTCTGAACAACATACTAATATTTCCTTTTGATTAAGTCATTTTTACGGCAGTTATCGTGCTAACGGACAGACAGACAGACAGACAGACAGATAGACAGAAAGATAGACAGAATGAACAATGTCATAAACACTTTTCAACTTTGCTGTAAAGTGTTAAAAAGTAATGCGGTTTTGTGACGGATGCAACACTGAATAGAAATACAAGAAAGATCAATTATACATAAAGCATTGATTATAAAGTACTATCCAACTGTAATCTTATTTAAACATATCTAAAATACGATATATTCAGCGGATATCTTATTTTAACTATCACAAAAATACAGTAATTTATTTTACTTGGAAAATGAAAACCATTGAGGTAAAAGTGCGTTCAAACTCCATACTTAAAACTTCATTAAAACTGTATTCAAATGAAGTCATCGAAATATGAATCGTATGGCTCTCTATGTAAAAGCAGCGATAATCTTTTTTCCCAGACTCCCAGAGAGTTAAATAATTTTACGTGAAAATAATTCAGCTATTCTTATACAACTCATCTTACAATCACTTGTCTACATTTTACATTCATCCATGTTAGGCTTTGTTGTAGAAGTAATCAAGAATTGATGATCATTTAAGCTAAAATTATTTTAACTGAGTTGGCGTAGAATATGAATGCACAGAAAACACGCAAAAATAAAGCGGTTTTAGGATAGATGCAACCACTACATATAAATTAAAAATAACTTTAAAAATCCAGATTTGGGGAGCGACATCTCAGTAGTTAGCGCTCGGAAATTGCACTCGGACAGTCCGGGTTCGATTCCCGCCACTGCCGAAACTGCCACAGTGTTCACGCGGAGTGCGAGCACGTAAAACATGTGGGATCGTAAGTCCTTCCAAGAGGTTTGGGGAAGGGGTGTACGGTACCTCTGGATGCGTCCCCCACTGGGTTCCGGTCTAAATTGGATGGCCCTTTCCGACCGTCCACACAGATACCTTATTCCTTTCCGGTAGGTCGGACGGTTTTTGTCGACGATGAAGAAAAATCACAATTTTAATAACAAGATGGATGTTATATTTCATTTTGGAGTTGACCACGTGACATCTTCATATTGTATGGGTGTCATTATTATTTTAATTTTTATTTTAAAAAATGTCGCACATACTTTACTGAAATTATTTTTATCTATTTTATGGGATTATCTGAATATTTTCTAAACATTTTTAAGCAATTTGTGAATTTTAACTTTGTTTAAAAAATGTTTGAAAAATTAGGTCCCATAGGGTTCAATGTATTTTTTCATTTCGTCTACCGGGGTTTAATCCAAAACTAATGGAGTGTAATTATTGATTTACATTCTCATATGTCCCACAGACCGTCTTAACAACATACTAAAGTTCCATTTTAATAAAGTTATTTTTACGGCAGCTGTCGTCTGAACGGACAGACAGACAGACAGAATGAACAAAGTCATGAACCCTTTTCAACTATGTTGTAAAGTGTAAAAAAGTTATTAATGACACAAAAAAAACCGAATATTGGTATTAAATTCCCTTTCAGAAAATAAACTGATAGTCCTTATTCAGTACTGAAGAACATAAAATTCGATTTCATTCAAGACAGGGATACAATCAATTTGAAGAAAGACAATAGAATGAAATATTTTCTGTTCTGTAAGCTTTTAACATTAAACTTATTTCAAAATTTGATTGAAAGGTAGCAGATAGAGTATAACAGCAAGTAATATTTTTCTCATAATATAAATACCTCAAAAATTTATTTTCCTCATGCAATTTTGATGTACGGTATATAAAAATTCTCGAAATGTGAAATTTTTTCAATGTTTATCCTTACAATTAATTATCAAGTACTTGTTGTTGTTGTGACTTATCCCCCGTGGTGAGGAGCGGCTAGCACCACGTCCACTAGACCCCCGGTTCCATAGCGAAGGAGAGAATATGCAGCTTCACTTTTATTGAGGCTTCTCAAGGGCAGAAATCTGACTTTTCCTCGACTACACAACATCCATGCCCGCTGGCGGGATTCGAAACCACAACTCGGCAATCCACCGATCAGAATCAAGTACTTAAATAACATAAATGAAAATTAACATGATAAAATATTGAAAATTCATAATGTAGTAGATAAAAGTTTAAACAAGCATATTATTTTACAATATTTCATGTTTCATTTCAATGAAGATACTATGAAAATGCACACATTTTTCCTTTATACATTATGAGCAATTTGTGCCACGAAGATGACAACTGCTTTATAACATTAAACAGACGAAGAGGAAAATTCAAAGCATTAAAACACGGAACATTTCATATCATAAATATTTCACCTTACCTTGTGTATTTTCATCATTACAAATTTGCAATTCTTTGAAGAATACATATTCGTGCATTAAGACTCATTGTCTCGGACATTGTTTTCGGATTTATTGGGGAAAACATTTCTAAATTTAATGGTATTACGATGAAGTTAAATGTATTTTCCCATAACTCCCCAACACATGAAGTTTCGCACGCAAACATCAGTTGGCACAGTCACGAGAACTTAATATCTGAGAAAGGTGAAACACTTTATGAATCTGTTAAGCGAGTAAGTATGAAGAATATCACGTCTGAATTATAATTAAGAAGTAGTGTTGAGAAAGATTACTAAGATTTTGTAAGTATATTGAGAAATACAAAATTTTGGATGAGCTTATAATGAAATAATGAAAGTTGAAATTCACAGAGTACCCAGATAATAAAACCAAATTTTTGCTAAAAGAATAGTGTGTTTGTTCGTTAAAAAAAACATTTGCAAGCGGAACTTAATCTGTAATAATTTTGAAATAATTCCATTGAATATAATCAGCAATTATATACTATAAGTGAAAATGATTTATGAACAATATAAATAACAATCTATTGCAAATATGTTATTTTATAGGGAAGTACGACAGTCGGCCTCATGGCTAAGATCAAAGTGTAGTGGTTATGCCTGAATTTATTCATTGACATAATCGCTTTCAATATTATTAACTTATATTCATTCACACTATTACTGTTTCTTATTTTACTACCCTTTTATCACACTTGATGGCGCCATAAAATTGTCTTATAACATGTAGTAACTAAGCAGACATATGTACTGATGTCCGCCTAAGAAGTAAAGGTTTCATTTTGTACTAAGCTCCAGATTTATTCATACTGTGAAAAGGAAATAGGAAGCATTTCTGGAACGACCATCTGTTTTTCTTTACCTTTCATCGGTCTTCTTATTTACACAGCTTGTAGAGTTGTGAATAGCGATTTTCTTGTTTATTGTTGTTTTGCAAAGTCACATTATGTATTTCCAAATCACCAGACCAAAACTAAACTTATTTTGTTTGAATTATTCTCAATTATTCTAAAATTATTCTCGTGATACAAATAAATGAAAGTACTTGAAGTAGCCACCAAGCCCTGTTAATACCTGAATTATTTCTATATCAGTGAATTTCAATACACATCAAATAGAACTTTAACTTAATAACCATAATGATAATATACGATTAAATAAAAAAAGCACAGACTGATACCTTTTTAATGCGCTAAGTTAAAAAATCCAAAAAATAAATCCACTCAAGTGTACTCAGCTGTTTCCTCAAGACGAAATAGAGAAGAAGGCATGGTAAAAGATTTTTCCTCAGAAGTTGAGCATGCGTAGTGTGTTGACCAGCGAGAAAATCATTCTAACAGTAGATCGCGATGGGGAACGAAAACCACCAATTTTAAAATCACCAATATTAAAATAATGGCTTCAAGAAATTATTTTTGTTTTGAAGCCGTCTGTAATATTTAAAGGAGCTGGTGTTACATTAAAAACGCTGGATTGCCAGTCAATTATTTATAGCACATTAAAATATTCGGGGCGTTTTAAACACGCGAAAAGTATATGATTTTTTAAACATTCACGGTAATCCGATTATTCATCGTATGGATCCCATTCAAAGTTTGTTTGAAAGAAAATTTGTCCATGGGGTTAATATGTAAATTCTGTAATAATAGTTTAGGTAGCTAAGCTTTTGTGTGTTTTGAAGTACCACTGTTCCAAATGTCATAACTGTACGACGCTTGGATTTCCCTCTACAAACAACACACACATATAGATACATAAACACATCCCTTTGTTATCTAAGATACATCAAAATTTGAATTTTTTTCAGCTGCCTGGTTTCCATCTGAAATTGGATGTTTACCACATTTGTATACTTTCGCAAAATTGATAACTTGGATCAACCTTTTTTCTTATGGGTGTTAAGAGTCATTCCCAAACGAAGAACCTCCCCAAAAGACAGATATTTAACATACCCTTTCCCAAAGAGGTCGATCCCCCTTTGCAGGCATTGGCGTTCATGGACGCCAATGTCTGCAAAGGAAAAGTCATAGATAGAAATTATAGAAAGCACATTTATTATTTATTTTTAATTATGGTTTTTAATCGGATAGAAATATCTTAAATTTTACAGTATAAAAATAAGATCGACTGTTATTGTAGATAAAAATCTGATTGGGTAGAACACCGGCACAAGACTTTCCTTATATAATATAATGAATTTACATTTTTCAGAATGAAAAAAATGATGTATAAGATCCATACCAGTGTTTTAAACGTTGACTTATGCATTTGGCGTTTTTCAGAAAACAACAGATAAATCTATATCGAAATACCCAATTAACTTATATTTCTGATAACTCTAAATTGGCAGTTATCAATACAATATTGATAGCATCTTCCATAAGCAGTATAATCCATATATCAATATATTTCAATAATTAATTCACCAATTAGGCGTCATTTTCATTCACTTAAAGTCATTTCTGCAAATCTGACGATGTTTCGTCAATCTTGACGATGGTTTCGCTAAATGTATCGCCAGCTGTTAAAAACAGACGGAGAGAAGAACATTTCGCGTGTACTAGAAGGTGTGCTCGTCATATGACAGAATTCAAAATTTGCAAAACCTTACCTCCCATTTGGCGTCATTTTTATCAATTTGGCGACGATTTCGTTAAGTTGGTAACATTTAAAATGTCGCCAAGTTGGAGACATCCGGCTAAATTTATCACCAAGATAGAGAAATGTGTTATTCTTTTGTTTGATGATTACTCTTTCCAAGATATTGAATTTTCATCAATTAATCGTTATTTTCTTTAACTTTGCGTCATTTTTATTAATTTGGCGACATTTTTATCAATTAAATCAACATTTTGCCAACATTCAGCCAGATTCGTCACCAAAATTTCACAAAGCGCTACAAACATATAAATACGTTATTCTTGATGTAGATTCTTATACTATTTCCAATATATTGAATTTTCCTCAATTATTCGTAATTTTTATTGATTTTGCATCATATCATTTTAATAAATTTGGGACATTTTTAATATTAAGTTGGCGACATTTTCGTCCATTAATCAGCATTTAAAACAGGTGCCAAGTTGGCACTATTCCGTCATATTCGTCGCTAAAATTTCGCCAAGCCTTATGGATGGAGTAAATTGGTTATTCTTATAGTAGATTAATGAGTATTGGTGTCCAAATGCAAAATTATTATCCAAAGTATCTTTTGTCGGCAGTGGAATGAGCTAGATTCATTAGAATTGCGTTAACAAATTATATATGAAAACTAATTACGTTTGACAAATATTACGTATGAAAAGTGAACATATTTTACAATAGTTAATATATATTTTTTAATTTTATGTGATTTTTTGTTAAATACGCAATATTTCGAGAATGGTTCATGCCAATGTTCTAAAATTCACGTAACTGTATTGAAGGTTCTAATTTTTTCAAAATTTTTGCGGTTTTTGAAACATTCGATTGCGTTTAAATTAATTAAAAGTTTTTAGTATTCACCTATTGTAAATTTTGTACCGATGTTCGTTCAAAACATTCCATTCGTTCATGACATATCGTCTCTGCAGACTCACTGATACACACAGAAACACTTTCTCACAAATACACACACACACACACAGATATTTTCATACACATACACGACCTCAAAACTTTCTATTCGAGTTAAGAGATGCTTGAAGCGTTCTCTTCCGTTGAAAACTCGAATTCGTATTTTCGAGCCGGTCGCAATACTTACATATTATACTGTGTATATAAGGAAAGCCATGATGAATATAAAAATATGTCTCTACAAGAAGATTGTTGAGAAGGATTGCAAAACTTGCAAATACACTAGATATAACATTTTTAACAAAACTACTGCTATGTGTAAGACCATATAATTGTATATTTTTAAAATATTTTACATCGACCATCAAATACAGCGAAATTTTACTCTCACAAGTTGAAAAATGATTCTAAAGTCATTTCTCTTCATTCTTTTTGATCCTTGTGTCCCACTAATCAATTTTCTCTCCATGTACCTCAACCGTTTAAAGTCTTTGAATTGTGTTGGAATTTATCACTTGGGGTTTTAGCTATATTCGGCGTTTTCAACGCCGAATATATTCTATTGTTTTAAATATCTTATGGATTTCAAACAGATGTTTGCGTAAGTGGCATCTAAAAGTCAGACTATTTTAACATATAATGTTATTTGAATTATTAAAAATTTTGACTCGGGTATCACATGAGTTCCTCTACATGGTGCAATAATTTTACTTCTGTCCCGGCAAAATTTTGGTGCATAAGAGTCACATCACAATGTTTATGTTATTGAATTAACATCACATAAATTAAAATGAAGTCTCCTCTACACGATAACGGAAGTTAAATCCATAAATTTACCGTTCAAGGTCTGTCCATATAACTTTAAATTCACGGTGATTTATTGTAAATTAAAAGTTGTAAGATATGATGTAACGAACTCGTTTTTTACACTCCCACAAACACCGGTCATTTTATTGAATATAAAGCATTTTTGTTATTCGTCTGTTAACCGCTCAAACGATTTTGTTGTTTAGAGTATATTTTATTACTTCCTTGTTACTTGCAAATACTCGTCTACTGTTTTATATAAATACGGTTGACGCCATCTATGTATTGGTATGGTAAGCAAATTATCATAAAGTTACTCTAAATAGTTTAAGATTTGAATATTAAATGCCTAATTATCTTACGAAAATAATTGCTAATGCAGTTAAATTTCACTGAAATATGCATTTATACATTTCATTTAAATTTAATTCAGATCTCCCCTTAAAATTAGAGAGAAAAAAAACTTGAGAACGTTTCATGCTAGTGTTCCAAAGTTAATATCATTTGTTTTTAATGAAAAATTACGTCGAACGTGATTATCTATTTATATGCAAGAATGAATTACCGTAGGTAAACGCCGTCTATTTAAATAATGTATTTACAGGTAACTCTACGCAATTTTCCAAAACTGTTTTCAAAATCCTAAACTGCTGTCTTAAATCTCCTAAACTGCTGACAAACCCACAAGCAAGCGAAGCAAAAAAAAAGGAACAAGCTCTCTGCAAAACAAAAATAAAAAAATACATAAATTAAAATAAAATATTCAAAACCTCTAAGAAGAAACGTGGCAGCGCATGTGTAGTTGCAGAATTGAAGCTCAGATGGGAGAAAAGTTATACTCACTAGATCGATAATGTCGCGCTGCGTCGTTCGCTTAAAAATGTCCAAAAATAAATAACTTACGAAATGGAAAGAATGTTAGAATGCGAAGATATACACCCACCGGTTTTTCGACCTGTTGAATTGTGCTCATATTAGTTTCTCAGATGTGGTGAAAAAAAGTAACACATTAAGTAAACAAACATTTAATGTTTCTTTTTAAAAATAAATATGAAGGAATACTGTCCTATGGATACGGTTCAAAAATCATTAGAAAGAACAATCTTTGATCTTTCCCATGCCGTCGAAACGGAATCTCGGTGTTAACACTGACGGTTGACATTATGCATTCATATTTCCGATAGTGAACTGAAAGCTGTGATGTCTATATAACCTTTGGCTAATATTTCCTTTAGTTCACGTTATAAATCATGTTTCACTTTCTATTGCCAACTTTTGACTAGTTCCGTTATGTAGACCAATCGCCGAGCCAAGTAACAATTTTGTGAACCTGCAGTTCGGCAAAATAAGTTTCAGATCGTGGTAGAGAATGGAGAGTTGTAATAAGTATTTTACAGTTGGTTGCAAAGAGTGGTTGAAAGCCGCAGTACACGATATTTATGTCATCGGATGAAGTTAGGGAAGAATTGTCTAATTATGTTCCATTTCTTCGGTTAACGTAAAAATATTTCTATCACCAGGCCTGGACAAAATCAAATATTGATATTTAATTTAAATTACGAATATGTGCAATACTGACTGCTGGTGTATGTTTATATTTTATGCTGCTAGTTGATGTATTATTATGATGTGTACAATAAATGTGTTACAGTTAAAATTCTGAATCAATGTGTTATTGTCCCTAGACGTAAGGCCACGGTGTCACTTAATCTAAGATATGGAGTTAGGTCACTTTGAGCTTAATAAGTCTGCACAACCCCAGTACATGCGCCAATCTGGCCGTTAAGAAGCGGTCACAGACTTTACATAGGTAACAGAAAAGATAAGTATATTACAGTTGAAACCGAACAGGACCCATTACTTTACGAAGCTGCAAGAGTCTACAATGTGTGCAAGGTGTGTTTACAACATGTGTGTCCGACAGTTTACCAGCAGATCTGGAACTTTTTCGAACTTCACTCCTAGTACGGTAAGATTGTTTTCACTCTGCGCATTCTATAATAATAAGAAACCGAATCAGGAATAAACCACCAGGTAAACATAATATAATTTGTGATCGTGAAAAATTTGTTTTTGCAATTAATTTATTTAATTGTTCATAAGAGTTAACAATAAGACATAATAGCTAACTACAGCATTTTAGTCATACCTTTTCATGACTTATTCGGAATAACGTATGATTATAAAAACTAATAACAATGCATATAATTGATAAGTTCATTAATAATTACATTATGCTCGTAATTGTTACAATCATAGTTTCTAAAATTTTCAAAATAATCAACAATAAAACACGTAATTGTTAAGTCCTCGGGCATATCTGTGACGTTTCAATAAGCAACCAATCACAGATAAGTTGGGAGTTAGTTCGATCCATTAAATTTTTGCCCATATTGGCCATGCAAAATTGTATATTAATGAATATTGAATTAACTTAGTCTTACACCAAAATTCTAAGCACACCTTGCATATGTGCTTACAAATAAAATGTCTGAACTGTGTGTTTTTCCGTTTGCCTGCTTTGCAGGGACAACAATTCGCAAGATATTTTTATTAATACAGAGATAAATATCAATATAAGTTGCTGTCAATATAAGTTGCTGTCAATCAATATAAGTTGTTGATACATTTATAACATAAAAAAAAACCTCATTCCGAATATCAATTTTTTAGACGTGTTTATAAAGTTTAGATGCATGGTAAAAAAATTTAAAGAACTCAAAAATCTATTCGTATCAAACTCAAAATATCTGCAGAACTGCAATATATCAGAAACACTTTTGACCCCCACCTGTTAGGAAGAAGCTTGACTAAAATATATTGGAACGCATGTTTGAAAAATATGTAGAGGAAGAATTTATACGTGTAGGTCGTATATTGAAGGAATTCTGAGCATTCTTTGGAATAGGGAATGTATTGAAAAGTCAGGATCTTTGTATATACAAACATTCTCAGATTGACAGTGAAGGGTTTTGAATTTCTCACTCATAAATTTTTATGCTGACAACAAGCTTTGTCCATTCCAAACACATAAATATATGATCACATTTGTGGAAAATTTGCATGTGCATATCTCCTACGTTTTAGACCAAAAAAATGTTTTTTTTTTATTTTAAATATTAAACCCATTGATACTTAGACTATTTTTTCCACTGCCGATAAGAAAAAGTGGACCGTTTTCTTATGAAATAAAACTTTTTTCCTAAAAGCTACAGAGATCAACCATAGTTCGTTAGAAAGGTAAGAAAAAGCTCGTTTTTATGTGGTATGAATAAATTTCAGATTTAAAGCCAGATCCTATTTTCAAATCCAATGGCATGTGATAGTGAGTGCATTATTTTGTAAGTTTCTATATATAAAATGATGCAATGATGTTCATAGCATTTTTAATAGTATGCATTATTTTCATAAAAAATATCGATGTGTTAGTTTAATCATATTTGCTTTAACTGTAAGTGATTGAGCATGCTAATATCTTTATCACAGAACTCTATAGATTTAATCTACAGGTAATATAAAAAATCTGATGTGGACAGCACATGACTTTCCTTATATAATGCATGAATATACATCTTTCGCAGTGAAAAAATGGTGTATAACATCTATGACACAACGTTTTTAATGATGAATTGTACATTTGGTACTTTTCCGGATGACAACATGTAAAATTATTTAGATGTACCCAATTGACGTATATTTCTTGCCACTTTTTTTTATTTCTAGCAGCAGCACTTGATACAAAGCATTCACTGGTGTACTAATCCACAACACCAAAAATACAGGAGAAAAACTATTACAGGAAACATGAACAAGCAACAATAACAACAATGAAACAAATATAGGAAATACATGGACGGTAGCCAAAAACACAAATTCAAAACAATCAGGCAGCTTGAAGGGCCTGCATCCTCCCCTTGCACTCCAATACCTTTTGTACAAGTCACCAGAGACTCCTGGACAGTTCATTAGATAATCAGCGTCCACAGCTGCGTTAACACCACACAATACACAGTTTGGGCTTGATATTAGATTAAATCTATGAAGAAATTTAGCTATCTTGCCACTCTAAATTGACAATAATCAATATTGATAGCCTCCGTAATGAACAAAACAGTCCATATATTAAAATATTTTAATAACTAACTCATCAATTTAGCATCATTTTTGTTAACTTATTATCATTTTTGAAACGCGATTTTCGTCAATCTGGGGCGTTACACACCAACGGAGAGGAGCTTATTTCTAATATATTAATGTCTGTTGAGAAAAGAGAACTATTACACAAAATGTGTTCTATGCCAATGGCTCTACCGTGCTGAAAACACCGGCTCTCGTTAGATCACCGAAGTCAAGCAGCATCGGACGCGGTTAGTACTTGGGTGGATGACCACCTGGGAACAGCGCATGCTGTTGGCACATTTCGGGCGCTGTAGCCCAGTGGTTTGCGCGCTGGATTTGCACGCTGCCACAACTGCCGCCGTGTTCATGCGGAGTACGATCACGTTAAGCATGTGGGTCCTTAAGTCCTTCCGAGAGGTTGGTGGTAGGGGAAGGAGGGTACGGTCCGTGTAGATGCCTCCCCCATTGGGTTCCGGTCTAAATTGGGTGGCACTTTTCGGCCGTCCAAAAGGTTACCTTATACCTTTCTGGTAGGTCGGTCGGTCTGGGTCTCAAAACAACAACAAAATATCTTCTCTTGTGAATCAAACGAACTACATCCACTAAAAGGATGTTAAGAAATTTATAGCATAATATTATATATGAAAAGTGAAAAAATACTTTTTAATTTTAGGTGATTTTTTATATAAATTTACTTGAAAACAGGACAATATATCGCGAACGGTTCATACTTTCAAAATTTATGGCAATCGTTTTCTAATGAAAAAATGAAAAATTACATAAGAAATGATTATTTAGGTAACAATTCTGAGGGTTCTGATTTTTCTTTATGAGATGTTCAAAATTTTCATTCATAAATCCGGGGAGGGGAAGCTTCCAAACTTTTAATTGCGTTGAAAATTAGCAGACTTCATGTATTCATTAATTACATATTTTGTATCGAATTTCGATTGAAACGCTCCATTTGTTCGTGGGATATTGTCTCCACAGTCTCATGGGCATACGCACGTATATACACATAAACACAGCTATCAACTCAAAAACACTCGATTAGAGTTGAGGGATGATTAAAATGTGCTCATCCGTCGAAAACTCGAATTCGAATTTTCAACTCAGTCACAATACTTTCCCTATACATTACACTATGTATATAGAGAAAATAAAAATACCCAAATCGTTAAATTATTGGTTAAATAAATAAGGACTTTATAAGAAGAAAAATTAGACAAATCCTTGAGAAGGAACAAAGTTAAGGATTTACATTGGAATGAGGCAGAAATTAAGAAGAAAATAACAAAAAGAAGTAACCTGTCTCGAAAATTACTTTCATCAATCAAACTTGTGTAAAACTAACAGTAGTTGAAGCTAGGACAAAAGAAACAAGAAAGATCAATCATGCATAAAGCATTGATTATGAAACACTTTCCAACTGCAATGCAATTTTATTTAAACATCTCTAAAATGCGATAGATTCAGCAGTAATATTTTTAAAATCATCACAATACTACATTAATTTGTTATATTTGAAAACTTAAAACTTCATTGAAAATAATGAACTTTATTCAAATGACGTCATTGGAATATAATTCACCTGGCTCTCGGTTGTTGTTGTTGAGACCCAGACCGTCCGACCTACCAGAAATGTGTAAGGTAACTGATTGGACGGCCGGGAAATGCCACACAATTTAGACCGGAACCCAGTGGGGGAGGCATCCACACGGACCGTACCCTCCTTCCCCTACCATCAACCTCTCGGAAGGACTTACGGACTCACATGTTTAACGTGATCGTACTCCACATGAACACGGCGGCAGTTCTGGCAGTGACAAGAATCGATCCAAGGCCTACCGATTGCAATTCCCGAGAGCTAACCACTGGGCTACCGCGCCCTTCTGAAATACTTGTGCAATTTTATTTTGATTTACTTTAAAATTACTTGTGTACTCCTTATTTTATTTTACTGTAAAATACTTGTGTACTTATTAGTTCGCTTTACATTAAACATTATTTTGTGCCACGCATGCTTTCCTCTTGTATTTCCCCACGCTCCAAATCGATGTATGGGATGAGGAATGGCGAAGTTTGATTATTTTCCTTCCTTTCTCTTCTTTCGTTCCATGCTTGCTTGAAATTTAAATTTCCTGGCCACTTCATATTTTAAATTTCCTAGCATCTGACTATTTAATGATCAGTTTAGCCACATGCTATGCTCTTGGGTTTTTCCTACTCTTCAACATCTTAAAGTTATTAATTGTTACAGTCATGTCGATTATTCTTATTTCATTTAACAGTTGCTGTTAAGTCCCAGACCATCCGATCTACCAGGAAGGTGTAAGATAACTCATTTAACAGTTAATTTTGTTGGGACCCAGACCGTCCAACCTACCAGAACGGTGTAAGGTGGCGGTGTAAAGTAACGGGGTAAGGTAACGGTGTCTGGACGGCCGGGCATTTAACAGGTGTTGAAAACCCAGACCGTCGGACACATCCAGTGGACTTGAGCAAATATTTGGACGGCCGGTGGGCATTTAACAGGTGTTGTTGTTGAAACCCAGACCGTCCGACCTACCAGAATGGTGTAAGGTAACAGTTTGGACGGTCGGGAAGTGCCACCCAATTTAAACCGGAACCCAGTGGGGGAGGCATCCACAGGGACCGTACCCTCCTTCCCCTACCACCAACCTCTCGGAAGGACTTTCGGACCCACATGTTTAACGTGATCGTACTCCGCATTAACACGGCGGCAGTTTTGGCAGTGGCTGGAATCGAACCCGGGCCTTTCGAGTGCAACTCCAACGCGCTAACCAATGGGCTACCGCGCCCTTCGTTCGTTTGCCTTAATTTCTATAGTATATACTCCCCTTATCTGATCATTTAGAATTGATTCAATGATTGCACTTCACTTATAGTCTCCTCGGTTGTTTCGAGTTTCATTTCGTTCACCTCCAATGCCGCATGACTGCGCATTAATCTCTGCAATTTTGTTAAAATTTGATTGTATTGCTCATTATGAGTTCCTCCAGGTTCATGGAATCACCATCACATAAAAACAAATCAGTAGAATTTTTCTATTTGCTCTACTTAGTAGCTTATATTTATTGTTGGCAATTGTTTGATCATGTAAAATTCTGCCTGTCTGTGTGTGAGAGTCAGATGTTGCACAAATCCTTAGTCATTACTTAACGGATGTTCTCGAAATTATTTTCTAACTGTAATTTTTCTTTATCGCCAAAAAATTGAGTTGTACAGCCTCTTCTCGAAATATGGATTTAACAATAATGATTCTCTGCTCTTTCGAGTAGAGGACCATTTTAACTAAGTGTTGAAATTGGTTGAAAAATAATTTTACATTTTCTCCCTAATATCCAGAAAATGGTGGGCATATTTGCATCACCGTCAAAGTAGCTGGCGAAAGACTTATATTTTGGACAAAGGAAGTTGTTCGCACCCTACTAGTTCCTGATGTTCCCGGAATTTTGGATTTCTGCAGGCCATATTGTTTTCCTTTAAAAATACCTGTATTATGATCTGAAATATTTCTTATTTATAAGATGAGCACTATCATTTTGTGAATCACTTTGCATTCATTTACAATTTGACATACACGTATAATGTTGCAATAATGCCACTTAAATATTTATCTCTAAATTGTTAGCCCACACATTGAATTAAATTATATATACATTATATTAACACACATGTAATTTACACAAACGAGGTTGTTTCAAATTATCAGTTTTCTCAAGTTGAGTTTTTCATATTTCCCAAAATTTAAATTTCCGAATTTGAGAAAACTCTTACATAATACTCTAGCGTTTGAAAGTACATTCGGCATACTATTGAAATAGCAATTCCCTCTGGACAGCCATCAAAATTATTATTCGACAACTCAGCTAGTACGTATTAACTCAGCTAGTATGTTTGTTTGTTTTAAATTACATTCTTCATTAATATTATATTTCTATTTCAGCTCTCGTCTCAGCCTTTTATAATTGTGCTTATATTATTTATTTTAAACTTATGAAAATACTAGCCTTTGCAATGGAAAAGGTCTGCAAAACATTAATTGCACAACGCGATAGGTTATAGAATACGTGAAATAAAATGTAAATAAATTTATTTCTAGATTCATTCTATTAATTATTCATATCACACATTAATATATATAACTAGCAACGATTACCCGGCGTTGCTCGGGATTTACTACGCAAAAAAAACTATGATAAAATTACACCGGAACATATAGGGCCGATTGTGATATATTACCGCTGAATGTATCGCATTTTAGAGATGTTTAAATACAATTAAAGTCGGAAAGTGTTTCATAATCAATGCTTTATGCATGATTGATCTTTCTTGTGGTTTCTTAATACTTTTCGTTGTTGAGTAAGCCTGTAAGAAATAAACCATACTGATAGTTTGAATTTAAATTCATATTTTAAACCTGCGATTTTCAAAAGTGTCTTATACGTTCAATAAACTCCCACAAAACTCAGTGTTAAGTAAGCCTGTGAGAAATAAACTATGGTGAAAGTTTCTATTTACATTCATATCTCAAACCTGCGATTTTCAAAAGTGTCTAATACGTTCAATAAACTCCCACAAAAATCAGAGATTTAATTGACTTTGATGTTTTAAACCAACAATGTCCAACCTTTTTAGTTGTGAATCATGGGGTTAGAGAGTACAACTCCTAAGACAAAGTGTCGTTTTTCGCTAATATCTCCAGAACCACTGGTCGTAGAAACTCGAAACATGGCCTATGTTTTTTGTGGGGTGATTTTAAGACTACCAAGACAAATTTCATGAAATGCAGTTCAGCCGTTCTCCAGTTATGGTGGATCATACATACATACTTTTCTTCTTTATATATTGTGTTCTACAATATTTTTACAATTGCATAGCTTTTACTGATGGCCTTCTACTTGCTATAATTTACATTGAAATATAAGTTTCCTTATAGGTAATTTATGTGAGTTGCTTAACTACTGCTTCGGTTCATTTGTTGCTCGGAGGGATGTGAAAATTTTAGATAATGTCTTTCTAGATCATAGCAAGCAAATAGGAATTTTACCTCCACTGTTGAATCAGCTGTAGTGCAAGACGTATCAGGACGTTTAAGGCGTAGAAAAGAAATTTACCAATAGATAAGGATGCGCCCTTCTAGACATTCCTTCAATGAACTCGTAGGACTAGGTACATTGTTCTTTTTCGCCAAAAAATAGATGATTCAACTGTCCAATTTTCTGTTCTAATGCCAATGCACGAACTTTTTCTGGTTCGAAATTGTCTGCTGACGAAGCCTTTGGGCTGCAGTTTTAAGTACAGCTCACATTACGTCATCATTGGTCCACCTTATCTCTGAGCCCACATAAATAATTGTATGAGATGCTTTATTAATTTCACTGGATTGCTCTCGCAGTCCCCCCTCTCAATTGTACAGCGGCCGTTGGTATGGTAACTATATCCTTGACGTATGTTCTTGTCCACAGTAGAGTAATCAAGCGAGATATTAGAGGATATTAAGGTGTCCTCATATGTATGTTCTTTGCTAATTCCACTTCGATGATAAGACCTTGCAATTTCGCCCTGGTAGCTCAACGGTAAAGCGTCGGCTGGCCAGTTCGGAGATCCAGGGTTCGATTCCCGGTTGGAACAGCACGGTTCTTTAAAATGGCGCCCAAGCAAATCAACCCTGTAAGTTAGTGCAAATATGTCGGGGGTCTGGAAGTGACCCTAATGCGACTAGTGCGGATTCAGTGGACTCTAAAAGATAGAGCGCCAATTTTAAATTTTTTAGGATGACGCCCACGCAAGATACTGACCTGGGTAAAAATAGTAATAGTAGGAGGCTAACCTGAGAAAAAAATAGCAGTAGGTAGTCACTCAGATTGTAAGTTGCCCGCCAGTCTGACATTAGAGGGTGGAAAATGAAGAGTCCACTTCGACGATAAGAACTTGCAATTTCATCCCAGTAGCTCAAAGGTAGAGTGTCCTCTGGCCAGTTCGGAGACCGAGAGTTCGATTCCCGGTTGGGGCAGCAAGGTTCTTTACATCTCTAACAAGTGTCGTGCATTCCCTCTTTTTAATCGAATTATGTATAACCCCAAAACACCGCAGTATACAGAACAAACAAACTTCATTTTATATATACATATATTGTTTATTTCACATAGAATTGTTTTAAGCGTATATATCCATCAAATCAGATATATCGTATTTTTGATAAATTAAATAAATTTCTCCCTACATATACTATATATTGTAAAAAAAAATAACAATGCTAATTCAAAAATGCCTGTCTGTTAATAGACGTGGAAAGGGAAAAACAAAGTTTTACTCTTTTTAATATTTATATGACGATCAGATCTAATGAGTCTTTAATGGAATATGATGGATAGTACTCGATATACCTCCATACATCATAGGGATATTAATAATTCCTATCCAACAAAGAATGCTCATCAGAAATGAGGCAAGCATTAGATGGAATATTCAGGAAATTTTATGTCTTGTTTTTCATAATACAGGGCAAAAACAATCTAATGTGGGTAGCACGTGACTTTCCAAAGCCTAAGAAAAGACTCGGAGTTCAATGTATTTGCTATTGAATTAATACCAAGCAAATTGTGTTTGACGCTTTTGACATCTTGCTAGTCAGAAGAGAATGGCACATTCATACTTACAAGCAAAATATTCATCAAAATGTAAATGACATCTAATTAATTTTGCGTGAAATAAATGACTATATATGAATTCTTGGGCGTCAAATCACAATATTTTTACAGGAAGTAATCTCATTCGTGAATAGAACGAACAAGATCAGCGAGAATGATGTTAACAAATTTGTTGCATACTACTGCATATAAAATTTTTTTGTTAATACGTGTTACTCAATTTTAATTTTATGAAATTGTTTGGAAAAACATATTTGAAAACGACGCAATATATCGATAAATGCTTATGCAATCGATCTAAAGTTTGCAACATTCGTTTAGTAATCACACATTACGCATGGATAAAATGTTTTTGCTTTTCTTATATGCATAATGTATAAGGAAAGTATTGTGACGGGGTCGAAAATTGGAATTCGAGTTTTCGACGGGAGAGCACGTTTCAAGCATCCCTGATCACGAATCAAACATTTTTGAGGTGATGTCTGCGTGTCTGTGTGTGTGCGTGTATCAGTGAGTCTGTGGAGACGATATCTCGCGAACGACTGGAGCGAGTCGAATGAAATTTGGTACAAGAATCACAATCCGTGAATACTGGAAGTCTATTGTTTTTAAACGTAATCGAATGTTCAGAAATCCCTAAATTTTCGAGTGAAATTTTGAAAAAATCGTCAAAAAATTAAAATCATTAATAAAGTTACACAAATATACCTTTCTTATGTTGCGTTTCCTTAGAAAACGAATGACATAAACTTTAGAACGCTAGCATGAACCGTTCTCGAGATATTGCTCATTTTTCAAATAAATTTATCAAAAAATCCCATATATTAAAAAAAATATTAACTGTTGAGAAACATGTTCACTTTTCACATGTAATATCATGCGATAAATTTGGTGACATCATTCTCGTGGATTTAGTTCGTTCTGAGAAAAGATTCTTTGAGTAATACATTTGTATTTGAACGCCAATAATTATTTATCTGCTATCAGAATAATTTATTTTTCCATCCATAACGCTTGGCGAGATTTTGGCGACGAATTTGGCGGAATGTTGAGAACTTGGCAACGTTGAGAAATGGCAATGTTGAGAACTTGAAATGTTGTCAAATCAACGAAAATCTTGCCAAATGGATAAAAATAAGTCTAAATCGATGAAAATGACGACAAATTGTCGAAAATTCCATATCTTGGAAGGAATATAAGTATCTACTATAAGAAAAACCTATTTCTTTTTACTGTGAACTAGTACATTCATTGCATTATTTAAGGAAAGTCATGTGTTGCCCACATCAGATTTTTTTAACAATATTGTAGGTTCTGATTTTATAATAATTTCTTTTAAATCATTACAAAAATCAGAAATATCTTGAAAACGGTTCCTACTAGCGCTTTACAGTATATATCATTCGTTTTTTAATATACATTATGTCTGAAATGGTTATTTAAATGAAAATATCATTATTAGAGGGCTTCACTGTTTAATGATTTAATCAAAACTCAATTTGAAAATTCAAGAGGGGGGGGGGCTCCAAATGTTTTTTAAAGATTAATAAAAATTGAAAAAAAAGCAAAATTAATTTGAAAACCCTTATTGTTAAAACCATAGAGTTCCATTCTTAACTAATTTAAATAATTGTACCAAATTACATCCTAAACGCTCTCTTTATTCGTGAACTATTATATATAGAGAGACCCATGGACGCCAACACTACTCTACATACACAGACACTTACACATATGCACACTTTCCCAAACATACATACAAACAGGCATCACGTCAATAATGTTTTATTCATTTTAGATATCCTTTAAATGTGCTTGTTCTTCTGTCGAAATCTTATTTTCAACCATGCTACAATATTTTTTTCTGCAGATTAGATTATGTATGTAGAGAAAATAAAAAAAAAATATGATGTGGGCAACACATGACTTTCCTTATATAATGCAATGAATTTACTATTTTTAAAGTTAAAAAGATGTTATTCCTATTGTAGATTCTTATATTATTTCCAAGATATTGAATTTTCTCTAATTATTCGTCATTTTCATTGATTTAGCGTCATTTTTATCAATTTGGCGAGATTTTTGTTAATTTGGCAACAAGTAAAAATGTCGCTAAGTTGGCGACATTCCGCTAGATTTGTCGCCAAAATCTCTCCAAGCGTTATGGACGGAGATATAAGTTATTCTTACAGCAGATAAATGACTATTGTCATTTAAATACAAATGTATTACTCAAAGTATATTTTTTCGTGAATGGAACGAGCTAGATTCACGAGAATGATGTCACCCAATTTATCGCATGGTATTACATATGAAAAGTGAACATGTTCCTCAAAAGGACATATATATATTTTTTTATTTTATATAACTTTTTGATATTTTTTGATAAATGTGCAATATCTCGAGAACGGTTCATGTTAGCGTTCTAAAAGTTAAGTCAATCGTTTTCTAATGAAAAATTACATAAGAAATGTCTATTTTCGTAACATTATTAGCGGTTTTAATTTTTCGACGATTTTTTCAAAATTTCACTCGAAAATTTAGGGGGGGTTCTGCACATTCGATTGCGTATAAAAATAACAGACTTCCAGTGTTTACGGATTGCGATTTTTGTACCAAATTTCGTTCGAATCAGTCCATTCGTTCATCAGTTATCGTTTCCACTGGCTCACTGACACACACACACACACACACGCACATACTTTCACACACACACACACACGCACACAGACTTCACTTCAAAAATGTTTGATTCGTGATCAGGGATGCTTGAAACGCGCTCTCCCGTCGAAAACTCGAATTCGAATTTTCGACCCCGTCACAATACTGTCCTTATACATTATGTATATAAGGAAAGTAATATGACAAAATCACGTTTATCAATGTTCCTCCTTACACAACAGTGTTGAACGGAAAAGTAAATAATTGTTATCACTCACTGAGTTTAACCTAATTAAGAGTGTAGACCGATTCAATTTAATACAATACTAAGGGAATGTTGCAATTAAGTTAAATTGATAGCATGCAAAAAATTGCGTAATGGAAATGTGGGTGTAGGCAAATGTGGTTTGGACAATTTAGCATAGTATCAATTTTGGTTGACACATTGATTAATTATACATGAAAACTTAAACCTTCATTGAAAAAAATGAACTTCATTCAAATGACGGCATTGAAATATAAATTTCCTGGTTTAAATATCTCTAAAATGCAATACATTCCCCGGTAATATTTTTAAAACTATCATAATACTACGATAATTTATTATATTTGAAAACTTCATCGAAAACAACTGAAATAAATTCAAATGACGTCATAGAAAAAATAACAAGCCTGGATCTCTCTATAAAAGCAGGATTTCATTCATAACGTTCTCCCATTCATTTCATTCATCACAATACTATAATAATTTACTTTATTTAAAAATTAAGACCATGGAGCTACAATTCATAAACTCTATGCTTAAAACTTCATCGAAAAAAATCGTCCTTCTGTTTATAAAATCAATTAATATTTCATTCATATCAGCCATGCAGACTCCATGGACTGAATTATTTTGTGCTGAAGAAATACAGTAATTCTAATACAACTCATTCTACATACTTTGCTGTTTACATTTTACATAAGTGAAAAATAGACTTAGTTGTAGAAATAATCAAATTTGAATGAGAATTTAAACTCAAATATAATGTCATTGTGTTGTTTTAGTATGTAGATGCACAGAATTTAAGCAAAAATAAAGTAGTTTTAGGACGGATACAACACTCAATATGAATTAAAAAGAACTTTAAAAAATCACGATTTTGAAACAAGATGGATGCCATATATCATTTTGAAGTGGGTCATGTGATCGTTTCATATCATGGTCACGTGATCGTTTCATATAAGATGTGTAATTATTATTTTAATTTTTATTTAAAAAACTACTGAATATATTTCGCTGAATTTTTTTTTATTTTATGGAACAATTTGACTATTACCTAAAATTTTCGAAGCAATTTGTGAATTTTAAATCCGCTTAAAAAATGTTTGAAAAATTAGGTCCCATATTGCTCAATGTATTTCATTTTTTCAACCCGGGTTCAATCCAAAACTAATTGGCTAATATTATTCATTTATATTCCCATAGGTCCTACAGACCGTCTGAACAACATACTAAAACTTCATTTTGATTAAGTCATTTTAACGGCAGTTATCGTGCTAACGGACAGACAGGCATACAGACAGACAGACAGACAGACAGAATGAACAAAGTCATAAACAATTTTCAACTTTGTTGTAAAGTGTTAAAAAAATCCTATATCCAACAAAAATACATAAAAAAGGCTGGGATGAGGGTTTCCCCACATCAAGTTCGTTAAAGGAATATCATAAATCATGAAGTATTTAAAACGATGATGTCTGAACTTAATGCACTCTGTTAAAATGCGTTTTACACTCAGTGTTGTTTGCGCGAGTTACAAGAATGCTCATGTTCACATACAAGCAAATGTCTGTGGGGGAAAAACGTATGTGAACAATTCGCAAGCGAGTTGAAATAAAAGTTTCTTACACTGAACACTAGTCCACATTCGTTCAAAGGCTTTGCAGTTTATATTGCTGCTGCTGATTCCATGAATGTTGCCATTTATCATACATAATATTACTAATATTTTTTTTTTACTATCTGGCAAAGGGATGTGAAGGTTTTGCAGTAGTATATTATAAACGGAACTCAACAAAAATAAATATGGTGCCCGTGTACCTTTAGGCAGGGGACAATCAAGTTGTAATACATCTGATGCAATGGAGAGGTCCATGGCCATTTTGGATGATAGTAATTGCAACATCCAAGGAAGGACATTTAAAAATATGTTTTTTCATAATTTACTTTTACTTTTAACATTGAATTTCTAGTTTTAGTTACTACTCCCTCAGTCACCTCTTTATTACTTTCCTTATATACATAATGTATAAGGAAAGTATTGTGACGGGGTCGAAAATTCGAATTCGAGTTTTCGACAGGAGAGCACGTTTCAAGCATCCCTGATCACGAATCAAACGTTTTTGAAGTGATGTCTGTGTGTGTGTGTGTGTGTGTGTGTGTGTCAGCGGGCCTGTGGAGACGATAACTGACGAACGAATGGACCGATTCGAACCAAATTTGGTACAAAAATCACAATATGTAAACACTGGAAGCCTATTGTTTTTATACGCAATCGAATGCTCAAAACCCCCCTAAATTTTCGAATGAAATTTTGAAAAAATCGTCAAAAAATCAAAACCAATAATAAAGTTACGCAAATAGACATTTCTTATGTAATTTTTCTTTAGAAAACTATTGACATAAATTTTAGAACGCTAACATGAACCGTTCTCGAGATATTACACATTTTTCAAAAAAATTATCAAAAAGTCATATAAAATAGAAAAAAAAATATTTCCTATTGAGAAACATGTTCACTTTTCATATATAATATAATGCGATAAATTGGGTGACATCATTCTCGTGGATCTAGCCCGTTCCATTCATGACAAAAGATACTTTGAGTAATACTTTTGCATTTGAACGCCAATTTATCTGCTGTAAGAATAACTTATTTCTTCGTCCATAACGCTTGGCGAGATTTTGGCGACAAAATTGGCAAAATGTCGCCAACTTGGCGAATTTTTGAAATGTTGCCAAATTAACGAAAATCTCGCCAAATGGATAAAAATGACGATAAATCAATGAAAATGACGATAAATCAATGAAAATGACGACTCATTGTCGAAAATTCAATATCTTGGAAAGGATATTAGTATCTACTAGCAGAAAACCCTATTTATTTTACTTTAAAGTATTAAATTCATTTTATTATATAAGGAAAGTCATGTGTTGCCCACATCAGATTTGTTTTTGTTGTAGTAGATGTACAAACTTGCGTAGTATATATACATGGATCGAAGCGTTAACGCTAGTTGGATCTTTGGTTAATCCGAAGAATAACCCACCACATTTTCAGTTCGCTCGCCAAGTGTTCCGATTGCGAGGGTTATATGTTGCTATCTTATGTAAAACACGCTTTATGCTGTAATCGGGTAATCTCTTGTTCACAGCACGAGAGAATGCGCCAACTTGGTGCGATTTGTACTTTTGAAAAATACGTGTGGGGGGCTATTATCCGGATTTACCGAATATTTCATCTAAAGACACTAAACTGTAATTGGCTGAAAACATGTATTAAAAGTTATGTTCTTTCCAAGATATGGAATTTTCGACAATTTGTCGTCATTTTCATTGATTTAGCGTCATCCTTATCCGTTTGACGAGATTTTCGTAATTTTGCAACATTTAGAAAAGTCGCCAAGTTGGCGACATTCCGCTAGCTTCGTCGCCATAATGTCGCCAAGCGTTATGGAAGGTGAAATAAGTTTTTCTTAGAGCAGATAAATGACTATTGGCGTTCAAATACAAAAGTATTACTCAAAGTATATTTTCTTATGGATGGAACGAGCTAGTTCTACGAGAATGATGTCACCAAATTTATTACATGATATTACATATGAAAAGTAAACACGTTTCTGAACAGTTAATATTTTTTTAATTTGTGGGATTTTTTGAAAAATTTATTTGAAAAATGTGCAATATCTCGAGAACGGTTCATGCTAACGTTCTGAATTTTATGTCAATAGTTTTCTAAGGAAAAATTACATAAGAAATGTCTATTTGCGTAACTTTAATTAAAAAGTTTTTATTTTTTTATTTTTTCAAAATTGAACTCAAAAATTTAGAGGGTTCTGAACATTCAATTGCATTTAAAAACAATAGACTTCCAACATTCATGGATTGTAATTTTTGTACGAAATTTCATTCAAATCACTCCATTCGTTCGTGAGATATCGTCTCCAAAAGCTCACTGACACGCACACACACACCCAGGCATTACCTCAAAAATGTTCGATTCGTGATCAGGTATGCTTGAAACGTGCTCTCCCGTCGAAAACTCGAATTCGAATTTTCGACCCGTCACAATACTTCCCTTATACATTATACTATGTGTATAAAGTAGAAATATAGTCATGGCGATAATGTGAAAATTTTATAGATGGAGATGTTTTGCGGGATGAAACTTTCAGTGGAGAACCTTCAGTGGAAACTACATTTGCTGGAAGCCGAGAACGAGTCCGTTATAGATGTGAAACCAAAATAAAATATACAGGTATATGATGTGAAGTATGTAATGTGTATGTAGAAAATTATAAGAATAATCATAAGAATAAAAATCATAAGAAAATGATAGAAAAATGATTTTAGAACTTTCAAGTATACTGTTTTAAATATCCTTGTGATTCTATAACTAAAAATGTAAAGTTAAAAGAAAATAATTTTCTTCTGTCAGAAAACAAATATTTCAGATCCAAGAAACATATCAATAAGAGATACTTTTAACGTCTCAGACGATTTCATTTTGCCCATAGGGTACTTACAACGAGTTGCAAAACCCACCTGTGACAGAACCAGTGGCGTAACTTTTATTTTTGGGATCACAAGCAAAATTATTTTTAGCCCTCTCCATTCTAGCTGAATTTCGTCTGAAATTATTTACAACTGATGCATATTTATATCTATCTATTAACATGTAAATGTATCACATAAGAATGTTAATAAACATTTAAAGAATTGAAGTTTTCCGAGCTTTTTTAGCAACAAACTTAGCAATTAGTTCTGTCATATTCATGTTTCTAGAAACATTGTTCCAATTGCCAGAAAGGCTACATAACTTAAACATTATTGCCCTTATAATAGCTTAATCATGATATAATAGCTTGATCATAATTTATCCATACATATTTTGTCGCTTACTATTTATATCCAGATTTTACAGTTTTGAAGATAGTCCGAGTAAAAGTAACAAATATGAATTTTTCTTTTTTTTTTTAGTTTTTTCGAAAATACAAAATTTGTATTAATATTAAGATATCTAAATTACTTCCATATATTGACATTCTGTTCCATATTTTTGACAAAATAGGAAAATAATTACATTTTTATCGGGTTCGGAGTTATAATCATGTAAAGTGTTTACTTTTTTCGTCAAGCGCCAATTTTCTGCACAGACGTCCCGATCATATTCACATCTTAAAATAATTTGATTCAGACATTTTTGTGATTACATTGATATTTGTTATTTAGGAGAGGTTTCAATAATTGTTTTTTATGTTTAAATCTGGTATATTTTAATGCTGATACTAAAACTACCTGAAAGAAAAAATAACGTGGGAACCATAAACGCGTTATATACAGAGTGCCCATATTTAAAGTAGAGATGTTTAGAGCCGGAAAGTGAGAAATCTGTTGGGCCAAACTCAACCAAATTTGCAATAAATACTATTAGACCATTGGGTTTTAATTTTTAAAAGGAAAAAAAATAGTTCGGTATTTTGCCACTGCGGGCCAAAGTGACGCTGTAAGGTGCATTTCTGGAGTAAAATAAGCATAGGAAGTACAAAAAATCAACATTTTACATGCATTTTGAAAAGGACAGCACATTTACATTTTATACGTGCTTAGTACATTTTATATGTACATTTGCATGTTGCATTTACATACGTATGTCATTAATTTTTATAATGGCATCATTTACATGTGTGATTCAATATGTTTTCCTTGCATATGTTCCAAAAAGTGCATTCTCTGACCAGCATTATCTTCTGCAGAATGCAGCAGATCTCCATTGATTTGTTTGACGTGCAATGTTATTCAAAGTGGCCGAATTATCCACATTCCCTTGATATACCAAGCGCTTTATATGACCCCACAGCCAAAAGTCACAAGGCGTCAAATTAGGTGAACGGGCTGGTCATTTCATAGGAAACGCCCGACAAATTATTCGGTTGTTGGTAAAATGTTGTCGTAGGATTTGCTGTACGCGGAATCCAATATGAGGGGGGGGGGTGCACCATCCCGCATAAATATCATAGTTTCAAGACATGCACGCTGTTGAAGTTGCGGAATAACAAACATCAACAGCATTGTTCGATACCTCTCAGCATTGACGGAATTTCTGTACTATGTCTATTTTACTCTAAAATGGACCTTACAGCGCCACTTTGGGCCGTGGTGGCAAAAATCTGAACTATTTTTTTTTCTTTTAAAAATCGAAACCCCATGGTCTAAATATTATGTACTGCAAATTTGGTTGAGTTTTTCCCAAAAAATTTCTCACTAATGGACTCTAAACACCTCTACATTAATTATGGTCACCCTGTAAATAGTTAACGATAAATTACTGATACGATTCACTTAAATATAAATTGCAACATTATGGGTCCGTTTATAAATTGCATTAAACATCTTTTTATTTCGCATATTTTTATTATTATATTTTATGTTTATAATATCCTACAGATAGCAATTTTATGTATTGCAGAATTTAAATTCAATTCTTTCCGGTATGGATTGTAAAGTGATAAATTGGCATGTTTTCGGAGCTTATATGTTTATCAGACAGATATATCAAATATAGTTTATCTTTTACGCTTTTGCACTGAACAGTGAACTGCAGAGAAATAAACTACATCAATAGGAAGTTTGAATTTTATATATATGAATATTAAAGATGAATGTTAAATTGAGAATGACATATTTTACTGCTAACTTCAGATGTAATATAATTCATTTCTTTCGTTATGGGCTGAAGTAAATATAAATTGTCTATGTCTCGAATATTTGCAAAGTGGAAGTTCTGCAAAAAGCACATTTCCATATTAAGTGTACCATAGTTTTATATTAGCTTGAAATAAAAATACTTTATTTTAAGCAAAGTTAATTTGTACTCTGTTTATATTTATGAAAGAAACTGAGTTATTGATACATTTGTGTAAAGATAATATATAAAATTGTTGAGAATATGTAAATTGCAAAAGGAACTGTGCTATAAGCACGTGTTATAGCAATAAAAATAAAAATATATATGTATTGAAAAATCTTTAAGACGCGATGAATATTTATCTATCTGTCTGTCTGTTTGCCGTATTACTGAAAATTCAAGCTTATCACAGCAGAAAATTCTCTACAGAAGTGCTTCACGCCCCCCGACGTTGGAGTTCAGATCGATTTTGTTTTCAATACAATTAGTTATGAGTTATTTAATATTGAAGCGAAATCTTCAGAAACTTTGGGCGATTTTCACACAAATGGGTTCATTAACGGACGAATAAATTATCACAGTGTTTCTATATTATCAAAATTGGAAAAAGTGTAACAAGCTCGTTTCAGCGAGGGCTGAACGGAATTCTTAGAAAATAAATTAATATTTAAAGTAAACCATGTACAAAAACATTTTTTTATTAAATTACTCCATTTACTGAATATATTATACCATACTAATAATCTTTAGGTGTGATGTTTGCGTATTCGAAAAAAAAATATATATATATAACGTTAAACCATATGTTTAACGTTATGAGCTCTCTAAACATCGAACTACTTAGTGTAACGGCTCCAAAATTGTTGAACCTACTACTCAAGACATGAGGAAAGGGATTACGCGAAAAAAAATAGTTCCAAAAACACCGATAGGTAGCGCTGTACAACAGAAAATATGCTGAAAAGACGCAAAATAATCACAAAAAAAAAAAAAAAACATGCGATATGGAATTTTTTCTTTTTTAATTTCCTTTGCTGATTTGAAAAACAAGAAGATAAAAAAGTGAAGAAACTTAAACTGTCATTGTAACTGCAATTTCGCACTCTAAGCACAAGAATTTGCACAAACCCTTGGTTCGCAGCTACTATGTTCTGGGCATAAAAGGGGATAAAACTGGGAAATTTTCATTCTTATCAGCGATGGCTGTCACACTGCCAGAACGCGCTTTGCTTGTGAAGCTGTTTTATGAAAACAAAGGACATTCTACAGCTGCACTTCGAGAGTTTCGTCGACTCAATTTGCGCAAAGGATCATTACTTCCACAAGCTCTCAGGAGAATGATCGCTCGATCGCGAAAACTGGACATCTTGGAGTTCAGCCGGGTCGAGGACGCAAATCGACTCGTTCAGATGTCGTTGACGATGTTGCCACCGCTAGTGCTGAACAATCAATGGATAACGTTATAGGCTGTAGTAGTGCACGTGGAGTGTCACTACACTTGGGTGTTTCCTACAGCACAGTGCGGAACGTACTGAGAAACATAGTGCATTTCTTCCCGTACCAAATTTGTCACAATCACCACTTGCTGACCATCGACAGGGAGAAGCGACTGACCTTTGTATTGTCATTTCTGGCTAGAGTTGAAGTGGATGCATCGTGGCCATGGCAGATTCTATGGACCGATATAGCGCATTTCCATCTAAGTGGAACAGTCAACACCCATAACTGTCGCATTTGGGACAAGGAAAACCCTCATACCTTCCAAGAGATTCCAATTCACTCACCGAAAGTTACAGTCTGGTGTGGATTCACCGGCACATTCATTCTTGAACCTTTCTTTTTCGAAGAGGCTACTCACAATGGCCCTGTGACATGCACCGTGACGGCCAGGAGGTACAAAAACATGCTCGAAAATTTTGTTGTACCTCAACTGCAACAGCACCAATGTCTTGATTCAATTACCTTTATACAAGATGGAGCGCCTCCACACATTGGACTCTGTGTACAGCAGTTTCTTCGGCAACATTTTACTAATGGTAGAGTAATTAGTCGTTAGTTTCCGACAACCTGGCCATCTCTTTCTCCAGATCTTAATCCCTGTGATTTTTGGCTGTGGGGATACTTTAAAAGACTTGTTTATCGAGGACATCTGGTAACCTTGGCAGATTTGAAAGACAGTATCACTCTGCATGTGAGAAGCATCTCAATCGACCAATTACGATCCGCAGTTGAACAAGCTGTCCACAGACTGCAGATTTTACATCTTGAAGAAGGGAACCATATTGAGCAGCATTCGCTGCATCGATAAGGTCCTTGTGATATGAATGTTTGGTGCGTTCGAATAAAATGTGCAACAAATGTGTATTTTGTGTCTTTTCAGCATATCCTCTGTTGTACAGCGCAACCTATCGGTGTTTCTGGAATTATTTTTTTTCGCGTAATCTCCTTACCCATGTCTTGAATAGTAGGTTCAACAATTTTGGAGCCTTTACACTGAGTAGGTCGATGGATAGAGAGCTTAGAGTAGAGGCGCTTTAATTCTGTCCACTCGGTATATATATATATATATATATATATATATATATATAAATATATATAAATATATATATATATATAAAAATATATATATATATATATATATATATATATATAAATATATATAAATATAAAAAGTATAAAAATAATTTGAAAATTTGAAAATTTTGATAAAAGAAGGAAGGCTTAGCGAGAAGCTTTCTTAATGGCGGTAAGGAGTTGTGACCTTACACCCCAGTTGTCAACAAGCTTGTCATAAATCCCGCGGCATTGCACTCCTGGACGCCAGCCCTGGCTGAAGCCAACTCCCGGAGTGACAATAACAATTATCACAAGACCGTTAAAAAAGAAAAGTCCAAGGGTAATATGAAGACCATCACTGGATGAGCAACTAGTCCTTTAGACCACAATGACCTGTATATAACTTCGTGTTATCGTTCTGCGGTCCTGTTATTCATAGTATACTATGAATAACAGGATATACTTTACTTTTCCGGTTTTCATTAATCTTGCATTAACCTCCGATTCTCATTGGCTTAGCCTTTGTGCGATCGTCCAGTTCAACCTAATTGGATCCTATGGAGCTTGTAATAGTTTTGCTCTGAAGCATTCTTTATGCCCAATGTGATTTTCTCCAGCTGATGATGTCACAAACTTATGGGGAGTAATCTTATCCGTGCAAAACTGCCAATCATTGCGTCACTCGTCTGAGTTCGTTGTTCACAGACTTAAAATTACCTAACAGGTCTCACTGTTATTTATAAATTTTAATGAATGTTTAAGTGAAACTCAAGAAGTTTTCTTTATTCACCGCCTGGAATTAAAATTACTTTGAAAAGAAATACACTTTTGAATTTTCGTTAGTTTATTCAATTTTATAAATATTCGGGACATAGCGGGAGGGCTATAGATTCATCTATTTAAGGTTCTGATAGTCTAATATAAATAACAATATTGGTGTTCGAAATAAACAGTGGCAATTCTCGAAGCAGAAGCTTTAATTGAAAAAAAAATTTAATCAACTATTTTTGAAAAATGGGAACTGGCTCGTCAAATTTTCTGGCATGAATTAAACATTAAAATGTCTTACTTATAAAGCATGTATTTAACAGTGAGGTTTAAACCCTTCAAATTATTATTAGAAGTTTGAAGATGCAATATCAAGAAGTTATCAGAGAGCCAACTTACCGCCCCTATGAAATATGACGCCTTTTAGCACACCTTTTGAATATCACCCCGTCCAAAAGTGAAATCGCATGCTAACTGGAGATGGGATAATGCAGCGCTAGCAACTTATCTCTGGAGTCACAACTAAATAACGCCTAAATTGGAATTTTCTCAAGACTTTATGTCCCTCCAACCCACAATTTATGTCACTATAGCCCTCCTTTATATGAAGTAATATTTCCATATTTTTATAGTATAACGATAAGAGCCAGGTAAATACTCTTATTTTTCACTATTTTGCAGTAAGTAGAATCTTTTAGAATGACATACTATATAAAAAGACATTTCGATCTTAGATATAAAGTTGTGTAGAGTATATTTTGAAAGAAAAATCGTATTGACACAATGTCATAATGCATCTCTTATGATTTTCCCTCTAAATAAATATGATATATCTGTGCTTGATTGTGTTTGAACTCAAACTCATGTCTGTGTTTGAACCTAAATGTAAGCGCTGAGAAATTGCATTTCAAGTTCGAGTAAATAGAACTTTCATATAATCTCAAAAATTTATTAGTACCTGACTTTAAGTTAGAATGTTGTTGCCTTTAATGACTGAATTCTTTGGACACTAAAAATGGGCCATATTTATAAATGTGAGGTAATTCGTAACAAATATATAGATAAATGTCATTAATTATTTATTAATAAGAAATCTAATACACAAAAAGGAAATTTTCAAAATCATCTGCTAACAGAAATATCTCCTGGTGAATGATTGAATTCCTGGTCGATTGTTTTCAATTATGGATTTCATGATTGATAGATTTTAGTGATGTATTTACTGATTGCATTATTTTAACTATTGATTTGATGATTTATTAGGTTGTTGTTTAGTTTGATTGATTTGATGAACTTTATAAATTTTGATGATTAATTTGATATTTTTCAGGAAACTAGACTAAAGTCAATGAATACTTTGAATAAGCGTCAATACTCAACAAAGAAGTGATGAATAATGATGAATAATGATAGTTAAAATACATTTATTTCTGTTATGACCGCTACTACTAATTAGACAATGGATCAACGAATTTAATTTTCCTACTGGTTTGTTAACCTTAATTGATTTACAGCTGAAATTCCACACTCTGCGCGTATAACGGAGATGCGCGATTGACATCTGCTTCGCGCAACTACTGTAAGAAAGCTACTGCAAATTAGCAGTTTTTTTTTTCAAAAAACGACAGAGCTGGTCGCCGAAGGCGGTAATTAAATAATATAAGAGAAATAAGTTATCCTATACTCAACATAAACACAAACACGTTCCCGCAAATAACGATACAAAGAACCCTAGACCCGAAAGCTATATTTTTAAATATTGATTTTAGAGCAAAAATGCTTACAAAGTTCAAATCTTCAACACTTTTAACCTCAAATGCATACTAAATGTGGAATAATTTAATAATTTGACAAAATCTGAAATTGATAAAAAATGAAATATCTTTAATAGTTTTTATCCATTGGAAGAGGGGATGTGTATGTTTAACTGTCTTCGCATTTCTGCTCTTTCATTATTTTCATTATTATTTTATGGGGATCGTGGTGGCCGGTTAGATGTTTTATTTAATCGCCAAACTACGTTGTTTAATCAATCTGTGACGAATGTTTTTTAAAGTCTAAACGAAATTAACTCAAATTTTACATATGGCAGACGATTTTCATTAGTTGTATTTTTGAAAGCTTTATATCAGTTACCGTTTTGGGATTTAAGATACCGGAAATTATCGACAATCAGTCACGATAATAAGTCATTAAGTAATTCATAATAAGTCATTATAAGTAATTATCGATAATAAGTCATCAGTCACGCTTCGTAGGCAACTCCTCTCCAAGTACCCTACGACCATAAATAGGAAACAATAACCATCGGACATCACCTCCCGTCGATCTTCCCACCCGCTCCTAATATGCACAAACACATATTAAAATCATACAATTCAGCTCTAACATCTACGTATAAGCTAAGTTTGCATTAATTACATTGTTTAAAACATGAAGATCGCGGAAGCAAGTCTGTATAACTCCATGGTTTAAATATTTATATTAAAGTCATACAATTCAACTCAAACTAATCTATGTATAAGCGAAGTTTCCATTAATTACATTGCTTAAAACATGAAGAGCACTAAAGCAAGCCTGTATAACTTCCATGGTTTAAATATTTATATTATAGTCATACAATTCAGCTACAACTAATCTATGTATAAGCGAAGTTTGCATTAATTACATTGCTTAAAACATGAAGTTGAAGATCAAGGAAGCAAATCTGTATAACTCCATGGTTTAAATATTCATATTATGGATTTTTAAACTAGGAAGATCTCTTAATATTAACATTCCTATTCAGTTGAATCATAGAAGTAAATAGATGGTCTAATTTCTAACTCCATGAGCTGAATACAGTTTTCTTTATATTACTTCAGCCATTAAAGTCTTTGGGCCATGCAATTGCGTCATGTTGTGGCAAAGCCTTCGGCCTGAGATATAAGCGCACAAAAATAGCAAAAAAGGCCAGATTTGGAGAGACTATTTCTTTAGAATTAAGGGGGAATATTTGGTAAAAAGGATGTCAAATTGGTATTCAGCCTGGTCGAATTAATTAGATACATGTGTTTTTTCAGTCCTCGGAGTTGCAATTGGTTCCTCAGGGCAAGGACGTATCCAGAAACTTCATTTCGGGGGGTCCAAAGTATAGTAAACTTTCAATCCAAAAAAAAGCTTGAAAAGAAACTGACTAACATTTGACTAAATTGATACTGGATCACAATTGAACGAAAAAACAAGAGAGCACAGGCAAGGACCTATCTAGAAATTTCATTTCGGGAGGGGAGGGGGTACGGACCCACCGACCCCCTCTATGAATACGTCATTGCCTCAGGGTCGCAATTGCCATACTGACACTGCGCTTTTATAATACTGATTTCAATTTCTGAAGTCATCTGTTTTATTTATACAAAGATTTATCAAATTCTTAAATTTTCTAATGAGTTTAACTGATTGTTGTAACAGGATATAAGTGTCACTTGTATAACTATTGCTACTGTGGTGCGCAAATAGTGTGATATGTAACATATAGCTCTTACGCACATAAACTTTAAATGCCTAAATTACTTCTTCTAACGGCTCTTACTCACAATATAATTCTTGAGAATTCATCACACCGCCTCGTCCCTCGGCGAAGAGCCAGTATATTATTTTTTATTTATCTTTACTGAGCTTACTTATTTATGTTTCTATGTTCTCGAGATGGGAATTCGTCACTGCTGTATGTCATTCCGATACGCTACTGATGATAATGAGTGCAATGGTCGGTGACTTTGTTAGAGTAACATTGAACTCATTAAATAAAATTCGTATTTAAAACTTGTTAGGGATGTGTAGTTTAATCACCATCCTTTGCAGCTATAAAAAGTACAATTGCCACGAGAGATCACAATTGGAGGTTTGGTATGGATACAGACTGGGTATACGAATCCATATGCTGCTTGGTGGTCTAGAAATTTCTACCTTCTTTCAAGGACAGGGTTTAGCGAAGTGCCCAGGAGAGGACGAATCCTCCCTTTAAACTTCGAGCGGAAAGAAAAAAGAATAGAGAAATTGCGTTTCATAATTTGACAGACTGCTTTTCTTAATTTGAAAGAGTTTACATCTAGAATGCGCTTGGAGGGGGTGCGAGGACTGAAGTCGGGCCCTTCACAAAGTCTTCAGAAAGGAAAGACTAGGGCCCAAGTATGTACCTAGTGAGAAGAGAAACAACAACAACAATGGTATCCGGGTTCAAGAGATTAGGGCGATTTTAAAAGACCTAACGCACAAAATCACTTTACATTGGGTTCCTAAACGTTGCGGAGTACCAGTAGATGAAAAAGTGGAGTTTTTGACCGAAAAAGTGCTATGGTGGATCAGAGATTATCAAATCCTATGAATTTTTATTCAGCACAATCGTATATTGGAATGCTACACAAAAAAGAAATTGAGACAGAATCTCTGGAGGCATCTAAGGTAAAGTCATGGAGCGTCCTCAGCAATAACATTTCTGTCATTCCAGAGGCCCGTCGACGAGAAGAAGTTGCCAGGTTCAGACTTCTGACTGCTCATGACTGGCTCAGGGCTAACCTCCATCGTTTTGGGCTTGTTGCTTACCCGATTTGTATTTTATATGACCCAGGCCAGAATATGTCTGGAAAATATGTGGATGAGTGCCCTGCACTAGTGACTTTGAATTCAACCACTGAGAAATACTGCAGAGCTCACTGTCTAATGGCCTAGTCACCAAACGACCGGCATTTGTAAACAACCGAAGAGCGAGATAAGTATGGTAGAGGAATGCAGAGCCTTGAGCTGGAGCAACAGAAGTCGATTACGTGGATTAAAAGGGGAGGTAGTTCGTCGCTTAACCGAGAGTCCCCAAATGCTAGTGAGGGGTACGGATATAGCTATAAGTCTGTAACTACAAAATTAGACAATTATAAAACTATACTGGACGCCTCTGCGTATGTGGGCGGAGTACTGTGTCCTTTAGGTGGTGCTCAAGTAGCGACTGGGGACGCTTTCGCGCCGTGGAGTTAGTTCCGTGAGTTGCTCTAACCTTCTGATACCTACATCTCCCTTATACAGCTGCAGATCCTGGTCACTAAACTACCGTTTTAAAGTTTTTTTTGGGCGCATGTTTACCACATTTTCAAAATTTTGTGAAATTAGTTTACAAGAGGGACGAATATATATTATTCCTCAGATTTGCCAATGCAGATCATTTTGTATGGCAAGAATAGGGAATTTTTATAATATATTTAAAGGACTTGAATTAGATATTTTAATAAAATGTTTTGAAAAACAATATAATTTAGAATACTACTGGAATTTTCACATTTTTTGTCATGAGCAACTCAAGGTATACCTGCTAGTTTATTATAAATTTAGAACATCATCTATATCACTTGATAAATTCTACAATGTAATATCCCTTGATAAATTCTACAATGTAATGTTTTATTGAACGGTAGTTTCATAAAATTTTATTAATTAATTCAATACTCGATATTATTCCGAGATTTAAGGCTCCCACGTTTTAAACTACAAAATGTAGTGTTTTTCAATCTGAATAATGCCCCAATGTATTTTTAAACAGATACTTAAAATATTTAAATCACATTTCATTTATGAACTTTATTACGCAAATATATATTTAGCTTTTACATTTGTCCACGAAAATGTTGCTTTGTATACCGGAAAATTTAAATTAAATTTATTCGATTGAATGATGAGGAAGTGAAGGAGACAATATATTTTCTTTATGAGTAGTCTGACAAAATAAAGTATATATTTCATGCATTTGATCACAGTTTGCAGCAAATAGTTAAACTATATAAACAGACATTTGGAATTTCAAATATCATATTATCCGGTGAATATTATATTTCGGAAAACAATAATATTGATGCAGTGAAATATATTATAATCACATATGTTTCTCTTTCAGCTGAATCACAAATTGACTGTGTATAATAAAAACGCTTTGGAAAATTAATTTCTCAAAAATAAGTATTTTCAAAATGATTAGTATCTAGTTACTCATTTTTTTATCCCATGCCCGTCTCAGACTTCTCGGTCATAAGTCGACGAGCAGCCCAATACAAAGAGGAACGATAAAAAATTGTCACTAAAAGCCTTGTCAGTAACAAATAAAGGATAATAGTCAAGAACAACAGGGTAAATGTTAAGGTGCTCTCCAGTTATGGGAACGCTATTGTAGCAAAGAGGGCAGACATCTGTATCTGTTAGTCCCATTCGATACAGGTGACTCCGTAAGTAATCATGACCCGTGGCAAGTCTAAAGAAAGTAACGCCAACTGCTCTATGCAAGGAACTGGGTATTCTTGCCGGCTTATTTAACAGGGAGTTTTTGGGGATGCTGTTAGGCACTATAATGAAGAGTGCTATTAAAGGGTTTCAGCTCACCACTTTAGTATATATATATTTACACCTGACTTCTTTGTTGAAGAACACATTTGTTGAAGGTTGCATTGGTTGAATGTTGCGTGAGTGAGAGGACTACAGTTAACGTATAAGAATAATCGACACATCAGAAAACTTAACATTTAAAGACTGAAACTTAACTTAACAATACAGGAACTTTTACTTGCTGAACTCAAAAACTTTACAGCTTCAAACTACATCATTATATTCGTGCATACGGTTAAACTAGAAAGTATCTGCCACGTAACCGATGTTACGCCAAGACTCCAGGATATGAGACATCATGCTTCAAAAGTACAGACTTCGAGTCTACGCGAGTACGAAACTGTCAGTATCCTAGGATACGCGATGTAAAACTTCGTGAGCGTTATTTATTTTCCGGATTGAAGGTCGTGAGCTAGGTTTGAGTCAAGAATGCCTTTAAGGAGACGAAGAAGGCAGTATCAGTAGCTTAGTGAGTCTGAACGAGGCCGTATAATAGGGCTACGAGAAGGTGGATTTTCTTTACGCGATATTGGAGAAAGACTTTTCAGGGATGTATCTATCCACTGTGCATGATTGTTGGCAGCAGTGGTCACGGGAAGGCGCTCTCTCAATAAGACCGGGGTCCGGCCGCATACGGGTTACTACTAAGGGGGCAGACCGCCGCGCCGTATTCGCCGCATAGCTGTGGCGGATCGTACTGCATCTGCAGCAGCAATTAAAGCTTCTATTGGCCCCATAGTGACAAAGCGAACTGCAAGAAACTGATTACTTGAGTGACTGCTCCGAACTAGACGGCTTGTAGCGTTCATACCACTGACTCCGAATCATTGTCATCTGCAACGTCAGTGGTATCAAACTACAGTCAGTTTCAAAATTATCACCACTCAAAATTCCAGCCTTTCTCAACAAGGACAACATTGAATGTGAATTTCAAAGAAGGTGTATGAAACGAAACAATTCTGCAGTGTTGATTTAGCTTAGAAAAAAGAACAGATCGAATATCATTTTCGTGCCAAACGATTTTTCGAAATCACAGTGTTACATAAATATAAGACCACTTTAGATTTTTTAATAATTCAGACGATTTTTGTTGAACTTCGGAGTTTAACTGTAACCTAAACCATCTGGAAAGGTTGGGAAGAAGGAAAAAAGGCAGAAATTCTGAATTGAACTGTTTGATTCGCTGGATTATTAAAATGACTCATGTAAGTGATTTGTCTTAAGTAGAAGTGCGAAAAGTTTGGTTCTACAATAGAAAAGGAAAGTCGGAACGTGAAATACGTAAGATTCTTAATCGTTATAAACGGATATTCACAATATTTTGAGTAAAAAAGAATTGTATGGAAAGCAGAAAAGATCTGGCAGCAAAAAGCAGTTATCAGCTCGTGATAATAGACACATTTTTCAGCTTGCAACGAAAAACGACCAGTCCACTTATAAAATAGCACAGCAGAAAAGTGAACAAGTGTCTCATGTAACTGTGTGGCGAAGTTAGAAGTCGAATGTTGATGTTAAACTTCGGAAAGTAAGAATCAAACCACGACTCTTAAACATCATATAGTAGCAGGTCTAAAGTGAGCAAGGAATGTCATGTCCTGGAACACTACATGGAAAAATATAATATTTTCGGACGAGAAAAATTTAACTTAGACGGTCCGGACGGCAACAAATACTACTGGCATGACTTAAGGCAATAATCTCGTGAGTTTTTCAGTAGGCAGATGGGAGGCAGTTCCGTTATGGTGTGGGGCGCTTTCTCATATGCAGGAAAATGCGACCTGCAAAGAGTTTGTGGCAAAATGAACACGGACAGTTATCAACAAATGTTATACGGAAGTCTGATACCCTTCGGGACACTTTTAAGAGGATCGAAATGGAAGTTCCAACAAGATAATGCTCCCAGTTATGTATCTAAATTAACAAGAGCATGGCTCAAAAGAGAAAATATTGATGTTATATCTTGGGCGAGCCTTAGCCCTTACCTAAACCTCATAGAAAACCTGTGGGGTTATTTGTCTCGCCAAGTATACGAAAACAAAAAACAATATCATTAGGCATATGAATAGGATGTCGTCATTATGGAGAAATGGGACAATATTCCGGAATCTGTCTTTAAAAATTTAATTAAATCGTTGCCAAATTGTGTGTTTTCAGTTATTCAGAAAAATGGTGGAGCAGCAACTTACTAAATTTGCTAAAGCTTTCGTTTTCCATATGTGGCCTTATAATTTTGTAACTGGTATTTGTGCCACTTTTTGTTATATTGCTGTTATATTTTTTTCTAAATGAATTTCGTACATGTAAGTTGATAAATTTTACTTAAAACTTGTTCTGACATGGAATAGTTTTGATTTTGAATAAAAAAATATTTCATTAATTACCCAAATAGCAAACAGTCTCGTGGTCTTATACTTTTGTAACAGACTGTAGAGCTCATTGGAGGGCGGAGTGGAGATCTGTTGTATTCTCAGATGAGAGCCGTGTCTGTCTTGGTGCCAGTGGTGGTCGTATGTTGTTAAGAAGGAGGAGAGATGAGCGCTTGGAACCAAGCTGTCTGCGACATAGACACACTGGACCTGCACTAGGAGTTATGGTCTGGGGAGCCATTTTCTATGACAGCAGGAGCACATCGTCGTAATCCCAAGCACCTTGACAGAAAATTTGTACATCGGACTGGTGATTGAACCGGCTGTGCTGCCATTCATGAGCAGTACTCAAGAGGATGTTTTCTAACAGGACAATGCTCGTTCTCATATCGCTACTGTCACCCAACGTGCTCTAAAGAGTGTCGACGTTGCCTTGGCCTGCGAGATCACCAGATCTTTAACCCATCGAGCACGTAAGGGACATTATTGGAAGACAAATCCAAGACCATCCACAACCAGCAATAACCGTTGCTGATTTGAGTGACCAAGTGCAACAGGCATTGAACTCCATCCTACAAAATGACATACGGCACCTGCACGACTCAATACATGCACGTTTGCATGCTTATATTCAAAACCGTGGCGACTACGGCGGTTATTTATGTACCACCATTTTACATTTGAAATGTCTCTTCTCGCGCATACTTTGACCTGTAATCTTGAAACTTAAATCAAATAAATATGTTACCTACACAATTGCTTTACCTAAATTTCATTCCTCTAAACTAATTTCTCCTTGGTCTTGGGATTATTTTCCGCCATATATATATATATATATATATATATATATACATATAAAAATAAGTATATCACGAACGGAACTCCTATTTAAGTAAAGGAGAAAACAGAAACCTTACAGAGGATGTGGCGCTTAGCAGCTCTGCATCCAGAGTGGCATATAAGGATATAAACAAGAAGAAAAAATAAGCGAGAACAGGAGTGACCATATGATTTGCATAGAATGGCAGGGGTGGATTGCGACACCCCTTTCCCGCTTAAAGCAGCTTTTACGACCCGGGCAACGCTCACGGCACCAATGTAACTCAATGGTCAATCTCCCACATGTGCAAAGACAGAAGCACCCGAACGGACACAAAAGCAAAGATGGAACCAAGCATGGAAGAGATACACCCTACAATCCAGCTTGAAAACACAACATTTTATAAGGGAAAGTCGCACATGCGCGATAAGACTTCATGATGATAGGATCGCAGATATGAAAATATATATGATTAAGAATACTCATTTAGAATCAAACAATGCACAATTTCTTTCTTTGAAAAAGGGATAGTAATAATGTTGTAAAAAATATCTAGGGTAATTTCTTTTTAATGCATCATTTATTATTTTATTACATTCATAAATGCAGTCTTTTTTAAAAGTACTGTAGTTTCTGTTTCTTCTGAAGTACCCGACAATAATATTTCTGAATATATTTTTAGTGAGGTTTGAATTCCAATCAATAATATTATTAATTTTGATATTGTATGAATTTCTCTTGTCGTGTATAGTTGTATAAATTCCATACTGTTGGTGTTTTCTTATTGACAAGTCCAGGAAGTCTGTCGATCCATCCTCATTGATCGGGTTTTCAATTAAGTCTAATTCCCTTGGGTAGAATGCAAAATCTATGTCAGGGGTGTAACCCCCTAATATCACATCGTCAACATAACGGAAATAAGGTATTTCCGATAATATATGGGTTCCTCTTTCATATTTGGATAGATAAATATCCGCCAATATTGATGAGCATGCACCACCCATTGGTATGCCTTTGACCTGTTTGTAGTAATGCGTACCGTCATATAGTATGTTTTCATTCAATACTAACTCAATCAAATCCAAATATCTTCTGAGAGTTATATATGGTTTTAAATTATATTCCTCATGTAATTCTTTCAAGATCATTTGTAGGTTTGTTAAATCGATGTTATTAAACAGATCCCGGAAATCGTAGCTTCTGAAGTTCAAATCTTTATGGCAAAATTTCAGTCGGTCTATCAATTCCTGTCCGTTTTTTAACATTATGGAGTTTTGCTTCTTAATATCAGTTATAACATATTGGAGTAATTTCAGAAGTTTTTTATTTGCTTGTTCCAGGTACGATCCGCATCCCACTGTTACAGTACGGAACTTGACTGGTTTTTTGTGTAACTTGGGAATAAGGATCAAGTATGGAAAATTTACTGATTTAATATCCATACCAATTCTTTTATACAGTGCTTTTATTCTATTAGTGATGATTGATTCGTTGCTAGGAATTAAGGTATACATGGCACTATCCTTATAGCATTGTGTTAAAGTATCGACATAGAATTTTTTACACGTGAATGCAAAATTCGATACGATTTTGTCGGTGTATGTCATTACGAATTCTTCATTAAAATGTTTGATTGAAGACGGAAATCGAGAACCTCCTGAATCCTTGTTTCTTCTCGGGTAGAATTGGCAAAAAGCACTGTAAAAGGCATATTTCCATGCGTTAAAAGTTTGTACAGGTATACTGTGTTTGACTGCCATCTTGTATATGAAGGTTTCCAGATCGTAATTAAATTCATTATAAATATTATTAAATTCTTGTATTCGGTACTTAGTACCAAGTTGTAATAAGTTTTTGAGTTTATTATCTTTTATAAAATCTAAGTTTCCAGTAATTATATGCTTGTGGTAGGGATCACAATGTATATTTTTATGACATTGACAGGATTCAATATTAAATGAAGACACTGTTTTACATAATTTATTGTAGTTGAATAATCTTCTTCCGTTGGTTCTTACAAAGCGATAGGATATCTTAATATTTAGATTAGGCAAAGGAAGACGTTCTTCTATATTATGTAATATATGGTTGAATGGAATATTTTCGAACATTTTATTCTTAAATGTTGTGATAAAAAATTCTTTTGATTTGTTAATTTGATATTTTGGTTCAAGTGCTACGTTATATTTTGCGGCTCTGAGTTTAATTAAATCCAGAATGATGTCTATATTAGTGTTTTTATCTTCTGTATTGCAGTTATTTTCACTTAAATTGATAATAAAATTCCATATACGTTGTAAGTATTTGATCTTTATACTGTTGGCTATATTCTTGATCCATCCGAATTTCACCGTTATTTCTGTTTTTATGAAGTCTGAGATTTTTTCTTCTGTTTTGATGTAATTAAATTGTTGCTTTTTATTTCCTCTTTGGTGTCTATAAGTTTTCTTAGGTATTGAATTTTCAAAGAGAGGGTATGTTTGACTATTCCTGCATCTTTCTTTATTGCAATTTTCCTTGAATAATAAAGTATTCAGACCATATGGATATGCAGAATTATATTGCTTTATATGGGTGTTTTCCCACCACAAGCGTTCAGAAAGTTCTGGTACTATATCAATAATAGTTACCATAATATTGCTGAAGGGGTGTACTTGAAAATGCCGTATTTCTAAGTTATTATAGGTGGATAGCTGTTGGATTTTGCCTACTTGACTTCGGTGCAAATTTATACGGATATTCAGGGAATTCTGCGTCTGTCCTATATATTTCGCCTGACAAGCAAGGCATGATATGCAATATACCACATTAAAAGTCTTGCAAAAGATTTTTATATTGTCCTTTTTTGTAGAAATTTGGTGTGGATTGGCTACGGGACAAAGCTTACATCGCTTAGAATTGCATTTCTTGAATTTGAAAACATACGAAACATTTGAAAACATTTCTTGAAAACATACTATATGACGGTACGCATTACTACAAACAGGTCAAAGGCATACCAATGGGTGGTGCATGCTCATCAATATTGGCGGATATTTATCTATCCAAATATGAAAGAGGAACCCATATATTATCGGAAATACCTTATTTCCGTTATGTTGACGACGTGATATTAGGGGGTTATGCAAACACCCCTGACATAGATTTTGCATTCTACCCAAGGGAATTAGACTTAATTGAAAACCCGATCAATGAGGATGGATCGACAGACTTCCTGGACTTGTCAATAAGAAAACACCAACAGTATGGAGTTTATACAACTATACACGACAAGAGAAATTCATACAATATCAAAATTAATAATATTATTGATTGGAATTCAAACCTCACTAAAAATATATTCAGAAATATTATTGTCGGGTACTTCAGAAGAAACAGAAACTACAGTACTTTTAAAAAAGACTGCATTTATGAATGTAATAAAATAATAAATGATGCATTAAAAAGAAATTACCCTAGATATTTTTTACAACATTATTACTATTCCTTTTTCAAAGAAAGAAATTGTGCATTGTTTGATTCTAAATGAGTATTCTTAATCATATATATTTTCATATCTGCGATCCTATCATCATGAAGTCTTATCGCGCATGTGCGACTTTCCCTTATAAAATGTTGTGTTTTCAAGCTGGATTGTAGGGTGTATCTCTTCCATGCTTGGTTCCATCTTTGCTTTTGTGTCCGTTCGGGTGCTTCTGTCTTTGCACATGTGGGAGATTGACCATTGAGTTACATTGGTGCCGTGAGCGTTGCCCGGGTCGTAAAAGCTGCTTTAAGCGGGAAAGGGGTGTCGCAATCCACCCCTGCCATTCTATGCAAATCATATGGTCACTCCTGTTCTCGCTTATTTTTTCTTCTTGTTTATATCCTTATTATTGATTGGAATTCAAACCTCACTAAAAATATATTCAGAAATATTATTGTCGGGTACTTCAGAAGAAACAGAAACTACAGTACTTTTAAAAAAGACTGCATTTATGAATGTAATAAAATAATAAATGATGCATTAAAAAGAAATTACCCTAGATATTTTTTACAACATTATTACTATTCCTTTTTCAAAGAAAGAAATTGTGCATTGTTTGATTCTAAATGAGTATTCTTAATCATATATATTTTCATATCTGCGATCCTATCATCATGAAGTCTTATCGCGCATGTGCGACTTTCCCTTATAAAATGTTGTGTTTTCAAGCTGGATTGTAGGGTGTATCTCTTCCATGCTTGGTTCCATCTTTGCTTTTGTGTCCGTTCGGGTGCTTCTGTCTTTGCACATGTGGGAGATTGACCATTGAGTTACATTGGTGCCGTGAGCGTTGCCCGGGTCGTAAAAGCTGCTTTAAGCGGGAAAGGGGTGTCGCAATCCACCCCTGCCATTCTATGCAAATCATATGGTCACTCCTGTTCTCGCTTATTTTTTCTTCTTGTTTATATCCTTATTATTGATTGGAATTCAAACCTCACTAAAAATATATTCAGAAATATTATTGTCGGGTACTTCAGAAGAAACAGAAACTACAGTACTTTTAAAAAAGACTGCATTTATGAATGTAATAAAATAATAAATGATGCATTAAAAAGAAATTACCCTAGATATTTTTTACAACATTATTACTATTCCTTTTTCAAAGAAAGAAATTGTGCATTGTTTGATTCTAAATGAGTATTCTTAATCATATATATTTTCATATCTGCGATCCTATCATCATGAAGTCTTATCGCGCATGTGCGACTTTCCCTTATAAAATGTTGTGTTTTCAAGCTGGATTGTAGGGTGTATCTCTTCCATGCTTGGTTCCATCTTTGCTTTTGTGTCCGTTCGGGTGCTTCTGTCTTTGCACATGTGGGAGATTGACCATTGAGTTACATTGGTGCCGTGAGCGTTGCCCGGGTCGTAAAAGCTGCTTTAAGCGGGAAAGGGGTGTCGCAATCCACCCCTGCCATTCTATGCAAATCATATGGTCACTCCTGTTCTCGCTTATTTTTTCTTCTTGTTTATATCCTTATATATATATATATATATACAAAATTGCATGCGATGAAAGATTAAAATACGCCCCACCATCAATCATAGAATGAGCTATGCATGCGTGAGCAAACTCGTTTCGAAAAGAAAAATCGCTGCGATTGGAAGTCCATGCTGGCTGAAAATATGTTTTGCTGAACCCTACACATAGCTCAGCTGCAGTGAACGCAAAATGCTTGTACATGATAGTAAGCGAGGATTTCCCTTTACACGGCTCAGGTAATCCCACCGTACGCCAGATTAAGTATACTCTCTGCATTAGAACCACGGATTTCATCCAGAATAGTCCATTAATCCATTTAGTTATTTGAGCTGTGTTTGTGCTTAGGATATTCCTACATTACCAATTAAAATACCATTGACTTCGAGAAAGAGTCTGAGTTCATTATATACTAAAAATGGACCACATATACAAAATCTCTAGTAAATGATGTCAAACATTATGATTAGCCATTTCGACCTACACATAGACGAAGGAGGGCAGTTATGCCCTAAAATGACAAACCTATAATTTAGCATATGAGATATATACGTAGTTGAGACTGAGATAAATACATCTAGTTGTAAGTTACGTAAATGAAGAAAAAGCTATTCGAAAATCTACAACTAACCAAATTCCACCCTAGATTCCAACAAGATACTTTACAGAACATTTTAGATTGGTGACAGGCTACAATTATTTGCATGTATATTGTATATAAAACTGAAATCCAGGAAAGACTATTCTGCCTACTATGTTACTCACATGCAACGATACAGCCTGATCATGTTGTGAAATACTTATGTGAAATATTATACATTATTGCTAAGGCACCTTTTCTATCAAATAGATTGCACAATCTTGTCGCAACTGGAGGGAAACAAGAGGAATGGTCGGATGACCTTCTGTCTTATGACATAGGATAAAACAATTTCAACCGAGCTTCGTGGTTTCGAAACGACAAGTGGTTATTAAATCTGACACTTACACATTGCCCAAACTTTTTAGATGACGTCCATGATTGATGATTTGACACTGCCTGATGATATAGAGATTGGTATCTGGTTTTAATCCTGTTGGTATCTTGTTGGGATTTGTCCGATTAGAATTGAAATGATCTAACATTGTTTTTTGCTAATTCTAGCTCATGAATATTTTGAGTATCATTTCCATGCGTTAAAATCATTTAATTATTGTCAAACGATTTTTAACAATTAAAATAACTGTATCACGATATATTTGAAAATTGATTATTTTTTACAGTTGTAATTGTTTGTATTGGAAGGATGTCAACTTGGGTATTTACTAATTTTGAGAAGTAAAGTGGTATAAGTTTTTTAACACTTTACAACATAGTTGAAAATTGCTTATGACTTTGTTCATTCTGTCTCTCTGTCTATTTGTCTGTCCGTTCGCACGATAACTACCGTAAAAATGATTTTATCAAAAGGGGATTTTATCAAATGGATTTTACTTTTTTGATGGCATTTTTTATGCACTTTCCTACGTCCTAGAGAGTTAAAATTTGGTACACAACTTAAATTTGTTGAACCTTTTATTCTACAAAAATTTGGTGAATCTTTAAATATAGTTCCTACATTTTTTTTTAAAATGGCCTGCAAATAATCCCCTTCACTTCTATAAATCACTTTTGTAATATTGCTAAAAATTCTGATGTTGGCAGCACATGTCTTTCCCTGCAGACTCATATTCACGTTCTCTTTATTTCTTGAATAATAATTTGAGTTTATCTGCACAAAATAACAGCCATCAGTATTTTAAATGACATTGAATTTGCACGTTAAACTTAAATTTGAGTCTCATTTGATAGCTGAACTTATTGTCAAAAGTGGTGTAGAGAAAGCGCGAAAAAACTAGAATATCTCAAGAACGGCTAGCCCTAGAGCAGGGGTCGGCAACCTATTGAAACGGAAGAGCCAGAAGTTACAATTTACAAAATTTCCCAGTTTTTAAAGAGCCACTAAAAATTTTCGTTTCAATATTATAGTATTTGCTTATATATATTTGATTTTTGATTTAAAATAAACGGCTTTAAATATGGAATAATATTTATTCATATAAAAACACAAATATAGATAGTCACATCAATGGGAGCATTGGCTTTGCATGCCTTTTGAAAGTTTGATTAAATCTGGCTTATAACTTGTTGTTTTAAGTTTCAAGCACGACTCTAAATTTTTATTTGTTAGTTGACTTCTATCTTTACTTTTTATTATATTCATGCAAGAGAACGCTTGCTCGCACGAATATGTCGACCCGAAGATCGTCAGCCCTCCATATGCCAACTTCTTCACCTCACTGTAGCATTCTGGAAGACTATTCCATGCGCCGAATATGAGGACCTCAACTCGCGGAATTTCTTTTAGAATTTATTTCCACTTGTGCTGCGCGATGTGCATGCATTTCTGGATCTCCAACTCTTCCAACTTGCTCTTGAGTTCTGTGAACTTGCCACTCTACAAGTCTTTGGTTTTTAAATCTAGCAATTGCATTTGGAGCGATCCAGCACCAATTCCAAATGGCTCAATGTTGATCTCATTTGTATTTGTGTTGAGAGGATTTACTATGAACGCGAGAGTACTTTTGTTTGTTTTGAATTGCTCGAATCTCTCAGCGAATCCATCCTTCATGTTTTTAAAAGCTATGAAGAAGTAATTCGTGTCAATAGTTGCATTGGTCTCATCGCGATATTGCTTCAGATTTTTAAAATGAAGTAATTTACCGCTCTCCATGTCTTCAACAAAAAGAAGTAATTTTTTCTTTCGAAACAAACTACTTCTTCAAGCAAGACGTAGGCTGGGTTACCCTCTCCTTGCAGTTTTGGATTTAGTTCATTTAGTTTCATTGTGGTATGTACCATGAAGTTGAATTTTTGCAGCCATTTGTCTTTTTCCAATTCGGGATGGTCAATGTTTTTTTCATTGAGCAATGTTTTTATTTCACTCAAGCACAAAGCAAACGTTGTAATACGTTACCTCTGGAGAGCCATCGCTCTTTATTGTGCAGAAGTAGGTCAGAAAACTGGCTATCCATTTCTACAAGGAAATCTTTAAACTGGCGATGGTAGAGTGCTTTTGCCAAGATGCTGTTAATAATCTTAATTACCAGGTTCATGACCTCAACTATTTCGGCCGGAAATGTTTGGGCACAAAGCGCTTCTTGATGAATTATGCAGTGAAACGTTAGAATTTCGTGGTTTATTTTTTTTCTGATGAATTGATGTTACCCCTCTATGTATTCCTGTCATACTTCTGGTTCCATCAGTTGCTATAGAAACGAATTTATTTATATCGATTCCATTGTCTTCCAGGCATTTTTGCACAGCATTTGCTATATCTTCTCCACGAGTTTGCCCTGAGAGCGGTAGCAATCCTAGCAGTTCTTCTTTTGAACCTTGGGACGATATATACCTGACGAAATGGGTAACTTGTGCCGTGTCTTTTATGTCGCAAGACTCCTCTTTTTGCAATTTCTAATGATACTGCAAAGTTTGCCAAATTTACATTATTGGAAGATTGCGCCCAGTTACTTAGCATGGAACTTGACTGTTGTTGTTTTTCTTTATGGAGCTCTTCAACAGCTTTTTTTCGTGCGTCACCGGTTGGATATTTACCAGCAAACTGGGTATGTTTTGTAGTGAAGTGTCCCTCCAAATTTGACTTCTTATTGTATGAGAGTTTTTCATGGCAAATGAGACAAATCGGAAGGCCATCTGTGTTGCATATGAATGCAAACGACTCCGTCCAATCCTGATTGAATTCTCGGTTTTCTTCTTCAGTTCTTCTCTTTTTTTTACCAGATGCCATGCTGGCGACGGAGCTGAAAAAATGATTTTTTAAAATTTTACTTAGCTATCTAAAACGACCAACAATTTATTTACCATTAACACGATCCTCAGATATGTAATCCAATTCTGTTACTGATTTTATTATATTATACGCGTACGTACCTTTGAGAAGATAATTCGCTTCTAAATCGTATTCTTCTTGAAACAACAAGCGAATAGACACGCAAAAACCGCAAGCGACACACAATTAACACACATGCAACGTAACGTCGACCGCGCTATCCGAGGATGACTGACTGACAACACGTCTAGAGTTTAGACGGTGGCTGTTTGGGTGAGACGGGAATGGAATGCAATTGGCTGAAAGATAAACATGGTCACGGAGTCTCATCTCTAAGAACAAAAAAATAGTTCAAATTTAACTCATTACGGTCATGTTAAGCGTAGCGATTTGTAATTAACGATTATGAAAATAGAAGCTATTGAGAAATTAGGTACTTAAAAATATGTTTTCTCATTTTTTAAGGGTTTTGATAATAAATTAATAATTTTTTCGTATGGAACTGGAGAGCCGCAACTTTACATCAAAAGAGCCACATGCGGCTCGGGAGCCGCAGGTTGCCGACCCCTGCCCTAGAGTAATGGGGTTAGTCTTATTCTCTTTGTTGTTAAAAATCACGTATAAAATAGGAAATCTATATAAATAAAATAGAAAATCTGTCTGTCTGTCTGTCTGTTTGTCCCATCATCACGGGAGAACGGCTGAACCGAATTTGATGAAATTTGGTGGGTAGCCTAGAAATAGCCCCACTTAAAATTTAGTCCGTGTTTTGAGTTTCTACGACCAGTGATTCTCGAGATATTAGTAAAAAACGAAATTTTCGTTTGTCTCATCATCACGGAAAAATGGCTAAACCGAATTTAATGAATTTCTGTGGATAGCCTTGAAATAGCCCCCCATAAATTTAGTCCAAGTTTTGAGTTTCTAAGTTCAGGGGTTGTCGAGATATTAATGAAAAACGGAACTTTTTCTTATGAGTTATACTCACCAACTCCATGGTTCATTCAAACGGAAAGGATGAAAATCGTTTGTTTAAAACGGCGAAATGAAATAAAACTTTATTTCCGAGTTTGGTGCAGGATTTTTGCATTAATTAGTCACTATCGGAAAACACGAATTGTTTGAAACATGAATTTAAATGGAAAAATCTACCTCCGGGGTTATATTTCACAAGCTTTAACTCAACGATTAAAAGTATAAAGAAATCAAAATGGCTATTTAATTTCGCATTTTATGAGGAAAATTCTATCTTATATCATGTTGCTCGGCAACGGAATGAAATTAATTGTGTTGTTAATATTTATTATTATTTTTTCTATTTGAATAATAAATAAATGGATGTAAAAATATATTTTTAAATGAAAGGTTTGGTTGTTCTTTTAATTATATAAATTGCGACCTGCGTACATCATTTTCATTTATTTTAGAAAAGAGGTTTCCAGCTCATATATTGTGTTTAGCTAATAAACTCATATATTGTGTTTACCCAATAAATTCATTTAGCCGATTGTTGAAGCAGAAAAAGAGTAGAACGGCTGTATCTTATAATACAATTTTAGTGTTTTCTTTTAGTATATACAAACGGGGTCAGAATATTTTATTCTTCAGATCTTCAAATTTAGAGCTACGAGTTTAGCGGAATATCTCTAAATAACTTGGTAACTTTTCTTAAACTTTACCAAATTAGCGGAAATGTTTCCAAATTTATAAAAATGACGCAAATCAATTATTTGTTTTTTTAGAATAGAGTACTGAAATGATGTTTCGGTAGCATTTGTTGGACAGTCCATCCATCCTACTTAGTAACACATTTAACGAATTTTTTTAATATCACCAAATTGATAAAAATATTTGTGAGTCCATAAAAATATCATTGAATTGATATAATCGCGCTTAATAAATAAAAATAATTGTGTTTTGTTAGGGGATAGTATTGTGATGATGTTTCGTCAATTTGACGCAAAATGGGACTATCTGTTCTACAGTCCCCCTTGGCGATAAATTTGGGGATTTTTTAAGTTATCGCTAAATTGACTAAAATGTCGCCAAATCTTCCATGGAGGTCGCATTATTCAGATGATATGATTTCCATCAATTTATTTGAAGCAAATGATATTATGTCGCTTAGCAACGGATCCAATGTGTTATGCGGCATACGATTTTATATTAAATCTTTTCCGATTTGAAAAATAAAGATATGTATATAAAATAAATTTCATTGACATTGCATTTTGACTGGATTATATCAATTACGGTCTTCAAGTTTAAACATTATTATTATTGATATTTTCGGGGACTTTTGATTCAGGGATTATTGATATCTTCAAGTTATTATGACATTGTTTTATTATGACGAAAATTGTTGAAACTCATATATAGTACGTTGTACATAATCTTCTACAAATGCATTATATATTCTAATCTATGAGAATATAAGTAGTACAGGTATATTGGCATATATTTAGATATATAGTGGCATATATTGGAATCAATTACGACCTTCTGGTAAAAGATTACGGGGATTATTGATATTTTCAATTTATTACGTCATCTCCTTTATTCTGGCAAAAATTTTTAGACTCATATTGTAACACGGGTAATCTTCTACTAACACACTGGCATATTTTCTAATCTACGACAATATAAGTAGTACGGGGTTGCATATAATGATTCAATTACTTTTTTTTTTGTAAATTTGCTTACAAAAGGGGTCAGGATGTTTTATTCTTCAGATCTGCCCGTGAGGATAATTATGCATAGTGAGAACAGATATTCTTAAACTTCTCTTTATGAGCAATAAATTTAATATTTTAACAGAATTTGCACATGATTGCGAATTATAAGTTTCTTTATATTATATACTCCGTACGAAGAACGGGTATGCTGCTAGTTAATTGATATAATTGAGCACACATAGTCCTGTATTTTTTTATTTAACGATTTTTGCGGGCTATTTCACAAAAATAGCCCGTTCTTGTATCCTGAATCGTACAAGAATAACCTACAAATTATTTATATACCAAATTTTGTTAAATTTGGTATATAAATCACTTGTAGGATATTGAAATATTATACACCAAATTTTGTTAAATGTGTTCCATTAGTTTCTAGCTAGAGTAGATAAATGCAATTTCGGATGGCCATTACGAAAAGAAGGCATATTCTTTTATTACGAATCGTACTATAATCTAATGAACATCAGGGTTTCCTACAAAAAACATATCTACCAAATTTTATGAAATTCGGTCCATTAGTTTTTCAATTAGAGTGGATGTAATATCCTCACAGACACACAGAAACATACACAGATATACCCTTACACACAGAGACGTCTTCCTAAAAATAAATTTTTCGTGTTCTAGAAGTCCCAAAACGTGTAGATCCTTCGAAAATTCGAGTTCCGATCTTTGGCGCGATTCAAATACTTTGAATACACACACACACATATATTATCTGTGTATCTAAATTCCGTGCCTACGCAATTACAATAGTTGAGATGTTAAATCATCCCTAAACTTTTATTATTTCTTCAACGAAGACTCATTTTAACTTATGCAGAATGCAAATATCTCAAGCGATTGTAAGGTGAGTTACATAAGAATTGCTGATTTTTTTTCACACAAAATTATTTAGCTCTGGAGTCAGGAATACAAGTTATATGAATGAAATATTCATTGATTTTGCATAGAGAATCAGATGATTTATATTTCGATACAGTTTTAAATATTTAAGTACAATAAATTACTGTAGTACTGCAATACTGTAAAAGATATCACCACTGAATATATCACATTTTAGAAATTTTTAAATAAAATTGCATTTCAGTTGGAAAGTGTTTCATAATCAATGCTTATGTATGATTGATCTTTCTTGTTTTTCTCTGGTCTCTAACCTGATACGGATCAAAGGAAATCACTAAAACCAATATCTTAGCTATAGTCGAATTGTTTGACAAATATTATATGTCTCCCCCTACCAATGGTTTTATATCCATATTTTGAAACCCATATAACACTCTTTTTAACAATTTATAACAAAGTTGAAAAGTGTTTATGACTTTGTTGACTCTGTCTGTCTGTCTGTCTGTCCGTTAGCACGATAACTGTCGCAAAAATGACTTAATCAAAATGAAATTTTAGTATGTTGTTCAGACGATCTGTAGGACCTATGGGAATATAAATGAATAATATCACCCAATTAGTTTTGGATTGAACACGGGTTGAAAAAATGGAATACATTGAGCCCTATTGGACATCAATTTTCAAACATTTTTTAAGCGGATTTAAAATTCACAAATTGCTTCGAAAGTTTTAGATAATATTCAAATTGTTTCATAAAATATATAAAAAAAAATTCAGCGAAATATATTCAGTAGTTTTTATAATAAAAATTAAAATAATAATTACACCTCTTATATGAAGCGATCACGAGACCATGATATGAAAAGATCACATGATCCACTTCAAAATGATATATGGCATCCATCATGTCTCAAAATTGTGATTTTTTAAGTTCTTTTTAATTCATATTGAGTGTTGTATCCGTCCTAAAACCACTTTATTTTTGCTTAAATTCTGTGCATCTACATACTGAAACAACACAATTACAAAATATTTGAGTTTAAATGATCATCCAAATTTGAATATTTCTACAACGAAGCCTATTTTACACCTATGTAAAATGTAAACAGCAAAATATGTAGAATGAGTTGTATTAGAATTGCTGTATTTCTATGAAACAAAATTATTTAGCCCATGTTGTCTGCATAACTGATATGAATGAAATATTCATCGATTTTACAAATTGAAGGACGATTTTTGTCGATGAAGTTTTAAGCTTAGAGTTTAATTACCTGTAGCTCCATGGTCTTAATTTTTAAATAAAATAAATTATTATAGCATTGCGATGAATGAAATTAATGGGAAAATGTTATGAATAGAATGCTGTTTTTATAGAGATCCAGGCGTGTTATATTTTCTATGACGTCATTTGAATGAATTTCAGTTGTTTTCGATGAAGTTTTCAAATATAATAAATTATGGTAGTATTATGATAGTTTTAAAAATTATACCGAGGAATGTATCGCATTTTAGAGATGTTTCAACCAGGCAATTTGTATTTCAATGCGGTTATTTGAACAAAGTTCATTTTTTTCGATGAAGGTTTAAGTTTTCAAATATAATAAATTAATGTAGTATTGTGATAAGTTTTAAAATATTACCGAGGAATGTATTGCATTTTCGACTTTTTTAAATAAAATTGCATTGAAGTTGGAAAGTGTTCCATAATCAATGCTTTAAGTATGATTGTACTTTCTTGTTACTTTCTTATACCTGGGCATACAGTATAGAGAAAATATATTTTCACGAAAATTAACAATTTCGGATTGTAATGCCAATATATTTTTAGGACCTCCTTAATAAGTTTAAACTATTTTAGATCGATGTCTGTCTCTCTGTATTTTGTATCAGTTTGCCTGTTTGTGGTCGATTTTTTTTTTGTAAATGATAGCCGCCGCAAATATTAATAAGTGATAACGAAACTTTATATCCGAATTTGTTATTGAAAAATCTAGAGCTAGATAGAATTATTTGAAATTCGAGCGAAAACTTCGAAATTTTATATATTTGTAGCACGGTAACACATAAAACAATTTGATATTTTTATGCATAATATGTGTTTTTGATGACATAATAATCACAAAACTTTACAGTTTCAATCATTATAGTAAAAAATAGTTACGATAAAATTGTTGTGTTCATGACGTCAAAAGGTGTGTGTGAGGGTGGGGGGGAATTATCCCCAATGGGGTACACTGTAAAACCTGGTTTAAACCAATTTTTTAATCAAAAGATCAACAATTAATCAAAAGATCAACAATATAGATTTTTTAAAAATTGTCTTGCAAAATTTGAAAAAAAAATTAAAAAATAAACAAATAAATAAATAAATTACAAGCTACTTAAAAATGAATTCTGGTATGAAACAGTCGAGTTGAAAACGCTCCGGTTAATAATACAAGGTTAAAACCCATATTAACCTTGCCGTGCATAAATAGAACAAAAAAATCTGATATGGGCAGCACATGACTTTCCTTAAATAATGTAATGGATTTACTACTGTTACAGTAAAAAAAATGTAGTTTATTTTTCCATTCGATATTTATATTTTTTTCAAGATATTGAATTTTCGTTAATTACTCATTTTCTTTGATTTAGCGTCATTTATAACCATTTGGCGAGATTTTCGTTAATTTAGCAACGTTTAGTAAGTCGCCAAGTTGTCGACATTCCGCCAAATTCGTCGCCAAAATCTCGCTAAACGTTATGGACGGAGAAATAACTTACTCTTATAGCAGATAAATGACTATTGGCTTTCAAATACAAAAGTGTTAATCAAAATATGTTTTGTCATGACTGGAACTAGCTAGTTCCACGATAATGATATCACCAAATTTATCGCATGACATTACATATGAAAAGTAAACATGTTTCTCAACATTTATTTTCTTTTATTTATGGGATTTTTTGATATATTTATTTGAAAATGTACAATATCTCGAGAACAGTTCATACTAGCGTTCTAAAGTTTACGTCAATCGTTTTCTAATCTAAAATTGCATAAGAAATGCCTATTTGCGTAACTTTATTAAAAGTTTTGATTTTATGATGATTTTTTCAAAATTTCACTCGAAAATTTAGGGGGGTTCTAAACATTCGATTGTGTTTAAAAAGAATAGGCTTCCGGTATTACTGGATTGTAATTTTTGTACATCATTCGATTCCCTCTATTCGTTCGTGAGATATCGTCTCCACAGGCTCACTGACACACACACACACACATATACTCTCTTTAACACACACTTTAACACACACAGACAGACAGACATCGCCTGAAACTTTTCGATTCGTGATCAGGGATGCTTGAAACGTGCTCTCCCGTCGAAAACTCGAATTCGAATTTTCGACCACGTCACAACAGTTTCCTTATACATTATACTATGTATATAAGCAAAGTAATAATACATTATTCTTTATTAATCCTTTAATCCGTTGATGAGTAAAAAACTACTGAAAATTAATTGTCAAACTTTGCCTGTAAAATGGGAAATTAGATTACCTCTTAAGTGTTTTTATTCCTATCAGATTAATAAGTTATTAATAATTCATAAAACACAAAGATAGCGTGTAATTATTAGATAAAAAATTCAGATGAGTTAATAAATGAGCCAGGAAATATATCTGTTGGTCTACAGAATTTGAAGTAAATTGCGTCTAGCGTTGCATTTCTGCAATGGTCTGTATTTATGCAAATATAGAAATATATCAGTGTTAAAAGAACGTTATATATATCAGTGTTAAAATAACGATGTGCAATCACAAAAAGATTCCAGGGTCTGGCTGAATGTTTTCTAAAAACATCAAGTCTTGCATTCTATACTACGTATTTAGTGTGATTTAAAGTTGCAGAATTCAATCCTTAACATTTACCGTGTACAAAAATTCACGTAAGTCACGGAAAGTCACGTAAAATTATCAGTGGAGTCTTCGTGGGGTCACCCTAATTTAAAATAATAATAAAAAAAAAAATATGTTTATGTTTAAAAAGTTTTAAAAGCAGATATAAATGCAGAATACGCTTAATGTTAACTAATAAATTTAATGTAAGGTTATTTAAATGCAGTCATTGCACACAATATTTGAATGTTTGGGACATATGTTTTTTTGCAGACATTCCAGCTTTTCTATTTTTCATTCTTGGGTAATAATTTCATCTAGAAGTTGTTGAAGGAAAGCATATATAGTATTAAATTTTTAAAATTTAATTTCCTTATGTTTGCATCACCCTGTTGTCTATTTTGTTTTACCTCTAGTGAGGCTTAATGTCCAGTAAGTTAAAACCAACTTGTGTACAAATAGCAGTCTAAAAAGGAATTACTTCAACTATCACCACTATATATTAGCAAAATGGAAAAGCTTTAATAAAAAAAAATTTCTCTGGGGTCTGCATGGACACTACCGTAACAGTTAAGGGATAAAGAGTAAAATTATATTATTGTCTACTGAATTCAAATATAAACTCTTTAGCAATTTTATAAAGTTAATTTTTATCAACATGTTTAATGATGAGAATGATTAGAAAATAATCATGTTATGAATACCATAATCACATTTGAATATGTCTCCACCAGAATTGAAAAAGTACCATGAAGTTATTTTCGCTTTATTTGTTTAAACCAGCAATATAGAAAAATATAGTTTATATTTAATGTACTTGCACAATATAATGCGCCATACAAAGGTGCAACGCGTCAACAAACATTTTGAATTTCCGATATAACTCTGTTTGGTAATATTAAATTATGAAAATGGTATATTTTATTGACAATCAGAATAAGGCAAGTTATATATTATTTCTTCCACTTTAAGTTAAAGTAAACACGATTTGGCTATGTATGTACACAAATATAACAAAAGCGAAAGCGTTTTGGGAAAACAGTTTGCAAATGCAATAAACTTTAATTCATAAAGCTTGAAAATATATTTACTTATTTTAAATTTTGATGCTATTTCATTTTATAAAAGGATTTTAACTTTTAAAGATAATGAGTAAAAAAATACGTTTTAGCGAAATTTGCATTTCAAAAACCTTATTATTTTTAATTCTGTTCATTGAATATAAAAATTTTTATTATAATAATTTAAGCGTTTTATTATTATTTTTTTTCATTTTCAAATATACATAGTACACTTTCAAATTTTTTGAAGTATGACTGTAAATCGAAATTTTATGAAAATAATTAACTGGAATGCGGCTCAACTCGACTTTCTTAAACCAAAATTCATTTTCTTTGCAATTTTGACAAGGAAAAATTTGAAATATTGGTATCATGGGTCTAAATTATTACAAAGTAGCCGCCTTCGGCGACCAGCCTGTTCGCTACCCTTGGAAATTCTGACCGTGGCAAACTCGCTGGTTCGGCCTACCGAGTGCTATTCCCGCGCGCTAATTTAAATTTTATAAATGACCATATGCTAAGCTCCATCATCCTCGATCCATCGTTCCATCATTTAAAATATACATCAATCCACCATACTTCAATCATTTTATAATGACCATATGCTAAGCTCTTAATTCCATCATTTAAAATATCACTTAATTTTCTAACCCGATGCACGATCATTAGAAAACATTTTAATCAAAAAAAAATAAACGCCTTTTCTCGACCAATTTACCATCTCTCGAAATTTCCATGGAATAAGTACCATTCTATACATCAAACATCCAAATTAGTGACGCGCTTCACAAAAGCATTCAAACAAAATTAAAACTCAAAAATATTTTTTTTCTCGCAACCCCATGCATTATCTCCATGGAAACGGAGTGACGTCACAGGTTGTGCGCGCAGGGTAAGTGGGAGATGGGAGCTCTTAACATTAATTCATTAAAATCGGGATTGTGCGGCTATTTATAATTATTTCTTGACCAGATTAGACTTGTAAGAAAGCCAGATCTTTCAGCTTTCTAAAAATGTAAATTATTAGTCAAAAATCTCGATACTTTTTCGGATGCGAGAATTTAAAAACCAAAGTTCGTTTTTTGAGCCGAAAGTGACTTTTGTTTTGAAATCTTTATAAAATATTAGAAATTGAAATTGAGATTTGAAAATTATATATTTTACTCGCAATTGTCTGCCCTTTCCGGTGGTGTGATTTTTTTTTTCTACGACGTCTGGATGGTGGAGGAAAATAGGAAAAAGGGGAAAAAACGGTCGAAATCGCATAAAACATTGAATAACAAAATAATAATTCAAATTTTAAAAATCGGTTTTGACGTGTCACCTCCCTCCCCCCACCGGGTCTCCGATTGCCAAATTTCGTAGCTCTCCGACGCGCGGCCGCTGAACCTATAATGTTTAAAACACACACACACACACACAGACATTGCCATTATTATTTAAGATGTAGAGTGTTACCTTTCACTTGAAAAGGCTGGAGAATTTTTTCGATTGATACCATACTTGATATTGTACTCCCTGTGGGGGTAACTTGTGCCCCAAGGGATACAAATGACGTCACGAACAAAAAAAGTGTATCGCGGCTCATTTTCACAACAATGATTTAAACTATTAAGTCTCGTGAGCATTATGCCATAAATAAACCCTTTTAAGCATGATTATGTCAAATTTTGTCCTATGCTGCCCTGTTATGAAATATAAAATTTCGAAAAAATTTCGAAATTTTCGCTCGAATTAAAAAAAACTCTATCTAGTTTCAGATTTGCTAATAATAAAGTCGGATATAAAGCTTCGTCAATGTGCATTAACAATTGTGGCTGCTATCTTGTACACAGGAAATCGACCACAGTCTTCTGACAGATAGACGGACATCACTCGAAAAATAGACAAAACGTGTTCAACAGATCTTAAAACATATAATGGCATCAAAATTTCTAAATAGAAAATACAGTACTTTCTCAATATAACGTATTAGAAAGTAAACATAAGAGTTATGTTTATAGAAGTTTTGTTATAGATAACACAATTCAGCTGTCTCCTGAAGTTTGTTATAATACGGAACTTTACTATGTATAAAATACTGCATAAGGCATATAGTAGTATTAAAAATAAAACAATAAATAGTTACAAAATATTGAACGAGATAGTATAAAATATTTGCAAGGACATGGACATAGGTACTTGTAAATAATTGCATACAAAAGTGAGTACAGTAGATGGATATGTGAGCAGGGAAAATCTGTATCTCAACTTTAATCAGACACTAACTAAAAAATAGGAAAACATTTCGAGTTGCAAAGAATACAAACGCTTTGATTTAATTTCTGCAAAAAATACCTGTAACAAAAATATATTGTAAATATAAAAGCATTAAATATTAACAATATCATTAAGGTCCATTTGTCCGACAAGAGAGTTAGTTTTTGAGATAGCTAATGCATCCTTTTTGGTTCTCTTATTCTGATGAAGAAAGCTTATCTGGCTTTTGAAAAACGTTGATACTGCTAACCTTCGTTTAATATTAAGTGAACTAATTTAATATGGTATTAAATAGAATTGTGAAAGCACTACTATACTCTCAATTAGCACAAATACTGCTTTTACATTTGGGCTGCTTTTCCAATTTTGTTTTAAAAATGAAGAAAATAGTGAAATAATGTCACAAAAATAATTGATTTAAAATATATTTAAATGATATTTGATTTTAAAATTAAAAATTATCTTAATAATTCTCTGCAAATTGTCATTATATATATCCTAAAATTGAAATTGAATTCCTTTCAAACAGGATTGTAATCACATCGCAAATATATTTTCACACTTCCTGGATAGATCAGAAAGATACGAAAAATGTGTCTGTTGTATACAATGTTGCATAAAACGTACATTACAGAAATGTATATACATCGACCGACATTTGAAAATTCATATCCAGTTATTTTTATAAGAATTTCGGAAAATATCATATTTTATTTACTCAATCAGACATGTTATAACTCGTTTTATTCGTTTTAGATGAAAGTAAATTTAAGTTCTTTGCGTGTGGACATTGCAAGTTTTCTGAAATAGAATGTTTTCTAATATCGCATTTTGGAATGAAACATATTCGGATTTTATGTTTGAACCAAAGAGAAAACGTGTTAAAATGATCCACTGTATTTCTTAATAATCCAAGTTCATAACACATTGAACAAACGTATATTTTATTCAGTGAACCCGCCTATTGGGCCATTCAGAAAGTTTCAATCACACCTTCACTGCAAATAACAGAATACACGAACATGGGTCAAGTTTATTATACGCTACCTAACTATTCTATATCAGCAATGATTGCAATAAACTTGCTATGTGCCACAGTCATGCAAGTTAATTTGAGAATTGTTAATATGATCTGACACTTTTCGGGTTGTCTGGGAAGGAGACTGAACACCCTAATCGCACTAAATACATAATACAACAACACTTTTTGCTTTCCCTGCAATACATGGTAATGTATAAGGAAAGTATTGGAATCATGTCGAAAATCGCAACTCGAGTTTTCGACGGATCTACACGTTTCAAGACTTCTAGAATACGAAAAAACCACTTTTAGCGTGACGTCTGCGTGTGTGTCTGTGTGTGTGTCTGTCTGTGTGTATGTCTGTCTGTGCAGATATTGTATCCACTCTAACTAAAAACTAATACACCGAATGTTACAAAATTTTGTAGGTAAGTCACTTGTGGGCGAGTCTGGTGCTAATTAGTTTTGGGTACGATTCGGGATAAAAGAACCCGATTTTTTGCGAAACGGCCCGCAAAAGCTTGCATCCACTCTAGCTGAAAAACTAATGAACCGAATTTCACAAAATTTGGTAGATGAGTCACATATAGGTCACCCTAGTGCTGATTAGATTTTGGTACGATTCAGAAAGAAATAACCTGCCGTTTTTTGCAGAATGGCCCGCAAAAATTGTCAAAATCTAAACTAAAAAGCTACGTATGCTCAAATATATCCATTAAATGCTTGTTTAATACGTAATTTCTAACGAAGAAAGAATAAGACCAATCCCATTACACTAGGACTAGCCGTTCTCGAGATATATTAGCTTTTTTTTGTATTGTCTCCACGCCACCTTTGAAAATAAGGCCAGTTATCAAATGAGAACGAAAATTGAATTAAAAGAGAATTAAATTTAATTGAAATAAAGAGAACGTGGATATATGTCTGCAGGGAAAGTCATGTGCTGCCCACATCAGATTTTTTAATTCGTTGCTGCTTTAAATCAATATAGTATTCAATACACCAATACGGCAAATACTGCTTTTTTGATGATATGTTTCTCTTGTGGCGATAAAGGTTCCGTGAAAGGTAGCCCGTTTTCGCCAGATAAGCTCAGATCACCGTTTTTGATCCAAAAGGGCGGGATGCGCTAGCCTCAGTATATAGGAGCCTTACTAAAGGCTAATATGTTTCTTGACTTAGAAAGCTTTTTTATGTACACTATAGGAAAACTACTGACATTTTAAAACCTTTTCTTTCCAGGAAAGCACTTTGAAGGTTATTTTTACAAGCTAAAATTTCGTCTAAAAATAAATAATAATAGTATTCTCCGGCTACGAATCCCCAACACTCAAATCTACATTACTTTAAAATAATTTTATAACGTAGCGTAAAATAACTAGTAACATTTATTATACGCACTAGTATTTACAAGCAACGGGTAACTGGTGATAGTATTCTTCTTGCATAGTAAAGGAATATATCTGGGTATGTAGCGGGAAATCTAAGCATCGTACGACTATGAAATTTGGTACACAAGTAATTAAGGACTAAATAGGGGCACCATCGGCGTTATATTTTTAAATTTCAAAGTAATATTTTAGTTATTTTGTTTTACCCCGATTTACAACAATTTTGGCCGCTATTCACATTGATCGACTCCTTAGTGATCTGATATACAGTAGGTGCCGCTTAATGTGATCGCTTTGGGACAGACGCCATTTGATAACAATAGCCGATTGATAACAATAAACAAAAATTATCAGAAACATAAAACTTTGATTTTAAAAGTTAATATTTACTGTATTTTTGCAGCTACTACAAATTTAAAAGATTCATTGAGATTTAAAAGATTCACACAAACACTATTTTAAACAAATCGTTAAAATAGATCAATTAAAAAAAGTCTTTCAAAGTTGTCTGCCTTGTATTTTGTCTCAGCAAATTATTTATAAAACTTTCATATCTGTACTGTTCGCGAAAGTCCCCAGCAGTGCCTCTGTGTTGCACCCCGAGTCCCAAAATACGGAGAGCCTCTCTCATTTCAGTAGCAGTTGGAGGATTCTCAACAAGGTTTTCAGCTTCGTCCTCATCTTCATCCGATGCTTTTTCATCGTTTTCTTCGATAGAACACGATACAGCTCGGCATACATCTTCATCAGTCATTGTTGTAGCCACTTGGGCATTCTCATCTATAGACATCCATTCTGCAAAGTCATTTTCAGTCATGTCGGATGGTACGAGTACTGTTTCATCAAATTCCGGTACATCCATACCTTCGTCCGCTTTAACGAATCCACCGTGCGAGAAACAGTTCTTAATTGTATTCTCGGACACTCGATCCCACGACATTGTCAAAAGATGGAGAGCCTGAAGGACATTAGTCTTCTTTGCTAACGCGTTTGCACTCAGTTGTTCCGTACCTTCCATATTTTCCAAAACCCTAGTGCGCATTTCTCCACGGTAATACGCTTTCATTGCACGAATTATTCCTTGGCCACATGGTTGGATAAGTGATGGCAGGTAGGCAGGTTAATGGTAGGTAGGAGAATGATTTTGATATGCTTTAATGTGACATTTACATCGTGGGCTCTGCAGTTATCGATGAGTACGACGATATTGTGATCTAATTCTTTGTCCCACTTTAGAAGCTATTCGCTGAATAGAGCAACTGTCATCCACGCTGTTTTATTGGCAGCATAATCAACAGGCAATTTCTTAACATCCTTAAAGCATCTTGGCTTTTTGGTTTTTCCGATAACAAAGAGTTTCTTCTTCTTTGCAGTCATGCTCGCACAACAGAGTACAGTTATACGTTCTTTTGAAATTTTGCATCCCTTAGAGCTCTCGTTTTTGAACAGGTACGTATGTTCTGGCAAGGCACGAAAATAAAGTCCAGTTTCGTCAGCATTGTAGATGTTTTCGGGTGAATAATCAGCGATTATTTTCGGCCATTCTTCGGAAATCCATGCCTTTGCAGCTGGAAAAGCGGCATCCTTTTCTTCCCCATGGGTAAGTTTGAACACAATGTTCTCCCTTTTTCTCCAGCGATTAAACCACCCGTCCGTTGCGACGAAATTTTTTTTGCCCATTTTAGAAGCAAGATCTTCAGCTTTCTGCCGCATTAAAGGACCGTTTATGCGTGCATCCTTTTCCCTAACATTGGCAAACCACAGTGTCAAAGCCGATTCGACTTCTTCACATTTCCCAGTACGAGGCCAACGGCCGTACCGTGCTGATAACACCGGTTCTCGTTAGATCACCGAAGTCAAGCAGCATCGGGCGCGGTTAGTACTTGGTGGGTGACCACCTCGGAACACCGCGTGCTGTTGGCCATCTCGGGTGCGGTATCCCCGTGGTTTGCGCGCTAGATTTGCACGCTACCACAAATGCCGCCGTGTTCATGCGGAGTACGATCACGTTAAACATGTGGGTCCGTAAGTCCTTCCGAGAGGTTGGTGGTAGGGGAAGGAGGGTACGGTCCCTGTGGATGCCTCCCCCACTGGGTTCCGGTCTAAATTGGGTGGCACTTCCCGGCCGTCCATACAGTTACCTTACACCTTTCTGGTAGGTCGGACGGTCTGGGTCTCAACAACAACATTTCCCAGTACGTCTTCGCTTACAGTTCAAATTTGCGTTCAACTGCGTTTTATTTTCAATCTCGTCGCGATTCTTTAACATTCTACAGAGTAATGGCTGAGAGATTCTTAGTGCAGCAGCAGCATTTCTTTGACTCATCTTGGGTAAATTATCAAAACGTTTCAAAATGTCAATTTTGTCCTTAACAGTTAAATCATTGCGTTTTTTTTCCATTGCTAAAATGCTTGACCATCTGCAATAAAGTTTGAAATGCAACTTTACAGAGAGAAAAAATTCTACAGCTTATAACAGTCCAAGAACTTTGCTTACTGATAAGAAAAGAACTCAACGCTTTTCCTACGCCCACACCATTCTCAAAGGGGGAAAAGGGGGAGAGAAATCACCACCTGCAGAGCTAGCCCCAAGCGCCGCGATTCCTGCACGTGCGATTTCTGCACAAAGGGCCCCTGTTTGGGAATTCTCCCTTTACTTTTACGTATATGGAGTTTGGATTTTTTGTTGAGAGAATGAAAAAAAAATTTGAAAATGGTACAAGAACGACGAAAGTGAAGTGATAAAGTGATAACAATAAACGAAGGCGCTGATTACAAAAACCGATTTTTTTAACATGTGTTAATATACAAGCGTTCGGGACTTCGCGATTATGATAACATTAAACGAATGATAACATTATCCGCGATCACATTAAGCGGCACCTACTGTATATATATATATATATATATATATATATAATTAAAAATGAATGTTACCACAGAAACTCGTAATTCTTATTATTACATTTCAAATATATATATATATATATATATATATATATATATATATATATATATATATATATATATATATATATATATATATATTTATATATATTTATATATATATATATATATATATATATATATATATATATATATATATATATATATATATATATATATATATATATATATATTTATATATATATATATATATAGATATATATATATATATATATATATATTTATATATATATATATATAGATATATATATATATATATATATATATATATATATATATATATATATATATTTATATATATATATATATAGATATATATATATATATATATATATATATATATATATATATATATATATATATATATATATATACTATATATGTGTGTGTTTGTGTGTCTTGGCTGTCTTAAAAGCATGGTCATTATGTTATGTAATTTCCCCTTTGCTTCTACAAATGAGAGCCAGATTTGGCACGTTCGCGCTAGAACAGCGAATTGTAGCAGTTCCAGAAAATTGTAAAAGTAAGCCATTGTGGTAGTTTGTTCATTCTTATACGCAACTTTTGTTTATCAGAGTCTTAATCTAGGTATTTTTAAATCTTCAAAAGATACAAGTTCGAAACGCGTGGATTTAGATTCTGCAACACTGTCTTTTCTTACACATCTATTTTCACATTTTGTCACGGCTGTTTTAGCCGTCTTTTACAAATTATCATTGCAGAAAATGATTTCAAGTTATTTTTAATTAATATTTAAGCTTTTTTTATCATAAAACATGAGAAATGATATCGATAGATTACATTTTGTTACAAGATATAGGTAATAATTAAACAAACCATAGTTAAGTTTCACAGTATTCATTGTTTCTTCCATATTTAGAGATGCCCCAACACCAAAACATTTACAATGAAATTTTCGGGTCTAACACAATACTTCTATATACAGCCAAAAATGCTAACGTAATAAAATCGTTAAAAGCAACATACATCACAAACGCTATTATTGTGTTATATATTGCTTTTAACGAAGTTATTTTAGTTTTATAATACTTCTAATGTAAGAATACATAGTATACCACTAATGCTGATCTCTTCCATGTAATGAAAAACAGTACTGTACATTTCACTATAAAAAATTTAGGGCATCAGTTATTTTACATAATGTATCCGCACATGAAATTTCATGACGATACACACATGCGCTCGTAAGTTATCTTACCCACATCTCACAGTCAAATACATATTCATATTGCACATTAACAGAAACAAACACATATATGCACACACACAAGTACATATACATATACGCACACAATAGACAAACATATATATATAGACATACATACATACATATACATACATACACATACATATACGCACACATACAGACAAACACATACATACGCGCACACAATACATACATCTTGCGGAAAATATTTGAACTTTGTTCATGAGGTCCTAAAACATACTTTTCCTATCCCTTATTTATTTTTCTCTTGCCGATTATCACCAAATAAAACATATTAAAATAACTTGATATGCATTATTCAATAATGGCCTTGACGGCAATGTGCTATGACTAAACTACAAATTTAAAACAGTTGTATACATACAATGACGTCAAAATGCGAGGAAAGTCGTTAGAATAGCAACGTTCAGCATACTTCTTGTTTCATAATAAGCCGTAAAGTATGCGAAATGATTTTATTAACGTATGCTTTTAGTTACCAATTACCAGTAGTTACCAATTACCAGTGATACCATTATTTCAACCATAGTTCAAGCAATCATTTTCTCATTTAAACTCAACTATCACACGATTGCTTACTAAGATAAATAATGCTAAAAAATTTAAAACTATATTTTGTGTTTTAATCTTGGAATTTACACCAAACAAATACCAACTAATTCAACTATTTTACATAATGTATCCACATATGAAATATCATGTCGGTACGCACATGCGTTCAAAAGTTATCTTAACCAAACTTCACATGCAGATGCATATACAAATACTCATTCGCTAAAACAAATACATATATATGCACACACAAGTACACATACACATATACGCATACACACAAGAACACATGCATATAAGCACACACACACACACAGACAGACAAGCACATATACATAAACGTACATACACATGCATACATATATGCACACAACATAAATATCTTGCGGAGAGTGTTTGAATTGTGTTAATGAGGTCTCACATACTTTTCCTAACACTTATTTTTCTTTCTGTTTTCGATTCAAACCAAATAAAAACATATTACAATAACTTGATATGAGCTATTTTATCCCTTTGACGACAATGCGATGTGCCTAAACTGCGATTTGAAAACTAGAATTTTTGTCCATAGAGACGTCAAAATGCAAGGGAAGTCGGGAGAACAGCGACGTACTGCATACCAACTTCTTTTATAATAAAATTTATACGGTAAAATTGAAAGCATCAAAAATCCCCGTAATCCTAATACTAGAAGGTCGTAATTGATTCCAATATATGCCAATATACATGTACTACTTATATTCCCGTAGATTAGAAGATATATCCGTGCATTTGCAGAAGATTACTCGTACAACGTACTATATATGAGTTTCAACAATTTTCGTCATAATAAAACAATGGCATAATAATTTGAAAATATCAATAATCCCTGAATCAACAGTCCCCGAAAATATCAATAATAATGATGTTTGAAACTGAAGACCGTAATTGATATTATCCAGTCAAAAATGCAATGTCAGTGAAATTTATTTTATATACATATTTTTATTTTTCAAATCGGAAAAGATTTAATAAAAGTCGTATGCCGCATAACACATTGGATCCGTTGCTAAGCGACATGATATCATTTGATTCAAATAAATTGATGAAAATCATATCGTCTGAATAACGCGATCTTCATGGAAGGTTTGGCAACATTTTCGTCAATTTAGCGATATCTTAAAAAATCTCCAAATTTATCGGCTAGTGGGACTGTAGAACTGATAGTCCCCTTTTTCGACAAATTGACGAAACATCATCACAATGCTATCCCCTAACAAAACACAATTAATTTCATTTATTAAACGTGATTTTATCAATTCCATGATATTTCTATGGATTTACAAATATTTTTATCAATTTGGTGATATTAAAAAATTCGTTAAATGTGTTACTAAGTAGGATGGATGGACTGACCTGCAAATGCTACAGAAACATCATTTCAGTACTCTATTCTAAAAAAACAAATTTAAGTTCATTGATTTGGGTCATTTTTATCAATTTGGAGACATTTCCACTAATCTGGTAAAGTTTAAGAAAAGTTACCAAGTTATCTAGAGATATTCCGCTAAATTCGTAGCTCTGAATTTGCAGATCTGAAGAATAAAATATCCTGATCCCGTTTGTATATACTAAATGAAAACACTAAAATTGTATTAGAAAATACAAAACCCTTTCTACTCTTTTTCTGCTGCAACAATCGGCTAAATTAATTTATTGGGTAAACACAATATATGAGTTTATTAGCTAAGCACAATATATGAGCTTGAAACCTTTTTGCTAAAATAAATGAAAGTGATGTACGCAGTTCGCAATTTGTATAATTAAAAGATCAATCAAACCGTTCATTTATAAAATATATATTTACATCCATTTATTTATTATTCAAATAGAAAAAATAATAATAAATATTAACAACACATTTAATTTGATTCCGTTGCCGAGCAACATGATATAAGATAGAACCTTCCTCCTAAAATGCGAAATTAAACAGCCATTTTGATTTCTTTACACTTTTCATCGTTGAGTAAAAGCTTGTGAAAGATGAACCATGGTGGTAGATTTTTCCATTTAAATTCATGTTTCAAACAATTCATGTTCTCCTATAGTGACTAATTAATGCAAAAATCCTGCACCAAATTCGGAAATAAAGTTTTATTTCATTTTGACGTTTTAAACAAACGATTTTCATCCTTTCCGTTTGGATAAACCACGGAGTTGGAGAGTAGAACTCCTAGGACATAGTTCCATTTTTCACTAATATCTCGACAACCCCTGGTCTTAGAAACTCGAAACTTGGACTAAATTTATGGGGGGCGATTTCAAGGCTATCCACGAAATTTTATCAAATTCAGTTCAGTCGTTCTCTCGTGATGATGAGACAAACGGAAATTTCGTTTTTTACTAATATCTCGAGAACCACTGACCGTAGAAACTCAAAACACAGACTAAATTTTAAGTGAGGCTATTTCTAGGCTACCCACAAAATTTAATAAAATTCAGTTAAGCCGTTATCCCGTGATGATGGGACAGACAAACAGACAGACAGATTCAAAATTTTATTTATATAGATTTTATATGCAATTTGTTCGGTAGCAATCAGTTACATTTACCAGTACATATATCAAAGTACACATGTACCTTAATTGTACTAGAATTTTTTAATATATTGTATTGTCTAATTAAAGGTGTTTTATTTCAGCTGGTTAACTATTATCTAATCTATATAAATAAAATTGAAAATCTGTCTGTCTGTCGGTCTGTCCCATCATCACGGGAGAACGGCTGAACTGAATTTGATGTAATTTTGTGGGTAGCCTAGAAATATCCCCACTTAAAATTTAGTTCTTGTTTTAAGTTTCTACGACCAGTGGTTCTCGAGATATTAGTAAAAAACGAAATTTTCGTTTGTCTCATCATCACGGGAAAACGGCTAAACCGAATTTAATGAAATTTTATGGATAGTCTTGAAATAGCCCCCCATAAATTTTGTCCAAGTTTCGAGTTTCTAAGACCAGGGGTTGCCGAGATATTAATGAAAAACGGAACTTTTTCCGAGAAGTTCTACTCTCCAACTCCGTGGTTTATCCAAACGGAAAGGATGAAAATCGTTTGTTTAGAACGCCAAAATAAAATAAAACTTTATTTAAGAGTTTGGTGCAGGACTTTTGCATTAATTAGTCACTACAGGAAAACATGAATTGTTTAAAACATGAATTTAAATGGAAAAATCTACCTCCATGGTTCAACTTTCACAAGTTTAACGATGTAAAGTATAAAGAAATCAAAATGGCTATATAATTTCGCATTTTATGAGGAAGATTCTATCTTATATCCTGTTGCTCGGTAAAGGAATGAAATTAAATGTGTTGTTAATATTTATTATTTTTTTTTCTATTTGTATAATAAATAAATGGATGTAAAAATATATTTTATAAATGAACGGTTTGATTGTTCTTTTAATTATATATATTGCGGACTGCGTATATCACTTTCATTTATTTTAGAAAAGAGGTTTCAAGCTCATACATTGTGTTTAGCTAATAAACTCATATATTGTGTTCACTCAATAAATGCATTTTGCCGATTGCTGAAGCAGAAAAAGAGTAGAACGGGTGAATGTATCTTCTAATACAATTTTAGTGTTTTCATTTAGTATATACAAACGGGATCAGGATATTTTATTCTTCAGATCTGTAAATTCAGAGCTACGAATTTAGAGGAATATCTCTAAATAACTTGGTAACATTTCTTAAACTTTACCAAATTAGTGGCAATGTCTCCAAATTGATAAAAATGACCCAAATCAATAAAATTAAATTTGTTTTTTTAGAATAAAGTACTGAAATGATGTTTCTGTAGCATTTGTCGGTCAGTCCATCCATCCTACTTAGTAACACATTTAAGGAATTTTTTTAATATCACCAAATTGGTAAAAATATTTCTAAATCCATAAAAATATCATGAAATTGATAAAATCGCGCTAAATGAATGAAATTAGTTATGTTTTGTTAGGGGATAGTATTGTGATGATGTTTCGTCAATTTGTCGCAAAATGGGACTATCAGTTCTACAGTCCCACTTGGCGTTAGATTTGGCGATTTTTTAAGTTATCGCTAAATCGACGAAAATGTCGCCAAACCTTCCATGGAGATTGCATTATTCAGATGATATGATTTCCATCAATTTATTTAAAGCAAATGATATCATGTCGCTTAGCAACGGATCCAATATGTTATGCGGCATACGATTTTTATTAAATCTTTTCCGATTTGAATAGTAAAAATTTGTATATAAAATAAATTTCATTGACATTGAATTTTTGACTGGATAATATCAATTACGGTCTTCAGCTTTAAACATCATTATTATTGATATTTTCGGGGACTGTTGATTCAGGGATTACTGATATTTTCAAATTATTATGGAATTGCTTTATTATGACGAAAATTGTTGAAACTCATATATAGTACGTTGTACGAGTAATCTTCTACAAATGCATGGGTATATCTTCTAATCTACAAGAATAAAAGTAGTGCAGGTATATTGGCATATATTTTGATATATATTGGCATATATTGGAATCAATTACGTCGTTCTGGTATTAAGATTACGGGGATTTTTGATACTTTCAATTTTTTACGTTATCTCTTTTATTTTGGCAAATATTTTTGAGACTCATATTGCAATACGGGTAAGCTTCTACTAACACACTGGCATTTTTTCTAATCTGCGACAATATAAGTAGTACGGGGTTGCATATATTGATTCAATTCCTTTTTTTTAAATTTGCTTATAAAAGGGGCCAGAATGTTTTATTCTTCAGATCTGCCCGTGAATATAATTTTGCATAGTGAGAACAGATATTCTTAAACATCTCCTTATGAGCAATAAATTTAATATTTTAACAGAATTTGCACATGATTGCGAATTATAAATTTCTTTATATTATATACTCCGTACGAAGAACGGGTATGCTGCTAGTCTATATATATATAATTGAAAATCTGTCTGTCTGCCTGTCTGTCTGTCTGTTTGTCCCATCATCACGAGAGAACGGCTGAACCGAATTTGATGAAATTTTGTGGGTAGCATGGAAATAGACCCTCTTAAAAATTAGTTTATGTTTGGAGTTTCTACGACCAGTGGTTCTTGAGATATTAGTAAAAAACGAAACTTTAGTTGTCTCATCATCACGAGAGAACGGCTGAACAGAATTGTATGAAATTTTGTGAGTGACCTTGAAATAGCCCCTCATAAATTTAGTTTAAGTTTCGGGTTTCTATCTCTAGGGGTTGTCGAGATATTAATGAAAAACGGAACTTTTTCTTAGGATTTCTACTCTCTAACTCCGTGGTTTATCCAAACGGAAAGGATAAAAATCGTTTTTCTAAAACGTCAAAGAGAAATAAAACTTTATTTCTGAGTTTGGTGGAGATTTTTTGCGCTAATAAGTCACTATCTGAAAGCATGAATTGTTTGAAACATGAATTTAAATGGAAAAATCTACCTTTATGGCTTATATTTTTTCACAAGCTTTTACTCAATGATGAAAAGTATAAAGAAATCAAAATGGTAATCTAATTTCGCATTTTATGAAGAAGATTCTTTCTTATATCATGTTGCTCGGTAACGCAATAAAATTAAATATGTTTGTTAAGGATTATTATTATTTTTTCGATTTGAATAATACATAGATGGATATAAAAATATATTTTAGAAAAAAGAAGGTTTAATTTTTCTTTTAATTATATTAATTGCGAACTGCGTACATAACTTTAATTTATTTTGGTAAAGAGGTTTCAAGCTTATATATTGTGTTTAGCTAATAAACTCATATATTCTGTCTACCCAATAAATTAATTTATCCGATTGTTGAAACAGAAACAGAGTAGAACGGGTATATCTTCTAATAATATTTTAGTGATTTGATTTATTATATACAAACTGGAACACAATATTTTACTCAGATCTGCAAATTTAGAGCTACGAATTTGGCTGGATATCGATAACTTGGCAAATTTCTTAAACGTTGCCAAATTGATTGGAATGTTTCCAAATTGATAAAAACGATGTAAATAAATGAAATTTATTTTGTTTTGCTGAATAAATAAAATGAAGAAAATACTGAACTCGTGTTTCGTTAGCATTTGTCTGTCAGTCCAATCGTCTTACTTAGTAACACATCTAGCGAATTTTTAAAATATCACCAAATTGATAAAATGTTTGTAAATCCATAAAAATATCTTGAAATTGTTAAAATTGCGCAAAATAAATGAAATTGTGTTTTTTTAGGGGATAATATTTTGATGATGTTTCGTCAATTTATCGCCAAGTGGGACTGTCTGGCGATAAATTTGGCGATTTTTTAAAATGCCGCCAAACCTTCATTAGAGATCGCATTATTCAGACGATATTTTGACCACCAATTTATTTGAAGTAAATCATAACATGTCGCTTAGCAACGGATTTAAATCCAGTGTGGTTATGAGGAAGAAGATTTTTATTAAACATTTTCCGATTTTAATAATGAATATATGTATATAAAATAAATTTCATTGCCATCATATTTTTGACTGGATAATATCAATTACGATCTTCAGATTTAAACATTATTATTATTGATGTTTTCGGGGATTATTTATTCAGAGATTATTGATATTTTCAATTTCTTATGCCATTGTTTTATTGTGGAAAAAATGGTTGAAACTCATATAATTTACGTTGTACGGGTAATCTTCTACAAATACACAGCTATATATTGTAATCTCTGAGAAAATAAATAGTACAGGTATTTTGGCATATATTCTGACATATATTGGCATATATTGGAATCAAGTACGGCCTTGTGGAATGAATATTGCGGGGATTATTAATATTTTAATTAATTAATTAAACTGTTTTATTTTGGCAAAGATTTTTAAGACTCATATTATAGTACGGGTAATCTTTTAGTAACATTAGGACATATCTTCTAATCTACGACATTATAAGTAGTACGGGTTAATCTTCCCATATAATTTTAGCTCTTTTATTTCGGCACATATTGGAATCAATTACTGCCTTCTGGTTTAAAGATTACGGATTTATTGATATTTTCAATTTATACATGTAATCTACTAATACAAGTTATATCTTCTAGTATTCGCATATATAAGTAGTACGGGTCCCATACAATTTTAACGCTCTTATTTTGCATATATTGATTCAATTCCATATTTTTTGTAAATTTGCTTACAAAAGAGGCCAGGATGTTTTATTCTTCAGATCTGCCCGTGAAGATAATTTTGAATAGCGAGAACAGACATTCCTTAACTTCTTTTTAGGAGCATTATGTTATATATTTTAGCAGAATATTTTGATTAAAAATGCCATTTAGTATACTATAGAAATTTGCACATGATTGTGAATTTAAATTTTTTTTATATTATATACTCCGTACGATGAACGGGTATGCTGCTAGTCTATATATATAAAATAGAAAATCTGTCTGTCTGTCTGTCTGTTTGTCCCCTCAGCACGGGAGAACGGCTAATCCGAATTTGATAAAATTTTGAGGATAGCCGTAAATTGCCCCCCATAAATTTAGCCCAAGTTTTGAGTTTCTAAGACCAGGGGATGCGGAGATATTAATAAAAACGGAACTTTTTCCTAGGAGTTCCCCTCTCTAACTCCGTGGTTTATCCAAACGAAAAGCTTGAAAATCGTTTGAATGTGAATTAAAATTTAATCTCTGAGTTTGAAGAGAGATTTTTTGCACTAATTAGACACTTTCGGAAACCCGAATTGTTTGAAACATGATTTAAATGAGAAATCTATCGCCATGGTTTATTTTAAACAAGCTTTTACTGACCAATGAAGATTATAAAGAAATCAAAATGGTTATTTAATTTCGCTGTTTATGAGGAAGATTCTATCTTATATCATGATACTCAGAAACGCAATTAAATTAAATCTGTCTGTTAATTTTAATATTTATTTTTTCGATTTGAATAATAAATAAATGGATATAAAAATATATTTCAGAAAAGAACGATTTGATTTTTCTTATAGCATTTTTGACTGGATAATATTAATTACGGTCTTCAGGTTTAAACATTATTATTACTGATATTTTCGAGGATTATTGATTCAGGGATTATTGATATTTTCAAGTTATTATGCAATTGTTTTATTATGACAAAAATTGTTTAAACTCATATATTGTCCGTTGTACGAGTAATATTCTGCAAATACACGCGTATATATCATTTAATCTACGAGAATATAAGTAGTACAGATATATTGGCATTTGTTTTGATATATATTGGCATATATTTTAATCAATTACGACCTTCTGGTATAAAGAGTACGGGGATAATTGATATTTTCAATTTATTACGTCATCTCTTTTATTTTGGCAAATATTTTTGAGACGATGAATTATAAGTTTGTTTATATTATATACTCCGTACGAAGAACGGGTATGCTGCTAGTATAAAATAGAATTCAAATATCGACACCAATGATTTAACAAGCACGCTTTGTTTCAACTGGCGAAAATTCGAAGCTTGAATAAAAAGCACCAGCTTGTGGGGGCAGAGTCAGAACTGAGTAAGACAGGAACAAAACGAAACAATTAAAGTTTATTTTTTCTTATCAATAGCTGGCTTTGTCGCTTACTATGTCAGACGATACTGGTTTCGAGAAGAGTACAATTTCTTTTGTACTAAATAATTTTGCAGAATTTACAGAAATTTTGTGACAAAACCTTCACGTCACATAAACACTTGCACCGAACGCTCCCTCAGATTCTGTACTGCTACATTCTTACAGTAACCGGAATACGGTTGCATCCCCCCCCCCACTTTTGAGGTCTTCCGAAAGCGCTCAGCAAATCACAGAAACTGGAGGATTCATTGTCAACTTAAATAGCTGAGCCAGCCCAAAGGAAAAATGACAATTTTTTTTTTCCACTTAACCAGCAGTTTGCAAAATTATTAAAAAAATAATCTTGAAAGTAGCTTAAATCCTGGCACTATATATTGGCTTTACGCCAACGGCCGTACCGTGCTGAAAACACCGGTTCTCGTTAGATCACCGAAGTCAAGCAGCATCGGGCGCGGTTAGTACTTGGTGGGTGACCACCTCGGAACACCGCGTGCTGTTGGCCATCTCGGGTGCGGTATCCCCGTGGTTTGCGCGCTAGATTTGCACGCTACCACAAAATGCCGCCGTGTTCATGCGGAGTACGATCACGTTAAACATGTGGGTCCGTAAGTCCTTCCGAGAGGTTGGTGGTAGGGGAAGGAGGGTACGGTCCCTGTGGATGCCTCCCCCACTGGGTTCCGGTCTAAATTGGGTGGCACTTCCCGGCCGTCCATACAGTTACCTTACACCTTTCTGGTAGGTCGGACGGTCTGGGTCTCAACAACAACAACTATATATTGGCTTAAGGGGAGTTAACATCGTACCCCCCTTGCGTACGCCACTGTGTATATATATATATATATATATATATATATAGTGACGGATTATATATATATATATATATATATATAGTGACGGATTATATATATATATATATATATATATAGTGACGGATTATATATATATATATATATACAGGGTGTCTCAAAAACATTGATCTCAGCTGTTATTCCTTAAATATTGATCTTAGACATATATAATAAATTACAAAGTTGCGTAAAAAAAGAAACATAATTTTATGAAATCTATCAAAATTTTCAAGGGATTAAAATTGAAGAAATACAAAATTTAGTTTTTATACAGCCGCCGTGTAAAAACATTTACAATGAGTAAAATGTTCCCTAAAAATCCAATGAGTCAAATGTTCCCTTGTAAAATGTTATTTCTGTAATCATTGTTTTTTTTTGTAATTTGTTAATGACCCCTGAAACGCGATCTGCAGACATGATTTTGACCGTCTGAGAACCCATGTCGATGCAAATAAAGTGATGTACAAAATTTCAGCATTTTATCATAAAAAGTTCCAGAGATACGTTTAAACAAAGTTGGTGAAGGGTAAATTACAAATTAAAAGACAAATGTTTACAGCAAGAGTGCAAATGACACAACGCAGACATGAATCATAGGCAAATAATATCTAGATCTTATCTTTGATGGATCTTTGGTATGGATGAAAGACATTTTGAACAAGCTTTGTAATCTTTGTGTAAAGTTATTATTTCTACACAGTGTAGATACTTTTGAATCAATAAATAGCAAAATTAATATTTATTTATCTAATCATTGTTTTTTTCGTAATTTGTGTATGACCCCTGAAACGCGATCTGCAGACATGATTTTTACCGTCTGAGAACCCAAGTCGATACACCGAAAAGTGGTTTAAGTCAGCATTTTTGTCTTTTCATATTTCTGGGACATTTTATGATAAAATGCTGAAATCTTGTACATCACCTTATTAGGACATGGGGCACATTTTACTCATTGGAAATGTTTTTGTACGGGGGCCGTATAAAAATTTTAATTTTGTATTTCTTAAAATATAATTCCCTTGAAAATTTTAATCGATTTCGTAAAATTCTATACCTTTTTTTACGCAACTTTGTAATTTATTATATATGTCTAAGATCAATATTTAAGGAATAAAAGGTGAAGTCAATATTTTTGGGACACCCTGTATATACATATTTATTGATAACTAATTCCATAATGGTTGAAACATCCCCTTATTCATCAACGTTCTAACAAAAAAATATTCGCTTTCATAAGTAATTTTAATTTTTGTAATTGTTTAAGTCATCGCATTCAGTCACTGCAATGGATTGTCTGCACTTCCGTGGTCCCCCTCTTTGAGTCAGATGCAATTTATAAGTTGTAAGCGGCTGAGCATAATGAGTGGGTTCTTGGCATTCGGAGAGAACTTCTGGAGAACGATTTTGAATATTTCTTTTTTGCTTTGTAACGTTACGAAACGTCCTCATGCGTGGTCATAGGTGGGGCAATTTATTTCATTCCCGTTTCCATAAGCGATTAGAATGGATAATGGAAATGTAAAAATTCCGATGTTTACCATATGGGAAACTGTGGTACTCGTTTTGTGATTTTATTTGTATTGTCAGAGAATAGTTTTAGTTTTAAAACATGCGATTTGGAATTTGAGTATGGTGACATCAGTGTGTTTGTATTATTTAAGTATCAGGCACCTATTCAGGACTCGGGCAACTCCGTTTGATTATGTCTAGTTAAGGCGTGAAAACAGAGTAACCTCAAGAAACAATCCAAAAATGGTAAAGAGGCGTTTGCCCCAGACAAGTTAGTTAAGTGCAGCAGCCCAGTGGTTGGCATGCGGAGATTGCACTCTGCCGACCTTAGTTCGATTCCCGCCTCTGCCCAAACTGCAGTCGTGTTCACTCGGAGTATAGGCACGTTAAATATGTAGGTTCTTAAGTATTTTCAAGAGGTTGGTGGTGGATGAAGTAGAATACGGTCCCTGTGGATGCCGTCTCCAATGGGTTCCTGTCTAAATTGGGTGACACTTCCAGGCCGTCCAACTTGATACCTTACACCTTCGAGTAGGTCGCACGGTCTCGGTCGATGAAGAAAATTTTGTTAGGTTGCTTTGTTTTTATATCTTGAAGAAGGAGGTTGCATTTTGCATCCGAAAACGGTTTCTATCGTTCCTAAATGGTTTAAATATGTGCTCTTAATGATTAAATCACTATTTAGCTAACTTTGCAGCAGTTTGAACTATTTACGTAAAATTCCATTTCTTTTCCAAGCATAGAATATGCTTTCTAAGGATCGTAATAATACTCTGTTTGCACTTTGAATTCTGAACGCAAGATATACGACGCCCTGCTTGCCTACTAAAACAGAGGGGGCACTCATGCGGGACACGAAACTTGCATTTAGAATCCGCAAGCAAAAGATTAGGTTTCGTGTTTCTTAGAATACAAGATTGAGACTTTATATGTGCCTGAGTATAAATTTGATTTATTTTTTAACAGTGTTAAGTGCAGTTTACACTCTTGAAAAAGCTTTTTATTTTAAATCCCGTTCTCATACAACGCGACATTTTCGCAACTGGTTTTCAAAATACTGAGAAAATATACCTGACTATGTTAATATGTACTTTATATTGATTTACATAAGTAAATTAATAACGCCGTTAAAGTTCTATTAAATTTGACAAGTAATTAAATGTATATGAACAAAGTTCATAAAGTATATTTTTATAAAAATATGAAACATATATTAAATTTTTATAAATCACAAATGTTGACTATAAAATGCCTTCACTTCTGCTGACCGATTTACAATTATTAGGAGTTCGTAGCAAGATTGCTTCAACCTGTGGGATATGTTAAATATTTAGCAAGAAAGATCAGTCATGTATTAAGCATTTTTGAAACACTTTCCAACTGACATGCAATTTTATTTGAAGATCTTTAAAGTACCAATTCATTCAGCACTGATATTTTTTAATTATTACAGTACTGGGGTAATGTATTATACTTGAAAACGTGAAACTTCATCAAAAAAGGTTATGCAATAAATCATCTGCTTCTTTACATAAAATCAATGGATATTTTATTCATATCACTTACATTCCAGACTCCTGAGCTACATAATTTTGCGTTAAAAATAAACAACAATTCTTATATAACTCATTTTACGATAGCTTGATTTGGTTACATTATATTTTCTATTGACTTTAAGCTGCACTGTAGGAATAAAATCAAAGTTTAATGACCATATAAAATGAAAAACGTTGTAACTGCGTTTGCATATAATTTAGGTACACTGATAATATGCAAAAATAAAGTGGTTTGAGGATGCAACACTAAATATAAATGCAAACTATCTTTAAACATCACGATTTGTAGACTGGAAAAAAAGTGAATGCCATATTTTATTTTGAAGTGATTCACTTGATATCTTTATTTAATATGGTGCAATTATTATTGCAATTTTTATTTAAAAAACTATGTAACATATTTTGCTGCAATTTTTTTTACACATTTTATGTGATAGCTTAAATATATCCTAAAATTTTCAAAGAAATTTGTGAATTTTAAATCAGCTTAAAAATATTTGAAAAATTAGGTCCCATAGGGTTTAATGTATTTCATTATTTCTGCCCGCATTAAATTCAAAACTAAGTGGGTGATATTATTAATTTTTATTCCCATATGTCCATCAGACCGTCTGAAAAACACATTAAAATTTCATTTTGATAAAGTTATTTTTACGACAGTTATCGTGCGAACGGACAGACAGACAGAATGAAAAAAAGTTAAAATCATTTCACAACTCTCTGTTGGAAAGTGTTAAAAATGTGACATTAATTTAAAAATGTATGATAATAATTAGAATGATTTTCATATGTTTTCAAATGGTAGATTATTTTTGTTTTGTATAGTTTTCATTTCTGTTTCAAACTGCAGTGGCTTTCATTGTAGCGGATTTCATTGTACTGGCTTTCAGTATGTTATTGGCCAAAATTGTAGATCAAATTACTCTTTCATATAATGTTATACAGACTAGATGATTTCTTCAGAGTCGGAAGAAATATTTAAAAATGCAGATATAATAAAGTTATTATTAACTCTACTATCTCTAGTTGCATTTTGATTCTCTGCATTATATAACGAAAAATTTAGATGATAATTAATAATATAACTTTTAAATTTTGTCGGATTCCCAATTTGGTACACTAGTACAACAATATATTTTGTAAGTTATGTATGTACGCATTTCTATATGTCTGCATGGCTTTGAATGCAATATCTTTCAACACATTATCGTTTAGATATAAATGAATTTGGATGATATCAATCTTTAACCGTGAGAAGCTTGCAGATATTTAGCTAAATTACAACATACTGTAATTTTTTTCAACGATTATTTTTAGAAATTTGAAAACAAATGTTAAGCAAATAGTTCTGGTAAATAATATTGTTAAGAACATAAGAAATACCTTCATTGAAAGCTCGAGTGAGAGCCCTGGAGGAAAACCCCGTGCAGGCAGCCATTCCTATGACGTGATTCTAGGGTTTCCATAACAAGCCGATCGGTTCAGGGTTGCTAGATTTGGCTATTTATTGTCAATTTGGTGATTTTGGGAGGCAATTCGAATGTTTGAGAACCTTATCGAAATAACGCATTTTCTGCGAGATGCAAACCCCTTCTGGGTGGTTCTAATGAGAGTATATAAAATTAGTGATATCTAAGTTAGAACAGTTAGCGTTCTATTACTTACATTGAATTGTGAGATACATCACTATTTTGAGTATAATATCAGCTGCTTTGGGAAATTAGTTGAGCATTTAATTGCCGTTTTATTGTACCTGACAGTTGTTTAGTTCTCTTGTGATATAGTTGAGCTATTTGCCGAATATTGCTAGTGTTTATGCTGTAATTGTAAATAAACGTGTTAATTATCCAGAAATTTGGACTTATTATTGTAGTATCCTGAGAGCACTTCCACGATTACAGCCTGTATGTCGTAACAATATAAAATACATAGTCAAATTATATGTATTTTATGTTCAAAATCAGATGATATATTTATAATGCGGATATACACAGAGATTGAAATATTGCTTTCTTTTGTCTAACGTTATAAAATGAATGAAAAAATAAATATATTGTTTTACAAAATAAGTGTTTATCCCTAGGATAATATTAATCAGAAATAATTAATTAAAATTATTATTTAGGCGTTATGGTAATCAATTAATAAAAAAAAACTATTGATTTTAATAGACATGGAATTAAAACAGTTTACTTCTGTTATAATTTTCTTACAAAATATATATATTTGTTTAATTTTACAGACACAGATGAGTTTCATATATCCAATTTATATTTTAACAGATAATCACATAACTTTTCTAAATATATCACGCACTGAAATTTAATAAAATACTCCTTTCCTTTGCAAAAAAATGAATAATGAAGATAAAAACAGATCATTAACGGTGTATTAAAAATGTACATTAAAGTAAGAATGCTTACAAAGCATGATTCAAATTACTAGTTATTTATACTAGCTAATTCCGCGTAAATTAGGTGGCTCATGATAATAAAATATCTTACAATTTTTATTTTAGCAAATTTTTAACCAATAATAAATCATGGATGTAGATTTAATAACGCATTTTTTTATCTGATCGAAAATGGTATGTCGTTCTTTAATGGATAACATGGTGGAAATTGTTAAAAATTTGAAGATATTTTTGAGAATTTTACAAATGAGTTCTCGTTATGCGATATTAAACTCTTGGTGTTTTGTAATTTACGTTATTCTATGTAAGTATATAAAAATATTCGAGTTGCTCATAAAATGACTTTCCTCACAGATTAAAGGATTTTGGTCCCGCGGGAAAATGATGGCACGAAATAAGAATTTTCTTATTTTGCTTGATCTTGTTGTTAATCAGTAGTGTTTAGCCATTCAATAATGAGCGGATTTTATTTTTAGTATTTCCCCTATATACATAAATTCGAAAAACAATTTCTCACTATTAGCAGATTTTCCAATCCCGTCCCTTATGTCATTCGTTTCAAAAATACCAAATTACATACAAAATGGCTATTTTCAAAACAATTATTTATTTTTGTGATTTTTACTTTGATTTTCGAAAATAAATTTTCGAAGAATTAAAGGCTTTCTCCAAATTTGAACGTCTAGTAAATCATCCGGGTTCTGACATTTATGAATTGAGTGAAATATACTAACTGTAATTCAGTTTGTCTAAGAACAGTTTATTCAATTTTCTTCAAACATTAATTTGCTCAAGAGATATAGCGCTCCATGTAAAAAAAATAATAAAAATAATAATTTCTAATATCTCGACAACAGCTCTTGACTATTTTTAAAGAATGGTGGTCATTCAGTTTGGGTAATAATTAATTACAAAGCGTTTACACATTTTGTATTAGTGTATTTATTCTTTTTACTTCCCTGCAATACATGTTAATGTATAGGGAAAGTATTGGAATCAGCAACTCGAGTTTTCGACGGATCTACACGTTTCAAGACCTCTAGAGTACGAAAAAAACATTTTTAGCGTGGCGTCTGTGTGTGTGTGTGTGTGTGCATGTGTGTCTGTCTGTCTGTGCAGATTTTCTATCCACTCTAACTAAAAAACTAATTGACCGAATTTCACAAAATTTGGTAGGTAAGTCACTTGTGGGCGAATCTGGTGCTCATTAGTTTTGGGTAAGATTTTGTATAAAAAGACCCGTCTTTTTTTTTTGCGAAATGGCCCGTAAAAGCATGTATCCACTCTAGCTGAAAAACTAATGGACCGAATTTAACAAAATTCGGTAGATAAGTAGTTTGTGGGTTACTCTGGTGCTGATTAGATTTTGGCACCCTTCGGAAGAAAAATAAACTGCCTTTTTTTGCGAAGTGACCAGCAAAAATCGTCAAAATCTGAAGTAAAAACTACGTGTACTTAAATATATCCATTAAGTGCTTGATTGATACTGAATTTTTAATGAAGAAAAGAATAAGACCAACCCCATTGCACTAGGACTAGCTGTTCTCGAGATATTTTAGTTTTTTCATATTTTCTCTACGCCACCTTTGAAAAAAATCTGCTGTGGGCAACACATGACTTTCCTTATATAATGTAATGAATTTACTACTTTTACAGTAAAAAAATAGGTTTTTCTTATAGTAGATACTAATATTCTTTCCAAGATATTGAATTTTCGACAATTAGTCGTCATTTTCATTGATTTAGCATCATTTTTATCCATTTGGCGAGATTTTCATTAATTTGGCAACATTTCAAAAAAGTCGCCAAGTTGGCGACATTCCGCCAAATTCGTCGCCAAAATCTCGCCAAGCGTTATGCACTAAGAAAAAAGTTATTCTTACAGCAGATAAATGACTATTGGCGTTCAAATACAAAAGTATTATTCAAAGTATATTTTTTCATGAATGGAACGAGCTAGATCCACGAGAATGATGTCACTCAATTTATCGCATGGTATTACATATGAAAAGTGAATATGTTTCTCAATAGGAATTATTTTTCATGTGACTTTTTCATAATTTTTTTGAAAAATGTACAATATCTCGAGAACGGTTCATGGTAGCGTTCTAAAATTTATGCCAATCGTTTTCTAATGAAAAATTACATAAGAAATGTCTATTTGCGTAACTTTATTAGCGGTCTTGATTTTTTGACGATTTTTTCAAAATTTCATTCGAAAATTTAGGGGGGTTCTGAACATTCGACTACACATAAAAACAATAGGCTTCCAGTGTTTACGGATTGTGATTTTTGTACCAAATTTGGTTCGAATCGGTCCATTCGTTCGTCAGTTATCGTCTCCACAGTCTCACTGACACACACACACACACACACACACACACATACTTTCACACACACACACACACACAGACATCACTTCAAAAATGTTTGATTCGTGATCAGGCATGCTTGAAACGTGCTCTCCCGTCGAAAACTCGAATTCGAATTTTCGACCCCGTCACAATACTTTCCTTATACATTATGTATATAAGGAAAGTAATAAGTCCAGTTACCAAACGAGAACGAAAATTGAATTAAAAGTGAATTAAATTTAATTAAAATAAAGTGAACGTGGATATAAGTTTGCAGGGAAAGTCATGTGCTGCCCACATCAGATTTTTATTATGATGTACCAAAAACATGAAATATATAAAGAATGGCGCATGTCAGCGGTTAAAAAGGATGGCATTTCTAATAAAAATATACATAATAAATTAGCTGATTTGATTGCACTCGCAGGTAGGTATTCATAACAAGTTAGACTTTCGTATTTTTTTCCTGTTTGATCTAATACCCATAGAGAATTAACAAGCATTTCCAGTGAAATATGTCCGTTCATCCAGTGAAATAAGTAATCGTATCCATTTCATTTTCTCAAGTTTCTCTAAAAATATTGTATATCCAGGCAAAACACGCAAGCATCATTAAAATATGGTTCACCAGAATGCTCAAAACACGTAGATCCATCAAAATCTGAGCGTCATATATTTTACTCTATATACAGATTAATTTACACTGGCTGGACAACCTGGGGTTTACGCCCATAATCCGCGAGAGAGATTTCATTCCAGTCGAATCAAATGCTGCACGTTCATTAATGCTACGTTGAAGATACTAAAATAAATTATTACTTTCTCTACTCAGTCTCACACATGTAGAGGAAAATTTTATGTGTGTAAAGTATGCACACAACATTTTCCCTTTACATACACAAGACTGGGTAGAAAAGGTAATCATCTATTTTTGTAACCGAAACGTAACATTAATGAACATACATCCTTTAATTTAACTATAATGAAATAACCGTCGTTGCCAATATTTCCATAAAGCGACCAGTACGTAAATAATGCAGATGCAGGTAACATCACTCAATTCCCAAATCGGTTATTTTGAAAAAAAAAATCCTTCCCATGGTTCATTTTTACCGCACCCAATCATATCAATTGCACAACGCGAGCCGTAATACGAGCTGAATAAGTCCTCAAAATAAACGCGTTGAAAATACTCGAAATTGTAAAAAAATGAAATAACTCCACATTTGGGCCAATGCGCAGAAGTAAAACGGCTGTGTTCCGGTGTGAAGTTTGTTAATAAGATTCCGCTCAACCGGTACACAGCCCGTTAAGTAGCTATACCCTAAGTAAACATCTAAATCGAAACTACGGATGTATATAATGGGTGTATATATAATATAAAAAGCGTCTATATAAAAAAACTTATATCAAAAACGCCTATATTAAAAACTTATATCAAAAACGCCTAATATAAATACCAGCACACTAACACGCACACTACTTATTTACACACACTAATTATTTACACACACACACTAATTAATTACACACACACATAAATTAATTACACACACACTAAATTGTTACACACACATACTAATATTCAGTAGCAGCTCGTCAGTTCAGAATGTGGTAGTGCTGCTAATGTAAGTAATTATAAGACACATTTAAAAAAAAATATTAAAATTTAAACCATGTTTATAACACATGGCTTTAACGTTAAAGTACTGTGATTTAAATCAACTTACTCTGTTTTAAATTAAACTAGATTTTTAACCCAAAAATATAAACCAAAGTCTAAACCAAGGTTTCAACAAATAAAAAATGTCTTAAATAAAAAATGGTTTAAACCAAAAAACCATCGTTAAAAACATGATTTAAACCAGTGCAGTTTGAACCAGCCCATTCTGATTTTAACTAAACTAGATTTTTAACACAACAATATAACAAATTTAGCTATAACTATCTTCCCCTCCTTATATATAAAAATAAATTAATTTCTCTTAAACAGTTATTCATTCATTGAGAAAGAAACAAACAAACAATAAAAACGAAAGATTTCTGACTCAAAACAGAAAATCAACTGAAACAGAGTAGTGCATGTGACACGAATACAGTGTTCTCCTATAAGCTGGAACTGCAACTACTGCAGCAGGGTGCTGAATTAAAACAACTTGCGTCCGTTACCCCCTATCCATCATTCGAAGAATGCGCTCTTAGCCTTCTAGCAGTGAAAATGATTTGAAAGCGTGGCAGCCCTAAATATACCTTTCCCCAAAATTTGAGTACACAAATAAGAAAGTCGCACTTACGTTACGCCCACAAGAATTTGTTTTCGGGTATTCAGATTTATATAAAGTGTATATTTCTTGCAGGAAAATTGTACAACTGCGATCAATAAATTAAAAGTACATTTTTTTAAAATAAATTACAGTGCTTGCTGCAACTCTGCAACACTTAAACACGGGCCACTACTGCTAATATAAATATACACACAAATCACTTCCAAAAAGTTCGATTCGAGTTCAGAATTGCTTATAACATATCCTTCTCTAGAAAACTCGAATTATAATTTTCGACCCCATCACAATACTTCCTCTATACATTACATTATACATGCAGGAAAAGTAATAACATACTAGACATAATCCGAAAAAAAAATACATCAAGCAGCTCCAGATTTGGAAGCCATAGCTCAAAAGTAAAATACGTGACACTCAGAATTGTCATTCATATTACAAAATATTAGACGCCATCATTTATTGACCTTCCTGCAGCATTCCTGATTTGTGTTTTCCTCTTTTTAGACGGGAAACGCAATATGCATACTCAAATACCAGTCAAGCGCAAAATCATTTTAGATCGCTGATGTTTTCATGCAGGAAAAATGTTCAGAAATTCTGCTTTCGGAAATGCAAACAGAAACACGAACTGTTAGAATATTTTATAACTCCTCGAGTATTGTGTCTAAGTAAATGGTGTCGGGGCGTACAGAGGTGGGACTTATTGATATTTGAACATACACAATTTTTAAATCAGTGAAAATATAAAAGTAGTTTCGTGTTTCTGCTTTTCTTGAAAAGTATTTTCTATCCTCTCTTTTGCAGAAGTTAAAATCAAATAATCTTATTTTGTTTCATACTAAATTCCTCAAAGTGGTGTTAAGTAATCAAATAAATGCTCGTCAAATAGCCGCAGTAATAAGAGGATAAAGCCGTTTTGATAATGATAAGAGGATAAAACCGATTTGACTTGAGTTAGGGAGGAGGTCACCCTTCTTTGTTGGTACGAGTACTGAAAAGAAGACTGTCTTGAAACCGGTAAATACGTTTATATCCGCGTGATGATTTTATGATGTTTCAAAGACAACCTTTTTGAGTTAGATCAATAACTGGCAAATCAAGTTAGATCAGCAACTGGCAAAAAACAGTTGCTGGTCTGATTTGAGGTAGGGAGGTCACGCTTCTTGTTGATACTTAAAAGAAGGCTGTCTCGTGGCTTTGAAACAGGTAGACATGTTTATATTCGTGTGTATGCTATTTTTATGATGTTTATATTTTATATGCTGTTAAATGACTGTAAAACAAAAATTTAATGATGTCCATATTACAATATGGACATATTTTATATCATTACTAAATCATTCACAGACTGCTCAACTAATCTCAACTGGAAATTTCATTTTACAGTTTTAATTGCACATGTGTATTTTAAATTGTAATATTGGATCATACGAAAAATATTTTTTTATATTGGATCATATGAAAAAAAGCTTTTGCTCTAAGATTCTGACCGAATAGAAAATTTTAACTCTTTAAAAGTTCTACATGTGTATATAATTGGATTTTGGATCGATGTCTATTTTTTTGCAAAAAAAAAAAAAAAACTTTAATAAACATACGCACGAATGAGGTTTTTATTTTTTTATACTTTCACTCGAAATAACTTCGAAATTATAAAAGATCGATATGAATAGAAACCTACAAAATATGTATGAAACAATTTTGTAATAAAACCTATATTTATTATTAAGAAAGTATGTTATACATCTCTAGAAATCGTCTTGTGAAGTTAAAGAGTTATGACAATTTTACGTTTTTCAAGTCTGCAATGCCCATATCTTAAAAACTAAAAGTAATAGCTATGAACGGTAAGCAAGAATTTGTAGCTCTTTGAAAGCCCTATAAGTGCATATAATCAGATTTTGGAATAAGTTATTTTTTCTCGATATTACAAAAGTTGTGCTTTAATTTACAAAATGCTATTCAAGTTCTACCGTTTCTGCAAATAATTTAATGTCCTAAACCAGTTAGGTACTTTTTTTCCCGTACTACAATGTTTTAAAAGTTTGTTATGTAGTTACTTTTTATAGTATAGACATCTATAAATAGGTAATTTATATCTGCTGTAGTCAAAGTAACCAATGGAACTTACTTATGTTATATACTTACAGCTTGTACTTTGACAAAATTTCTGTGCAGGTGTGTTGAAATTACTTCTTCTATCGTTAAGAGCACTGCAGCTTATGTTCATTCAAAATGGCGTCTGTGAAGAAAAAGGTTCAATGTGTTGTGTAGCTTGCTGAAGCAAAACTAGTGTTAGTGGGCGATGGATGTTAAGGATAAAAATTTATGTTTATATACTTATTTTTAAATGTGTATTTTGTTGCAAATATTAATTAAAACGTTATACCGTTCTGTAATCAGGGTAATCAGTTATAAACACGCTATATTTTAATAAAATTTACTTCCTTCCCGTTGTGCTAGAGTGAAGTATGAAGATAGTGATTGAAACTTGTGCTGCTTTTCTTGATAGACATACTTCTAACAGTTGATTAAGTAACATTTTTACTTCTACCGATTTAACCTAAGAAAATAATGATGATCATGATTTAATCAATCACAAGTTGTGTTTTCACCGTTAATACACTGATGGGATACCAGAAATAACTTTTGTTGGTCTCTATGTGTGTGTGTTACAAATCACGAAAATCGCAGAAATGATTTGGGTACAATTTGGATAGCAAGTTCCGTATATTCTGTAAATGTGAACGCAGAAAAATATTAAAAGGGTATATAGTTTAGCTATAAAACGGGATTTTGTCAAAATCGTTGACCCTTCGTAATGTTAAAAACCGTTGAGTCGATTGTGACCAAAATTGATTGGCATACTGCATATATTTTTTGATATGAACGCAGAAAAATAATCCGACAAAATGTATATTATTCAGCTATAAAACACGATTTTGTCAAAATCATTGTTCATTCAAAATCATGGTTTTGCCAAAGTCATTGTTTTGTCAAAATCTTTGTTCATTCAAAATCGTTGTTTTGTCAAAATCATCGTTCTTTAAATTCATCGTTTTGTCAAAATCCTTGTTTTTTTTAAAGTCATTATTCAAAATCATTCGTTCTTTTAAAAACCGTTACAACAATGTGAAACACATTTGGGAGATATACTGAGTATACTTATGTAGATGTAAATGCTGAGTAGTGCTTATGTAGATCTAAATGCAAAAGATGTTATTGTATACAGTTAGGTTCAGAAGATGACTGTCCATTTGCTACGTGACGAAAGTTTCCGGATTGTTATGGTGCTCTAGTTTGTATACGTATATCCTGTGGTTTATTTTACTTCTTTTGGTACGTTTAATTGCTTTTAGATCGGAATTACCTGAGTCATGTGAACACTGTTCTTTTAATATATATTTTCCCCTTTTTACTTTCCTTATATACATAATGTATAAGGTAAGTATTGTGACGGGTTCGAAAATCCGATTTCGAGTTTTCGAGTGGAGAGCACGTTTCAAGCATCCTTGATCACGAATCGAATATTTTTGAAGTGATGTCTGTGTGTGTGTGTGTTGTGTGTGTGTGAAAGCATGTGTATGTATGTGTGTGTGTGTGTGTGTGTGTGTGTGTGTGTGTGTGAAAATATGTGTGTGTGTGTGTGAAAGTATGTGTGTGTCAGTGAGTCTGTGGAGACGATAACTGACGAACGAATGGACCGATTCGAATGAAATTTTGTATAAAAATCTCAATCCGTAAACACTGGAAGCCAGTGGTTTTTATCCGCAATCGAATGTTCAGAAACCCCTAAATTTTCGAGGGAAATATTGAAAAACTCGTCAAAAAATCAAAACCACTAATAAAGTTACGCAACTAGATATTTCTTATGTAATTTCTTATAAGAAAACGATTGACATAAATTTTAAAACGCTAACATGAACCGTTCTCGAGATATTGCACATTTTTTAAAAAAATTATCAAAAAGTCATATAAAATAAAAAAAAAATATTTCCTATTGAGAAACATGTTCACTTTTCATATGTAATACCATGCGATAAATTTGGTGACATCATTTTCATAGAACTAGCTCATTCCATTCATGAAAAAATATACTTTGAATAATACTTTTGTATTTGAATGCCAATAGTCATTCATCTGCTGTAAGAATAACTTATTTCTCCGTCCATAACGCTTGGCGATATTTTATCGACAAATTTGGTGGAATGTCGCCAACTTGTGCCATTTTTAATTGTTGCCAAATTAACTAAAATCTCACCAAATGGATAAAAATGACGCCAAATCAATGAAAATGACGACTAATAGAAGGGAATTCAATATCTTGGAAAGAATATAAGTATCTACTATAAAAATAGCATTTTTTTAACTGTAAAACTAGTAAATTCATTGCATTATATAAGGAAAGTCATGTATTGCCCACATCAGATTTTTATTGTATAGATTGGAATGTTTCATTTGTCCTTATGAAGAAGGAGGCTCTTTCTGAGACATATCGATAAATATAGTTAACCTGTTATATGCCGTTTAATCAGTGTGTCTTTTTTTCTTTACAGATACTTTGGTGTATTATCCATATGTCTGTTACATCAATAAGAAAACTATTCAAATGAGTTATTAAAATTATTCAAGAATAATGTGTAAAAAATTGGTTATTGAACACGTCACGTTTTAAACAGTAAAAAAAGACCGTGTGGCTTACACACGCTATACGGCCCGGCAACAGGGAGTTATGGTCTGAGGTGCAATTTCGTTTGACAGCCGGACCCCTTTGACAATCCTCCGTGGCACCATCACAGCACAGCAATACGTTTCCGATATTCTACGGCTCGTTATATTGCCATTCTTTTCGCAACACCCCGATAACTTTTCAGCAAGATAATGCCAGGTCACAAACGGCACGCCTCTCTATTGATTTCTGCGTGCTTATCACACACTTCCTTGGGCATCCAGATTCCCAGATCTCTCCCCTATTGAACGCATTTGGACTGAGATGGGACGTCGTCTGCGACCATCCCAGAATGTAAACTGATTAGCTAATCAATTGGAGGCCATTTGGAACAACATCCCTCAGAACACCATCCGGCAACTCTATGCATTAATGCCACGTCAGGTAACATAAAGTATCAAGACCAGAGGTGGACCAACGCCATGTTGACGTGCTCACTGTATGTAGATCTTTCAGTGCAATAAATCATCCAATTGTTCTGAAATAATAATCAATTTTTTTCTATGCATTCACATTATGCGAACCAAATTTTCTCTCATTCGGAAAAATTTTTCTTGGTGCGTCGATTTTTTTGTCTTAAAGTGTATTAATAAAAAACGTACTATTAAACATTTAATTGAAATATTATTAAGCAAACGACATTTGTTCCGCAAAATTATTTGAAATATATATATATATATATATATATATATATATATATATATATATATATATATATATATATATATATATATATATATATATATATATATATATATATATATCTATATAAATAAAAATGAAAATATGTCTGTCTGTCTGTCTGTCTGTCACACCATCACGGGAGAACGGCTGAACCGAATTTGATGAAATTTTGTGGGTAGCCCAGAAATAGCCCCACTTAAAATTATATCCGTGTTTTGAGTTTCTGCGACCAGTGGTTCTCGAGATATTAGTAAAAAACGAAATTTTCGTTTGTCTCATCATCACGGAAAAACGGCTGAACCGAATTTAATGAAATTTGGTGAATAGCCTTGAAATATTCCCCCATAAATTTTGTCCAAGTTTCGAGTTTCTAAGACCTGGGGTTGTCGAGATATTAATGAAAAACGGAACTTTTTCCTAGGAGTTCTACTCCCTAACTCCGTGGTTTATCCAAACGAAAAGCTTGAAAATCGTTTGAAAGTGAATTAAAATTTAATCTCTGAGTTTGATGGGAGATTTTTTGCGTTAATTAGTCACTTTCTGAAAACATGAATTGTTTGAAACATGATTTAAAGGGGAAATCTATCTCCATGGTTCATGGTTTATTTAAAACAAGCTTTTACGGAACAATGAGAAGTATAGAGAAATCAAAATCGTTATTTAATTTCGCAGTTTATGTTATAAGACATGACATATTTAACATGTTATAAGATTCTATCTTATATCATGTTACTCAGAAACGCAATTAAATTAAATCTGTCTGTTAATTTTAATACTTATTTTTTCGATTTGAATAATAAATAAATGGATATAAAAATATATTTTAGAAAAGAACGATTTGATTTTTCATATAGCATTTTTGACTGGATAATATCAATTACGGTCTTCAGGTTTAAAAATTATTATTATTTATATTTTCGGGGATTATTGATTCAAGGATTATTGATATTTTCAAGTTATTATGCAGTTATTTTATTATGACAAAAATTGTTTGAACTCATATATTGTATGTTGTACGAATCTTCTACAAATACACTTGTATATCTTTTAATCTACGAGAATATAAGTAGTACAGGTATATTGACATATGCTTTGATATATATTGGCATATATTGGAATCAATTACGACCTTCTGGTATAAAGAGTACGGATATTATTGATGTTTTCAATTTATTACGTCATCTCTTTTATTTTGGCAAATATTTTTTAGACGCATATTGTAATACGGGTAATCTTCTACTAACACATTGGCATATTTTCTGATCTGCGACAATATAATTAGTACGGGGTTGCATATATTCATTCAATTCCTATTTTTTCTTCTATAAATTTGCTTACAAAAGGGGGCAGGATGTTTTATTCTTCAGATCTGATCGTGAAGATAATTTTGCATAGTGAGAACATATATTCTTAAACTTCTCTTTAGGAGCAATAAATTTAATATTTTAACAGAATTTGCACATGATTGCGAACTTTAAGTTTCTTTAAATTATACACTCCGTACGAATAACGGGTGTGCTGTTAGTGGTTAATAAATTTTAACATTTTAGGAGGATATATCATGTTGCTCGGCATCGCAATTAAATTAAATGTGTTTGTTAATGTTTTTATTATTTTTTTTCGATTTAAATAATAAATAAATGGATAAATGGATATAAAAGTATATCTTATGAATGGACGGTTTGATTTTTCTTTTAATTATATTAATTGCTGACTGCGTACATCAATTTCATTTATTTTGGCAAAGAGTTTTCAAGCTTATATCGTATTTAGCTACTAAACTCATATATTGTGTTTAGCCAATAAATTCATATAGCCGATTGTTGAAACAGAAAAAGAGTAGAGCGGGTATATCTTCTAATACAATTGTAGTGTTTTCATTTAGTATATTGAAACGGGATAAGAAAGTTTCATTCAGATCTGCAAATTCAAAGCTACGAATTTGGAGGGATATCGCTAATTTGACAACTTTTCTTAAACTTTGCCAAATTGACGGAAATGTCGCCAAATTGATATAAACGACACACAAACAGCTGCCATAAACCTTCGGGTTGGTCGTGTGACTTGGGTCTTCTACATATCAATGAAATTTTTTTTTGTTTTGTTAGAAGAGAGTACTGAAATGATGTTTGGTTAGCATTTATCTGTCAGACCAACCATCCTACTTAGTAATACATTAAGCGAATTTTTAAAATGTCACCAAATTGATAAAAATGTTTTCAAATCTATAAAAATATCTTGAAATTGATAAAATTGCGCTACATAAATGATATTAATTGTTTTTTGTTAGGGGATAGTATTGTGATGATATTTCGTCAATTTGTCGCAAAGGGGAACTGTCAGTTCTACAGTCCCACTTGGCGATAAATTTGGCGATTTTTTAAAATGTCGCTAATTTGACGAAACTGTCGCCAAATGTTCCATAGAAATATAACTATTTAGACGATATTTTTTCTACCAATTTATTTGAAGCAAATGATATCATGTCGCTTAGCAACGGATTTAAATCCAATGTGTTTATGCGGCAGACGATTTTTTTTAAATCCTTTCCGATTTGAATAATGAAGATATGTATATAAAATAAATTTCATTGCCATTTCATTTTGGACTGGATAATATCAATTATACTCTTCAGGTTTAAACATTATTATTATTGATATTTTCCGGAATTATTGATTCAGGGATTATTGATATTTTTAAGTTATTACGCCATTGTTTTATTGCGGCAAAAATTGCTGACACACGCATATTGTACGTTGTACGAGTAATCTTCTAGGAATGCACGGGTATATCTTCTAACCTACGAGAATATAAGTAGTACAGGTATATTGGCATATATTTTGACATATATTGGCATATATATTGGAATCAAGTACAGTCTTCTGGTATGAAGATTAAGGGGATTAATTATATATTCAATTTATTACGTCGTCTGTTGTATTTTACCAAAAAACATTTGTGACTCATATTGCAAAACGGGTAATCTTCTACTAATAATCGGACATTATAAGTAGTACGTGTATATCTTCCCATATAATTTTAGCACTTTAATTTTGACATATATTGGAATAAATGACTGTCTTCAGATTTAAAGATTACGGGTTTATTGGTATTTTCAATTTATACATGTAATCTACTAATACAGGTTATATTTTCTAATATTCGCGTATATAATTAGTACGGGTCCCATACAATTTTAACGCTTTTATTTTGTATATATTGATTCAATTCCATATTTTTTTTTATATTTGCTTACATAAGGGGTCCAAGATGTTTTATTCTTCAGATATGTCAATGAAGATAATTTTATATAGCGAGAACAGAGATTCTTAAACTTCTTTTTAGGAGCATTATATTAAATATTTTAACAGAATATTTTGATTAAACATGTCATTTAGTATACTATAAGAATTTGGGCATGATTATGAATTTCAGGTTTCTTTATATTATATACTCCGTACGAAGAACGGGTATGCTGCTAGTAATCTATATAAATAAAAATGAAAATCTGTCTGTCTGTCTATCTGTCTGTTTGTCACACCATCACGGGAGAACGGCTGAACCGAATTTGATGAAATTTTGTGGGTAGCCCAGAAATAGCCCCACTTAAAATTATATCCATGTTTTGAGTTTCTACGACCAGTGGTTCTCGAGATATTAGTAAAAAACGAAATTTTCGTTTGTCTCATCATCACGGAAAAACGGCTGAAACGAATTTAATGAAATTTGGTGAATAGCCTTGAAATATCCCCCCATAAATTTTGTCCAAGTTTCGAGTTTCTAAGTCCTGGGGTTGTCGAGATATTAATGAAAAACGGAACTTTTTCCTAGGAGTTCTACTCCCTAACTCCATGGTTTATCCAAACGAAAAGCTTGAAAATCGTTTGAAAGTGAATTAAAATTTAATCTCTGAGTTTGATGGGAGATTTTTTGCGTTAATTAGTCACTTTCTGAAAACATGAATTGTTTGAAACATGATTTAAAGGGGAAATCTATCTCCATGGTTCATGGTTTATTTAAAACACGCTTTTACGGAACAATGAGAAGTATAGAGAAATCAAAATCGTTATTTAATTTCGCAGTTTATGTTATAAGACATGACATATTTAACATGTTATAAGATTCTATCTTATATCATGTTACTCAGAAACGCAATTAAATTAAATCTGTCTGTTAATTTTAATAATTATTTTTTCGATTTGAATAATAAATAAATGGATATAAAAATATATTTTAGAAAAGAACGATTTGATTTTTCTTATAGCATTTTTGACTGGATAATATCAATTACGGTCTTCAGGTTTAAAAATTATTATTATTTATATTTTCGGGGATTATTGATTCAAGGATTATTGATATTTTCAAGTTATTATGCAATTATTTTATTATGACAAAAATTGTTTAAACTCATATATTGTATGTTGTACGAATCTTCTACAAATACACGTGTATATCATTTAATCTACGAGAATATAAGTAGTACAGGTATATTGACATATGTTTTGATATATATTGGCATATATTTGAATCAATTACGTCCTTCTGGTATAAAGAGTACGGATATTATTGATGTTTTCAATTTATTACGTCATCTCTTTTATTTTGGCAAATATTTTTGAGACGCATATTGTAATACGGGTAATCTTCTACTAACACATTGGCATATTTTCTGATCTGCGACAATATAATTAGTACGGGGTTGCATATATTCATTCAATTCCTATTTTTTCTTCTGTAAATTTGCTTACAAAAGGGGGCAGGATGTTTTATTCTTCAGATCTGATCGTGAAGATAATTTTGTATAGTGAGAACATATATTCTTAAACTTCTCTTTAGGAGCAATAAATTTAATATTTTAACAGAATTTGCACATGATTGCGAACTTTAAGTTTCTTTAAATTATACACTCCGTACGAATAACGGGTGTGCTGTTAGTGGTTAATAAATTTTAACATTTCAGGAGGATATATCATGTTGCTCGGCATCGCAATTAAATTAAATGTGTTTGTTAATGTTTTTATTATTTTTTTTTCGATTTAAATAATAAATAAATGGATAAATGGATATAAAAGTATATCTTATGAATGGACGGTTTGATTTTTCTTTTAATTATATTAATTGCTGACTGCGTACATCAATTTCATTTATTTTGGCAAAGAGTTTTCAAGCTTATATCGTATTTAGCTACTAAACTCATATATTGTGTTTAGCCAATAAATTCATATAGCCGATTGTTGAAACAGAAAAAGAGTAGAGCGGGTATATCTTCTAATACAATTGTAGTGTTTTCATTTAGTATATTGAAACGGGATAAGAAAGTTTCATTCAGATCTGCAAATTCAAAGCTACGAATTTGGAGGGATATCGCTAATTTGAAAACTTTTCTTAAACTTTGCCAAATTGACGGAAATGTCGCCAAATTGATATAAACGACACACAAACAGCTGCCATAAACCTTCGGGTTGGTCGTGTGACTTGGGTCTTCTACATATCAATGAAATTTTTTTTTGTTTTGTTAGAAGAGAGTACTGAAATGATGTTTGGTTAGCATTTATCTGTCAGACCAACCATCCTACTTAGTAATACATTAAGCGAATTTTTAAAATGTCACCAAATTGATAAAAATGTTTTCAAATCTATAAAAATATCTTGAAATTGATAAAATTGCGCTACATAAATGATATTAATTGTTTTTTGTTAGGGGATAGTATTGTGATGATATTTCGTCAATTTGTCGCAAAGGGGAACTGTCAGTTCTACAGTCCCACTTGGCGATAAATTTGGCGATTTTTTAAAATGTCGCTAATTTGACGAAACTGTCGCCAAATGTTCCATAGAAATATAACTATTTAGACGATATTTTTTCTACCAATTTATTTGAAGCAAATGATATCATGTCGCTTAGCAACGGATTTAAATCCAATGTGTTTATGCGGCAGACGATTTTTTTTAAATCCTTTCCGATTTGAATAATGAAGATATGTATATAAAATAAATTTCATTGCCATTTCATTTTGGACTGGATAATATCAATTATACTCTTCAGGTTTAAACATTATTATTATTGATATTTTCCGGAATTATTGATTCAGGGATTATTGATATTTTTAAGTTATTACGCCATTGTTTTATTGCGGCAAAAATTGCTGACACACGCATATTGTACGTTGTACGAGTAATCTTCTAGGAATGCACGGGTATATCTTCTAACCTACGAGAATATAAGTAGTACAGGTATATTGGCATATATTTTGACATATATTGGCATATATATTGGAATCAAGTACAGTCTTCTGGTATGAAGATTAAGGGGATTAATTATATATTCAATTTATTACGTCGTCTGTTGTATTTTACCAAAAAACATTTGTGACTCATATTGCAAAACGGGTAATCTTCTACTAATAATCGGACATTATAAGTAGTACGTGTATATCTTCCCATATAATTTTAGCACTTTAATTTTGACATATATTGGAATAAATGACTGTCTTCAGATTTAAAGATTACGGGTTTATTGGTATTTTCAATTTATACATGTAATCTACTAATACAGGTTATATTTTCTAATATTCGCGTATATAATTAGTACGTGTCCCATACAATTTTAACGCTTTTATTTTGTATATATTGATTCAATTCCATATTTTTTTTTATATTTGCTTACATAAGGGGTCCAAGATGTTTTATTCTTCAGATATGTCAATGAAGATAATTTTATATAGCGAGAACAGAGATTCTTAAACTTCTTTTTAGGAGCATTATATTAAATATTTTAACAGAATATTTTGATTAAACATGTCATTTAGTATACTATAAGAATTTGGGCATGATTATGAATTTCAGGTTTCTTTATATTATATACTCCGTACGAAGAACGGGTATGCTGCTAGTAATCTATATAAATAAAAATGAAAATCTGTCTGTCTGTCTGTCTGTCTGTTTGTCACACCATCACGGGAGAACGGCTGAACCGAATTTAATGAAATTTTGTGGGTAGCCCAGAAATAGCCCCACTTAAAATTATATCCATGTTTTGAGTTTCTACGACCAGTGGTTCTCGAGATATTAGTAAAAAACGAAATTTTCGTTTGTCTCATCATCACGGAAAAACGGCTGAAACGAATTTAATGAAATTTGGTGAATAGCCTTGAAATATCCCCCCATAAATTTTGTCCAAGTTTCGAGTTTCTAAGTCCTGGGGTTGTCGAGATATTAATGAAAAACGGAACTTTTTCCTAGGAGTTCTACTCCCTAACTCCATGGTTTATCCAAACGAAAAGCTTGAAAATCGTTTGAAAGTGAATTAAAATTTAATCTCTGAGTTTGATGGGAGATTTTTTGCGTTAATTAGTCACTTTCTGAAAACATGAATTGTTTGAAACATGATTTAAAGGGGAAATCTATCTCCATGGTTCATGGTTTATTTAAAACACGCTTTTACGGAACAATGAGAAGTATAGAGAAATCAAAATCGTTATTTAATTTCGCAGTTTATGTTATAAGACATGACATATTTAACATGTTATAAGATTCTATCTTATATCATGTTACTCAGAAACGCAATTAAATTAAATCTGTCTGTTAATTTTAATAATTATTTTTTCGATTTGAATAATAAATAAATGGATATAAAAATATATTTTAGAAAAGAACGATTTGATTTTTCTTATAGCATTTTTGACTGGATAATATCAATTACGGTCTTCAGGTTTAAAAATTATTATTATTTATATTTTCGGGGATTATTGATTCAAGGATTATTGATATTTTCAAGTTATTATGCAATTATTTTATTATGACAAAAATTGTTTAAACTCATATATTGTATGTTGTACGAATCTTCTACAAATACACGTGTATATCATTTAATCTACGAGAATATAAGTAGTACAGGTATATTGACATATGTTTTGATATATATTGGCATATATTTGAATCAATTACGTCCTTCTGGTATAAAGAGTACGGATATTATTGATGTTTTCAATTTATTACGTCATCTCTTTTATTTTGGCAAATATTTTTGAGACGCATATTGTAATACGGGTAATCTTCTACTAACACATTGGCATATTTTCTGATCTGCGACAATATAATTAGTACGGGGTTGCATATATTCATTCAATTCCTATTTTTTCTTCTGTAAATTTGCTTACAAAAGGGGGCAGGATGTTTTATTCTTCAGATCTGATCGTGAAGATAATTTTGTATAGTGAGAACATATATTCTTAAACTTCTCTTTAGGAGCAATAAATTTAATATTTTAACAGAATTTGCACATGATTGCGAACTTTAAGTTTCTTTAAATTATACACTCCGTACGAATAACGGGTGTGCTGTTAGTGGTTAATAAATTTTAACATTTCAGGAGGATATATCATGTTGCTCGGCATCGCAATTAAATTAAATGTGTTTGTTAATGTTTTTATTATTTTTTTTTCGATTTAAATAATAAATAAATGGATAAATGGATATAAAAGTATATCTTATGAATGGACGGTTTGATTTTTCTTTTAATTATATTAATTGCTGACTGCGTACATCAATTTCATTTATTTTGGCAAAGAGTTTTCAAGCTTATATCGTATTTAGCTACTAAACTCATATATTGTGTTTAGCCAATGAATTCATATAGCCGATTGTTGAAACAGAAAAAGAGTAGAGCGGGTATATCTTCTAATACAATTGTAGTGTTTTCATTTAGTATATTGAAACGGGATAAGAATGTTTCATTCAGATCTGCAAATTCAAAGCTACGAATTTGGAGGGATATCGCTAATTTGACAACTTTTCTTAAACTTTGCCAAATTGACGGAAATGTCGCCAAATTGATATAAACGACACACAAACAGCTGCCATAAACCTTCGGGTTGGTCGTGTTTCTTGGGTCTTCTACATATCAATTTTTTTTTTTTTTTTTTTTGTTAGAAGAGAGTACTGAAATGATGTTTGGTTAGCATTTATTTGTCAGACCAACCATCCTACTTAGTAATACATTTAGCGAATTTTTAAAATGTCACCAAATTGATAAAAATGTTTTCAAATCTATAAAAATATCTTGAAATTGATAAAATTGCGCTACATAAATGATATTAATTGTTTTTTGTTAGGGGATAGCATTGTGATGATATTTCGTCAATTTGTCGCAAAGTGGAACTGTCAGTTCTACAGTCCCACTTGGCGATAAATTTGGCGATTTTTTAAAATGTCGCTAATTTGACGAAACTGTCGCCAAATGTTTCATAGAAATATAACTATTTAGACGATATTTTTTCTACCAATTTATTTGAAGCAAATGATATCATGTCGCTTAGCAACGGATTTAAATCCAATGTGTTTATGCGGCAGACGATTTTTATTAAATCCTTTCCGATTTGAATAATGAAGATATGTATATAAAATAAATTTCATTGCCATTTCATTTTGGACTGGATAATATCAATTATACTCTTCAGGTTTAAACATTATTATTATTGATATTTTCCGGAATTATTGATTCAGGGATTATTGATATTTTTAAGTTATTACGCCATTGTTTTATTGCGGCAAAAGTTGCTGACACACGCATATTGTACGTTGTACGAGTAATCTTCTAGGAATGCACGGGTATATCTTCTAACCTACGAGAATATAAGTAGTACAGGTATATTGGCATATATTTTGACATATATTGGCATATATATTGGAATCAATTACAGTCTTCTGGTATGAAGATTAAGGGGATTAATTATATATTCAATTTATTACGTCGTCTGTTGTATTTTACCAAAAAACATTTGTGACTCATATTGCAAAACGGGTAATCTTCTACTAATAATCGGGCATTATAAGTAGTACGTGTATATCTTCCCATATAATTTTAGCACTTTAATTTTGACATATATTGGAATAAATGACTGTCTTCAGATTTAAAGTTTACGGGTTTATTGGTATTTTCAATTTATACATGTAATCTACTAATACAGGTTATATTTTCTAATATTCGCGTATATAATTAGTACGGGTCCCATACAATTTTAACGCTTTTATTTTGCATATATTGATTCAATTCCATATTTTTTTTCATATTTGCTTACATAAGGGGTCCAAGATGTTTTATTCTTCAGATATGTCCATGAAGATAATTTTATATAGCGAGAACAGATATTCTTAAACTTCTTTTTAGGAGCATTATCTATATATAAATAAAAATGAAAATCTGTCTGTCTGTCTGTCTGTCTGTCTGTCTGTCTGTCTGTCTGTCTGTCTGTCTGTTTGTCACACCATCACGGGAGAACGGCTGAACCGAATTTGATGAAATTTTGTGGGTAGCCCAGAAATAGCCCCACTTAAAATTATATCCGTGTTTTGAGTTTCTACGACCAGTGGTTCTCGAGATATTAGTAAAAAACGAAATTTTCGTTTGTCTCATCGTCACGGAAAAACGGCTGAACCGAATTTAATGAAATTTGGTGAATAGCCTTGAAATATCCCCCCATAAATTTTGTCCAAGTTTCGAGTTTCTAAGACCTGGGGTTCTCGAGATATTAATGAAAAACGGAACTTTTTCCTAGGAGTTCTACTCCCTAACTCCGTGGTTTATCCAAACGAAAAGCTTGAAAATCGTTTGAAAGTGAATTAAAATTTAATCTCTGAGTTTGATGGGAGATTTTTTGCGTTAATTAGTCACTTTCTGAAAACATGAATTGTTTGAAACATGATTTAAAGGGGAAATCTATCTCCATGGTTCATGGTTTATTTAAAACAAGCTTTTACGGAACAATGAGAAGTATAGAGAAATCAAAATCGTTATTTAATTTCGCAGTTTATGTTATAAGACATGACATATTTAACATGTTATAAGATTCTATCTTATATCATGTTACTCAGAAACGCAATTAAATTAAATCTGTCTGTTAATTTTAATAATTATTTTTTCGATTTGAATAATAAATAAATGGATATAAAAATATATTTTAGAAAAGAACGATTTGATTTTTCTTATAGCATTTTTGACTGGATAATATCAATTACGGTCTTCAGGTTTAAAAATTATTATTATTTATATTTTCGGGGATTATTGATTCAAGGATTATTGATATTTTCAAGTTATTATGCAATTATTTTATTATGACAAAAATTGTTTAAACTCATATATTGTATGTTGTACGAATCTTCTACAAATACACGTGTATATCTTTTAATCTACGAGAATATAAGTAGTACAGGTATATTGACATATGTTTTGATATATATTGGCATATATTGGAATCAATTACGACCTTCTGGTATAAAGAGTACAGATATTATTGATGTTTTCAATTTATTACGTCATCTCTTTTATTTTGGCAAATATTTTTGAGACGCATATTGTAATACGGGTAATCTTCTACTAACACATTGGCATATTTTCTGATCTGCGACAATATAATTAGTACGGGGTTGCATATATTCATTCAATTCCTATTTTTTCTTCTGTAAATTTGCTTACAAAAGGGGGCAGGATGTTTTATTCTTCAGATCTGATCGTGAAGATAATTTTGCATAGTGAGAACATATATTCTTAAACTTCTCTTTAGGAGCAATAAATTTAATATTTTAACAGAATTTGCACATGATTGCGAACTATAAGTTTCTTTAAATTATACACTCCGTACGAATAACGGGTGTGCTGTTAGTGGTTAATAAATTTTAACATTTTAGGAGGATATATCATGTTGCTCGGCATCGCAATTAAATTAAATGTGTTTGTTAAAGTTTTTATTATTTTTTTTCGATTTAAATAATAAATAAATGGATAAATGGATATAAAAGTATATCTTATGAATGGACGGTTTGATTTTTCTTTTAATTATATTAATTGCTGACTGCGTACATCAATTTCATTTATTTTGGCAAAGGGTTTTCAAGCTTATATCGTATTTAGCTACTAAACTCATATATTGTGTTTAGCCAATAAATTCATATAGCCGATTGTTGAAACAGAAAAAGAGTAGAGCGCGTATATCTTCTAATACAATTGTAGTGTTTTCATTTAGTATATTGAAACGGGATAAGAATGTTTCATTCAGATCTGCAAATTCAAAGCTACGAATTTGGAGGGATATCGCTAATTTGACAACTTTTCGTAAACTTTGCCAAATTGACGGAAATGTCGCCAAATTGATATAAACGACACACAAACAGCTGCCATAAACCTTCGGGTTGGTCGTGTGGCTTGGGTCTTCTACATATCAATGAAATTTTTTTTTGTTTTGTTAGAAGAGAGTATTGAAATGATGTTTGGTTAGCATTTATCTGTCAGACCAACCATCCTACTTAGTAATACATTTAGCGAATTTTTAAAATGTTACCAAATTGATAAAAATGTTTTCAAATCTATAAAAATATCTTGAAATTGATAAAATTGCGCTACATAAATGATATTAATTGTTTTTTGTTAGGGGATAGTATTGTGATGATATTTCGTCAATTTGTCGCAAAGTGGAACTGTCAGTTCTACAGTCCCACTTGGCGATAAATTTGGCGATTTTTTAAAATGTCGCTAATTTGACGAAACTGTCGCCAAATGTTCCATAGAAATATAACTATTTAGACGATATTTTTTCTACCAATTTATTTGAAGCAAATGATATCATGTCGCTTAGCAACGGATTTAAATCCAATGTGTTTATGCGGCAGACGATTTTTATTAAATCCTTTCCGATTTAATAATGAAGATATGTATATAAAATAAATTTCATTGCCATTTCATTTTGGACTGGATAATATCAATTATACTCTTCAGGTTTAAACATTATTATTATTGATATTTTCCGGAATTATTGATTCAGTGATTATTGATATTTTTAAGTTATTACGCCATTGTTTTATTGCGGCAAAAATTGCTGACACACGCATATTGTACGTTGTACGAGTAATCTTCTAGGAATGCACGGGTATATCTTCTAACCTACGAGAATATAAATAGTTCAGGTATATTGGCATATATTTTGACATATATTGGCATATATATTGGAATCAAGTACAGTCTTCTGGTATGAAGATTAAGGGGATTAATTATATATTCAATTTATTACGTCGTCTGTTGTATTTTACCAAAAAACATTTCTGACTCATATTGCAAAATGGGTAATCTTCTACTAATAATCGGACATTATAAGTAGTACGTGTATATCTTCCCATATAATTTTAGTACTTTAATTTTGACATATATTGGAATAAATGACTGTCTTCAGATTTAAAGATTACGGGTTTATTGGTATTTTCAATTTATACATGTAATCTACTAATACAGGTTATATTTTCTAATATTCGCGTATATAATTAGTACGGGTCCCATACAATTTTAACGCTTTTATTTTGCATATATTGATTCAATTCCATATTTTTTTTTATATTTGCTTACATAAGGGGTCAAGATGTTTTATTCTTCAGATATGTCCATGAAGATAATTTTATATAGCGAGAACAGAGATTCTTAAACTTCTTTTTAGGAGCATTATATTAAATATTTTAACAGAATATTTTGATTAAACATGTCATTTAGTATACTATATGAATTTGGGCATGATTATGAATTTCAAGTTTCTTTATATTATATACTCCGTACGAAGAACGGGTATGCTGCTAGTATTAAATATTTTAACAGAATATTTTGATTAAACATGTCATTTAGTATACTATAAGAATTTGGGCATGATTATGAATTTCAAGTTTCTTTATATTATATACTCCGTACGAAGAACGGGTATGCTGCTAGTATATATATATATATATATATGTATATATATGTGTGTATGTGTGTGTGTATGTGTAATGTTACTAAGCGACGGAATTAAACACCAGTGAGTTTATATTTGAAAAAATAAATATCATGTTGCTAAGAAACAGAATTACACCCAATGAATTATTACAGCAGTAAATATTTTTCGGTTTAAATAATAAAGAAATCTATATAAATAAAAATGAAAATCTGTCTGTCTGTCTGTCTGTCTGTTTGTCACACCATCACGGGAGAACGGCTGAACCGAATTTGATGAAATTTTGTGGGTAGCCCAGAAATAGCCCCACTTAAAATTATATCCGTGTTTTGAGTTTCTACGACCAGTGGTTCTCGAGATATTAGTAAAAAACGAAATTTTCGTTTGTCTCATCGTCACGGAAAAACGGCTGAACCGAATTTAATGAAATTCGGTGAATAGCCTTGAAATATCTCCCCATAAATTTTGTCCAAGTTTCGAGTTTCTAAGACCTGGGGTTGTCGAGATATTAATGAAAAACGGAACTTTTTCCTGGGAGTTCTACTCCCTAACTCCGTGGTTTATCCAAACGAAAAGCTTGAAAATCGTTTGAAAGTGAATTAAAATTTAATCTCTGAGTTTGATGGGAGATTTTTTGCGTTAATTAGTCACTTTCTGAAAACATGAATTGTTTGAAACATGATTTAAAGGGGAAATCCATCTCCATGGTTCATGGTTTATTTAAAACAAGCTTTTACGGAACAATGAGAAGTATAGAGAAATCAAAATCGTTATTTAATTTCGCAGTTTATGTTATACTAGCCGCCTTTGGCGACCAGCCTGTTCGCAACCCTTGAAAATGCTGATCGTGGCAAATTCCAACCGTAGCAAACTCGTTGGCGCGACCTACCATAAAGGTGTAAGGTAACTGGTTGGACGGCCAGGATGTGCCACCCAATTTAGACCGGAACCCAGTGGGGGAGGCATCCACAGGGAACGTACCCTCCTTCCCCTACCACCAACCTCTCGGAAAAACATACGGACCCATATGTTTAACGTGATCGTACTCCGCGTGAACATGGCTGCAATTTTGGCAGTGGCGGGAATCGAACCCGGGCCTACCGAGTGAAATTCCCGCGCGCTAACCACTGGGGTACTTCGCCTTCCGCGACATTTTCCATAAATTTCTTTTTATTCACCGAATTTAGACCGGAACCCAGTGGGAGAGGCAGCCACGGGGACCGTACCCTCCTTCCCCAACCACCAACCTCTCGGAAGGACTTACAGACCCACATGTTTACTCCGCGTGAACACGGCGGCAATTTTGGAAATCGAACCCGGGCCTACCGCGTGCAATTCCCGCGCGCTAACCACTGGGCTACTTCGCCCTCCGCGACAATCTCCATAACTTTCTTTTTATTCACCAAATTTAGGCCGTACCCTACTTCCCCTACCACCAACCTCTCAGAAGGACTCACGAACCCACATGTTTAACGTGATCGTACTCTGCGTGAACGTGGCGTAAGTTTTGGCAGTGGCGGGAATCGAACCCGGACCTACTGAGTGCAATTCCCGCGCGCTAACCACTGGGCTGCCGCGCCCTCCGCGACAATCTCCATAACTTTCTATGTATTCATCCAATTTAGACGGGGACCCAGTGGGGGAGGCATCCACAGGGGCCGTATCCTCCTTCCCTTACCACCAACCTCTCGGAAGAACTTACGGACCCACATATTTAACGTGATCGTATTCCACGTAAACACGGCGGCAGTTTTGGCAGTGGCGGGTATCGAACCCGGGCCTACCGCTAACTTCCCGCGCGCTAATTTGCAATTTAAAATGACCATATGCTTAATTCCATCATCCTCATTCCATTGTTTCATTGTTCCATCATTTAAAATATCCATTTAAAATATCCAAAAGTTAAAATATACATTTAAAAAATCCATATCGTCCCATCATTTAAAATATAAATATAATAATTTATATAGAGCAAAGGAGCTCTATTCAGAACCGTGACGTCACCTCCACCTTGACGTCCCCACCCTCCACCTTCCCTCTTTCAGCGGGTGAGAAACGAAGCGGCACGCCGAGCGGAACGCCGAGAAATTGAAATTCGGAAACTTTTAAAATCCCGATCCTGTGGGCAATACGGAATATTTCCTGACCAGATTGGACTTGTAAGAATGCCAGATGTTTGACCTTTCTAAAAATGTAAATTATTAGTCGAAATTATGAGTACTTTTTACTATGCGAGAATTTAAAAACCAAAAATCGTTTTCTTGAGCAAAAAGTGAGTTTTGTTTTAAAATCTTTAAAAAATATTAGAAATCGAAATTCAGATTTTAAATTGATATATTTTTACTCGCAATTGTCTGCCCTTTCCGATGGTGTGATTTGTTTTTTTCTACGACGTCTGGATCGTGGAGAAAAAAGGGCAAAAATGGCAAAAAACGGTCGAAATCGCAAAAAACATTAAATAAATAAAAATAAAATTAAAATTTTAAAAATCGGTTTTCACGTGTCCCCTTCCCTCCCCCCCGGGTCTCCGATTGCCAAATTTCGTAGCTCTCCGACGCGCGGTCGCGAAACGTATAGTGTATAAGACAGACACACAGACACACAGACACACACACAGACATTGCCTTTTATTATATAGAAGACATGACATATTTAACATGTTATAAGATTCTATCTTATATCATGTTACTCAGAAACGCAATTAAATTAAATCTGTCTGTTAATTTTAATAATTATTTTTTCGATTTGAATAATAAATAAATGGATATAAAAATATATTTTAGAAAAGAACGATTTGATTTTTCTTATAGCATTTTTGACTGGATAATATCAATTACGGTCTTCAGGTTTAAAAATTATTATTATTTATATTTTCGGGGATTATTGCTTCAAGGATTATTGATATTTCCAAGTTATTATGCAATTATTTTATTATGACAAAAATTGTTTAAACTCATATATTGTATGTTGTACGAATCTTCTACAAATACACGTGTATATCTTTTAATCTACGAGAATATAAGTAGTACAGGTATATTGACATATGTTTTGATATATATTGGCATATATTGGAATCAATTACGACCTTCTGGTATAAAGAGTACGGATATTATTGATGTTTTCAATTTATTACGTCATCTCTTTTATTTTGGCAAATATTTTTGAGACGCATATTGTAATACGGGTAATCTTCTACTAACACATTGGCATATTTTCTGATCTGCGACAATATAATTAGTACGGGGTTGCATATATTCTTTCAATTCCTATTTTTTCTTCTGTAAATTTGCTTACAAAAGGGGGCAGGATGTTTTATTCTTCAGATCTGATCGTGAAGATAATTTTGCATAGTGAGAACATATATTCTTAAACTTCTCTTTAGGAGCAATAAATTTAATATTTTAACAGAATTTGCACATGATTGCGAACTTTAAGTTTCTTTAAATTATACACTCCGTACGAATAACGGGTGTGCTGTTAGTGGTTAATAAATTTTAACATTTTAGGAGGATATATCATGTTGCTCGGCATCGCAATTAAATTAAATGTGTTTGTTAATGTTTTTATTATTTTTTTTCGATTTAAATAATAAATAAATGGATAAATGGATATAAAAGTATATCTTATGAATGGACGGTTTGATTTTTCTTTTAATTATATTAATTGCTGACTGCGTACATCAATTTCATTTATTTTGGCAAATAGTTTTCAAGCTTATATCGTATTTAGCTACTAAACTCATATATTGTGTTTAGCCAATAAATTCATATAGCCGATTGTTGAAACAGAAAAAGAGTAGAGCGGGTATATCTTCTAATACAATTGTAGTGTTTTCATTTAGTATATTGAAACGGGATAAGAATGTTTCATTCAGATCTGCAAATTCAAAGCTACGAATTTGGAGGGATATCGCTAATTTGACAACTTTTCTTAAACTTTGCCAAATTGACGGAAATGTCGCCAAATTGATATAAACGACACACAAACAGCTGCCATAAACCTTCGGGTTGGTCGTGTGGCTTGGGTCTTCTACATATCAATGAAATTTTTTTTTTTGTTTTGTTAGAAGAGAGTACTGAAATGATGTTTGGTTAGCATTTATCTGTCAGACCAACCATCCTACTTAGTAATACATTTAGCGAATTTTTAAAATGTCACCAAATTGATAAAAATGTTTTCAAATCTATAAAAATATCTTGAAATTGATAAAATTGCGCTACATAAATGATATTAATTGTTTTTTGTTAGGGGATAGTATTGTGATGATATTTCGTCAATTTGTCGCAAAGTGGAACTGTCAGTTCTACAGTCCCACTTGGCGATAAATTTGGCGATTTTTTAAAATGTCGCTAATTTGACGAAACTGTCGCCAAATGTTCCACAGAAATATAACTATTTAGACGATATTTTTTCTACCAATTTATTTGAAGCAAATGATATCATGTCGCTTAGCAACGGATTTAAATCCAATGTGTTTATGCGGCAGACGATTTTTATTAAATCCTTTCCGATTTGAATAATGAAGATATGTATATAAAATAAATTTCATTGCCATTTCATTTTGGACTGGATAATATCAATTATACTCTTCAGGTTTAAACATTATTATTATTGATATTTTCCGGAATTATTGATTCAGGGATTATTGATATTTTTAAGTTATTACGCCATTGTTTTATTGCGGCAAAAATTGCTGACACACGCATATTGTACGTTGTACGAGTAATCTTCTAGGAATGCACGGGTATATCTTCTAACCTACGAGAATATAAGTAGTATAGGTATATTGGCATATATTTTGACATATATTGGCATATATATTGGAATCAAGTACAGTCTTCTGGTATGAAGATTAAGGGGATTAATTATATATTCAATTTATTACGTCGTCTGTTGTATTTTACCAAAAAACATTTGAGACTCATATTGCAAAACGGGTAATCTTCTACTAATAATCGGACATTATAAGTAGTACGTGTATATCTTCCCATATAATTTTAGCACTTTAATTTTGACATATATTGGAATAAATGACTGTCTTCAGATTTAAAGATTACGGGTTTATTGGTATTTTCAATTTATACATGTAATCTACTAATTCAGGTTATATTTTCTAATATTCGCGTATATAATTAGTACGGGTCCCATACAATTTTAACGCTTTTATTTTGCATATATTGATTCAATTCCATATTTTTTTTTATATTTGCTTACATAAGGGGTCCAAGATGTTTTATTCTACAGATATGTCCATGAAGATAATTTTATATAGCGAGAACAGAGATTCTTAAACTTCTTTTTAGGAGCATTATATTAAATATTTTAACGAATATTTTGATTAAACATGTCATTTAGTATACTATAAGAATTTGGGCATGATTATGAATTTCAAGTTTCTTTATATTATATACTGCGTACGAAGAACGGGTATGCTGCTAGTATACATATATAAATACACTATATGACCAAAAGTATCCGGACATTTTGGGCGTTAGAATTTTTTTCGAATTTCTAAACAAATACTTAGCGTAGTGTTCTGTAACTCTGGCGATGTAAAGAACATACTTGAACGCACACTTTCCAGTAAAATGTCGGTGACTTGTGCATTTAGGGTACCACCAAAATATTGAATATAAGGACAAATATATTTGAATAATCTGTGTCATAAAAGCGGGAAATGATTTGTAACTTTCACATAATAGTTAACTAGATTTGTTCAATGTCTATAAGCATTTTCGTGAAACAAAAACGTGTATTCATGAAGATATAAACGTTTCTAAAAAAATATTTTGTTAGATGTTTTTTGCTTTACACTATCCATAGGTTTCAATCAAATTTCGCAAAACTTACATAACATTTGTCAACGTCCAAGTAAAACATTGTACTCGAATTGAAATTTAAAGCATTGAATATACGATGAAATATAAGCAATTGAAGAAACAATAAGCATTTGTAATATAAGCATTTGAAGTTTTTACTGCGCAGGCGCGAAACATAGCAATAATTTTCTTTTATGATTTTGAAGTGAATACTGTTGGCCAACTTTTATAAAAAATCTACTGGAAAATCGTGAAAATTCACAAATATATCGAAGATTTATTGATCAGTTTTTCTCTGACTCTATGAAAGTACCTGGATGATAAGAGGGTTCCACAAATTAACATTTTACAAATTCGTCGGACACCCCTGTTCTGAAAATGAACTAGTCCAATATTATGCAAATAATGATTAAATGTCTCCGGACACTTCTGTACGTGATGATCATTATTTGCATAAAATTGGACTAGTTCATTTTCAGAACAAGGGTGTCCAATGGATTTGTAAAATTTCAATTGTAGCTTTTGCCCCTTAGTCCTACTGTCCCACTTTCCGAGAAATTTGGCGACTTTTTAAAATGCCGTCAAATTATTAAAAATGCGGCAGAATTGATAAAATGATATTAAATTAATGAAAATGACTCCTATTTGATGAAAATTCCATATTTTGCAAAATTAAGTTCAATTTTCTTGATAATCCCTGTCACTTCGTGGGAATTAAATAATAGTTTTTGTAAATTTATTTACAATCGGGACCAGGATGCTTTTTTCTTCAGATCTGCCTGTGGAGATAATTTTGTGAAGCGAAAACAGATATTCTTATAAAATTTTTTAAGATAATTAAATTAAACACTAAACGAAACCCCACTGAAAATAAACTTTCTAGCAATAAGCAACCACTGAAAATTGTCATTTTTTAAAAAAATTCGCGTTTCACATTTCTTCGGCAAATCGAATATTTTAGTGTGTGGAACCCCCTAAAGAAGAAAATATTATAAATTTTAAATTCCGCACGCCTTCCTTTCGAACTATCTACCAGTACATCAAATTAAAGTCTCTATCTCATCCCGAAGCATAATATTTTATTGTCTCTACTTTCGAACGTTTTTTTGTGGAGCACACCCATAAATGAACATTTTTGAAAAACTCCGCTTGTCTTGGGTTTTTTATCAGATGATTGACCCACATACGAAATAGCAAGCCTCTATCGCATTTAAAAGGAAGCGGGTCTCATTCCGAAAATCGAACATATTGGTGTTCGGCACTCCCTAAAGTTGCAAATATTGGAAATCTGAAATAGCAAAATTCCTTCCTTTCAAACTATCTACCAGTACACCCAATTTCATGTCACTATCCTATCGTGAAGCATGTTTTTCTATCACTTCATATTTCGAATGTTTTTCTGTGTTGCACCCCCTTAAATGATCATTTTTGAGAAACCGTAACAATATTAGTTTTTCTTTTTTTATCAAATTATTACCACATATACTAAATTTCAAGATTCTATCACACTCTAAAGGAGGCGTTTTTCAGTTGTTCGTGAAATCGAATATTTTGGTGTGCAGCACCCCCCACAATAGTAAATGTTGCAAAACTGAAAATTCACACTTTCTTCTTTTCTAACTATCTACACGTATACCAAATTTGAAGTCTCTATCTCATCGCGAAGCATGCTTTTTCTATCATTTCACCTTTCGAATATTTTTCTGTGGAATACCCCCCTAAATATACATTTTTGAAAAACTCCATTCTTCTTGGGTTTGCCATTACAGGATTTGACCAAATACCAAATATCAAGCATCTGTCACGTTCTAAAATGGGTGTTTCTACTTCATTCCGAAAATCGAACATTTTTGTGTGCGACACCCCTAAAGTAGAAAATATCGGAAAATTGTACACTACCTTCCTTTCAAACTATCTACCCGTACACTAAATTTCAAATCTCTATCTCATACCAAAGTATGTTTTCTTATCAATTTACCTTTCGAACGTTTTTCTCTGGAGCACTCCCCCATAAACGAACATTTTTGAAAAACTCTATTCGTCTTGGTTTTTTTTTATCAAATATTAGTCCATATACCTAAATTAAAGGCTCTATCCAATTTTATAGAAGCCGTTTCTCATTCATTCGGTAAATCGAACTATCTGGTGTGCGGCATCCCCTTAAGAAGAAAATATTGGAAATCTGAAATTGCACACTTTCTTCCTTTCGAACGATTTACCCATACATCAAATTTGAAATCTCTATCTCATGGCAAAGTATTATTTCCTATCATTTCACTTTTCGAAAGTTTTGGTGTTTAGCTCCCCCTCTAGAGAACGTTTCCCAGGTTTTTTTTATCAAACGATCGAGCCGTGTACCAAATTGAAAGTTTCTATCTATTCGGGAAGTGCCTAAAAAAAGCGTAACAGGCAGACGGGCACTTGGCAATTATTATATACTAGCCGAATACCCGTTGAAAATCAACGGTCTCGCAATACGCAAACGCTAAATATTGTCAATTTTTTAGTAATTTTCGTTTCACATTTATTCGGCAAATCGAATATTTTAGAGTGCGGAACTCCCTAAAGAAGAAAATATTGTAAATTTTAAATTGCGCACGTCTTCCTTTCCAACTATCTAGCAGTACACCAAATTAAAGTCTCTATCTCATCCCGAAGCATACTATTTTATCATCTTCCCTTTCAAATGTTTTTCCATGGAGCACACCCATAAATGAATATTTTTGAAAAACTCTGTTCGCCTTGGGCTTCTTTTCAGATGATTGGCCCATATATCCAATATCAGTCCTCTATCGCATTTAAAAGGAAGCGTGTCTCATTTATTCCAAAAATCGAATACAGTTGTGTTCGGCACCCCCTAAAGTTGCAAATATTGGAAATCTGAAATTGCACACTTATTTTCTTTCAAACTATCTACCGGTATACCAAATTTGATGTCTCAATTCTATCTCGAAGCATGTTTTTCTATTACTTCATAATTCGAACGTTTTTCTGTGTTGTACCCCCTTAAATGATCATTTTTGAAAAATCCTAATAATCTTAGGGTTTTCTAATCAAATGATTACCCAATATACTGTATTTCAAGCCTCTATCACATTGTAAAGGAGGCGTTTTACATTTGTTCGCCAAATCGAAAATTTTACTGAGCGGCAGTCCCTAAAATAGCAAATATTGGAACGCATGCTTTTTCTATCATTTCACCTTTCGAATGTTTTACTGTGGAGTGCCCCCCCCCCCCTGCTTAAATGTACATTTTTGAAAAACTCCGTTCTTCTTGAGTTTTCTATTCAATGATTCGCCCATATACCAAATATCAAGCATCTATCACGTTATAAAAGGGGTGTTTCTACTTTATTCCAAAAATTAAACATTTTTGTGTGCGACATCCCCTAAAGTAGAAAATATTGGAAAACTGAAATTGTACACTTTCTTTCTTCCAAACTATCTACCTGCGCACCAAATTTCAAATCTGTATCTCATCCCGAAGTATGTTTTCTTATCAATCCACCTTTCGAACGTTTTCCTCTGGAGCACCCCTTTAAACGAACGTTTTTGAAAAACTATTTTCGTCTTGGGTGTTTGTTCTCATCAAATGATTAGTCCATATATCTAATTTCAAGCCTCTGTCAAATTTTAAAGGAGCCGTTTCTCATTTATTCAGAAAATCGAATATTTTGGTGTGCGGCACCTCCTTAAGTAGAAAATATTGGAAATCTGAAATTGCGCACTTTCTTCCTTTCGAACGGTTTACCCATACACCAAATTTGAAGTCGCTATCATATGGTAAAGTATGCTTTCCTATCATTTCAGTTTTCGAACGTTTTAGTGTGGAGCACCCCCTCTAGAGAACGTTTTCGAAAAATTTGATTTTTCCAGGGGGTTTTATTGAACTATCGAGCCGTGTACTAAATTTCAAGTCTCTATCTATTTAGTAAGTGATAAAAAAGCGTGACAGATGGACAGACAGACAGACGGAAACTTGACAATTAGCATATATATATATATATATATATAGATTTTAATAAAATGTTTAGAAAAACAATGCCATGTATTATAGTGATTTGTGCATACTTGAAGTTTTAATGCCTTCATATTATATATTCCTTGCGAAGAATGGGTATACTGCTAGTTTCATATATATATATATAACGTATAAGTTAAACCGTCAACGGGTGATGTTTTGAAATGTCATTTATCGTATAAAAATTTTAATGCCATCCTTTGCAGAATTCTTTAGAACCTAGATTGTGTTTTTATTTCGGAAGAAGTAAAATTCAATATGCATACAAATACACAAATTTATTTTGAGCGCAAAATTATTTTGAGAATGATGATATCTTCTTTCATGAAAACGTTGCTGAATTTTATTTGTTTTCCAAATATGAATGTCAGAACATTTCACGAGTTCTTGGATGTTGTCTCAATTAAAAGAAGTCAAAATACAAAACTTTTAGATATCTCATCATGCAGAAATAATTAAATTATTGAACACTAGAATGAATTACCTGATGTTCCCCGGGTCCTAAACAACCGTCCACTGCTTAAATAATGCAGATAAAGATAGCATCACTTAATTTCTATATCGCATGTTTTGAAATAAAATCATTTCCACGCTCAGATTTTTTCCATGCTCAACTATACCAAGTATACAATGTACGCTTGATATGCTCCAAATAAGCAACTTTCGTACGCCCTAAATAAGCGCTCGATCTTCGATCATACATTTATGTACATAATTGTAAATAAATGTATTTATACGAATCTAATATTGAAATTGTTCATTGTCCATTAGGTATATATATATTTGACAAATTTTATCTCTGATATTTACCAATATACCTACCTTATCCTCACAATGTATGAATGAGACAAGAAGAATATAAAGCGATTTATTAAAAATCTACTAAATTTTAATACTTTTAGATACTAATAGAGAAATTTCTCCATCTACCGAATTTTGGAATCACTGAATTATTTCTTAGAATTTATTTATTTTTATTATTTCTTAAACGCAATATGCTATTTTATAGTATATAAATCAAGGTAATTCTGAATCTTAAATTATGGAAATAAATTCTGGCTAAAATCGTGGAAAATTTTGTTATAGGATTACAATATTTTACATACATATTCTTCGAAAAACTAAGATAAAATAACCGGGTGTGTCCATTGTTTGGAAAGACTCCGTTTTCATAGTCTACAATGAAAGGATCGCCAATCAATCGTTAATATAAAATGATGGAGTGTTCTCTCAAGACATATCATATTTCATTGGGAATTGCTGGCTAAAAGAGAATGTTCCGCAAACATGACTTAGAAAGTTTGTACAAAAATAGAGCCGTAATGAAAGTAAAGAAAAGGTGTAGGTCGAGGGTGGGGGATATAATAGATCCAGAGAATTGTCTTTCCGAGCAGTTAATTCGTTTCCAAATAAACATTCGTATTTGGAGTTATAAAATTAGTTATTAGATATTTTAACAATTAAAGATAAGATCTTGCAATTTGGGTTATCCTCAATCTTTGCTTTAAATTTTGAAGATAACAAATCCAATTTTATTAAAAGCATCACTTATTCAATTTATGACAGGAAAAAGTATGCCTATATCAGTTGGGTTAAATCGGATGTTGGCCTTGGTGGAAATAGATTTGCTGATCACTGCTCAAAGATTGTCTCGACAGAGAGTATACCAATCAATTTTCTCCTCCCGTACTTCGATTTGTCAAAAATTTGTTTCAATTTATAATTGGCAATATCTACTGAATACTTATGCTTCTTCACGCAAGAATGATCCTGTTAAAATTAAATCTTGCCATTCTATTGTTAGCTTACATCATCAATTTTTTAATAAACATCTTGATTGCTTTATAAACAATCATGACCCATTTTAAAAATAGCTCTATAGATTTAATATTAAATCTACTAACATGTATCTGTAATGCTGCGGGTAGTGCTTACGGTTTTGATTGTCCACATTCTAAAAAAAATCACTTTACTTGACAAAAATGCAAACCAATATACTTGGTTTTCTAATGTCTGTAAAAATAAAGACTCTATTGAGTGATTGAAAAACTGTCTTATAATTGTCAAAGAAATTTTAGAGTAAGTTAAGTAGTTTTCGGCCAACAACTGCAGGCCAATATACTTGGTTTGCTAAAGTCTGTTAAAAAATATCTATTGAGTGATTGAAAAACTGTGTTATTATTGGCAAAGAAATTTCAGCGCAAGTACACTTTTTTACCTATAAGTGGTATTACTTCTGTTTTTAAAATTTTCTGGTCAATGTTATTAACTTTCTATACTGTACCAACTGTTCTGTTTTATTTTGTTTTTTATTTGTACATTGTTCTTTATGTCTGTTCTATTATTAATTTATATTATTATTTTATTTATATATTATAATACTTTATATACTATAATTATTTATATATTATTTATATATTATAATACTCCCAGACAATACCAAGTATATTTTGTAGTATATAACGCAATTAGTTAACAATATGATAATTTTAATATATATATTAATAATATTAAATAATAATAGTATATAATAATAATATTATAATATTATAATTTTAATATATATGTTAATAATAATTTTTCAGAAATGTAATGTTTTATTTGGCTTTTACTTGATTCTAAAAAGCTAATTATTTCCAAATTTAATATGGAGGTACTTGTTCATTTATTTTACTGTTTTGATTTCCTCCTCAAATTTTATCTTGACGTATCTGTGAAACTTTATGGCTATGCATATTGTCTATGTATGTTTTGTGTATGTCTATGTGTATTGTTATTTCTGTATTTTTCCCCGTCGTTCCTTGTAACTACTCTACAGCTTTTGGGTTAGTTGGACGGCTTGGGTAATAATAATAAACAAATAAAAAAATAAATAAATTAAAATAATTAAATACGGATATATCCATGTTCCGCAACTTTGTCAAATTTAATCAGTTTTTTTCTATTTTCACCGCATACAATTCAAGGGCAGGTGCTTTGATCGGAGACGTTTCGTATCGACGAAAAAATACTCATTGAAAATTAAGTGCATTTAATTTAACTGTTTTCTAATTTTGCGAATTTAGAAGATTTCGTTCATTAGAAAACTACACTAGGCTAAATTCTATTAAGCCAGATTGAGAAAAACGCCAAAATTTGTGTCATTGTTTTCCAACAATGACGAAATATTTTAATCTTAAAGACATCCACCCATTGAATATATCAAATTTTATATGCAAATAAAATCATAAAATAGATTTAAATAAAATCACGGACTTCGATCCAGCACAGTACTATTAGTAACTGAAAAACAATATTCGCTAATTTCGAATAATTAGGTACCCTAGCAGTAAAGCCTATTCTCCACATAATAATAATGGTTTAGAATTGTATTAGCGTACCCCTCATATTGTTTTAATATATATTTTAATTATCATATAAATCTGAAAAAAATATCTGTTTTCATACAATTGAATGTGAGAATATCCAAATGTTTAAAAAATTAATTACATCGCAAAGTACTAAATAAATAGTTTTAATTTTATCACTAATGAAATGTTTAACAAGAAAGATCAATTATGCATAAGCATTGATTATGAAACACTTTCCAACTGAAATGTAATTTCATTTAAAAATTTCTAAAATGTGATACATTCAGTGGTGATATCTTTTACATTATCACAGTACTACAGTAATTTATTATACTTAAATATTTAAAACTATATCGAAATATAAATCATCTGATTCTCTATGCAACATCAATGAATATTTCATTCATATATCATGTATTCCAGACTCTAGAGCTACATAATTTTGTGTGAAAAAAATTCAGCAATTCTTATGAAACTCACCTTACAATCGCTTGAAATATTTGCATTCTGCATAAGTTAAAATTAGGCTTCGTTGAAGAAATAATAAAAGTTTAGGAATCATTAAAAATCATAACTATTGTAATTGCGTAAGCACGGAATTTAGATACACAGATAATACACTACTATATGTGTGTGTGTGTGTAAGTATTTAAAGTATTGGAATCGTGCCGAAGATCGGAACTCGAATTTTCGAAGGATCTTGTACACGTTTTGGGACTTCTAGAACACGAAAAAACTTTTTTTAGGAAGACGTCTGTGTGTGTAAGTGTATATTTGTGTATGTTTCTGTGTGTCTATGAGGATATTACATCCACTCTAATTGAAAAACTAATGGACCGAATTTCATAAAATTTGGTAGGTATGTTTTTTGTAGGAAACCCTGTTGTTCATTAGATTATAGTACGATTCGTAATAAAAAAAATCTGCCTTCTTTGCGGAATGGCCGGCAGAAATTGCCTTTATCCACTTTAGCTAAAAACTAATGGAACAAATTTAGCAAAATTTGGTGTATAATATTTCAATAACCTACAAGTGATTTATATAATAATTTAACAAAATTTGGTATATAAATTATTTGTGGGTTATTCTAGTACGATTCGGGAAAAAGAAGCTATTTTTGCGAAATGGCCTGCAAACGTGTGCTCAATTATATCAACGTGTGCTCAATTATATCAACGTGTGCTCAATTACACGTGACCTACGTGTGCTCAATTATATCAATTAAATTCCTATTTTATACGTGATTTTTGAAAAAAAAATAAGACTAAACCGATTACTCTAGGCCTAGCCGTTGAGATATTCCAGTTTTTTCGCGTTTCGCTACGCCACATTTGACAATAAGTGCATCTATCAAATGAGAACCAAATTTAAGTTTAACGTGCAAATTCAATGTCATTTAATATACTTATGGCTGTTATTTTGTGCAGATAAACTCAAATTATTATTGAAGAAATAAAGACAGCGTGAATATGAGTCTGCAGGGAAAGACATTTGCTGCCCACATCAGAATATTTAACAATATTACAGCAATGATTTATAGAAGTGAACGGAAATTATTTGCAGGCCATTTCGAAAAGAATGTAGGATCTACATTTAAAGATCCACCAAATGCTTGTAGAATAAAATAAATGTTCAACAAATCAAAAATAATACCAAATTTTAACTCTCTAGGAAATAGGAAAGTGCATTAAAAATGCCATCAAATAAGTATATTATGAAGAATTATATAAAAATAAAAAAAATTGAAAAATTGTTATCTACCAAATTTATTTTAAATTGTGAAGCCTCTCTCATATACAAAATAATTAAACTCTTGGAAAGATATTTATTATATAATATATTTCTCTTTTCTTTCTGGACGATATCCCAAAAGTCAGAATTTAATTGAATTTGTTTTTCTCCCTATATTAAATAATTTTTAATTAAAAAACTACCTAACATATTTTACTGCATTTTTTTATATATTTTATGGGATAATTTCCTAAAATTTTCGAAGCAATCTGTGAATTTTAAATTTGCCTAATAAATGTTTGAAAAAATAGGTCCCATAGGGTGCAATGTATTTTATTTTTTCAACCGGGGTTCAATAGAAAACTAATTATGTGATATTATTTATTTATATTCCCATAGGTCCCACAGACCGTCTGAACAGCATACTAAAATTTCATTTTGATAAAGTCATTTTTACGGCAGTTATCGTGCTAACGGACAGACAGACAGACAGACAGAATGAACAAAGTCATAAACACTTTTCAACTATGTTGTAATGTGTTAAAAACTGTTGTGAATGAACTGTTGCCAATGAAATAAACTGATATTTTAATTTTTATTATATTGTTATTGAAACTTAATAAAAGTTCTACTTACAGATTCTTATCAAATTTTAGTTGATTAAACGAAATTTATAAATAAATATCTATTAAAATCATATGCATAGGAGAAATAAATAAATTTAGTCATATAATATTTAATATCAACAGTTTGAACAAATGCCATCACATATCAAATACCATATGCTTAGGTAAATTTCGAAAATTCAATCAATTAATCTGTGAATGGTGATAAATATACAGCTGTAAAGAGTTGTTGAAATAATAACATATCTTCATTACTTTAGTTAGTTCAGCATTACTAACTTAGGACGGAAGGATATTATTTAATAGGTAGGGATCAGATGTGATGGTGCCGATATATGAGGAATGTTGTACATTGAGAAATTTAGAATTGAACAATCATTTAAAGTTATAATTTTATATTCATAGTTATTTCAAGAGGACTTGAACTTTTGGTTTTTTAATACCGTTGTAATAAAATCGTTGATATATGTCGGAATTGCTGTTTATGACGACTCCGAATAGTTGAGCTGGGTGTTCCAAAGTAATGGGAGTCACCCAACCCTTTGGTCTTTGAAAAAAAAAACCGTTGGTTCTTGATGCAACTCATCTCTTGCTTTTCGGAAGTGAGTGTTTGTCGAAACGGTGAGTGCGCTAAAAGGAATAAAACCGCGTATTCAAGAAATCAGACACGGAACTTGCGATCATGCGAAATCTTTATTATTCGCCATCATTATGAAGTCTACCATATCTCTGGGATAGCAAGAAGCATGTGAGTGATCCATATCATCTTCTGCTCGCTTCGTGAACTCCTCTCAATGCGACAGCTGGAGTACTTTCATGTATATATTCCTATATGCCACTGCGATATTTAGACCACCGTAGTCTATTCCTTCGAATTCTGTCTCATAATTCAATGACGCCTAGACCACCCCGGTTCCATTCTTGGAATCTTAGCTCCCCTCGCGTTTGATGACAGGCTGCCTTTATTCTGCTTCCCCAAACAGATTCTGGTAGTGACGAAAATCTTAATGACTTTGTTTTCGAATTTCTTAACTGGGATGTATCTACTCGGAGGTCTATGACTGTACAAGAGTCAAAACACACCTAAAACTGTATTCTGTTTTCTGAAGTTTTTCTGGGTTTCTCACAATCGTTAAAAAACCCGACTTTGGAAAAAAAAAAGCCCGCTCTCCACCTCCAACCTCTTATTCCCTGCACGGATTCAAAAGTCGCAAAACAACAAAATGTGGGCTGAATTTAGAGTGAGCATGTGAAGTGCGTCTATTAGTTACGAATTAAACTGCATTTCCAAAAATCATAGCACAATTAGACCAATTACACTATTTTCAACAAACAACATAGTTTTTTTATATTTCCAATTCTCGTCTGAACCAATCTTTGAATATAAGATGTGATTTTTTTTTACGGAAATCTCAAATAACTGCTGCTCATGACGTCACGCCCCAACAATATCGATAGTCTCAACGATGGATTCAGTATTAGAGCTCTGAATAAATAAAATTATTTTTAATTGTTTAAATGGTTTTAATGTCATTTCTTGTGAAATGGCAGCAGCGTTTGCATAAATGAAATGTTATGTAGATTTTGAAGATAAAAGGTGCAAAAAATAATATTTTAACTTCAAAATTGTATTTAAAAAGAAATGAAAATTGGTATAAAAATACCTGGAATCTGGGGCGCTTTGAAATATAATTATCTGTAGTTTGACAAAATATGGAGATCCTATCACAGCAATTGCTTTAGAAGATAGATTTTTAGATAGGTATTTATTCATCTTTGAGATGTTTTCTCATCGTTTCTGAAATGAAAATTCTGTAACAAAGAAACCATCGATTTTTTTTTTATTTTTGATATTTGAACAACAAAATTTAAACACTTAACTTCGGTTAAAAATTTTGAGATGGCAGAGCTAAAATTGAGGTATGGGTGAAAATGAGTCATTTCTCGAGATTTTTGGAATTTATCAGTCTTCTAAAAATTTGTCAACGTTGTAAAAATTCTGGCTCCTCAGCTCGTTTTGAAACACTTTTAACTCCTATTTAAAAAAAATTGAGATCGCAGATCAAAAATTAAGGCATAAAATACGTTTAGTACATGGTTGATCCACCCTCCTTTTCAGAGGTGATTCGAATATATTTAAAATTATATTGAAGTGCTTTCGAAATTTCCTGCAATTCCTCGTGTAGAAATGCTACATTTAAAATAAACCCGCAAGTCCAATTACTGGCTTCGCAATAAGGGGATATATAATTATATATCCCCTTATTGTATTTTTGATACCTTTATTGTATTGCAGATAGTATAAATAAAATATGCCCATAGATTGTGTTGTGTATCCCCTTATTGTTTTGTTGATAGTATAAATAAAATACGCCCATTGTTGGTATCTACGAACTCCAGGCGAGCACTATAAGTGAATCTAAGTGGACTGTATTAAGTCAAAGTTGAAAACGTAGCAAACTTTATTTACATGATTTTACAGGGTGACGGAAGGCCCGTCTTACACCCCAATGCTTTACAATTCAAGCCTTTTATTAACACTTTACAACAAAGTTGAAAAGTGTTTATGACTTTGTTCTTTCTGTCTGTCTGTCTGTCTGTCTGTCTGTCCGTTAGCACGATAACTGCCGTAAAAATGACTTAATCAAAATGAAATTTTAGTATGTTGTTCAGACGGTCTGTAGGACCTATGGGAATATAAATAAATAATATCACCCAATTAGTTTTGGATTGAACCTGGGTTGAAAAAATGAAATACATTGAACCCAATGGGACCAAATTTTTCAAACATTTTTTAAGCGGATTTAAATTTCACTAATTGCTTCGAAAATTTTAGGTAATATTCAAATTGTTCCATAAAATATATAAAAAAATATTCAGCGAAATATACTCAGTAGTTTTTTAAATAAAAATTAAAATAATAATTACACCTCTTACATGGAGCGATCACGTGACCATGATATGAAACGATCACGTGACCAACTTCAAAATATAATACGGCATCCATCTTGTCTCAAAATCGTCATTTTTAAAGTTCTTTTTAATTCATATTGAGTGTTGTATTCGTCGTAAAACCTCTTTATTTTCGCTTAAATTCTGTGCATCTACATACTGAAACAACGCAATGACAATATATTTGAGCTTAAATGAGTATCCAACTTTGATTATCTCTCTAACGAAGCCTATTTTTCACTTATGTGAAATGTAAACGGCAAAATATGTAGGATGAGTTGTATAGGAATTGCTGTATTTTTTTAATGCAAAAGAATTTAGCTCATGGAGTCTGCATAGCTGATATGAAAGAAATATTCACTGACTTTACCGAGAGAAGGACAATTTTTTGCGATGAAGTTTTAAGCATAGAGTTAAATTACTTATAGCTCCATGGTCTTAATTTTTAAATAAAATATATTATTATAGTATTGTGATGGATGACATGAATGGGAAGTTATTTATGAATGAAATGCTGCTTTTTTAGAGAGAGCCAGGCGTGTTATTTTTTCTATGACGTCATTTGAATGAATTTCAGTTGTTTTCGATGAAGTTTTTAAATATAATAAATTATCGTGGTATTATGATAATTCTAAAATTGTTACCTGAGTAATATATCACATTTTAGAGATGTTTAAACCAGGCAATTTATATTTCAATGCCGTCATTTGAATGAAGTTCATTTTTTTGGATGAATGTTTAAGTTTTCAACTATAATAAATCAATGTATTATTGTGAGAAGTTTTAAAATATTACCGAGGAATGTATTACATTTTAGACATGTTTAAATAAAATTGCATTGAAGTTGGAAAGTGTTTCTTACTCAATGCTTTAAGCATGATTGAACTTTCTTGTTCAGTCTCTGGCGCTTACGCAATGAATACAGCTAGACGCTACGCCCTCTAGCGATGTGCGGGTTATGTAACACTCCTCGCCGATTTAAATTACGTAATTTCAATATAATGCAGACGATAATTATGATTAATTAATAAGTAAGGTTATAAACATGAAGTTATCCACAGTTAAATATACAAGTTAGAATGATGATCAGCATTAATATGACACAAGAAATTGATAATACATGTTACACTATCATTTATATGAATATGCAATAAACAATTATTCAACAGGAATAACACAAACATTTCTGACATTTCTTTTCAAAAATCTGCCGTTAGGCAGGCGCATATTCACTATTCTTACTATTCCGTCTGCACCATGTAAAACCTCAGTAACTCTACCTGTTTTCTATTTTATGCTCGGTAGATTATCCTTCTTAATTAACACTTACGTACCAACTTTTATATTGTCTTTACTAAACTTGCATTTATTACGCTCTTGTAAACTATTTAGATAATAGCGTTTCCACAACTTCCAAATTCTTTGCGTAAACTTAGTTACTTTTTGCCATTTTGCAAGTCTATTTTCATTAATCTCAATAAGTTGAGGCTCAGTAATAGACGTAATAGGTCTACCTATTAAAAAATGACCCGGTGTCAAAATTTCAAAATTGTCAAATTCCGAAGATAAGGGTATAAGGGGTTTTGAATTCAGTACACCTTCCATTTCTGAAATTACTATTAGAAATTCTTCAAGAGTGAAATTTGCGTTACTGATTACGCGCTTTAAGTGAAATTTAAAACTCTTTACCTCGGCCTCCCAGAAGCCAATCAAATTAGAGGATTTTGGGAGTCTAAAATTTCAGTCTATACCTTCACCAGTGAAGTAATTAGCCAAGGTTTCAGCTGGTGATTTTACCAGTTGATGCAATCTTTTTAATTCTGCACTAGCCCCTACAAAATTTTTAGCATTGCCCGTAATTATCTTAGCACATTTGCCTCTTCTACCAAAGAACCATTTTAAACAGGCAATGAAGGACTTTGAAGTTAGATCCATTACAAAGTCCAGGTGTATAGATCTTGTACACAAACAAACAAATATGGAAACACAAAAAATTTGTTGAGCACACCCTTCCTTTGGTTTTTTAATTTTAGGTAAAATGAGTCACAAAAATCTATCCCAGTCACGTTAAAGGGATAAGTAGGTACGACACGTTCCCTTGGCAGATGGCCCATGATTTGATTTGCTAAAACAGGTTTGTTCTTGAAACAAATTACACATTCATGTATTACTTTCCATGTATTACTTTCCTAGATTCCTTCCATTAATTGACCAGAATTTTTGACGAACGTGATACAAAAGTGATTGTAGGACAATATGTAAGCACTTTAAATGAAAATATTTCAAAATAGTTAAAGTAAATGCTCTTTTGCTTGGTAAAACTGTAGGAAACTTTGAATTGACACTTAAATCTGAATGCGACAATCAGCAGCCTATTCTAAATACATGGTTTTCATCTAAAAAAGAGTTTAAAGTACTTAACCTTCTGTTCCCTGGGACAGGATTACCTTTTTCGATCTTCTTTATTTCTTCTGCAAACTCACCTTGTTGGATCAATTTTATCAATAAGATCTCTGCAGCAGCTGTTTCTTCAAGCATGAAATGGACTACCTTTTAGCTTGACTGTCTTTCTTGAATTACTTACAAATCTAAATCCATAGCTCAAAAAACGAAGAATTGTTACATAATTATTACTAACATTATGAATACAATCTAAAATGGATTTTTGATTAGAATTAATTAAAGTTACTAAGGAGTCAGTGTCACAATCTGAATGTTTCTGCAGTTCTTTAGAATACTATTGTCTCCCCATCACTTTTTGGAAGGTCAGCTTGAACTAAAAAGGTAGAGCAGTGCCACTACTTTGCACTTGTTAGGAGAGAAGAAGCACTAACTCCTCTAGTTACTAGACCAGATGGATTGTCCTTGCTAGAGCAATGGGACCAGGAATTTTTGTCTGTTAGCGATTGTATTTCGTTTACACGATTGGCAACAAAGGATTTCCACTTTCTACTTGAACCCCTGATCCAGAATGATGTGATCTGGGAATCTGTCCAAAAGAATGTAGTTGACGGTTTTTTTCTATCTATAATTTTCTTGACTTCACTTGTTAGTCGTGCAGAAAGCAAGGCACAGAGCAAATCCATTCTCGGTAAGGGAACTTTCTTTAGAGGTGCGACTCGAATTTTAGAGGCAACAGGATTCCCAACAACACTGTCCTCGTATTTGACTCGTATTTAAGTAGACTACTGCACCGTAAGCCTTTAAGCTGGTATTACGTATTTCAACGTATCCTTACGTATTTCAACTTCCCAAAAGTTCGAAGAATGAGGAATTACCCTTGTGATCTGAAGCTCAGATAGTTGTGATATTTCTGAATACCAGTGTGTACATTTCTTCTTGATATCGATTTGAAGTTCAGCATCCTATAGAATTTTCCTAAGCCACAATTCCTGAAACAGGCACTTTAATCTAACAGTGGTGTCAAAAATCCGAATGGATTAAATATTCTTCCCGCAGTTTGTAACAGGAAACACTTGGTACACTTTTTCTGGTTTAAGAATTTAAAAAAATTCTTAACCTCCCCTGTAAGGCAATCTTATTGAGGGTTCCACGACATTCCTAGGATTTTATGCGAATTGGTTCCCGAACTGCCAGCTGAATGAAGAGGATGGATGTTGAATCCTTCCTCTTTCTACTTACGCATTAGACATGATTCGTGACTGATCCATTTCCTTAGAGACATTCCAGCAGAATCCATGATCATTTCTACCTTGCGAGAAACTTCAAATGACTTAGTGACGTTGTCCTCGCCTGCTACCATGTCGTCTACGTAAAAACAATTGTCAGAGATTAGTGGTAACTGGATAGGCTTCGCGAAAATATTTGATGTGTTTCTTGATCGTGGCGGCTAGCAAGAATGGTCTAGCATTCACCCCAAAAAGTACTCTGTTGAATCTATATACTTGTACATTCACGACGTCACTCTCAATCAATTTACCATTGGTAAATAGGAATCTAACAGAGTCTCTGCTTTTTTTCAGCTAGGGCAATCTGTAGAAATGCCTTTTCTATGTCAGCTATAAAAACAATTCCGTTTAACCGAAAATAAATTAGTAGTTTGAATATGTTGGGGTGTAAGTTCGTGCCTGACCACAAACAGTCATTAAGAGACAAGTATCCAAGCTCATGTGAACTTGCATCAAAGACGATTCTTGTTTTGGTTGTAAGGCTATCCTTTCTAAAAACTGCTTGATGCGGTAGGTTAAACACTGATTTGTTAACCGGTTTAGTTGTATCTTGCACTTTCTCGATGATTTCCTGATTTGAATATTCTTCTAAAATTTCATGATACTGCGTAAATAAAGCTTTATCACGTTGCAATCGTTTTGTAAGATTTTTAAATGGCTTTTCTGAGACACTCAAGTTATCACTTAACTGCTTCCAGTATTTCTTCCAAGGCAAGGAAACCTCATAACGTCCTTAGTTGAAGCTCACTGAATTTTTGAATATCTCTAAAGCCTTATCATCATCGTTGCATTTAGGATCATATTCTATTCCTATTGACTCAAGTTCCCAAAATTTCCTTAACCCTATCTCCACTTGATCTCGCGCGTAGTAGCAATAGGAATTGCTTAACGTCTCCATATCATTAAATGTTCCCGTGACGATTCACTCGATCTCTAAGTTTTGAAGGATTATCGATTCATTTTTAACTTAATCTGATTGCTCACTAATAACTCATAAAACAGTTCTGCTCATAACAAGACGTCAATTTCCCTGGTTTATGGAAATGGGGATCAGCATAAGTTAAGCTACGCGGGAAATTAATCTTAGCTATATCAAGAGGTTTTTGAAAAAGTTAAATCTGTAACTTTTGGAACTATGAGTAAATCAACATTTCTTTTAAAGTCTCCATTTTCGTTAGAGATTAACGCAGAAACTTTTCTTTTTACTGTCAAAATAGCACCATTCAACCCACATACGGGTGTGTTTATTACTTCATTTTGCAACTCCAATGAATCAGCTACTTCACAACAAATAAAAAATAATTGAGAAAATGCATCTAGAACAACGCGAATTGGAATAATTAAACTATTTTGATCTTGAATATAAATATACTGCAGTGGACAATAATATATATCCGTTTTCAGTGTCCGAATATAAACAATGTTTTCTACTCGTAAAGAAAGTGTCAACGTCGGTTTCACTTTTAATGGCGCTAGTTGTGTCTATAAGCTCCGCTTGTCTGGGAATGTTTAATGACTGTCTGGAAGTTGAAAGATTCGACTTTTGTTTTTCTGTTTTCACAAAGTGATCTATATGAATCAAATAATGATCACGTTTCCCACAAAATTTACATTTTTTTTTCATTTGTGCATTGGGCTACTTTGAGGTTCAAGACAATTATATCATAATTGTTTCCTTTTCATTTCATTAGTTATATCTGGCACAGATAATTCGATGCTTATCCTTACATATTGGTCAGTTAACTTTAGTGTTTGTTTTTATCATTAAGCTTTTATATCTGGGAGAGAATTCAACCTTTGATTTTGTAGCAAATGGAACACGTTCGATGTTTTCCAACACTTGACTTCTTTTTTGCAAAAAATGCATACATTCTTCCCAATCTTGGAATTCTGTTGTTTTTAACGGCATTTCGTATTGTTTACGAGTTTCGCGGTCTAGCCTAGAAGTAATGACGTTAATTAACATTATATCAGTTAATTTGTTCATTTCAAGGTTGAGAAGCTTTAGCTCTCGAATATGTTTCAATATTTTATCAATGAACTTGTGCAATTACTTCACGATTCATGTGTAATTTTCTCTAAATTCAAGATTGCATTCATATGAGTATCTGCAATAAACCGCATATTTCCATATTGTTGCTCCAATGCTTTGAACAGTGATTCAAAAGTATCGCGTGTTATCTGTACTTTGTTCGCTTCTCCTTTAAGCGACGCTTGAAGATACTGGGGTTTTTGTTGCTCATTTAAATATTCATTTGATGCAATTAAACTATTAAACTTATTTTTGAAGTTATCCCAATCTTCATAACTACCCATAAAATTTGGCAATGGTATCTCTGGCAACTTGATTACAGAATTTGACGTATTTACTTTTGCTTCAGATTTGACAGGAACTTTCGAAAGTAAATAGTTTACACGTATCTATAAAATATCAAGTGAGCATTCCAGTTCTTGTAGCTCTTAGAGCGCATCCCCGAGATTCACATCGTCAGGTAAAGTGCAGTATCCCGTTTGTAGTTCTTCTATCGAAGATTTAATAGAACAACATCTTTGTAAATTGATTATCTGAGGCAAACTTTGCATGCTCTCGATCTGAATCGTAACTGGTGAGGAAGCCTTGCACTTTTGTAACTTTTGATTTTAACATACCTCGTGTTCGGTTAGTGCCACGAGGTTCATTTCGATTTATTATCCTCCGGCTCGATGGACCATAAAATGTTGGTATTTACGAACTCCAGGCGAGTACTAGAGGTGAATCTAAGTGGACTGTATTAACTCAAAGCTGAAATCTTCACAAACTTCGAAAACCAGTTTTTTCTCCAGCCGAAATAACAGGCTTTCCTCTTGAAGTCCTAATGTAGGTATTCCGACATTTCACGCCAGCTGTTCGGTTTTCTTTTTTTTTTTTTGTAAGCGGTCTTGAGCGAATAATATACGTTTGTTTACATATTTTATTTTATTTATTTATTCATTTCATTGCTTTAATGTTTCATTTATTTATTTATTTAATTGTATATCTCTATACTTTGACTTGTATATACTTTTAAAATCTGTACGACCTTCTGTCGTAATCAAACATATTTTGCAGCGATATCTACGATCTGGACAACCCAAGTAAAAAGGGTCTCGATATATGCCTTCCTATCTGTGACTGCCTGGTTTGTATATGTGGACTATTTATCTTACCTTCGTCCCATAATTTCTATATTAATTCATTTCACTTATTTTAACTATTTTTTACTATTTTTTTAATGGATGCCGTAACTCCATGGTATCCGAATGTTGTTTACATAATACTGAATCTTACTATATAAACTTTGCTGGGAAAAGGGTCCTACTTATGACTCTGAAACATTTACTTTAATAATTTAATATTTTTTGGAGTGGTTTACTTTTTGTGAAAGAATCCCCCCCCCTTTTTTGTAGTTGAAACTAGCCGAATGCCATTTAATATATATATACAGTCAAACCTGTCTATAACGATACTCTAGGGACCGAGAAAAAATATCGTTATAGACAATTTATCATTATAGACAGGGCTGAACTTGCTACACTCTATAATGGAAGTTATTTAACATGGGTGTGACGTTATTATAATAATATATTTTGAACTTGCATGACTGAATAATACTACAGTATTATGTTGAACTTATATTTTTAATGAATGTATTACAGATTAGGAAAAAAATATAATACATATGTAGTATCTTATGAATCTAAATCATAAGATTCAAATTGTAGTTCGAAAACGTAACACGGCGTATATTTTAACTACATTTCTAATATGCAATTAAAAATGGATAATTATAATGATAAAAATGAAATTGGAGTTATATTTTTCATTCAAAAATCAAGAATACGTCGAAACGGAAATAAAATACGTACTGTACACAATTCGAATCTTTAAATAGGACGAAGGAAAATTTAACGTACGAAGTAATCCGACAATTTCGTTTGCTTAGATTTTGCAGAGAATGCAGCCGTCATACACATATTTTCTAAACCTTCTAGCGAAATCAGATATACATCTAGAACATTTGGTAAAGAAGGAATAAAATTCTGTAATGTTTCGATCATTTTAACAGCATCTTCAGCTGTTGTGTTGGGTTGTGATTCCGTTCCACACTCCTCATCTTCCACTTCCCTAACATCATCATTTTCTTTCAGTTCTACAATTATATCCTCATCGGTGGTCCCACTGAACACTAATAAACCTTCATCCAAATTCAAATTGTCTTCTGGGTTTATTGAAGAGTGCCTATTCGTGAAAACTTTGGATGCATTCAAAGGATTACTTAGGTGCAGCACACATTTTTCTTCTTCAGAAAGATTTTGTTGAGAATTCTCATCGCTGTCAGACTGTTCTTCATCACTACACGGGCTGAAGTTAAAACCAGCCTTCCGCCAACTATTTCGTATGGTAGATGACTGCACATAACTCCAAATGCCAGAGATCATGTCACATGCATGTTTAACATTTATGTCAAAGGGTTTGGTAATCTTGAACAGTAGAGATAACAGTAGAGAGTAGTTTGGTAATCTTGAACAGTAGAGATAACAGTAGAGAGTGGTTTGGTAATCTTTAACAGATCTTAGTCGGTAGATAGAAAATTATTCCCCTTTAGGATGACCTGTCTTTGTGTTAAGTCTGCCATTGTAAAAGTCTTGGTCCGAAGTCCAAAAAGTCTTGGACATAACACAGGGAAAAAAGTTTGAAATACACAAAATTATCGTTGTATACAGGTTCACTCAAAAGGAAATTGTTGTTATAGACAAGTTCGATATACACTAAAACTATAGGAAATCCGCCGGGACCGTGGAAAATATCGTTATAAACAAGTTTATCGTTATAGACAATATCCTTATACACAGGTTTCATTGTATATATATATATATATATATATATAATTATATCTGTCTAAATTTCCTTTTGTACATATTTTGTCACTTTTCATATAAATTTTCCAGCGATACCTTCTGCTTTCTTTGGAATCCACTTCAAGCATCACCCTGAACATTCTAACTTGCCAAACTGGTCGTATTACTTTATTATTTTTTATTATTTTTCTGTTGTTATTATTATATTATTGTTTATTTATTTATTATACCCTATATATTTTATGTATTTGAAGATTTATTTTATTTTATGTGATTGCTATTATTATTTTTGAGATCCCCCCCCCCTTTTATTTTAACTTTACTCACTCTCAATGAATTTATACTTGCCCTGCGAGTTCGCAGGTTCGAACCTTCCTGATTTTCATATAACTTCCAGAGTACTTTCCGCTAGGCACATCAAACTGTCCTATTGTGGAACGTAGCATTTTCTTTTCTTTGAAGTCCTATTGTAGAACGTAGAATTTATTTTTATTTATGTGTTATGATGCATTTCCACATTTTTGTACTTAGCCCAGGGATGAAAAGAGGCAGGTGTAATGTTACTTGAAATGTGTATAATGGTTTTGTAGTATATAGCGATGCCTCTGCACAAGTAAAATGGGACTTGGTGCCGCCTTGGTTTGTATGCGCATTTGACATGGGTTGTAAATATTCGAAGAATTATTTGTAACAAAATATCATAGTTAGAGCTACAAAATTATAGACCCTGTCTGGTGTGGCTCTTTTCGTGGCTCCGACCTGGGACCACCTGGTCTGTAGAAAACCCTCCGGTCCTTGACTTTTAGTGGAACGCATATAAAGTGAGCGTCTCCTCGCAGACCAATAGTGTGAGGCGAAATTGAACCGCTTGTTTTATTGCTCTTTGGAAACATCGAATGGGAAGCGGGGGACTTCCGCCCTAAAATTTCGTTCCCTTCGTTTCAAAATTTCTGGAGGAACTTTGAAAAAATCTGAAATTCAGATACCTTTCTGATCTCTAGAGAATAGCTCTCCAAGTGCGTGGCAATTGTTCTTGTGAAGCCCGATCCGGTATGCATTTTGATGCATCTTCAGGCACGGTATCCGCGGCCCCTATCTAGGGCGGCCAATGCATAAAGCAAGGAACCGACGTCGTGCATCCGGTTGTGCGAAAAAGCACACACAGGCGTAGCTCGTGGTCAGAGACGACCATTTCACAAGCTTATTTATGGCAGCTCGTAGCCAAAAACGAGCCAGAGCCGAATCAGAGCGAGCGTGCATTCTTCGGGCGGTGGCGAACATCGAAGCAGTGAGAAAGTAGCCACTTTTGTTTCGCAGTGCAACACAACTCTGACTCCTAGACTGAGTAGTGTGGGACCCCTTTGCACCCTTAACTACATCCAAGCCGTAGCAAGTGTGCATTGCAAGTACGATAGTGACAGCGCAACGTATATCTCCTTCACAAAGAGTGTACGCGGACGGAGTCTTTGGGGGGGGGCGATCCTGGGCCCCCATGCAATGCACGACACACGTCAGCTGGATAACCTCTACTGTAATCTGTGCGATCCGTAGGAGACGACTTTACTTAGGCGGGAAACGACCTTCCGGCAGCGGCCTGTACGCATGTTCATTGGAATAGCTGGAACAAATCCGACGTTAGGAGGAGGAGAGTGAAGTGGACTCTGTGCCCATCTCCGGGACAATACCTCTTTGAAACATCGTTCTCTGTCGTCGCCCCAACCGGTGTGATCCTACTGACGGTGATCGCTTGATTCTATTACTGGACTGAAATCCAGAGCAATGAATTGCCACCCATTTCATAGTACAGAGCCATTATTACCAGCAGTCACCTGCAGTGTCATATTCTTCTGTATAAGGTATTGTGGTTCATCTTTGATTTTAAATGTTTTATATATAAGTGCTACTCTGATTTGGTGTAATCTCCAGTGTTAATGTGAACTTTAAACTTTAAGGGATATTTGCCCATTGAACAAATTGTGAATCTAATTAAATGCACATTTTTGGAAATTTTGAAAAATATAAATTAATTAAAAAACGTACACCTTGAGGTCAAGCTGAGTCCAGGCGAGCACTATAGGTGAATCTAAGTGGACTGTATTAACTCAAAGCTGAAATCTTAACAAACTTTATTTACATCATTTTACAGAGTGATGGAAGGCTCGTCTTACATCACAATGCTTTACAATTCAAGCCTTTTATTCAGTTTCTGGCGCTTGCGCAGTGAATGCAGCTAGTCTCTACGCCCTCTAGCGATGTGCGAGTTACGTAACACCCATATACTGTATATCCCGTTATTGTATTGTTGATAGTATAAACACACTCACGGACTCTGAAAGTTGCGCATCAAGAAGAAAACATGGTACAACCGCGAAATGATGTAAATAGTTAGAGAGCGGACTGCTATGGAAATGATGCCAGTCTGCTGTGATTGTGCATGAACGCACACACGTGAGTGGCGCTTCAAGCATGAACCAGCGTATTTACAAACTTGCGTGTTGTCGATGTTCGATCATTGCGTGGAGCTTCTGCCGACGCAAGAATGAGTACAAAGTGAAAACAAGAAAGATCAATCATGCTTAAAGCATTGATTATGAAACACTTTCCAACTTCAATGCAATTTTATTTAAACAAGTCTAAAATACAATACATTCCTCAGTAATATTTTGAAACTTATCACAATACTGCATTAATTTATTATATTTGAAAACTTAAATCTTCATCGAAAAAAATGAACTTCATTCAAATGACGGCATTGAAATATAAATTGCCTGGTTTAAACATCTCTAAAATGTTATACATTCCTCGGTAATAGTTTTAGAGTTATCATAAAACTACGATAATTTATTATATTTGAAAACTTCATCGAAAATAACTGAAATTAATTCAAATGACGTCATAGAAAAAATAACACGCCTGGATCTCTTTATGAAAACAGGAATTCATTCATAACTTTCTCCCATTCATTTCATTCATCACAATACTATAATAATTTATTTTATTTAAACATTTTATTTAAGACCATGGAGCTACAAAAAATTAAACTCTATGCTTGAAACTTCATCGAAAAAAAACGTCCTTCTCTTTATGAAATCAATTAGTATTTTATTCATATCAGCCATGCAGACTCCATGGACTAAATTATTTTGTGTTAAAAAAATACAGAAATTCTAATACAACTCATTCTATATATTTTGCTGTTTCCATTTTACATAGGTAAAAATTGACTTAGTTGTAGAAATAATCAAATTTTGATGAGCATTTAAACTCAAGTATATTGTCATTGCGTTGTTTCAGTATGTAGATGCACAGAATTTAAACAAAAATAAAGTAGTTTTAGGACGGATACAACACTCAATATGAATTAAAAAGAACTTTAAAAAATCACGATTTTGAAACAAGACGGATGCCATATATCATTTTTAAGTGGGTCATGTTATCGTTTCATATCATGGTCACGTGATCGTTTCATATAAGAGGTGTAATTATTATTTAAATTTTTATTTAAAAAACTGCTGAATATATTTCGCTGAATTTTTTTTTATATATTTTATGGAACAATTTGAATATTACCTAAAATTTTCGAAGCAATTTGTGAATTTTAAATCCGCTTAAAAAATGTTTGAAAAATTAGGTCCCATATAGGGCTCAATGTATTTCTTTTTTTCGACCCGGGTTAAATCCAAAACTAATTGGGTGATATTATTAATTTATATTCCCATAGGTTCTACAGACCGTCTGAACAACATACTAAAATTTAATTTTGATTAAGTCATTTTTACGGCAGTTATCGTGCTAACGGACAGACAGACAGACAGACAGACAGACAGACAGAATGAACAAAGTCATAAACAATTTTCCACTTTGTTGTAAAGTGTTAATAATGGTGAGTAGATGCCAGAAACGTCGATTTTCGCAATTTACGAACTTCGAAATAGGCCTCATCATCGGGCTGAAAACAGCAGAGTGGTTAATGCGCCCAATAGCCCGTCACGTGGATCGTTCGGACTATACCGTCCGACGGTGTTGGGAGCAATAGTCACGGGACGCCACCCAGACACGGAGGACCGGCTCTGGACGGAACAGGCATTCCATGAGTGGTGAGGAGCGAATGATCGTGCAACAGGCACGTATAGAGCCCACGGCGACCCGAACCGTGATATAGGCACACGTAACGGCTTCTGTGTGCCCAAGAACCATATCTAGACGCCTGAAGGAAGCGAGTCTACGATCTCAGCGTCCCTTACGTGTGCTGCCGTTAACACTGGAACATCGGCGACTACGATTGGATTTGTGCCGGGCCAGAGCAACGTGGAACGCCACAAATTGGCGATGTGTGGTGTTTAGCGATGAGTGCCGTTTCGTTTTTGGGATCAGCGTATCCGGGGGTCCCATGCAGGACGCCATAATTCCAGCCTCGTTATTGGGCGTCGTACCAGCCCCACTGCAGGTATCATGGGCTGGAGAGCTATAGCTTACGACAGCCAATCTGCTCTGGTACTGGTACCTGGAACATTGACGGGCCAGCGGTACGTGGATGAGATTCTGCGGCCCCATGTGCTCCCTTTCGTTGCTGGGATTCCAGGTATGCAATTCCATCAGGATAATGCCCGGCCGCACACGGCTCGGGTCGCCCAGGCCTGCGTGAATCATGTCAGACAATTTCATGACCTGCCCGTTCCCCCGACCTGTCCCCTATCGAGCATGTGTGGGACTATTTGAAACTCCAGCTGCCTCGTTGCCGTAATCTTCGGAATTTGGAACGTAACGCTCTACGGGTGTGTACTCTTCTGCCGCAGGGCAACATGAGGCGTCTGTTCGACACCATGCCGGACCGTATTGCTGCTTGCATCACAGCACGAGGTGGTGCGACGCGCTATTGAGGTTGACCGGACTGTGTACCACAGCTCCCTCTGTACGTGTTCTGCTGCGCTGTTTTTGTGATCATGTATATCAGTCCTCTGTATCCTCCCATCAATAAAAATTTCAGGCTCATCCTACGCTCACTTCTTGGTACGCAACTTTCAATGCCCGTGACTGTAATATATTTCTTATATTATTACTTTCTCATAAATATTCGCATTTAATGATTTACTGCGAATCAATACCTTGATGTTTAATGTACTAAACGTTTATATTTAAACTCGTTTTCAATGATACAACAGCAGATCTATTATTTCAAGATAAACAACCCAAATAAATCCTATAATCGATTTTAAAATAACAAAACATAAAAGTTATTATTTCAATAAACACCGAATTAATAGAGTCAATTTTAATTTCAGCCAGTGTTTTGATTATAAAGCGTCGGTAAAATTTATTCAATAAAAGCTTTTTGAGATTCCTTTCAACTTCCGGGCACTAATTTATTTCAAGTTATGTTGAATATCAATATTTACTTATTAATTATTAATTTATATTCCCATAGGTTCTACAGACCGTCTGAACAACATACTAAAATTTAATTTTGATTAAGTCATTTTTACGGCAGTTATCGTGCTAACGGACAGACAGACAGACAGACAGACAGACAGACAGAATGAACAAAGTCATAAACAATTTTCCACTTTGTTGTAAAGTGTTAATAATGGTGAGTAGATGCCAGAAACGTCGATTTTCGCAATTTACGAACTTCGAAATAGGCCTCATCATCGGGCTGAAAACAGCAGAGTGGTTAATGCGCCCAATAGCCCGTCACGTGGATCGTTCGGACTATACCGTCCGACGGTGTTGGGAGCAATAGTCACGGGACGCCACCCAGACACGGAGGACCGGCTCTGGACGGAACAGGCATTCCATGAGTAGTGAGGAGCGAATGATCGTGCAACAGGCACGTATAGAGCCCACGGCGACCCGAACCGTGATATAGGCACACGTAACGGCTTCTGTGTGCCCAAGAACCATATCTAGACGCCTGAAGGAAGCGAGTCTACGATCTCAGCGTCCCTTACGTGTGCTGCCGTTAACACGGGAACATCGGCGACTACGATTGGATTTGTGCCGGGCCAGAGCAACGTGGAACGCCACAAATTGGCGATGTGTGGTGTTTAGCGATGAGTGCCGTTTCGTTTTTGGGATCAGCGTATCCGGGGGACCCATGCAGGACGCCATAATTCCAACCTCGTTATTGGGCGTCGTACCAGCCCCACTGCAGGTATCATGGGCTGGAGAGCTATAGCTTACGACAGCCAATCTGCTCTGGTACTGGTACCTGGAACATTGACGGGCCAGCGGTACGTGGATGAGATTCTGCGGCCCCATGTGCTCCCTTTCGTTACTGGGATTCCAGGTATGCAATTCCATCAGGATAATGCCCGGCCGCACACGGCTCGGGTCGCCCAGGCCTGCGTGAATCATGTCAGACAATTTCATGACCTGCCCGTTCCCCCGACCTGTCCCCTATCGAGCATGTGTGGGACTATTTGAAACTCCAGCTGCCTCGTTGCCGTAATCTTCGGAATTTGGAACGTAACGCTCTACGGGTGTGTACTCTTCTGCCGCAGGGCAACATGAGGCGTCTGTTCGACACCATGCCGGACCGTATTGCTGCTTGCATCACAGCACGAGGTGGTGCGACGCGCTATTGAGGTTGACCGGACTGTGTATCACAGCTCCCTCTGTACGTGTTCTGCTGCGCTGTTTTTGTGATCATGTATATCAGTCCTCTGTATCCTCCCATCAATAAAAATTTCAGGCTCATCCTACGCTCACTTCTTGGTGCGCAACTTTCAATGCCCGTGACTGTAATATATTTCTTATATTATTACTTTCTCATAAATATTCGCATTTAATGATTTACTGCGAATCAATACCTTGATGTTTAATGTACTAAACGTTTATATTTAAACTCGTTTTCAATGATACAACAGCAGATCTATTATTTCAAGATAAACAACCCAAATAAATCCTATAATCGATTTTAAAATAACAAAACATAAAAGTTATTATTTCAATAAACACCGAATTAATAGAGTCAATTTTAATTTCAGCCAGTGTTTTGATTATAAAGCGTCGGTAAAATTTATTCAATAAAATCTTTTTGAGATTCCTTTCAACTTCCGGGCACTAATTTATTTCAAGTTATGTTGAATATCAATATTTACTTAACAGTCACAGGGTGAATCCTTAATAAAGTACTTTAATTAGTAGTCATTTATATGTGCTTCGTAAGTGAATAATCGCTCCCCGTCTGATTTTCATTTTCGAAATTTCTGGAACTGAAGATTAAATTCACATATTTAATTGACAGCTTCGAAAGTCCGAAAAAAACTGCTGAATTGATAATCAGTGAACATTAAAGATTTATGTTATGAGATTAAGTAGGCATTTTTTCTCAGCTATTTCGTGTTGAACTTTCTTAATTTATTTCTTAAAATGAAAAGCAATTAAGAATATTTTAACAGAAAAATTTTAAATATCATAATTTTTAATGTATTTTTAAAAAAGTGTCGGATTTCCGAATATATAACATATTTAGGAATCAATAGAGTCCTGATATTAGGCAATTTCAAAAATCGTTTTAAAAGTGTCAGATGTTATTATTACAAAGAGGCTGTGTAACTAGAGTTCACGCAGGGCCGTAGCCAAAGACGAAATTGAAGAAGAGCTAGAGGGAAATTCAAGGGAGCCCAACAGTCTTAAAAGAGGAGCTCACCAAAACCACAATCATTAGCATTTATAAACCATATTAGTTACTATTATATAATTGAATTAATATAAATTATTCATAAATAATTGCATATCTATACCAAAAGCTGATTATTAATATCCATATAGCTACTATACACCAATAATAATATATTATAATTACAATTGATTTTAATGTAAGCATTAACTAGTAATAAAGCTGTTAATAATTTGTAGAAATATTCTGAAAATTTATTACAAGTTAATGCTAAATACTAACTATTACCTGTTTTGCAGATGATTTGGTATAACAATGAACCTCCCAATAATACAAAATTATCCTAACTAATATTGTCATAATTTTTAAATATTTTTAAATTAAATATGTAAATAAACTGATCATTAGTATAATCATAAATTCGGCTAAATTAAAAAAAATCATTAAAACGAAGTAATATATAAAATAAATCTCAAAGAAATATTTTATGCAAAATTCGATTGACATTATGTATGAAATTGCGTATCACTACTAAATATTCAATATTTTTATCAGAGGGTTGAGTATACCTTTTGGGGGTGAGCGTAACCCCATCATGCTCCTGCCTTGTTACGGCCCTGAGTCCACATAGTTCCATATATATACTCATGCACACAGATATCATCAACAAAACCGTCAATTAGAGGTCATTTAGATGTTAAGAGATTCTCAAAGATGTAAATGCATCGAATTTATCTAATGTAAATTCATCTAACCTATGTGTGAAGTGCAACTTGGATGGAAAAATGTATGTATAACTGATTGGTCTAACAGTTGAACACTATTTTTAACATATTAGCACGTTTTTATTCTCTTTCAATTAGAATCAAAACTTCTTGAATTGTGTGTGTGTAAGTCTGTATCTTTGTATGTATCTATGCACATATGTATCAACGTATGTATGTGTATATTGGTTAGTATGCGAACAGGATAACTCAAGGACGAATTACGATATCAAAACGCAATTGTCAAAATATGCAAATATTGTAACACCACTGTTTTTAAATGCGATTAAACATTCGAAAGCCCCCCCCCAGATTATTGAGCGTTTTCAAAAACATTATAAACGAGAAATATCAATCATGCATAAAGCATTGATTATGAAACACTTTCTAACAGAAATGCAACTTTATTTAAACATCTTTAAAGTCATAAACATCTTAAACATCTATCAATTACATTAAGCGCATATATATTATAAATCATCACAGTACTACAATCATTTATTATACAGAGTGTTTCAAAATGGTTGATCCGATTTCAAATGGCTGTGATTTTGTAACGATTTATCGTGTATTAAATTAATATATATCACGTGAAAGAAGAAATTTCAGAGTGTTATAATGCCATGTTCTGTTATGTTTGTGGCTTTGCAATAGACAATAAATAGTTGTTTTCGAAAATGTCGATTGTGCAGCAGAAAGTTTTTGCATGTTGCAGTTTTCGAAATATAAATCGTCAATTACCGTTCAACGTCAGTTCCGTAGACTTCACATAATTGAACGGCCATGTGTTAGGAGCATTCGTAGGTGGTATCAGCAATTCGAACAAACAGGAAGTGTGCGCAAAGGCAAAAGCACAGGACGTTCAAGTCTATCTGAAGAAAATGTGGAAAAGATCAGAGAATTCTTCTAAAGTAGCTTAACGAAGTCAATAAGGCGCGCCAGTCTAGAACTAGGAATTTCTGCATAGACTGTTTAGCATACTTTGAAGCAAAAATTGTTTATGAAGCCATACAAGTTCCAGTTCCTGCAAGCTATGACGCCAGACGATAAGCTAAAATGCCTAAACTTTTGCTATTTCATTCAAGAGATTATGAAGGATGAGGACATTTTTGCTTGATTGGCCTTCAGTGATGAAGCGAAGCGACTTTTTATGTACGTGGCAAAGTCAACCATCACAATCTTAGAATATGGGGCACTGAAAATCTGCATACATTAATTGAACATATGTGCGATTCACCTAAAGTTGACGTTTTCTGTGCCATGTCTCGAACAAAGATATATGGGCCTTTCTATTTTTCCGAAAGCACAGTAACTGGGGACACATATCTGGATATGCTACAGATCTGGTTATTGCCGCAATTGAACGAAGATTCAACTGATTACATTTTCAAACAAGACGGCAAGCTGCCTCACTTGAATTTGAACGTTCGTTTTCACCTTAACAAAGTTCTTCCTCATCGTTGATTGGTCGTAGTGGACCTACAGATTTGGCATTACCAAGCTGGCCTCCCAGATCCCTGAGTCTGAAGCCGATTGATTTTTTCTTTTGGGGATAAATAAAGAATACTGTGTTCGTGCAACCTTCACTCACAAACCTGCATGATCTCAAAAACCGCAATTCTGCAGTTGTGGAAAGATAACACAGGATATGCTGGACCAAGTTTGGTTACAATTTGATTATCACCTTGAAGAAGCAATGTTCGTGCAACTGAAGGAGGTCACATCGAACACTTGTAGATAAAACTTAGATATTTTCCCTTTAATTTCATGTATAACTTTTCAATGTAAGTTTATAAGTTTCAAAGTTAAAGCCATTTGAAATCGGGTCAATCATTTTGAAAAACCCTGTATTTGAAAACATAAAACTTCATCGAAAACATGAACTTCATTAAAATGACGTTATCGAAATATAAATCGTCTGGCTCTCTAGATAAAAGCGGTGAATATTTCAGTGATACACTTTTATTCCAGACTCCAATGATTTTCGAAAAAAAAATCAGCAATTCTTATACAACTCAACTTACAATCACTTGTTTACATTCTGCATCCATTAAAATTAGCCTTCGTTGTAGAAATAACCAAAGTTTGATGATAATTTAAACTCAAAAATATTGTAATTGTGTTGGCACAGAATACAGATGCACAGAAAATCCGCAAAAATAAAACTGTTTTAGGTAGGATGCACACACTAAATATAAATTTAAAAGGGCTTTAAAAATCACGATTTTTCTGTAGGAAAAATAGGTGGATGCCATATTTTAGTTTGAAGTGGGTCAAGTGATCTCTCCATATTATATGGGTGTAATTATTATTTTAATTTTTATTTAAATTATTAATTTAATTTTTATTAACTACCAAATATAATTTGCAGATTTTTTTTATAATTTTAATGGGATTATTTGAATATTTCCTAAAATTCTCGAAGCAATTTGTGAATGCTTATTTCGCTTAAAAAATGTTTGAATAATTAGGTCCCATATTGTTCCATTTATTCTACTTCTTCAACCCGTGTTCAATCCAAAACTAATTGGGTGATATTATTCATTTACATTTAAATATGTCACACAGATCGTCTCAACAACATACTAACATTTCATTTAAGTCATTTTATTATACTAACATTTATACTAAGATTTCATTAAAGTCATTTTTACTGCAGTTTTCGTGCGAACGAACAGACAGACAGAATGAACAAAGTCATAAGCACTTTCGAACTACGTTATAAAGTGTTAAAAATGATAGTCAAGAATATTAAACCATTATAAAATTTTGTATTCTTTATTTGTAAATAATGAATAAAGTTTATGTCATAACTCACATACACCACTTTGGTGAAAATACGCGTTTTTCAATTAAATTAATCAAACATTTTACATAAAATAAAAATTATTTACGTATTATAAAGCATTTTTTACTTACGCACTAATTTTTTGTTAAATAAATTAACGCCAATTGAGAAAGAAAATTCCATTTACGAAAACATACACGTTTTGTATGAGTTTTGTATTTTAGAATATATAGACTCACCAAATTTCATTTATTTCACAAGACTTAAATGTCAACGGCGTTTTGATGTGTGATTCGCAACCGTGCATATAATTATAAGTGGGTTTACTTAACCCAACAGAAGAAAAATACCGAATCTCAATTTCTGATGTGGTAACGGGGCGTATACAGGATTTTTTTTCTAGGACGGTGCTAACCGCGATTGCATTCAAAATTTGAAGATTACTATCAACCATACATTTTTAGAGTTTCGAAATTGAAAGACCAGAATCCTGTTTGCAAATACCTCTATTAGTCTGTAATACCCCCCTCATATTTTAATTATAGCCTTGTAAAAAACATTGCTCAGAGACTTAATCAATACTAGTCGTACTAGATTCACTTTCAGACCTCTGACTCCTTCGCACTAACCTACAGGGTTCATTTTTTCGGAAACCATTGTAAAGAACCTTGCTGCCCCAAACGGGAATTTAACCCTGGTTCTCCGAACTAGACGGCTGTCGCTGTACTGTTGAGCTACTGTGACGAGATTAAAAGCTCTTTTATTCGAATTGGATTCTGCAACCTGTTCATTGATCGATTTTGAAATTGGCAGGCAAATGTAGATTTAGGCGTTCAATAACAACAAACTGATAAAAATTCGTACGTTTAAATTCCGGGAGGAGAGGTAAAAATCGATCAAAAAGTACATATGAAAAATAGAGTAGAATAATAAGGAACTGTGCATATGAAAATTTAGAGAACATACCACATTTTTCTTTTTTGTATTTCAGAAAAAGCATTTTTCTTATTTTTTTTTACTCATATTGCATACTCATTATTGCATACTCATTATTTATATCACATTTTTTGTGATTCTATTATTTTAACATTGCAAAAATTTATGGATTTTGTAAAGATCGTATTCACACTCCAATATTTCTATTAAAGTTTACTTGCAATGTTAGTTTAAATTTTTCTGTAAGGAAGGCTTTCCAATTAAATTAACAGTTTTCCAGGGGGGGTGCTTTGTCTCCCTCTGACCCCCTATATACGCCTATACGTGGTAATTTAATTTCGAATAATATTATTGTATTGCCTTATTTATTTACACGCACATTTGGTGAAATTGCGTTCGGTGGCAACTATTGTTTGGGAAGACAAAGTCTATATATTTTCTAAATTTTATTTTGTTTTATAATTATACTTTTAAAAAATAAAAAAAATTATAAATAAAAATACATTTTTAAACAATAAAATAAAAATAAATTAAATTCAGAAAATGTATAAACCTTCTCTCTCTGTATATATATATATATATATATATATATATATATATAATAAAAATTGAAAGCTTTTAATCGAAAATTATGCATAAACTACTGTATGTACAAAAAAACCCATCTCTAGCATATCTGTTACAAATGAGTAACTATAGACCAATACTAAGGATAAAGATAGAGGGTACCATATCACTACAATGGAAAGGGAGATGAGAAGAATATTAGGATACAAAATTCTCAATTAAAAGTATATAATTATAAATAAAAATAAAAAGAAAACATGGCAAAAATGAGAAAAGGCAATAATAATTAGCTCATAACAATCAATTGAAACTACACAAAAAATGGCGGTTAGTTCGAAATTTTATTCTCATTAGGACAGCCATACAATTCGAATTAAAACCGATAGAATAGCCAGTTTCTGACAATGGCGATAGTATTTAACTACAGACACCATTGGGACTGTCTACTGGCTAGTGGAAGGAGAAAAATAAATACGATGATATATTATATATATATATATATATATATATATATATATATATATATATATATATATATATATATATATATATATATATATATATATAAGACAGATATAAAAAGTTCTTATCTTTTAATTTATTTGAATTCATAATGGAAGATGATATAAAAATAACAAAACTATATTTTATCTTGCATGAAGAATCGTTTACGCTTCAGAAAGAAATGCAAATCAATAAATCACGTTTCAGTGTAAACATACCGTCGTGTTTATTTTAGAACTTCAAAATGAAACATAGATTTCACCCGAGTTTTTCAATAAGAAAATGTCATATTCTGAATCCAATATGTTTTCACGTACGAATCACGTTCGAAGCATTTACTTTTATTGACGTACATGAACTTCGCTACACCTCCTTGAAGAGTCGAAAATAAACATGTCTTTACGGAACAAATGTGAAGAAGATGGACAGCTCATTTTTTATTCGATAAATCGCATTTGAATCTATTGTTGAACTTGGAAATATTTCAGAAGACGCGGAATTCACAGCTCTTACAAAATATCTTAGAAAAAATTTGCAAGATGAAAACCAAAAAAATATGTGTTTCATTTCCTTTCTATTATTTTCAAATGTTTTCCTGTAATGCAAAATATATAGTTAGAAACCTAATAAATTAAATATATAGTTAGAAACCTAATAAATAAATTAAATTTTGTAATTATATTTTCTTTCAATGTTATTTACATGAGAGCGACTTTTATATGTACAATAAATACCTACAAAAGTCAAAATAATAAAAACTTTTAATTTTATGTTTTAAATTAAAATTACCCAAATTTCATTAAAAATTCTTATATTAGACCCAGAAAGAACTTGAAAGTCATTCAATTTTAGTTAAACTGCGTATGGAATGATGCACTGAATGATGCAAAGTAAAACTTGAACGTAATTCACTTTCACTGAAAGTGCATATAGTAACCTCTTACTGTAAAAGGGACATTTTAGAATTTTAGATAGGCTGTTGGCGAGCACCCGTGAAACACAAATTTATATTTTAGCTCTTCTAGTTAAGGAATTTCAATTCATCAAAATTCATAAAGAATATTTTTATTAATTTGAAAATTTACATAATGAAGATATAGTACAGTGCTCCTTATTTTACTGAATTCTTCTTTTAAACGGACATATACTGATACTTTCGAAAATTCCTTAATGACATACTTTTATATTAACTTTCCAATACACAGAGGGTGGGCCACAAAAGCGTTTATTCAGAAGCATGTGCACCGCTCAGCGGATCAATGGTCTATTACAATGGCACAACGGGCGTGGGACAGACGTATGTGCGGCCACATAACCGGCAAATGTTTGTTTAGCCACTTATTTAGGGCTTTTAGGCCCACGCAGTTGACTATATTTTTAATCTTAGCCGGCGTAACATTAAATCGCTGTTTGGTTTTCGATTTTCTGTATGTTCCCGTATAATTTTAATCAAAGGTTTTCAACTTAAATCCAGGGCAATTCCGTCTATTTGGTGCTAACTATGGCTCGGCAACTAACTTTAAGAAATTTCTGAATGAGCTAGAATGCTGAAAATCGCTTGTTGAATATATAAGCCCCAGCTATTTTCCGTAAAATTCTAAAATCCCCATATTTTTCATACGGACGGTTTTATGATTCATTGTTTAAGGATGTATGTCCGGAGGTTCTGAGTAACCTTCAAATGAGCTAGAAGTATGAAAATTGATACACATATGGCTCATGTACTGAAATCATTGAAAACAAAATCGAAACCCAGTACATTCCTTCATAGGTTAGGAGACGTTTTAGTTCTTTTCTGAATTATCAAGCGAGAAAGCCAAAAATTGCGACACATATAGCTCAGGTATTGAAACTACTTATAAAAATTATAACATCCGCTGTTCATAATAAGGTGGTGTTAGCGATCTATTAGGCTCATATTGTATTACGTATCTATCTGGTCAATTTTAAGCACTTTACCAATTTGCTCATATCTCAACCACTAATTATACTAGAGCTTAGGTTTAAAGACTAATATTCTTAGCTACTAAAAGCAAATATCAGCAGTAATAGTCAGGTTACATTAGCAAGACAAGCATATTTAAGGCATATAACACCTACACAAAAGGCGTTGCACAGACGTATGCTCCACCGACCAAAGATCAAAAGCGTGTTTATGCATTTACTTTTGGGATTAAGAGATTGCAGCATATTTCTTTCAGTGTATATGATACATTTGTTCGTTTGTTGAATATCCAGTATATATAATGGCCCATTTCTAGTTCAACCTTGCGAATAACGCATATTTGCTGATAGTCTGTATATTACTGTAATAAATCTGGCATTATGCATTTATTTTACTTGAATTTCAAATTGTAATAACTAATGGTTAATAAAGAAGTGATGTCGACACTGGTCATATTGAACAAACATGAATGCAACGAAAAGAGAAATATCCCCGCCGCTATCCATATCGCTGACATATATTATGACTTATTCCTAATTAAACCGTGCAAAAAACTTATATTTTCTGATAGTCTGTATATAATTGCAATAAAGATGTCATTATTTATTTATTTTAATTGAATTTCAAATTATAATAACTAATGGTTATTAAATAAGTGATATCGACACTGGCATTAATGCAACAAACATTAATGCAACGAAAAGAGATAGAGATATATTCCCCGCTGTAATCCATATCGTTGAAATATTCATTTAAAACACTTTTGCAGAATATATAATTAAAGCATCTTTTCTGAACATAAAAGTGATATTTAAATTCAAATGTGGGGCATTATCGCAGGCAGTTTGCATATTTTCTCGCTTAAAGAACTTTTAAACATCCTGATGAAATCCTATTTAGAATGCATTTGATTACTTTGCTTTCGTGGTTGCAGAAGCTGTCAGTTATGTAATTAAATTTGTTAATTCAGTGTATGGAATATGATAATTTCAATACTAATGATTGTTACGTTTAATAACGTTTTCGTAAGCCCATCATTGGTCGGGGTAAAGTTGCAAAAGATTTTCTCCCATTTGCCACCCATTCTTACTTCCTATTGTAAAATAATTTTCTTACTGCAGCATTTGCGCTCCTAATATTCGCAAACACTTGCGTCTTACACTTCTCTCATTCAATATTACTATTTCTTATACGAATCCCTATTGGAAAACATATATACCATTCCATCCTCTAATACAGCACAATTAACTTACGCTCCTATATACTTTCGAACAAAACACAGCTTTCCCAACTACCAGGGAATACTCACTATATTTTTATTAATTAATATTGAATTAATAATTTCCTCAAATTGACAGTGATTATCAAAAAATTACATTTAATTTATCTTGTAGATTTTCTGGGTTATTGACTTTTCGACAAAATAAAAACATTTTTGTTGATTTGTCGATGCCTTGTCTCTTTTGCGATATTTTCCAAAAATAGTAGAGTTATATCTGGAATCGCCAAATTTGTTGCTATGCGTTTGAAAGGCAATTTTTCAATCTTTATTATGGTGTTAAGGTGGAATCTAAGATAGTATTTTGGATCTCTAAAAAACAGATAAGAAATTCAAGGAACCGATACAAAAATTGTGTTACTACATAAAATAACTAAAACTTTAATTCATAATTTAAAATTAAGAACTGTAAGGTTAACTCACTTGGGTCCTGAAGTTGTAAGTGTACCAAATTTGAATGACGTAAGACGGTTAGATGCCCTGCTGTAGACCACACACACATACCGGCAAACACACATCTTCCTTTACGTACAATATATATACATATATATATATATATATATATATATATATATATATATATATATGGATAGTAAATTCAAATTAAACATCGTGCAATAAGAAAATATATATACAGTTTGTAAGAATATGAACAATTTACAATTTGAATGGAACTCAATAAATCCATATAGCTGAACACAGATAATGAACTCCAAATTCACTAGACTCACTCCCTCTCTCCACTTTAAACCACGATACAGCAATTGTGATGCCAATAAATGTACATCTTAAATTGACTTAACAGTTTCTATCGGGGTGGTGATACCTGAAATTGGAAAAAGAAGAATGTGGCGACCTTTTGATGCGTAAAATCGTTGAATGATCTATGCATCTAATAAATAACGTACCTTTTATTTTAGCAGTAATAGTTTTTAATTGAATAAAAAATATGTGATCATAGCAAATTTTAAATATACGTATGTGCATTTAAAGGGGATACTCCCATGGCAGATAACAGTACCCATGGACGGGTTTTGCGCTGAATATGTGCTCACTAGCAATACAAATGTGGAATAACCGTTAGCAACAATGGCAGCACGAACATTTATATGTGCTTATACTAAGATTGTTGTAAAATATTTATAGTTCAACTGAATCTGGTATGTATTTCTGCTATGCATTTAGTATGATTTTAAATTATGCTAAATGCTACACCGGGTGTTCAACAAAGATAGTCCAAAATAATATTAAATAAGTGGTTAGTCTTAGAAGTGACGTAAAATATGAAAAAATATTTAGAAAACACAAGACATTTTTACTATAATAATTGTATTAAAAAATAAATGGTAGCAGATTCGAAAAATTTAATGAGCACTTTTGATACTGTAAATTGTTGCATTATTGTGCTAAATAGACTGTAATTAGTAAAATATGCATTGTCTGCATAAGCATCGAATCAAACTTCCATATTGTCTGAAACGACAAAACTTCAGTTTTTATGTTTTAAATGGATTTGTAGATGTCCACCATATTTTATTTCGGAAGAACTATTTGCACGTGCACTTCATATAAAGTTGAATAAGTCAGAAATTTTAACTATCGATATCTCAGCGGCTATGTCATCAAAAGATACTGGTTAAATTTCTTTTGCCCTACAAGTTAGCATTTTTTATTAGAGGACGTAAATGAAAAGTAATTCTGCATTGTATTATAAAATAATCAATTCCAGTGGGTAAAAGTATCATAGATAAATTATCCTCTGTTGACTGATTATTTTTAATATTTCTCTTAATTTCTATGACCGATGGTTGATTTTAAATATTCCTTCGGACACACTTCATGAAACACTCGATATAAACGTGGTTTCATTTTATATAATTTATTTTGGTAATAGATCTTGCACTTCCTTTCGTTAATTATGTCGCTTACGTTAAAGAAATTAACTTTTAGAATTGCAATGGTGTGAAATTTTTATTCTGAAAAGAGCCTAATAACAAAATATATTATAACAGACAAACTGACAGTTAAGTTACAAAGTGGTGATTAATTTGTTCTACTCAGAGAATAGCAAAACTGACAACTTGGCAAATAAATATTAATGATAAGATGGACAGAAATTCAATATTCTTCAAGGATATATGTCTACTATGCAGTTTCTCTTAAAATAAGAAAGCAAAAACATTATATGTTTTTTTTTAAATATAAACATTTTTAGACAAGCGGAATATTCAATTATTTTTATTTAAATTAAAAATTATCATTTATATAAAATAACTACCTAAAAATGACTTTTTAACTTCAAAGTGAAAAATCCATTTACAAGTGTATTTTCTATATTTTTAATTTATATACATTTAGATGATATATACATTAAAGCATGAAAAGCAGATGGAAAATTAAAAAAATATATACAGGTCTGCGCTTAAATGAATTGTTATAATTTTTTTAACTGTTATTTTCCTTACATACATAGTTTAATGTATAAGGATAGCATTGTGATGGCGTCAATAATTTGAATTCGAATTTGCGACGAAGAGCACGTTGCCAGATTCCTTAAACTCGAATCCCAAGTTTTTGAAGCAATTTGTGTGTGCCTGTGTGTGTGTATGTGTGTATGCGCATGCGTGTGTGTGCATGCGTATGCGTGTGTTTGTATGCGTATGCGTGGTTATGTGTGTTAGTGTGTGTATGCATGTTAGTTTGTATATGTGTGGGTATGTGTGTGTGTATATTAGTGTGTGTGGACGTGAGCTTACGAATGCAACATATTTCGATCGAATGGAGCATTTCAAACGCAATGTAATAAGTGCATGTAGAGTATAAACTAAATAAGCATGTATTGCATTGTAATTGTGGAAAATGAATTTTTAGATAAATACTGACTAAAGTGGTTATTCCCGGATCAAGTTCATGGCAAATTTGTTGACTCATACAGGCATAAGTTATTATTCCTTACTTACGTATTTATTCTTTAAACACCATTATGATGTGCTTACAAATATAATAAAAATCGGTCATAATGCAGCATTTAATTGTGCATTCTAATTCCAAACTGCTATTATTATTTAATGTTTTCTTAGGACTACTTTTTCAAAAAGTTCATTTAACGTTCAAAAAGACTATTTTGTGAAAAAGTATGAAAAACGTCGAAATGATGTTTCAACTGATTTCTCTGAACATTGTTTAAATATAAAATTAAAAGGTAATGCACCTTTTTTAAAACTAATTTGCAAATTTAAAATGTAAATAAATATAAAATTATAAAACTAAAACATATCAAACTCAAACGTTGGCGACATTCCGCCAAATTCGACGCCCAAATCTTGCCAAGCGTTAAGGACGCAGAAATAAGTTATTCTTATAGTAGATAGATGACTATGGACGTTCAAATACAAAAGCATTACTCAAAGTATATTTTCTAATGAATGGAACAAGCTAGAACCACGAGAATGATATCACCAAATTTATCGCATGATATTACATACGAAAAGTGAACATGTTTCTCAACAGTTAATATTTTTTGTAATTTATACGATTTTATTAATAAATTCATTTGAAAAATGTTTAATATCTCTAGAACGGTTCATGCTAACGTTCAAAAATTTATATCAACCGTTTCCTAAGGAAAAATTACATAAGAAATGTTTATTTGCGGAACTTTATTGAAAGTTTTGATATTTTGATGATTTTTTTTTAAATTTCTCTCAGAAATTTAGGGGGGGGGGTTCTAAACACTCTACTGTGTTTAAAAGCAACAGGCTTCCAGTATTCACGAATTGTAATTTTTCTCCCAAATTTCATTCGATTTGCTCCATTCGTTCGTGAGATATCGTATCCGCAGACTCACTGACACACACATACATACTTTCACACACACGCACGCACACACACACATAGACAGACATCACCTCAAAAATGTTCGATTCGTGATCAGGGACGCTTAAAACGTGCTCTCACGTCGAAAACTCGAATTCGAATTTTCGACCTCGTCACAATACATTCCTTGTACATTATTGTATATAAGGAAGTAAAAAAAACAAATTGTTCCCTCTTCCAAGCAGACTAATCAAACTACCACAAAGTCTCGTTTTAATTGCATCAGCGGTTTCAGAGGTAGCTAAGAACAGCTGATTTAACACCGGCATACATACTGACAGGCTCCCGCAAATAAATTATAGTATATTTCAATATTTGGGGATTTCGATTAGCACATTCCCAATGAAACCATGCAAAATTTGCACAATCAAAACGGGCACAATCAGTACAATTGTCCTGCTAACTATACGCTATTGAGACCCACGTCGTGGCCGCAGCACGGGATTAGGGTATTTTTATTTATGTTATCTAGCATAATTCAAAACGGTTTGCTATTAAAAAATTGTTCTGCCGCCCCCTATTCTCTTGTGGAGATTCATTTCATTTCTGGCTACAGCGCTGACACAACAGAAACATTCTTATTTTTATGCATATAATTTGCATTAAGAGCCTTGTTCTCAAAACTCTAGTTTCTATTCTGGTTAAATTTTAAGAGAGCTATTAAATCAAATACAGCATACCTTAAATATTTTTACTCTTGTGAATGGCTAATTCACCATTAGTTGTCCCCGTGACAACATGCTATTCTAAAATTGAGACACCAAACTCTAAAATAAAGTGTTATGTCAGCACTATATGAATAAAACAGCTGCGGAACTATGATTAATTACCGGGCGTATGAATTCACAGGCAGAGGAAATGCTGATCGAAAGGCCCAGAAAACGTTGCCCGCTCTACGAAATTTTACGAAATAAAAAAAAAATATTGCGACGTAGCTTCAACAAAGAACAAGGCTGTATAAACTGTACGGAATGATAACATTTCTTCACACATGTTTTTACACACTAAAAATTGTACAGATACAACGGATAATAATAACTTTTCTTGACTTATGTGGTATTTCCCGAATGATATCTGTTCGAAAATTAGAGAAATATAACTTTTTATAACTTATATCCTCACTGTCTACAGAGCAAAATCAAGTAGGTTGTTTATTGTGTTTAATTTTCATGATATCTTAGAAGCCCCACAGATGTACATGCTTTTCCTACAGCATAGATCATACATTTCTTCAACATAATATGTTATAAAAAAATGCAATCTTTGATTTATGGGGTTTTCCGCCACATCTAGATATAGTAATCAGCAAATACTGGAACAACATTGATTTTAATTGCAATCGAACGTTGGGAAAATACCCCAATTTTTGAATGGATATTTGAAAAGAAAAGATAATTGAAAATTCAAGACTTTCAATGAATATATATATATGTATATATATATATATAATTTAAGAAGTAATTCCTCATTAAATATGAATAAACCTAGTTTAAAATGCTGGCATTAACCCTTTCAAATTATGTCACGTTTCTCCAATATTTGATTTTACAAACATTACATGAAATTAAATTGCAGTAAATATCATCCAACATCTTCATTTTCTATATTCAATATTATGCAAACATTTATTTAACATAATTCTCGTGGATCTTATGCGTTCCACTCACGGGATAAGTTTGTTTGACGCCAAAGGCATGAATTTTGACGCCAATAGCTTGCATTTTGGCGCCAATGGCTAGCTTCTAGAAACCAAAGAAATCGCCAATAATTATTTATTTCAAGGGATATCGATCAAATGTCAATTGTACTTTGATGTCGATTTTGCATATGCGTAAGAATAAGTCAGTTTGCGTAAAATTATGCGCTGCGAAAATTGGTAAATTCATTAGGAAAAAAGTAAAATCATTGCATTATGTAGGGAAAATTATATGCTTCACACATCAGACTTTTTTAGTGGTGTGAGATGCAATTTCTTTTTAAACGAAGGTGAAATATTTATATATTGAGGATGAATATATTATCTCTCATATCTAAAACAGAAATTATAACTTAAAATTCAACTATGTGTAATGGCTGTACGTACACACATTTATTGGAATGTGTAACACCCATGTCTTGCGTTCATCAAAGGCGAGATATAATTGTCACAAATTGAAATAATCAAAGAACCAAATTCAATCTATTCAAACTACTGTCCTTCAAGCTATCAAAAATATTATCTTTGCCCCTCTAGTTCTAGTAAAGCACACATTATCTTTCTTTATATGTCATGCTGATGTTTCAATTCTGATTCATACGACCTGGTCAGTTCTCTGCGGTTTAATACAGGTTGCAATCTTCCTAGTTACAGTTCTATGGCGATTATCAAAACTGTCGTAAAAGCAAAGAATCCTATCGAAATTCACATTTGCTTATTAATCAGACATTTCAGTCACCCACTGTTATCTAACCAGCAGGGTTTATTTGTCCATATGCCAATATAAATAATTTTTATCTCAATAGGGAATCAAACAACTGATATGTGCCTGCTCAAACTATATAGACTGTTATTGATCCACTAAGCTTAACATATATTCCTTCATATTACTTTCCTTACATACATAATGTATAAGGAAAGTATTGAGACAGGGTCCAAAATTCGAATTCGAGTTTTCGACGGGAGAGCACGTTTCAAACAACCCTGATCACGAATCAAACATTTTTGAAGTGATGTCTGTGTGTGTGTGTGTGCGTGAAAGTATGTGTGTGTGTGTGTGTGAGTGTCAGTGAGCCTGTGGAGACGATAAATGACGAAAGAATGGACCGATACGAACAAAATTTGGTACAAAAATCACAATCCATAAACACTGGAAGCCTACTGTTTTTATACATAATCGAATGTCCAGAACCCCCCTAAATTTTCGAGTGAAATTTTGAAAAAATCGTCAAAAAATCAAAACCGCTTATAAAGTTACGCAAATAGACATTTCTTATGTAATTTTTCATTAGAAAACGATTGACATAAATTTTAGAACGCTAACATGAAACGCTCTCGAGATATTGTACATTTTTCAAAAAAATTGTCAAAAAATGATATAAAATAGATACATATTACCTATTAAGAAACATGTTCACTTTTCATATGTAATATCATGCGAAACATTGGGTGACATTATTCTCGTGGATCTAGCTCGTTCCATTCATGAAAAAAGATACTTTGAGTAATACTTTTGTATTTGAACGCTAATAATCATTATCTGCTGTAAGAATAACTTATTTCTCCGTCCATAATGCTTGGCGACATTTTTACTTCTTGACAAATTGACAAAAGTCTTGCCAAATGGATAAAAATGACGCTAAATCAATGAAAATGACGACGAATTGAAGAAAATTCAATATTTTAGAAAGAATATAAGTATCTACTATAAGAATAACATTTTTTTTAACTGTAAAAATAGCAAATTCATTACATTATATAAGGAAAGTCATGTGCTGCCCACATTATATTTTTAAAAATTGTAATTACAACTTCAAATTCGACTATGTGTAATGGCTGTTAGTCAATGAGTATCATATAAAATGTTCACTCCAGTGTTTCCCTTTCTAAGCAACCGAATTAAATTACCTTACACATGCATCAAAGTGTTATCGATAGTATTCATTAAATAAGTTCTGATACGACAGTTAAACTTGTGCCATAAACATAAATTGAATTGAAATGGGCGTTCTTTGCGTCGTCTCTCTCTGACAATTCATTGGCTCGAAACATTTATTTGCCCTCATTTGAATTTCTTATCCCTGTCACAATACCTAATTAAGATATCTTTCCCAGTACTTTAAACTTATACCTGAAGTGAAATACATTGAAATATATTACTTAGTTAGCATATTTCATCAATTGTAGTAATGAACTTTTGAAGTAAATTGCGAATTGTATGAACGGTAATTCACATTTTACTTATGGTAAATAAAACGCATATTTGTGAATCGAAATCATTTTGTATTATTACTTTCCTTATATACATAATGTATAAGGAAAGTATTGTGACGGGGTCGAAAATTCGAATTCGAGTTTTCGACGGGAGAGCACGTTTCAAGAATCCCTGATCACGAATCAAACATTTTTGAAGTGATGTCTGTCTGTGTGCCTGTGTCAGTGAGACTGTGGAGGCCATAACTGACGAACGAATGGACCGATTCGAACAAAATTTGGAACAAAAATCACAATCCGTAATCACTGGAAGCCTATTGTTTTTATACGCAATCGAATGTTCAGAACCACCCTAAATTTTCGAGTAAAATTTTGAAAATATCGTCAAAAAATCAAAACCGCTAATAAAGTTACGGAAATAGACATTTCTTATGTAATTTTTCATTAGACAACGATTGGCATAAATTTTAGAACGCTAACATGAACTGTTCTCGAGATATTTAACATTTTTTAAAAAATTATCAAAAAGTCATATAAAATAAAGAAAAATATTTCCTATTGAAAAACATGTTCACTTTTCATATGTAATACCATCCGATAAATTGGGTGACATCATTGTCGTGGATCTAGCTCGTTCCATTCATGAAAAAAGATAATTTGAGTAATAGTTTTGTATTTGAACGCCAATAGTCATTTATCTGCTGTAAGAAGAACTTATTTCTCCGTCCATAATACTTGGCGAGATTTTGGCGACGAATTTGGCGGAATGTCACCTACTTGGTGACATTTTTAATTGTTGACAAATTGACAAAAATCTCGCCAAATGGATAAAAATGACACTAAATGAATGAAAATAACGACAAATTGAAAAAATTCAATATTTTAGTAAGAATATAAGTATCTACTATAAGAATAACATTTTTTTAAACTGTAAAAGTAGTAAATTCATTGCATTATATAAGGAAAGTCATGTGTTGCCCACATCAGATTTTTTATATGATGTTAATACCACTGGTGGTTTAAATTTATTTTCGAATTTTAATATCTCATATCACTTCTTATTGCTTTATTATTTTTTAACCAACATGAACTTTAGATCTTAAGATCTGGATGAGGAGAATGCGCAGCTGTTTAGCCATTGGAAATTGTAATTTTAATTTTAATTATTTTAGCACGATGATTCTACTTGATTTATTCTTCTAGTATTTCGATTTACAATAGTTTTAATATAGTATTGGTAACTGTTTATTTTATATGGATTGGTTTATAATATGATTATGGATGGTTTTTTGTTTTTATAATTGTATATCATAATTTGAAAGCGATACTTTCAATTTTGTTTCAATTGCTTTCGGGGGGGTGTTCATTTATAATACGAAATTCTTTCTCCAGGCGTTAAAGGTGTAAATCTATTAAGATCTTAAAATTAAATGTGTAGTGCTACTTTTCTAAACAGTTTATTCGGTGTCTCAATTTCTCTTACCACCTTAAGTACGCAAAAAAACAACCTGATATTCTTGGTCTTCTGAAGAAATTCAGAACTATCACTGTCAATAATTTCAGAGTTTTAGGAAGAAAATGCAACGCCACTCATCAAATCGTAATGCTATATATCTCGGGAGAAATAAACTGAGATTTTTTTTCTTTATTTACTTAAGCTTACAATAGATTATGCATTAAAATCTCATTACTAGGCCAGTAGTAATGAATGAATAAAGATAAAGTTATTATATTTACTTACGCTTAAAATTAAATATGCATTAACATTTCAATACTAGACCAGTAAAAATTAAAAAAAATAACAAAACTGAAAAAAAAATTACTATATTTACTTAAGCTTAAAATTGTGTATGGAAGCAATTTAAATACCAGACCAGGAGAAATACATGAAAAAAGAGAAATCATTTACTTAAGCTTAAAATTAAGCATGCATTGACATTTCAATACAGACCAGCAAAAATTCATAGAAAGAAAAGTACATTTTACTATATTTATTTAAGTTTAAAATTAAGTATGCATTTAAATTTCAATACTAGACCCGTAGAAATGCAAGAAAAAAGAGAGAAAATCGATATTTACTTAAGCTTACAATCCAGCATCTATAAAGAAAGTATGGTAATAAGAAAAGTATGGTATGTACCTATGTATGGTATGTACCATATAAGAAAAGTATGGTATGTAATTAAGAGTAAAGTTGAGTATGCATTGAAATTCCAATACTAGACCAGTAGAAATGCGTGAAAAATAAAAATTACGATATTTTCTAAAGATTAAAATTGAGTGTGCATTAAAATGTCAATACTGGACCAGTAGAAATGCATGAAAAAGATATAAAATACGATATTAACTTATGCTTAAAATTGAATACGTATTGAAATTTCGATACTAGATCTGCAATCGATCGATATCTAGATTTCGATACTAAAAATGCAAGAAAACAAATCTGATATGAGCAGCACATGACTTTCCTTATACACTGCAATGAATTTACTACTTCTACAGTAAAAATAGATTATTTTTATAGTAGATATTTATATTATTTCCAAGATACTGAATTTTCGTCAATGAGTCGTCATTTTCATTGATTTAGCGTCATTTTTATCTATTTGGCGAGTTTTTCTTTAATTTAGCAGCATTTAAAAAATTCGCCAAGTTAGCGACATTCCAACAAATTCGTCGCCAAAGTCTCGCCAAGCGTTATGAACGGAGAGATAAGTTATTCTTACAGCAGATAAATGACTATACGCGTTCAAATACAAAAGTATTACTCAAAGTACCTTTTTTCATGAATGGAACGAGCTAGATCCACGAGAATGATGTCACCAAATTTATCGCATGCTATTACATAAGAAAAGTGAACATGTTTCACAATAGGATATATGTTTTTCTATTTTATGAGTTTTTGATATTTTTTTTAAATATGCAATATCTCGAGAACGGTTCATGTTAGCGTTCTAAAATTTATATCAATCGTTTTCTAACGAAAAATTACATAAGAAATGTCTATTTGCGTAACTTTATTAGAGGTTTTGATATTTTGACGATTTTGTCAAAATTTTACTCGGAAATTTAGGGGGATTCTGAACATTCGGTTGCGTATAAAAACAAAAGACTTCCAGTGTGGAAACCCCAGGCCGTCCGACTCGTCCTGAGGACTTGAGTAACAATTTGGACACACACAGACACACACCACCTCAAAAATGTTTGATTCGTGATCAGAGATGTTTGAAACGTGCTCTCTCGACGAAAACTCGAATTGTAATTTTCGACCCTGTCACAATACTTTCCTTATACATTATTGTATATAAGGAAAGTAAAAAGAAAAATACTATATTTACTTAAGCTTAAAATTGATAATACATTGAAATTTCAATACTAGACACGAAAACTGCATAAAAAAGATAAATATGTATTTACCATATTTACGTCAGCTTAAATTTGAGTATGCATTGAATTTTCAATACCAGGCAAGTAGATGTACATGTTCTCGTATAATTCTAAAACGTCAGTATATCCTCTTCTCGAAATCAAAGATCAGAGTACAATAGATAAAGCTCCAGTACAGTTAAACACAGTTGTTTCAAACCATTAATTCAACAATATGGTAAAGTGATCAATCGCAGATGCTGTTCTATTCAGGATCTTTCCCCGTTTTGGAGCTCTTTGAGTGGAAATCAGTAGACCTGGAGCCGTTTATGTATTGTTAGACTCTACAACAAACATCGACGACACACAGAATTGCAGAATAGAACAGAAGAAATATTTTGGCATGAATGTTGAGAAAGCTACAGAGGAATTTGAACATTTTGTATACATTTGCTCTATCTGGTGTAAAAATGTATTTATAATACTGATTTCACATACAATACTGTGTAAATTACATGGACCAATAGATCAATAGAAAAAGCAGCGAAAAATAAATTTATTAAGGATATTTTATATGGATTTAATTGGTTTGTTCAAATTTGTAACTGAGATATCAAGCATTTTAATTCTATGTTGCATACTTATTTCATAACATTGTTCAAACTCTACAAATATATATATATACATATATATATATATATATATATATATATATATATATATATATATATATATATATATATATATATATATATATATATATATATATATATATATATATATATATATATATATATATATATATATACCAGAAAAGTATAAAAATGAAAGAAAGCAATATATCAAAGATTAATATTTACCGTGGTGGGGGATTTTGTGTGGCAGGAAAAAAAATAGTTCAAGCTCTCGACACTTGAGGGTCTGCCGTAGATAAAACCATGGAGATGACTTATGCGTGGAGGTGATCGCACACATGACTGGTCTGCGAGATCCCCAGATCTCACACCCGTGATTTTAGGTATTCCCCACAATGAGAAATCACCGGGTGTGAGATCTGGGGACCTCTGACTTAACTGGTTGAAGCTAAAATGGCAATTGTGTCTGCATGTATATTTAGGAGCCCTGTAAAAGGGCATTATGCACCATTATGTCTTTCCGTAACGTGAAATGGACTAGCATAACTTCTTTCCTCTGATGTCCATGACTAAACATTATCCCGTGAAAGAAAGTTCTTTCCTGTGGTCGATACAAGCGTGCCAAAATTCATTATTCTAACTTATATCAGGGCCTCCGGGAATACTTTTCGATCTGTCCCTCTCCCTTTTTCTGCCTCCCCGAATGAATCAAAAATACGGATCGGCTAGATTTTATACAGTGGTCGATATTGTAAGTGTCGAAAACCCAGGCAGTCCGGCTCATCCGAGGACATAGAGCAGAAATTTGGATGGCCGGAGATACTGTAAGTGTTGTTGTTGTTGAAACTCAGAGAGCTCTACCTACCGGAAAGATATAAGGTAACTGTAGAGATACTGTAAGAGTGAAAAGCTTCAGCCTACCAGGTAATCAGGAGGCTTGTGGAGTTTTTGAAAACGCTAAAACTCTTTAGGTAATAACGACATAAATGTATTACATAGAGTAAGATAAAAATGGTTCATTAATAAATTAATAATACCCTGGTTTTAAGGATTTAAACTGAATCTTAAACTTATCTCGAACATACCTGGAAGTGTAATCGATGGACCTCATTGAATACGTTAGTCTGACAATTCTACTGTAGTAATGAACAGACATGGAAATAAAAGGGGCGTGAGTTTCACCATTCCTATCTAGCAGTCCATTGATTCAAACCATTCATTTACATTCATTTGAATTTATTCTCTCATTCATAACGTGTCTTTACGTTCTCATTTTACGTAAAATTGAAAATATATGTAAAATTATGCCATCCTCGTTAATTAAAATATTTTATCAGCTGTAACAATGTATTCTCAGAGGAAATCATAAAGTAAATACATAGTTATTTTATATCAAAAGCGATATAAATCTATATATAATATACTTGTCTAATGTGTTTGTGTCTTTCTAGATCTTCCAGAAGCCACAGATAACTAAAGGCTGATTCTTGTCACAATTGATGTATGAACCAGAGGACAAATGAACTCAAAGGCTGGATATGTGCATATTTATAGCATGGTCCAAATAATAGTACATGGCACCCTAGCAAAGCTGGATTTTCAATCAATCTGGGCGAGAAGTAAAACTAAACATATAGGTGCTTCCATCGGTGATCTAAAAAATTGTAATTTTGTATATTTATATTAGATTCTGGAACACTTATATTAGACTGGTTCAATTATATATGACTACACTACACTTATATTAGAATCTGATATATTTAACTGACTATTGTGACAGGATCTAAGGGATCTAGATTTTTGATTTCTCATCGGGGGACAGAGATGGTCTATAGGTCTTTAAGGAGCCTTTAGAAGCATCTAACGGTGACTTAGAAAATGGAGATTTCTCGAAACGTATTTGCAAAGCGTTTCTTAAAATGTGTTCCGCAAATCCCAGTGGTTCCGTGACAGTTCTCTATGGGTTCCACTACATGATAGTTTCAAAAAATTTTTCTCAAAAATAAGAACAATAACGCGTAAAATTCTGAATGTATAATTTGGACAACAATGGTCAGTTCCTCATTTTGAAGTTCAAATAGCAGACAACTGGTCTGGGCCTCAACAACAACAACATAATATCTACAGAGCCAACGGCCCTACGGTGCTGAAAACACCGGTTCTCGTTAGATCACCGAAGTCAAGCAGCATCGGGAGCGGTTAGTACTTGGGTGGGTGACCACCTGGAACCACCGCGTGCTGTTGGCACATTTCGGGTGCAGTAGCCCGGTGGTTTGTGCGCTGGATTTGCACTCTGCCACAACTGCCGCCATGTTCATGCGGAGTACGATCACGTTAAACATGTGGGTCCGTAAGTCCTTCCGAGAGATTGGTGGTAGGGGAAGGCGGGTACGGTCCCTGTGGATGCCTCCCCCGCTGGGTTCCGGTCTAAATTGGGTGGCACTTTCCGGCCCTTCAAATGGTTACCTTACACCTTTCTGATAGGTCGGACGGTCTGGGTCTCAAAAACAACAACATAATATCTACAGTAAGAGCCCCACCTGTATAATTTTTTGTCATTTAAACACAGAGCTGGGGAAAAACAGATATAACCAAAGCTTTCAGTACCATGCGGACAATAACAAGTCAATTCAATAAACATATATCTAATATAAATATATCTTCTTCAAATTATATACATACATGCCCTGCATAATTACAAGTATCACGCCAGAAAATAAGTTTTATTTTTATTATAAAATTATATGTATTTAGTTACGTTTGACGACATAGCATCGCAATGTACCTCTGTGACATGTAATATTTATCATGGCTAAATGGAGCACCTGCGAATTGCTTATCTTGTGTCCATACATGTAAGTTTTTTACGCTTCAATAAATAGTCATCTGTTAATAAAAAACCATTGGAATTTATCACTACAATTTATTTTTATTTTTTAGTCATGTTCACTGGTAATAAACAGTAAATCACGGCTTTCCCGGACTAACAATGATAAAATTCTGAATAAATCCATATTAAATAAACATTTATAAATCCCATGATAAAGCTACTGAAAATGATATACAAAAATAAGCCAAGTAGAATCAATCGTGATAAAAATAATTATTAGTTAAAAGAAATTACAATTTCAAAGACTTAACACCCACGAATTTTACTCATCTGAAACATAGAAAGTAAAATTTGATGTTGATTAAAAATAATAAATCAATAATAAATGAGATGGGATATACAATTTCCGAAAAAACTTAGCCATCAACTAAGCCATCAGTGGTAGAAGCATCAAATAAATGCTGTAACATTATTTTGGGATACAAATATACATTTTACCTTCCATTAGCACGGTACAATTCATGCAATTCACAAAGTAATCGTAATGCTTATCTTGTTACCTTCAGAAGTGATCATTTTATATGCTACTCTCTGATTTCAATTGACATGATCATAATTACAATTCACAAAATATGCTAAATAGCTAACATTTTTCAAAGCATTTTTCTTCAGGTATCAGTTTAAGGTACTTTAAAGATATCTTAATTAGGTGATAAGAAATTCAAATGAGGGTAAATAAATGTTTCAAACCAATAAATTATGTTATGAAGGATAAACGACACAAGGAACGCCAATTTCAATTTATGTTTATGGCCTAAGTTTAACTGTCGTATCAGAACTTAGTTAATGAATACTATCGATAACATTTCAAGGCATGTTTAAGGTAATTTAATTCGGTTGCTTTAGAGGGCAACACTGAAGGGAACAAATAAATGATACCCTTTGAATAGCAGCCGTTACACATAGTTAAATTTGAAGTTATAATTTACATTACAGTTATATAACTCTTCTATACTTATATATTTCTATTATATTTCTTAGCTATAGTTATAATTCTTGGCATATATCAATTGTTTGATTCCCATTTGAGATAAGAACTATTTACATTGGCATATGTACAATTTAACTCTGCTGGTTAAATAACAGTGGATGACTGGAATGTACTATGAAAATATGAATTTTTCCATAATTCTACGCTTTTACGACAGTTAGGATAATCTCCATCGAACAGTAACTTACAAGATGCTAACCTGTATTCAACCACGGAGAACTGACTCGATGGACAGACTGACGGTGAAATGGGTTATTCTTATAGTCTATTCTTATGTTCTTTCCAAGATATTGAACTTCCATCAATTAGTCGCTTTATTAATTTAGCTCTGGTTTCATAAATTTGACAATTTTTTATCAATTGGGTGACATTTTGGTGAATTTGGTAATAATTAAAAAGTCAGAAAGTGGAGATATTCCGACAAATTCGTCATCAAAATTTTGCCAAACGTTATGTTTGGAAAATAGGTTTTCTTATAATATATATTTATATTCTTTCTAAGATATTAAATTTTAGTCAATTAGTCGTAATTTTCATATATTTAGAGTCATTTTTATCAATTTGGCGAAGTTTTCGGTAATTTGTCACTATCCGGCAATTCTACAGCAACTTGCATCATAAACATAACTGACATACATTTCAAATGTTATTCATTGCAGTACATTGCTTGGATTCAATCCATTCATTAGCATTCATATAAACTTCTTCTCCGTTTCCATACCCAATTAAAATGCCCTTCTATTTCTTAAAACCGATACATTTAAATCAACTGGGCATTCAGCCCTATTACGAATTAGCTCCGTATGTCATTCTATATATATTTTTTCATGCAGTAAGGATTTTATGGTTTAAGTATCTACCAGAAATTAAATTTTAGTATGTTCATATAATAAAATTTAAAAAAATCAGTGCGTTACAGGAGCATCTGTACCTACTATATATTTGATTAATTTAAAATAAATGCGTTCATATTTATACATTTGATGACAAATGCACAATGGTTCAGGTTTTTTTAATTTTATTCCTGTCTAGCAGCATATCCATTCTTCGTAGAGTATATACCATAAAAAAAACTTAAAATTCAAAATCATGTGCAAATTTCTATAATATTCTAAATGCCATTGTTATCAAAGAAAAATACTTAAATTAATGCTCCTAAAAGGAAAATTAAGAATATATGTTCTTACAATACAAAATTATCTTCCCAGGAAGACCTGACGAATAAAATATCCTGGTTCCGCATGTAAACAAATTTACAAAAAATATGAAATTAAATTAACATATTCCAAAACAACCCCTAAAATTGTATGGGATGATATACCCGTACTGCTTATATTCTCGAATATTACATGATATATATGTAACAGTAGAAGATTGCCGTCTACAATATATGAGTTACAAATATACTTACCAAGAAATAACAGATAACGTAATTTATTGCAAATATCAATAATCCCCTAATCTTTAAACCCAAAGGTCGTAATTTATACCAATATATACCAAATTGAAAGAGCTAAAATTGTATAGCAAGATACACCCCTACATTATCGTACATTAGTCAATATACACGTGTATTCAGTAGAGCATCAATCGTACTATATAGCCGTCCTTCGTATGGAATATATAATATAAAGAAGCATAAAGTTCACAATCATGTGCAAATATTACTATGTTACTATTTGCAATATTACTATTCCTAATGATATTGTTATTCAAAACATTGTATTAACATATTTATATTAATGCTCCTAAAATGAAATTTAAAAATCTATGTTCTCGCTATACATAAATTATCTTCACAGGCATATCTCAATAAAACAGCCTGGTCCCGTAGGTAAACAAATTTGCAAAAAATATAAAATTGAATCAATATATGCCAAACTAAAAGCGCTAAAATTGTATCGGAAGATATGTCTCTTACTACTTATATTCCCGAATATTAGAAGATATACCCGTGTATTAGTAGATAATTACCCGTACTACAATATATGAATTTCAATAATCCTTGTCAAAATACAACAAAGGACGCGATAGGGGGCCGTAATTAATTCCAATATGTGTCAAAATAAAAGCTCTAAAATTGTGTGGAAAGGTTAAACCGTGATACTTATATTTTAGTAAGAAAGATATACCCGTGTACTAATATAAGATTACCCGCACTACAATATATGAGTTTCAACAGTTTTTGCCAAAGTAAAACAGATTGCATAATAAATTGATATGACTATGTCTATGAGAGGTTTGATTGTGCATTTTTAATTAATATATGGACTCGTCCTAGAAACTCGAAACATAGACTAAATTTTAAATGGGGCGATTCCTAGACTACTCACAAAATTTCATGAAAATCGGTTCAGCCGTTCTCCCGTGATGATGAGAAAACCGAAAGATTTTCAATTTTATTTATATAGATTTATTTATATAAATTTACTTTTCTGAAAGTTGACATTTTTTAACTGAGTTAGTGCAACATATGTAGCACCATAATAATATTTAGAATCTATATACTGGGTGGTCAGAATTAAAAAAACCTCTACTCTGAACTCTCTATAGATCGAACTACTCAGTGTAAAGGCTCTAAAATTGTTGAACATACTATTCAAGACATGGGAAAAGGGATTACGCAAAAAAAAATAGTTCCAGAAACACCGATAGGTGGCGCTGTATAACAGAAAATATGCTGAAAAGACACAAAATACACATTTGTAACACATTTTATTCGAACGTACCAAACATTCATATCACAAGGACCTTATCGATGCAGGGAATGCTGCTCAATATGGTTCCCTTCTTCAAGATGTGAAATCTGCAGTCTGTGGACAGACAGCTTGTTCAACTGCGGATCGTAATTGGTCGATTCAGATGCTTCTCACATGCAGTAATACTGTCTTTCAAATCTGCCAAGTTAATCAGACGTCTTCGATAAACAAGACTTTTTAAGTATCCTCACAGCCAAAAATTACAGGGATTAAGATCTGAAGAACGGGATGGCCAGGTTGTCGGAAACGTACGACTAATTACTCTATCATTAGTAAAATGTTGCCGAAGAAACTGCTGTACACAGAGTCCAATGTATGGTGGCGCTCCATCTTGCATAAAGGTAATTGAATCAAGACATTGGTACTGTTGCAGTTGGGGTACAACAAAATTTTCGAGCATGCTTTTGTACCTTTTCTGTTGTACAGAACCACCTATCGGTGTTTCTGGAAGTAATTTTTTTTTCGTGTAATCCCTTTCCCCATGTCTTGAATATTAGTTTCAACAATTTTGGAGCCTTTACACTAAGTAGTTCGATGTATAGAGAGCTCAGAGTAGGAGTGTTTTAATTCTGACCACCCGGTATTTATGATTTCCTTATAGGTTCTCACACTTTAACGCAGATTCCCTATTGGTTTTTACAATATTTTTGACTTTGGATCTTGGTAACGATTTACACAATATGAAACCTCTATGAAACCTCTCCGGCCACACAATATGCTACCATAAACCTTCGGGTTGGTCGTGTGGCCTGGGTCTTCCACAATATGAAACCTCTGGCATTCTTCTTGACAAATTTAAACTGTTGTCCATCGATGTGTGTTTGTGTATGTTCGAATATGTGAATAAATGTAAGGTAAAACCGCGATTATAGATGAACAAATACAAATCAAAATAAATATTTTGCATTTATTGATATATTAAATGAAAAACTGCCTATAGATATATTTACTGTTAATCGTACTGGAATTATGTTGTTGTTGTTGAGACCCAGACCGTCCGACCTACCAGAAAGGGTACTGGAATTATGTGAAATATTTAATTTTAAATATATTTCCAATCAGTAATTCAAATATTCGCTAAAACAACATTTTGAAAATAAATATAAATTGCACAAAAGAAACAGAACGCAATTGCACTCGACATTTCTGGAAGATCATAATACGCTTTACTTCAGTGTATTACTCTTTAAACTGCAGCCTACCGTATTGAATTATCATAAACATGCCCCACTGTGCAGTCAGTGGAACGCATTAAACAAGTTATGTACGATTCCGCAATTCCGCGGCAACTGCATCACAAACATAAATAGAATTGAATGAGACCCATCTTTCGAATTTTGTTCACTACACTTCATTGGTTGAATTCAAACCATTCATTAGCATATATATCAATTTCTGCTCTGTCCCCATACCTAATTAGGATGTGTTTTAATTTCTTAAAACCGGTGCATTTGAAGTAAAATAAACATTCAGCAGATATTCGAAGGAACTCGTTATTCTATATTATTAATTTAATGTAGTAAGGTTTAAGTAGCTACCAGAAATGATTCTTTAATAATTTTATAAAATTTAATAATGAATTGCTAATAAGATTTAAGATGAATACCCTATTTATATTTCATTAGTTTAATGTAGTAAGGTTTAAGTAGCTACTAGAAATTATTCTTTAATAATTTTATAAAATTTAATAATGAATTACTGATAAGATTTAAGATTAATACCCTATTTATATTTCATTAGTTTAAATAACTGAATTCATATTTCCATAGTTGAAGTAGTGGTGGGTCAAAAGTACCCACAAATACTCGAAATACTAAAAAGTATTCTACATTAAAGATTTCGAATATAACATCTCTAGATGAAATTTGAATATTACGCTATGATTAACAACAGATTTTGGAATAAAATATCAGGATATTCCAGAAGATATTCGAAAGTACCTTGAAAAAAATTTGCATCTTTTCCGACTACAAGAAAAGGAGCATACTCTAACCTCTCTTAAAGGAATTATTGAGGTATTCAATCACTGAGCAGTCAACTGTTCTTTAAGTGCCACTCTTCAGCCCCTGTGTTTTAATTTTCAACATAAAAGAGCAGACTAGATCCTGAACGAATTCATTGTTACATAAGTAAAAATATACATTAGGTTAGAAACATTTACAATTATTCAATAATCGTAGTTAAGAACACAAAAAAAAAGGAAACTGAAACTACTGTAAAATAATTAAAATTTAAAGTAAAGAGTTTCATTTCAAATTAGAGTAGTTTTATTACTATTTTTACTTTTTTATATTACATTATTAATTTATTTGATAATAATTAATAATATTTAATAAATGTACATAATATTTATTTACAACATGAAATAACTATACGAGGTATTCGAATGTTTGCGATCTAGGTTCGAATTCGATATTGGAATTCATTCAAAGTGTACTTCGCTCAGCTTTAATGTTAAGTATGTATTGAGAAAGTCTCCATTGAATAAATTTTATTTTAATTCAAGCATGTATAAGTTTAACTGTTTAACTCTAATACTCGTGATATTTTGACATCGCCACTATTATCCTTATTTCTGCGTATTTCTGCAAGTTTTCAACTTCTTTTTAATTGCTTCACAGTAGGTAATTCTATCTGTGTAGGTAATTCTATCACAGTAGGTAATCTCTGTAATTCTATGAATCACTAATGCCCGTGCAAGCCCTAACTTGATCGTTTAGAATGAAGATCCTAAATATATCGTATAACAACACTACGTACATGTTCTCTTTTGCCAGCGTATTTTGTGAACAGATTAATATTTTCAGGGTGTGTAAGTGATACATTTCTTTAAATAACTTGATATTGTTGCGAACGCACAATATTCCCTCATTGAAATTCTTACATAGGCTATAAAAGGACTCATCCCTCCGTTGTGTTGGTGACACGAGTTACATTGGACTGTGATTTTTGTTAATGTTTTGAGAATAGTAGCGGCTGTTTTGTGAAATTATTTTCTTTAGTATTTTGAGAATAATATCACTTATTCTGTTAACTTAGTGAAGCATTTAAGTGCGGTTTGATTGTATATTTGTCCTGTTTGCTTTTCCCTTGCGAATAAACGTATTTAGTTATCCAGAAACTTAGACTCGTTCTTGTATCCTGCGTATTCACCCACGAATCCAGGGCATGCATTCGTAACAATATACAGTCTGAAACAAAACAAATGCGGGATTCAAGCATATTGAGACGTGGGTAAAAATCCACAAAATTTTAATCGATTAATCGATTAGTAATTGTATGATTCATTTTAATTGTGATATTATGCATATAGCTTAACAACATATGTCACCAGAGCTAGTAAATTCTCTAATGATTCTTCTACGGCTAGATACAATCTTATGAATCGCTTCGTATAAGTAAGCAATCATGAATAATAAAGATTTCATAAATTTGTTTTTGCAGGATAATTGTATATATTTTCGTTTGTAGCTGCGCAGCATGCATCAGTAGCACACTCTTGATGTATTCTTAAAATGTTATTGTCAATAATTACTTTCCTTATATACATAAAGTATAAGGAAAGTATTGTGACGGGGTCGAAAATTCGAATTCGATTTTTCGACGGTAGAGCACGTTTCAAGCATCATTGATCACGAATCAAACATTTTTGAAGTGATATGTGTGTGTGTGTGTGAAAGTATGTGTGAGTGTGTGGGTGTGTCAGTGAGCCTGTGGAAACGATAACTCACGAACGAATGGACCAATTCGAACGAAATTTGGTACTAAAATCACAATCCGTAGACACTGAAAGCCTGTTGTTTTTAAACGTAATCGAATGGTCAGAACCTCCCTTAATTTTCGAGTGAACTTTTGAAAAAATCATCAAAAAATCAAAACCTTAAATAAAGTTAAGTAAATAGACATTTCTAATGCAAATTTTCTTTAGAAAATGATTGACATAAACTTTAGAACGCTAGCATAAACCGTTCTCGAGATATTGCATATTTTTCAAATAAATTTATCAAAAAATCCCTTAATTAAAAAAAATATATTAACTGTTGAGAAACATGTTCACTTATTATATGTGATATCCTGCGATAAATTTGGTGACATCATTCTCGTGGACTTAGCTCGTTCCATTCATGAGAAAAGATACTTTGAGTAATATTTTTGTATTTGAACGCCAATGGTCATTAATATGATTTAAGAATATCTTATTTCCCCGCCCATAACGCTTACAGAGATTTTGGCGACAAATTTCGCGGAATGTCGCCAACTTGGCGACTTTTTAAATGTTGTTAAATTAACGAAAATCTCGCCAAATAGTTAAAAATGACGCTAACTCAATTGAAAATAACGACCAATAGAAGAAAATTCAATACATTGGGAAGAATATAAGTGTCTACTATAAGAATAACATTTTTTTTAACTGTAAAAGTAGTAAATTCATTGCATTATATAATGAAAGTCATGCGTTGCCCACATCATATTGTTATTTATTGAAGAACATATCACAGCCGCACGTTCTTATTTTTGCATAAAAACTCTTAGAAAACTGCTCGACCATGAAGTTTTACCATCCAATAATTGAAATAGAAGGCGCAATGGCAGTTCATTTCTTGGTAACTGGCAAATGAGTCAATGGAAATTACATTTATTTCATCTGTAATAAATAAAATTACTGCCCGTTTCAAATTTGTATTTATACATGCTCAATTGAGCAACCTCTAAGCTATCAAATTAAATAAATGAACGTTTTCAGTACTTGATGCATGGAACTTTTCTCAAAGGACCTTTCAATTCTAAGAACTTAACTGCCATGTCCCAATATATTTATACCTCAGTTCAGAAATTAGCACATTGTATTTCCTTGTTAGGATTCTTTTTAGAACTTATCATGTAATTTTAAAATTTTATCTTTAAGACTGACAAAATATATTATCAAAGGAATTAAGTTCTCTTAAACATGATGTTACCTTTTACACTCATTGGTATTTCATCTTGTCTATTATATATTTATTGAGCAAGTGTGGACTTTATTTGATAACTTTCGGGTAGCTTTCATCAGATTAGATGTTATTTTAGCAGCCTTACGATCAGAAATAGTTATTATGTTTCACAATCTAGCTACGCTTTACAGAGGTATTCTCATTTAAATGGTTTTCAGCTTCAGACGCATATGTACATAGATGTGCATAGTTTAAATCTTATAAAATTTACATTTCCTGAGTTATCAATAATGCCTATTGATATATATGCATATTTTTGTTTACTTGTTCTATCTTTGTGCTCGATTTATCTATATACAATACCCGACATAAAAAATACAAACCCATGAAGTTTTGGCCGTATAATTATACAAAGTGTGAGACAGACGCAGCTGGCCAATGTGTGCAAATGGTCTGAAATGCAAGTAGATCGAGTGATTAGAGCGTGGGATAAAAGGCATGGGGACGAAGGATGAGCCAACAGCTATTAATATTCGTCGCTTGCGGATGCTTGCTTTCCTAGCTGTTTTTCGTTTCAGGAGACACGTATTATTAAGGAGATGTCTAGCCGATGACTTCGAAATCCGTTTCAGCATTTGGACGATCATGCGAGGAGATTCAGTTTAGGCTTACGAACGGCTGGAAATACGCAGAAACACGCGCAGAAGCTTCTACTGTACAAAGGATTTGGAGAAGTTGCATTGGAGAAGGACAAGTGAATCGTCGCAGTGGTACAGGTCCTTCCAGAAGTATATCAGCACGCGTTGATCGATGCATTCGAAGGCATGTGAGGGCAGCCTCACAAAGAACGACTGTCGACATTCTACAGAATTTGCAAGGCACATTGAATGTTCCGCGAGAACATTTTTTCGACGATTGGCCGAAAGTGGCTTGCACTCAGATCGTATTTTACAAACACTGCCATTGACAACAAGACACCGAATTGAGAGATTGACATGGTGTTCGGTCCGAGTCTCTTGGACGATTGAATGTGACAGGTTGTGCTCCGTGACGAGTCTCGATTCTGTTTTGAAATGATAGCCGCCGTGTGAGAATCTGGAGGCGACGTAGACACATGACAAATCCTGCTGTGACTATTGAATTGCATACTATTTGATAATACAGTATCATGGTTTGTGGTGCCATCGGCTGCGATAGATGACCAGCTCTGGTTCGTATCAGAAACACAATGACGATATGTGGATTAGTTGCTGCGACCGGTTCATTTATTTATCCCGTTCACAAAGCTTAGCGAGATTTTGGCGACAAATTTGGCGAAATGTCGCCAACCTAGCGAATTTTGTAATGTTGCCAAATTACCGAAAATGTCGCCAAATTGATAAAAATGACGCTAAATATATGAAAATTACGATTAATTGGCTAAAATTCAATATCTTAGAAGGCATATAAATATCTACTATAATAATAACATTTTTTTCCGACCATAACATTTGGCAAAATTTTGATGACTGATTTGTCTGAATATCTCCATTTGCTGGCTTTTTAAATGTTGCCAAATTCACCAAAATGTCACCCAATTGTTAAAAATTTGCCAAATTTATGAAACCGAAGCTAAATCAGTAAAGTGACTAGTTGATGAAAGTTCAATAACTTGGAAAGAATATAAGAATAGACTATAAGAATAACCCATTTCACCGTCAGTCTGTCCATAACGCTTGTCAAGAAATTTAGCGGAACATCGCCAAATTGGGGACTTTTTTAAATGTTGCCAAAGTGCAAAAACTTTTCCAAATTGATAAAAATGACACTAAATGGGAAGTAATGTTTAACAAATTCTGGTTTCCGTCCATATGATGAGCATACTTTTAAGCATGTAAGGCATGCTCTTCTTTCCGTTTGTATGTAACAGTTGGTGATACATTTGATGAACTTGGCGAATAATCTAGCGAAGTATCGCCAACTTAGCGATATTTCAACTGAGATTGACGAAAATAACGTAAACATTGCAAAAATGAACCTAAATTAATGAAACTGACATCTAATATGGTGAATTAACTATTAAAGTATTTTAATATATGGATTATATCGCTTATTGAAGATACTATCAATATTCATAATTGTTTATGTAGAGTTGCGTGATATATAAGCTAATTGGGTACTTTGAAATAATTTTACATGTTGTCATCCGGAAAATCGCCAAATGTACAATTGAACGTTCGAAACAAGGTACCGTGAATCTTATACATTATTTTTTTACTGTAACAGGAGTAAATTCATTGCATTATATAAGAAATGTCATGTGCGTCCCACGTCGGATTTTTTTAATAATTAGACATTCTAAATATTTGTCTCTGCAAAAATCCGAAAATGCTTTTTAAATCCGTTCATTATTAATAAAACCAGAAGCTTATTTTCTGAAGCACAGAAGCCCCTATTTGAATCGGACGGATTTTTGCTTATTCGATTTACTCAAAACTATATGTTTTTCAGTGATTACACTTACTACAAAAAAAAGTATTATGTATTTTACTTCAAAATTATCAAACAAATTCGGCAGCTACACTGATGTGCAATAAACTTTAAAAATATGTTTCTCTGCTATAATTTTCAGGACTTTTTGGGAAATGTTTGATACAAGGGGAAATATTGAAGATCTTGATGTTTTATATTTCTAAATATTTAACATAAAAAATTTTCCTGAAAATGTTTCATGAAAATGATTTAAAAAATATGAATTATCAGAAGTCTCTTCAGACGATGAAGATGGTACTAACGTAAGTGATATAGCCATGTTGTTGTTGTTGTTACTTATTCCCCCGTGGTGAAGGAGCACCTATGCACCACGTCCACTAGACCTCTGGTCCCATGGCGAAGGGCAAAAATTTGCAGCTTCACTTTATATTGAGGCACCTCAAGGGCGGAAGTCTGACTTTGTCTCGACAACACAACATCTATGCCTGCTGGCGGGATTCGAACCCACAACGCGGCAATCAGACGGAAACGCTTGCCCATGACCGCTCGACCAATGGATAGACTGATATAGCCATTATCTCACCTGATGCTTCTATCACGACAGATGAAGCATATATTGAACGGATTCACATAGTAAAATGTAGCGTGAGCGTACTTACGTTTCTTAAATCATTTGGATTTCCTTCTACAATGCGGTAAGATTAAGATGCTGTTGAACCACCTTTTAGCAAAAGGTTATTAAGAAAAGTCCATAATTATACCTCAACAACCCAAACTTGTAGTACATTATAATCAATATGCGGGAGGTGCATCCCTTTTGGGTAATTTCATTGAGATGTACATAATAAAAAGAAAGGGAGCGAGTGGTGGTGGCCTACTTTCACGAATTTTATTGATGTCGCTAAAATGAATAATTAGAGCGTATACAAATTTGTACACAAATAGTAAATTTTTCTATTGGATTTACAACAAATCGACGCCTCTCGTTTGCAAACCCCAGAGTAATTTCCTGATAGCAAAGAAACAATATTATTGCCAATACAAAGGAGCTTGGAGAGTCCATCATCAATTCAGAATTTTACCTTGAATGCCACAAAAAGGAATGAAACTACCCTCCTAATGGGGGGAAATCCTGAGACCAAGATGAGAAGATGTAAATATTATAGTGGTGAAATTAGAAATATATGTAGCGAATGTCATAAACCAATACATATTAAATGCTTCAAAGATTTTCATAAAAGTGGAACATAAGATTCCATGTCAGATCATCGTCGTCGCGTTTTCGAAACATTTTGTATTTCTAAAGGAAATAAATATTTTTATATTTTTTTCCGAAATCTCCTTTATTCCTTTAGTTACTCACAAATACGGAAGAAAATAAGCTTAGTCATTTTTCATTCAGCAGAAACAACACCAGCAGGTAATGGGTTAAAGGTGTTTGAAGAATCTTGGTGCCTAAGAACAAAATATTCTTCATTAATAATAGTTCAAATGACAATACAGACAATTTCTGTTACTCTGTGACATAAGGCTTTAAATTGAATAACGAAGTGATCTGACTCGCAGTTAATTAAAAGGATATTCTGTAAAAATTTGTCAATTTTGCCGAATATCCCACCTATATAGGATGTACCGTTCGTAAAATAATGCTTCTAAAAATAATATAATATATCTAAAAATACTGGAATAATATTTATTTAACTAAGACTAAATCAATATTCTAACCACGTCTTGCTGTACTGTGGGCTCATATTAATCTATATGTAAATTTTCAGAACCATACCTATTGCCGCCTGTTCGAAATGCAGTGACAAATATATGTAAATGTGCAACTTTAAATTACATTTTACAACAATATAAGGCGTATAATTGTTATACATCAATAATTGTATTTTAATCGCAATTGTTCATGATAACAATAGTTGCGTAATGTTCTGCATTTTTGCTAGAATAAACAATAAGGCAAATATCATTGTCAGCAATGCTTCACATGTATGTACTAACTAACGTTGTAGTCGAACGTTTCTGGCGCCACGGATGGCTCAAAGATAGGCACTAGTACTGGTACCGGTGTGTGCTGTCCGGATGATAGTACAAAACTGTCTTATCCTCTGGGCAGATATACTACTGCCTTTCAGGTTGAGGTTTTTGCCATTCTCATGTGTTGTAGAATTTGCTATGACAGAAATTTTAGGAGCAACCAAGTACTTATTTGTTCTGATAGTCAAGCTGCTCTTATGGCCCTAGGGAAGTCTACTATGACGTTTTCCGTCATCTGGGAGTGCTATAATGCACTTTGTAAAATTACTAGCAATAACAGCGTCATCCTATACTGGATTTCTGGACATTCGGACATTCCAGGAAATGAATTGGCTGATGAATTGACTGATGAATTGGCTAGAAAAGGTTCTTGTACTCCTTTTGTTAGTCCTGAGCCAGCTTTAGGTGCTCCCAATGAACTTACCAGAAGAACTGTTTATGACATCTTCAGAAAGCTTCGGTGCAAGAACTGGCGTAATATTAAGGGTCAAAGGCAGGCGTAAATACTCAACTGCAACTGCCCTAGTATACGTCAGAAGGAATTATTCAAGCTCAGTAGAACTGGCATCAGGCGGGCTGTTCGGCTCCTTACAAGGCACTGCACCCTTAAAAGACACCTAAATATTATAGGTGTCACCAAAGATTCGCTTTACAGAGGCTTCAATTATAGCAAAAAAACTGCTTCTCACATTCTTTGTGAATGTGAGGCTTTCTCCGCCCACAGGTTCGAACGCATAGGTCGACATGTGATCGAACCCTGGGAGCTAAATGCCATTCCTGTCAAGTGCCTGCTCATCTTTGCTTCGGCTATTGGTCTCTTCTCGTAGAGATATTCTTTATTGAAGTAGTACAATAGACCTCTGGTCGATGTGCTGGGCTCTCCTGGAACCACCACTCTTCATATCATTCATTCATTCATTCATTCAACGTTTCTGGCGTAGTCGTTGTAGTTACAATTATTCTAAATTATACGAGCCTCATTTATGTGATAATTTTAATATCTATCAAATTAGCGTACAGTGAAATTCCGTGTATTGGAATATTCCGTGTAGTAGAATTCCGTAGATACTTGTAAACCCTCCAGTTTATTTTCAGCGAGAAACAATTATTTATACCTTTACTGCAAAGTGATATATAATTTATCTGGTCATTAATGACTCGTAAGTAATATTAAAAATCCATTATTTATTTAATTATATTGAAGACTAGCAGCATACCCGTTCTTCGTACGGAGTACAAAATATAAAGAAACTTATAATTCAGAATCATATGCAAATTATGTTAAAATATTAAATTTATTGCTCCTAAAGAGAAGTTTATGAATATCTGTTCTCATCATGCAAAATTATCGTCACGGGCAGATCTGAAGAATAAAACATCCTGGCCCCTTTCGAAAGCAAATGTACTATGAAATTGAATCCATATATTCAAAATAACGGTGCTAAAATTGTATGGGACCCATAGTATTTATATACTCGAATATTAGAAGATATAACCTGTATTAGTAGATTACATGTATAAATTGAAAATATCAATAAACCCGTAATTGATTCCAATATATGCAAGAATGAAAGCACTAAAATTATATGGGAATATATATATATATATATATATATATATATAAATGTCAAATAACACATAAAGCGATAAAAGTTATGTATAAAAGATTTAAAATTAACAAGACAGGTAGGCGCAATGCTGCTCTAAATTGTCTATTATAATAAATGAGAAAAATTCTACAAAGAAATCTCAAAAAAAGGGGGGGGGTGGAGAAAAGCCAACAGGGAAATTTGTAAAGGCCTAGGGGAGTGGTGACCTCTAGTTCCCCGGTTAAAAGTCGACTTTTATTCCTTAGGAAACACTCCCGGAGCCGAAAAATACCTGAGGCCATTCTCCGTACAAACGTCAAAGCAAAAGACGCACAAAACAGTCCGAACAAGGAACAGATGGACACCATTACAAAGCAGTAAAAGCAAGTATATACATTTAAAGTCGGAATCCAAATTGACAACACACAAGAAAAGTAAAACTTCCAACTAAAATCCTTCAGTCAAAAGAGAAAAGGGAGTAGAGTGTATAGGACTAGCACCAGCGTTGCCATTTATAACCAAAAACAAAACGTTTGCCAAAATCGTTTTCAAATGCGTTGACTGTTTTATTGTGATAGGCATTATAATTATGTCTGAGGAATCCAAGGGGATAGTCTTGTTTTAAAGCCTCCGTGATAAATATAACATCACTTTTTGTACGATCTTTATTGTAAGTATGCAAGCGGGCATTCCGTATAAAGTGATTCATTACGATATTACGAAAAACTTTCTGACTTAAATTAGACCTCCAATTGATAATATAATTAATTTTAATCTTGAAATGTCGTCTTTTATCATAAAGCATCGTATACAAGGGTTCATCTTCAGCAAAGTGAATGTTAATATCAAGGTAATTAATTTCATCTGCAGAATCTGCATGAGTTTCGATTAAATCTAAATGCTCAGGATAAAAGTCGAAGTTAAATTTAATATTGGTTTTTGATGTGCCAAAAGTATATCATCCACAAAGCGGAAATACGGCAATTCATTTAATATATGAGTGCCATCTTCATAGTGATGGAGGTATAGATCTGCCAACATCGAGGAGTAGCCTCCCCCCATAGGTATACCTTTCACTTGCCTATAGTAATTCATACCATTGAATAAGACGTTTTCAAAAAGCACAATATCCAAGATAGCTTTGAATTTGTGTAAAGCTATGTATTTATGCAGGTGATATTGACTATGGATTTCTATCATAATGGCATATAGATCTTTCATATTAATGTTATTAAACAGATCTTTAAAGTCAAAAGACTTATAAATCAGGTTTGTGGGATGTTTGTTCAAATTCTTTAATATATCACCACTATTTTTAATCATTACAGATCCACCTTTCATTATTTGAGTCATAATAGGTTTTAAAAGTGTAATAAGTTTCGTATTTGCTGTTGTAGTATAAGCTTTATAGGCTACCGTTACCGGTCGAAACTTTACGGGTGTTTTGTGTAGTTTTGGTATCATGACCAAGTAAGGATATCGAATATGATTGATGTTGATACCGATGCGTTTATGTAAAGCCCGTATTTTATTTTCGATTTCCCTTCGTTTTGATTTCAACAAAACATACATGTCTTCGTTATTATAACTGATGTTGAGTTGATCGATGTAATATTTCATACAAGTAAAGGTAAAATTCGATGTTACCTTATCGGTATACGTAATTGCGAATCTTTTCCATACTTTTTCCAGGATGCGTCTATTCATTGTGTGACACTCATCTTGTCCATAAGATTGATGATAATAATAATAAAAATTCTCCATAATGTGATCACGCCATTCATTAAAAGATGATAAAGGCATGCTGTATCGCACTGCCATTTTATATATAAAATCACTCAATTCATGACAAAACTTCATGTCTATCCCGTTAAAATCCTGCATACGAAATTTCGTTCCCAATTTCAATGCATCCTTAAGGTCATTATTGGTGATTATGTCTAAATTACCAGTTATAATATGACCATGATCGTGATCAACGTAGAGACTAGAAGTACATTGATATGTCGGATTATCATAAAGGTTCAGATTTTTACCAATATGATTATAGTTAAAAACTTTACGTCCAATAGGAACAACATACCGATGAGTTATAGAGATTATCGTATTAGAAATGGGAAAATAATGAGCTTGACTTTTTAATATTCGATTAAAAGGTATATCATCAAAAGCTTTATTACTGAAGGTTGTGATAAAGAATTCTTTATTAACAGGTTTTTTCTTTTCACAACTCAAATTAATGTTAAATCTTGATGCTCGTAATTTAATCAAATCCAGAAATATAGCATATTTATTGGTTTTATTGTCAGATTTATTATGTTTTGGATCTTCATAATGTTTAACACTATAGTGTGCCCAGATACGTCTGACATATCCTTTACGAATGCCAAAAACTGCATTTATAATCCATTTAGTACTTATTTCTTCCATATTGTAAATTTGTTCTATTAAAGCATCTAATTTTAGGAGAGTATTAAGGTAAGATGTTCTTGATGCACATTTTCCTCGATTATGTCTTGTAAGCGTATTACCATGTATGCGGGTCAAAGTTGATTGTACTCGTCCATCTCTGCAGGAATCCATATTATGTATATATTTATAAAGTATTGAATTTAACCCATAAGGATAAGTTGTTCCAAATTGTCTAATATGAAAACATTCCCACCATAACCTTTCGTCTAGGTTAGTCACAAAATCTAATATTTCTACAGTAATTTCTTCAAATCCATGTTGACTAAAATGACACAATTCTAAAGTTGTATGTTGTACTGCTTTACTGCTGTATTGCTTGATTTGACTTCTGTGTAGATTCATGCGTAAATTAAGTGCATTTTTAGTCTGTCCGATATATTTGTTGACATTTACCGCAGGTTATATGATATACTTTTGGCACATCAAAGTACCAATATTAAATTTAACTTCGACTTTTACCCTGAGCATTTAGATTTAATCGAAACTCATGCAGATTCTGCAGATGAAATTAATTACCTTGATATTAACATTCACTTTGCTGAAGATGAACCCTTGTATACGATGCTTTATGATAAAAGACGACATTTCAAGATTAAAATTAATTATATTATCAATTGGAGGTCTAATTTAAGTCAGAAAGTTTTTCGTAATATCGTAATGAATCACTTTATACGGAATGCCCGCTTGCATACTTACAATAAAGATCGTATAAAAAGTGATGTTATATTTATCACGGAGGCTTTAAAACAAGACTATCCCCTTGGATTCCTCAGACATAATTATAATGCCTATCACAATAAAACAGTCAACGCATTTGAAAACGATTTTGGCAAACGTTTTGTTTTTGGTTATAAATGGCAACGCTGGTGCTAGTCCAATACACTCTACTCCGTTTTCTCTTTTGACTGAAGGATTTTAGTTGGAAGTTTTACTTTTCTTGTGTGTTGTCAATTTGGATTCCGACTTTAAATGTATATACTTGCTTTTACTGCTTCGTAATGGTGTCCATCTGTTCCTTGTTCGGACTGTTTTGTGCGTCTTTTGCTTTGACGTTTGTACGGAGAATGGCCTCAGGTATTTTTCGGCTCCGGGAGTGTTTCCTAAGGAATAAAAGTCGACTTTTAACCGGGGAACTAGGGGTCACCCCCCCCCCCTTGGCCTTTACAAATTTCCCTGTTGGCTTTTCTCCACCCACCCCCCTTTTTTGAGATTTCTTTGTAGAATTTTTCTCATTTATATATATGTGTATATATATATATATATATATATATATATATATATATATATATATATATATATATATATATATATATATATTTATATATATATAAATATATATATATATATATATATATATATATATATATATATATATATATATATATATATATATATATATATATATATATATATATCCCCATACTACTTATATTGTCGCAGATTAGAAAATAGGCCTGTATGTTAGTAGAAGATTACCCTTATTACAATATGAGTCTAAAAAATCTTTGCCGAAATAAAACAGATAACATTATAAATTGAAAATTTCAATGATCCCCCCAATCTTTATTCCAGAAGGTCGTAATTGATTCCAATATATGCCAATATATATCAAAATATATGCCTATATACCTGTACTACTTATATTCTCGTAGATTAGAAGATAACACGTGCATTTATAGAAGATTACTCGCACAACGTACAATATGTGAGTTTCAACAATTTTCGTCATAATAAAACAATGGTATAATAATTTGAAAATATCAATAATCCCTGAATCAATAATCCCCGAAAATATCAATAATAATACTATGTAACATGAAGACCGTAATCGATATTATCCAGTCAAAAATGCAATGCCAATGAAATTTATTTTATATACTTATCTTTATTATTCAAATCGGAAAAGATTTAATTAAAATCGTATGCCACATAACACATTGGATTTACATCCATTACTAAACGATATGATATCAGGTGCTTGAAATAAATTGATTGAAATCATATCGTCTGAATAATGCTATCTCCATGAAGGGTTTGGCGATATCTTCTTCAATTTAGCGATAACTTAAAAATTCGCCAAATTTATCGCCAAGTGGGACTGTAAAACTGATAGTCCCATTTTGCGACAAATTGACGAAACATCATCATAATATTATCCCCTAACAAAACACAATTAATTTCATTTATTAATCGCAATTTTATCAATTTCATGACATTTTTATAGATTTACAAACATTTTTATCAATTTGTTGATATTTTAAAAATTCGATAAATGTGTTACTAAGTAGGATGGATAGACTGACCCACAAATGCTACCGAAATATCATTTCAGTACTGTCTTCTAAAAAAACGAATTTAATTTCATTGATTTGCGTCGTTTTTAGCAATTTGGCGACATTTCCGTCAATTTGGCAATGTTTAAGAAAAGTTGCCAAGTTAGCGATGTTCCGCCAAATTCGTAGCTCTGAAATTGCAGATCTGAAGATAAAATATCCTGATCCCGTTTGTATATAATAAATGCAAACACTAAAATAGTATTAGAAGATATACCCTTTCTACTCTTTTTCTGTTTCAACAATCGGATAAATTAATTTATTGGTAAACACAATATGAGTTTATTAGCTAAACACAATATAAAAGCTTAAAAACTCTTTGTCAAAATAAATGAAAGTGATGTAAGTAGTCCGTAATTAATATAATTAAAAGAAAAATCAAACCGTTCATTTACAAAATATATTTTTACATCTATTTATTTATTAATCAAATAGAAAAAATAATAACAAATATTAAGAAACACATTTAATTTAATTGCGTTGCTGAGCAACATAATATAATAAAGAATATTCCTCATAAACTGCGAAATTAAATAACCATTTTGATCTCTTCCCCATAAAATGCAAAAATAATAACCATTTTGATTTCTTTATACTTTCCATTGTTTAGTAAATGCTTGACCACGGAGTTAGATTTTCCATTTAAATTCATGTTTCAAACAATTCATGCTTTCAGATAGTGATTAATTAATGCAAAAATCCTGCACTAAGCTCAGAAATGAAGTTTTAATTCACGTTGACGTTTTAAACAAAGGATTTTCATCCTTTCCGTTTGGATAAACCACGGAGTTAGCGAGTAGATCTCCTAGGATAAAGTTTCGTTTTTCATTAATATCTCGACAACCCCTGGTATTAGAAACTCGAAACTTGGGCAAAATTTATGGGGGGCTATTTTAAGGCTACTCACAAAATTTCATTAAATTCGATTCAGCCGTTCCCTCGTGATGATGAGACAAACGAAATATTAGTTTTTCACTAATATCTCGAGAACCACTGGTTGTGGAAACTCCAAACATGGACTAAATTTTAAATGGGGCTATTTCTAGACTACCCACAAAATTTCATCAAATTCCGTTCAGCCGTTCTCCCGTGATGATGGGACAAACAGACAGACAGACAGATTTTCAATTTTATTTGTATAGACTTCCTTTTATTTTTACGAATATATTACCGTTATCAAATACACAATTATTCCCCTGATTTTTTAACAATGGAAGACATACTTGAGAGAGTTTTATTATTTTAAGACGAGAATGCTGATCAGTCAAGTTGACGCGAATATCAATTATTTCAATACTAGACATAGGACCATATATGAATAAGTACATACCTCCACTTGCATGGGATGCAGGTTGAACAGCTCTCAATTGTCTCACACTCTCAGCGTTGGCTGAGTCCATTGAGTTTAAAGACGCCGGTTGAGTTCATGACTGACTCAATATTTTAAAATTGAAATCGTATCAAACCACCTGGTGATATCGATATCTTTTGTCATTCTGTACATCTCAAGTATTTTAACAAGTCTACCAGTCCTGTGATTTTTAGTTAGGTAATTTTTTATCCTGGCTTCGGGGAAACACGGCTTTCTTCTTGACCTTCCTAGCTTGACTGCCGTTGCTGTGCCTCTCGTCTGTAAATGCTGAGTTAGTTTTGATTGGTTGTTAGTTCGCAACCCCTCATTGATGCCGATGCCCCCGTTTGAACCGCAGATGTGGATTCTACCCATCCAGATGATGTCTCCATTACCTGCTGGCTTCAGGCTTAAGTAGGACAATTATGGGTTTTAAAACAACTCTTTGATTTTGTGTCAATGTGAAGCCGTCTTTTCCAGCCCAATTCACCACTGTCGTTTTAATTTTCTAATTTTACTTTCCTTATATTCATATTATAATGTATAAGGTAAGTATTGTGACGGAGTCGAAAATTCGAATTCGAGTTTACAATGGACGTTTCAAGTATCCCTTATCATATAACGAACATTTTTGAGGAGGTGTCTGTGTGTGTGTGTCTGTGTCAGTGAGTCTGGGGAGACAATGTCGCACGAGCAAACGGAGCGATTCGAATGAAATTTGGTAAAAAATTACAATCTGCGAATACTGGAAGCCTATTGTTTTTAAACCCAATCGAATGCTCAGAACCCCAAAATTTTCGAGAGAAATTTTGAAAAAAATCATACAAAAATTCAAAACCTTTAATAAAGTTACGTAGACATTTCTCATGTAATTTTTCCTTAGAAAATGATTACCATAAACTTTAGAACGACAGCATTAACCCTTCGCGAGATATTGCACATTTTTCTATTACATTTATCAAAAAAATCCCATAAATTAAAAAAAATGTTAACTGTTGAGAAACATGTTCACTTTTTACATGTAATGTCATGCGATAAATCTGATGACATCATTCATTCTCGTGGATCTAGTTCGTTCCATTTATGAGAAAAGATACTTTGAGTAATACTTTTGTATTTGAACTCCAATAGTCATTTATCTGCTTATTGGAATAACTTATTTTTCCGTCCATAACGCTTGGCGAGATTTTAGTGACGAATTTGGCTGAATGTCGCTAACTTGGCGATTTTTATATGTTGCCAAATTAACGAAAATTTCGCCCAATGGATAAAAATGACGCTAAATCAATGAAAATGTCGACTATGTTGACGAAAATTCGATTTCTTGGAAAGAATATAAGTATCTACTATACGAATAACTTAATTTTGTTACTGTAAAAATAGTAAATTGTCGCGAACGTTTTGGTATACTCGACAGAGAAGACAAAGTTTTGAAATCAAACACATTTATTAAACATGAAATAACAAGGCAGTTGATCGAAAACAGTGGAGTACAAGCATTTCTCGCAATAACTCAGAGTTACACTCGGTAGGGTGACCATTAAGAACACCCCTGGAGGAAGAGGAACCAAGAGAATACACATATTTTCTGATACATAAAATAAACACGATATTCCTCATATTATACTTGACATTTATATATCACATTTGTATACTTTGAACATATACGACATTTTCATATAACATCATTAATGATTCGATGCTCACGAGGATTTGACAATTAACACTCTATTCGTTAGGTGGAAGACTAAATATATATAAAACTTTACCTCGTCTCTTTTAAATATAACATTTACAATTCTGTACCATGGGAAAGGATATCAAGATGGACTCTCGGCATAAACTCATCGAGATTCTTGCGCAGAACAAAATCCATAATGGTCGGGAAAACTTGACTACACAACATCATGCTGGCGGAATTCGACATCTTGGTTGGTTACGGAGATTGGTTGATTCGTACCTTGGGACACAAGGAGGAGTCAGGCAAATACAAATCGCTGTAAAATGAGCTTTCCCTCTAGCCCCATTAGCGATTCAAGCCGACCAGTGAAAGAACCATTTTCTCTTTTCACAAGACTCATTATTCCATTACTACCAGGCTGATTCATTTAAAACACGAGTGACTCATCTCTGAACCGAGCCAAACGACTCTACGCACAACTTGTCGAACTATGTTACATATTTTAATCACATCCTTCCACTTTCAAAATTAATCCACCTTTTCTTAAAATTCGCGATCATACGCGAATCAAACACACACGTCTACATTTCTCCACGACTCCTTCCACACTCCCCCCAAAATCCTTTTTCAAACTCGCGCGTGCGCAAAACCTGCAAGTTCCCAACTAGCGACTGAGAAGCGACAATACAAAACTATTACTATTTTTCTGGAACATAAACACTTTTGCGATTTTAGAGTTCACTTCCCTTAAAAGTCAATGTAATTGAAAACATGTAGAAAAGACATTTACATTTCGAAATTGACACTTTCAATCACACAGAAATAAAACAATACTTTAATATACAATTTTAACACAGAGGTGTGAAAGCCTTATCACACTCCTTCGGGGCCCGGGAGAAAAATTTCCTGCAAAGCGGGGAATTTTTCCGCACAATACTAGGAAAATACCTGCATTAAGTTCCCAATGACATATGTTCCATTGAGAGGAATTTAGTGTAAATTTTGAGCGATGTACATGTACATCAAAGAAAAAAACAAAAACAAACAAGATCATGACCAGCATAATAACCAAAATCCAAGAGTGGCCTAAAGTTTGACTCGTGAGTCAAAAAAAAATAAGTCTCAATACAAGCATAGACCTTTACAAGACAACACCAAATTAACAAGACACAAATGATGAAATTGCCCCTTTTAAAATTTAAACACTAATACATTTTCTGGTGAGTACCACAGAGACATGAAAATTTAATTTACTCAACTCACAAAAAGTTTAACTAAACAAAAAGTTTTCTTTCTTCAAAAATCTTACAATTAAAATTCTATAAATTTACATTTCACAGAAATCAATTTATTAACTATTATCCAACCTTGCCAACAAATTACTTTAAAAGACATTTAAAAAAATTACTAATTTAGAAAATGAGACAAATTTTCAAACCAAGAATGTTGATCAGGCACCCAGGCAAGAAACAAGTTCATTAGAAAGTTGCAAACCTAGAGGTGGCGGTACCCCCAACCAATAAGTCAACAAACACCAAATGACAAAAAAAAATTTCTAAAATTTACTAGACCTTTAAATTAAAAAAAATCATTCACACATTCATAAAATAAAACAGAGATAAAAATTATCAGTTATCCTTAAAAATCCTTACCAAAACTCTAATCCATCAAGTACTTAATTATCTTAAAATTACTTTAAAACATTACTGCTTATCATTAAAGTAAAGCAAAAAAAAATATTATTTAAGTATTTAGAATTTTAAAACACTACTTCAACCTGATTAACATGGCACTCACATTCAGAAAGCTGCACTGGCACAGAACTTGCAGTACAGAACATTCAGCTGACTGACACATAAAGCAAATTACACAGAAGTTCAGAAATATTGGATCCATTTTAACATAGCATACAGTTTTGCAAAACATTTTGTGAAACAATTGAAAATATAATATTATTAAACATAATTGTCCATCTCACAACAATATCAGTCTTTTTTTTGAAAATGTGAGAATTTCACAATCTAAATATTTTACTTTACTTTTGAGCCAATTGCTCTCTTCACATATTGCCTTAATTGACAAGTAACTTTAATGAATAAATTGGCCTCTTGGGCGCAAGTCATACTTGTGTGAATTAGGAACATTTTGAGTTTTAACCCTATTTTGATGGTTTAGAAAATATCTACTTTTAAATTGTCTTGTTTCTTGAGTTGAAGAATTATCAATGTTATCATTATATGTGCTAGAAATCAATTCACTACGTCTAGGAGGTAAAGGAGTTAATCTACTAACGTGGACCAATTGCTGATTACATGGATTGTTTTTGCGTTGAATGACAAAGTTAACCTCAGTACCACCTCTAACATGATTTTGCTTTTCCCCCATATGCAAAGTAACCTTCTGTGCATTTACTACCAAATCTCTAAAAGATTTGCTTCCATTTTCCAAATCGTTAATATGTACCTCTTCACTACCCAAATGTGGCACTACATTATTTTCCGAAAAATTTCTGCTCACATACTCTTCCCGAATGACCTGAGACTCATTCACTACCGGTGCCAGATCTGCTTTGCATTTGGCACATGCATTCGTATGGAACTCTTTCGGTTTACAGTCCTCTACCACACGAGGTTCGAATCCTGGTCACGGCACCAATTCTGTCGCGAACGTTTTGGTATACTCGACAGAGAAGACAAAGTTTTGAAATCAAACACATTTATTAAACATGAAATAACAAGGCAGTTGATCGAAAACAGTGGAGTACAAGCATTTCTCGCAATAACTCAGAGTTACACTCGGTAGGGTGACCATTAAGAACACCCCTGGAGGAAGAGGAACCAAGAGAATACACATATTTTCTGATACATAAAATAAACACAATATTCCTCATATTATACTTGACATTTATATATCACATTTGTATACTTTGAACATATACGACATTTTCATATAACATCATCAATGACTTGATACTCACGAGGATTTGACAATTAACACTCTATTCGTTAGGTGGAAGACTAAATATATATAAAACTTTACCTCGTCTCTTTTAAATATAACATTTACAATTCTGTACCATGGGAAAGGATATCAAGATGGACTCTCGGCATAAACTCATCGAGATTCTTGCGCAGAACAAAATCCATAATGGTCGGGAAAACTTGACTACACAACATCATGCTGGCGGAATTCGACATCTTGGTTGGTTACGGAGATTGGTTGATTCGTACCTTAGGACACAAGGAGGAGTCAGGCAAATACAAATCGCTGTAAAATGAGCTTTCCCTCTAGCCCCATTAGCGATTCAAGCCGACCAGTGAAAGAACCATTTTCTCTTTTCACAAGACTCATTATTCCATTACTACCAGGCTGATTCATTTAAAACACGAGTGACTCATCTCTGAACCGAGCCAAACGACTCTACGCACAACTTGTCGAACTATGTTACATATTTTAATCACATCCTTCCACTTTCAAAATTAATCCACCTTTTCTTAAAATTCGCGATCATACGCGAATCAAACACACACGTCTACATTTCTCCACGACTCCTTCCACACTCCCCCCAAAATCCTTTTTCAAACTCGCGCGTGCGCAAAACCTGCAAGTTCCCAACTAGCGACTGAGAAGCGACAATACAAAACTATTACTATTTTTCTGGAACATAAACACTTTTGCGATTTTAGAGTTCACTTCCCTTAAAAGTCAATGTAATTGAAAACATGTAGAAAAGACATTTACATTTCGAAATTGACACTTTCAATCACACAGAAATAAAACAATACTTTAATATACAATTTTAACACAGAGGTGTGAAAGCCTTATCACAAAATCCATTGTATTATATAAGAAAAGTCATGTGCTGCCCACATCAGATTTTTTATTCATGTGTCTGGTTTCTGCTTTTGTCTCGCAGTCTTGATGTTTTTATCAGCAACCAATCTTAAAGAAGTTGGAAATCGGCTAGGCCAATGAAATTTTTGCTAATACTTTTAATGTAAAATGTAATTAATATTTTATTAACTAAAGCTTAAATCAATATTCTAAGCCAGTCGTACACACCTACGATCTCATATTAGGCTATATATAAAATTTCAAACCTTACTGTTCGTATGCCTTCTGTTCGTAAAGCAGTAACAAAAAATCGTAATACATTCTGTTAATATAGAGTGATAGAGAGAAAAGTTCAATTTGAATACGTTTGATAAAAGTCTGAGCTGCCCACATTATACTTTAATATACAAAACCAGATTGAGAAAAGATTCACCGATGCTGGTTGATAGGGTAAAACGCATGGTTTCTAACTTTCGAACGATTCATATCGGCAGGTTTTCGATCCTTTAATACATGTTAATGAAAACAATTTTATGCATGGCATTAAGACCAACAAATATTTCAATTTTATTCGTGTCCGGTGCATAGGTTTAGCGTGACAGGAGGTTTCCACAATTCACACTCTACTGTTGAAAGTACTCAAGTGTTGTATGTCTACCATAAAATATTTAAAAATAAAATATTTATAATATTTGAATTGATGTACTTTATAATAGTCTGTGCTTTCTCCGATCCTGAATTATATATGAGCATGGCTGATTCGACACATGGATGAAGCAAATGTCCAACTCCAGTGAATCCAGTGTTGCTAACTTATACTCGGTGAAATATTGGAACCTAATAACGCTGCCATATAGCCATAAAATTACTGATTTTGTAAAGCTGCTTAAACAATCTATGTATAGAGGTTGTAAATCAACCAGTATCTTGCTCTGTTTTTAACCATAAGGTTTATCCAAGTGCTGGATTGCAGACGGATACACGTGAGGACCACACTAGAAACTACGCCCACAAAATTTCACTTAGATTTGTGTTTTGAAACAAATAATCTAGTGATTTTTGTGCTCTGAAATGAAACATATAAGCAAACGTCTATACATATGAAATGTTCTCTTTATATCATATTTAAAGAAATTAGATCTGGATTCGAGATATTAACTACGCCCATTTAATTTAAGCAAGTTCAAAAATAAAACAACATTAAGAGATGTATTCTTTTTATTTTGTCACTAAAATGATCATATTTTAATTTTTATTGAGGGATGTTACCCCCTCCCTATATTCAGTTTAGCTTATATAGCGGAGTATTGAAAGGTAGAGATTTTTGCAAGAGCGTTCCATCGTGGCTTTAGGACATGCAGGACTGTTTGAGTTAAATTGTAAGGAATTTCGAGTTTGGAAACAATATTAGTCTCATTGGTTACTTTTATTGCTAGGAATAGATAATAAAAAGTATCCTTATCATAATGATATAAAGATTCAATTTTAAACAATGGCGGGCGTATTATTACCACAGACTAGATTCACCAAGCGTTCTAAAATCCATTAATTTATTAAAATACGTATTACTAGGAGCCCTTGCTTCCGAATTTACTAACGTGAACACCATGGACACTATCTGCTACATATTTAAGAAACTAATATTTGTGGCATCATCTACTGACGACCTATACAAGTACAATTCACAGGAATTGTATGAGAATTTACTATCAGTTTTTAATTAAAATACTTGTAAAATCGATGATTCAAACTGAAGACTTAGATAGTTAGACAATATATGAATAAATATAATTTCTTCAACGCTGATTCAATTCTAAGAAAGAGATAGCAGTAAAAATACAAAAACAGTTTAGCAGATCCTTCGAAATACACTCTTTGATAAAAACAATTAAAAAGATGAAATACAAATTCCTAAAAAAATGTCCGATAATCGTAACACCGGATAAGCAGATATCCTCCGGTTATGTTGATGATCTATTTTGAGCAATTTTCAGAAAAATCGATTCCATAGCGATCGAATATATTATTACATAGTTTGCATCGTGATATCTTCAGGAAGGCCGAAGGACGATTTTTTCAATGAGTCGTAAAGAATATTGCTGCGCCAACCGGAAATAGAAACCTGGAACTTCGAACTGGCCAGCCGACGCTCTAACGATGAGCTAATGGGACGAAATTGCAAGCTCTCATTGTCGAAGTTAACTGGCTCTGCGGAGTTTTAAACTGCATGAGTAGAATACATCCTTCATATTTATAAAAATATTTGAAAGTTCATTAACACATGTGTAATTTGGGGAATTTCATTTTTATATTCGTGCAACGTAGAATTGAAAATCCGCGCGATTCCAATTTCTATCTTGACTGTGGAGTGATATTTTAGCGTTCTGATTTATTTTTTAAATTACTTGATTTCTGAATTTCCAGTTTTCAAGAAGGTTTAAAAAAGTTGCAATTTTCAACCTGATGGCGAGCTAAAAATTCAGCAAAAAACCGGATTCTTGACGTCTCATCCGTAGGTATTTTAAAGAGTAGATAGTAGTAAGATGATTTTTTCCTTTTTCTACAATTCACTGTAAGTTACGGTCGTTATCATCTTAATCTCCCCAGTTAAAGAGAAAGAATACGTTTCAGAAAGTATGTTTGAATATTAGAATTCCTCATGGGATAAAAAAGGAGCATCTGTTGTTATTGCTGTACAGGTCGCAGGTCACTTTGCAGGACTCAACATGTCCAGGGTTATCTTTTGTGCGGCAGCACTTCGTCTAGTTACCTATACTGACTTTTATTTTAAAACTTTTTTATCGTTAATTTATATTTCACTATTTATCTTCAAAGATCCTCCTTGACTGACCGACGATCTCTTTGATTCTTCATCATACAAAAATATTTTTATCGAGCTCTTGAACTGCTCTTCTGCCCCCTCCTTCATTTACCCCCTTGTATCTGTGTCTTCTTCTTTTTCGACCGAGGTCATGTATCCCAAAAACTTCCCATTGACAGGTGTTCCCATTCACCTCCGAGCTGGTGCTAGAAATTTGTCACTGTCTGGAGGTACATTGGCAGGAACTGCCTGAGGTTCCCAAATCCGCATGGATCACATATCCTTTCGATGTTTGTTGGAATTCTTTATTGCAACAATAAATTTATTTGAACTATATGTAAACCACTGACCATCGTCTGACAAGAGTCCATTATCTGACATGTGTAACGTTTATTGCCACTTCTTGGTACTTATTACATGATACAATGCCTTATAGGCTGCATCCATTCAAAATGCAAACAAAGCGAATTTCTGTCATCACAGCTCCATTCTCAATGAGTGATAGAGCTGTTTTATTTTCTCGATGGTAGGTGTACTGAAAACAATGCTGTCTTACAACATTCGAAATTGCGAAAGTGTTAATAATTTGTATGATCGTTGTATAAAGTTGAAATATCACCATAGGCGCACCACGGGGGGTGCTAGAAGTGCATCAGCAACCCCCTCACAAATTGCCCAAATACTCATTTTTACTTAACAACTGCCCCTAATTCCCACAATTTTCAGTTTCTCTCTTTCATTTTTACTTTCCTTATATACATAATGTATAAGGGAAGTATTGTGACGGGGTCTAAAATTCGAACTCGAGTTTTCGATGAGAGCACGTTTCAAGCATCCCTGATCACGAATAAAACATTTTTGAAGTGATGTCTGTGTGTGTGTGTGTGAGTGTGTGTGTGTGTGTGTCAGTGAGACTGTGGAGACGATAACTGACGAACGAATAGACCGATTCGAACGAAATAAGGTACAAAAATCACAAACTGTAAACACTGGAAGCCTATTGTTTTTATATCCAATCGAATGTTCAGAACACCCCCCCCCCCCTAAATTTTCGAGTGAAATTTTGACAAAAATCAAAACCGCTAATAAAGTCACGCAAATAGACATTTCTTATGTAATTTTTCATTAGAAAACGATTGACATAAATTTTAGAACGCTAACATGAACCGTTCTCGAGATATTGTACATTTAAATAAAAAATTATCAAAACGTAATATAAAAAAAAATATTTCCTATTGAGAAACATGTTCACTTTTCATATGTAATACCATGCGATAAATTTGGTGACATCATTTCCGTAGATCTAGCTTGTTCTATTCATGAAAAATATACTTTGAGTAATACTTTTGTATTTGAAGGCCAATAGTCATTTATCTTCTATAAGAATAACTTATTTCTCCGTCAATAACGCTTGGCGAGATGTTGGCGACGAATTTGACGGAATGTCGCCAACTTGCCGACATTTTTTATTGTTGCCAAATTAACAAAAATCTCGCCAAATGAATAAAAATTATGCTAAATCATTGAAAATGACGACTAAATGAAGAAAATTCAATATCTTTGAAAGAATATAAGTATCTACTATGAGAATATCATTTTTTAAACAGTAAAACTAGTAAATTCATTGCATTATGTAAGGAAAGTCATGTGCTGCACACATCAGAATTTTTTAAAAGTCTTTATTTTATTTACTACTTTCCTTATATACGTAATGTATAAGGAAAGTATTGTGACGGGGTCGAAAATTCGAATTCGAGTTTTCGACGGGAGAACACGTTTTAAGCATCCCTGATCACGAATCAAACATTTTTGAGGTGATGTGTGTGTGTGTGTGTGAAAGTATGTGTTCGTGTGTGTCAGTGAGTCTGTGGTGACGATAACTGACGAACGAAATTACCGATTCGAACGAAATTTGGTACAAAAATCGCAATCCGTAAACACTGGAAGCCTATTGTTTTTTTACGTAATCGAATGTTCAGAATCCCCCTAAATCTTCGAGTGAAATTTTGAAAAAATCGTCAAAAAATCAAAACCGCTAATAAAGTTGCGCAAATAGACATTTCTTATGTAATTTTTCATTAGAAAATGATTGACATAAATTTTAAAATTCTAACATGAACCGTTCTCGAGATATTGCACATTTTAAAAAAAAATTATCAAAAAGTCATATAAAATAAAAAAAATATTTCCAATTCAGAAACATGTTCACTTTTCATATGTAATACCACGCGATAAATTTGGTGACATCATTCTCGTGGATCTAGCTCGTTCCTTTCATGAGAAAATAAACTTTGAGTAATACTTTTGTATTTGAACACAAATTGTCATTTATCTGCTATAAGAATAACTTATTTCTCCGCGCAAAACGCTTGGCGAGATTTTGGTGACAAATTTGGCGGCATGTCGCTAACTTGGCGACTTTTTATAATTTTTTCCAAACTAACAAAAATCTCGCCAAATGGATAAAGATGACGCTAAATCAATGAAAATGACGACTAATTGTCGAAAATTCAATATCATGGAAAGAATATAAGTATCTACTATAAGAAAAACCTATTTTTTACTGTAAAAGTAGTAAGTTCATTGGATTATATAAAGAAAGTCATGTGTTGCCTACATCAACATTTTTTGTACGGTTCTATTAATTTGGGATCAGATATTTTTAGGGTTTCTGGCTAGACTTAGTTCCTAATGACTGCATATGCGCAAGGCTTCAAGAAATAAATCTGTCGTGAACTCGCACCTATCACAGAAGGGTACAGAGACGGTTAGTTTCGTATAGAGTTTGGCAGAACATCGTCACTATTCTAATGGCGTCTGTTTAACCTTGTTCATAGTTTTCAAATTACTTTTTATATAGTATTTTTTTACGAATTAAGACCATGGCAATATCAAGAAGAAATCGGTGGACAAGATATAATGGATGAAAGTTCCAGGAGTAAACTATTTGTTATTTTTAACCTTTTAACTACGGCGGTACATTAGTTGTACCACTGCAAATCTCTTCTCCGAGAGCGGCACTGGTTCAACTGCTGTGCCAGTCTTTTCACCCCCCATTTTTCTGGGAAAGTAGGGGAACGACTATTGTACCTGCCTGTAGCCCTTCCTACAAGTTTCTCCTGGCAGATGGGGAATCGAGTTATGAACAAAAGACAAATTCCTTGAAGGTATTTATTTACGTGGACATTTCAGTTATTTTGCCTTTCTGGAGTTGAAAAAGTGGATTCTTGGAGCCGTAACGTAATGGTTAAACTATACGTGATTGGCATGAAATAACTCATTTTTTCACTAATTTCTGTGCATAGCACCCCCAATTATTCAAATTTCCTATGCATAGCACCCCTAATTTTTTCAAATTATCTATGCATAGTACCTCCATTTGTGAAAACCTGGCGCCACCTATGAGTATCACCTTATGAGGTCGTAATAGAAAGTAGCGGTCAATAAACTCTACGTGCTCGCAACAGCCTAAGGCGTATTTAGGCGTATGCATAGAGCAGATTACTTGAAGCATTTAAAAATAAATACAATTAACCCCTGCTTTAAATCCCGAGAAACCCAGACTATATTTTTTAGTAGAATATAATAGCTTATCAGTCATACATCATAGAAGTAAACATTATGAACAGTATAGTTTCCCTCCTAAATCACAAATTTATATCAATTATTTATATCAATGCTATCAGTCGTTACAAAAACTATGAATATTAATATCCATTAAACGACATAGAATAATCTTGTAAACTTAACGAAAACTATCGACCACCTTTCTTTTAACGCGCCTCTAAACATATATGTTTTGCATACATATTCCTTTAATATTATTCTTAAAACGACTTCATCGTCAAAAGTTACTGCAAATAAAAATACACAACAATATTTATTATACATAAAATAATATGTCTTTTTATGATAGGATCCTTCCTTAATCAGATGAAAAAGCAAAAATTTTAAATGTATTTTATTTCGGAAACGCAGGCCAATAAAGTCCGAATTTTATCTAAATATAAAAAGAATTGTAATTTCACACCAGCTTTAAAAGGAACATAAAGTTTTTATGAAGAACACTTTAACTTAGGGTAGTTTTTCCCACACTTACAACTGTCGCGTACCCTTTTTGAAATTTTATCTTCTTGGCGTACCCCTGTCGAAGAGTTCGTGGAACGTTTTGTCGAGGAACTTTTATAACATCATATATAAATATGTGCTTACAAAAAAATGATTCATAAAGTATATTTCTGATAGCCAGTACTAACGAATATATGCAAATACATATCAGTCTGAAATCAAAAGAATATTTCAATTTTATTTTAATGTAAATAAATAAAATAAATGTTTAAATTTTACTTTTAAAAATTGTGAATGCTAAATATGAAACTGTGTAGAACAAATACATGTAAATAGATACCTGGATCAATATTTGTAATTTTTAGACAAAAATTGGGTTCCACATCAACAAGACGGTACTTTTCAGTTGGGGACACGACGGAAGCTATTTGGTAACTTTGCCCAATAAATCTACTCATGTATAAATTATGATCAATCAGAATGATATCAGTGTACTTTGTTCTATATTCGTTTTCTGAAAACCATCAGAAGCTCACAAAATGTTTTGTTTTGTCTTTTTATACGAGAGACTATTTTGGATTTTTAATACTGACTTCAAAAGAATCACTTCCCATATATATAAATATTTTTGTGTTAACATTTTAATAAATTAAAAATTTGCCAAATGCCAAGCGTACCATTTGAATATTTCATGTGGCACCCCAGTGGGACTTATATAATCAAGTTAGTAATCACAATCACGAGATAAATTAAGCGGTCTTTAATTTTCTATTTACTTTTAATTACAGTTTTAAGATATATTTATACAATATTTGTAGGTTTAAGTAAATAATAGCGTCCATTACGGATGGTTGAGATATTGCTGCCGTTCTCGGTGAAAACCAAAAAACACTGTCGTTGCCACTCCGATCGAGAGAAAAATAGGAGCGGGCAATAAAAATTGACGTAGATTTTTAACACATGGATATTATAATTGGTGATGTAAACTTCTGCTTGCAAACCATAACATTTCACCCGGCGTTAAAAGGGAAATTTCAATCAAACACAAAATATATAATATACAAAATATTAAATATTAATCACAAAATATAAAGCATTAAATATTCAAAACAACAAATATATAACGAACAGTTTGCTAGAATAATAATTTTAAAAAATGGCAATATTTGACTGATAGGTAATATACAAATTTTAGCAATCGACCTCCTAATAAGACCAGGTTTAATTTTTACCATATGAATATTACCTTCGGTACTTGGAATGATCTGTTTAATTCGGTCAAGTAACCACTTACAAGGTGGTAAGTCGTCTTCTTTGATGAGGATCAAAACATATTTTTGTCCATTGTCCTTACGAAGAATCACTTTGTTTGCTGTAAATTATTTAATTAGTCCCCCCAGCCAGTGCTTTAATATCAAATGTAGAATTTTTGTTGATTACCATCGACAAAGTCTATTGTCTGCTACCTCATAAATATTAGGTTCGACATAAAATATGTTACTCCTGCCGCCTATAACCTACCAAAATTTGGAGTACCAGATGGAAAATTTCCAAATTTATTTTCTCATCGATAAGATGAGTAGCAAGATCCCCATTGTCTGGCTAGCAATAGAATATAGTCGTTTTAGCTATGAATTAGCTCTAACGAAGTTGGTTTCATTATCGATGGAAATTTCCGAACCATTTTTACAATGAAAAAATATTTGCAAACCTGCAGATGAAGTCAAATCTGACACAACTTCCAAATGAATGACTTTTGTTACAAAGTATATGAACATGCAACGTAAATTTCAGAAACGTCCACTTTGTCTGATTTTTATATTTGATGTAAAATAGGCCGTAAAACTCGGCACAGCTTAAATGAAAGAATGCTTTGGATTCATCCTTTCTGCTAGTAGAGATCGTATTATTTTTCTTGCACTTATGAGATGAACTCATACAATTTGTACCTAAATTGAGCCGTTTAATAGCATCGAATATTTCCTTAGCACTCTTTATCTGAAATTCTTGGCATTTATAAATTGTATGTGGTAATTTGCTTAATCATGTGGTTCTCTTGGATTTATTCCTTCCGCTGACAGAGATCCCATTATATTCTGTTAACTTATGTGATGAACTAATGCAATTTGTACATAAATTGAGCCGTTTAATAGTATCAAATATTTCCTTAGCACTCTTTATCTGAAATGTTTGGCATTTATAAATTTCATGTCGTTATTTGCTTAATCAAACAGTGCTCTTGGATTTACTCTTTCCGCTGGAAGAGATTCCATTATTTTCCTTGCCCTTATGTGATGAAATCACACAATTTGTACTTAAATTGAGCAGTAGATAGTATCAAATCTTTCCTTAGTAATATATTTCTGACATGCTTGGCATTTATAAATTACATGCTGTAATTTGCATAATTTATATAAATTATTAACTACGTTAGATTTAGCGGCAAAACTTTTCGATTTATTTTGAGGAAACTTAGGTTTCACTTGTACAAACTTTGTTACTTTATTATCACTTTGTTGTTACTTTTCAAACATAAAAATTTTCTAACATTTAACTCAATTTTTCTAAAAAATTTTCAAAATCCTTCCAATTAGGTAATACTGCGAATGTTAAGAACATTTTGCCCTGCTTTCTAGTATCATGCCCTATTTTGCGAAATACGATATTATTAAGAATTACTTCTGATAGTTTTCCTAAGTAAAGTTTCATTATTTTTATAACTCTTACGTATTTAAGTAATTTATATAGTAAACTACTAATTACTATGATGGCTCGTGAATTATTTTCTAATAACTCATTAACGTAATTGTCAAGAATTAAACGCTGATGATCACACCTATCTTCTAAAGCCTTAAATAATGAGTCTTATGATTCATCTGTTGTTTGAATCTGCCTTGCATTGCCGGTTAAGGCAGGTTGCATTTAATGTTATTTTTGGGAGTCTAATAGTCGCTAATTTGATAAAAATGTAAGTAAAAGATAGAATTTAAAAATAAATCAACCCTCATGGAAAGTTAAAAATTTCGGTAAAGGTATTCCTGGAAGTTTAAAATAAGTAGCTGCTTGCTTATTTTAAAAAAATTCAGCTTGCGTATTAGTTTTGCCAACAGTATTTACATCAGTGGTAAGTAAACGTATTGGACATGCCTCGAATTTGTCTTTCTCTTGTTTATTTCCAAGAGGATATGCTCCTTTTCTTCACATTCTTTATCTTATAGTGAGGCATGGTATTACAATGTTAGCTCTTCAAAATTTACCTAAAGATTCACAATACAATCATATTTGGAATTGAATTTCCACACCTTTATATTCATCAAAAAGAAATGTAGATACGCGAGATGCTTGTCCTTTTAGGTTCAAAACTATTAAAACCATTTTACTTTACACACGTTAGGTCTACCTATAGTACAATCACCATGACCGATCAAATAAAATTGACTGGAGCCAGGAATTAAAAAAAAATCAGATGTGGACAGCACATGCCTTTCCTTATATAATGCAATGTATTTACTAGTTTTACAGTAAAAGAAAACAAGAAAGATCAATCATGCTTAAAGCATTGATTATGAAACACTTTCCAACTTCAATGCAATTTTATTTAAACAGCTAGGAATTAAAAAAAATCAGATGTGGACAGCACATGCCTTTCCTTATATAATGCAATGTATTTACTAGTTTTACAGTAAAAGAAAACAAGAAAGATCAATCATGCTTAAAGCATTGATTATGAAACACTTTCCAACTTCAATGCAATTTTATTTAAACATGTCTAAAATGCAATACATTCCTCGGTAATATTTTAAAACTTATCACAATACTACATTAATTTATTATATTTGAAACCTTAAACCTTCATCGAAAAAAATTAACTTCATTCAAATGACGGCATTAAAATATAAATTGCCTGGTTTAAACATCTCTAAAATGTGATACATTCCTCGGTAATAATTTTAGAATTATCATAATACTACGATAATTTATTATATTTGAAACCTTCATCGAAAACAACTGAAATCCATTCAAATGACGTCATAGAAAAAATAACACGCCTGGCTCTTTCTATAAAACAAACATTTCATTCATAAATAATTCCCCCATTCATGTCATTCATCACAATACTATAATAATTTATATTATTTAAAAATTAAGACCATGGAGCTACAAGTAAGTAAAACTCTATGCGTAAAACTTCATCGAAAATTATCGTCCTTCTCTTTCTAAAATCAATGAATATTTCATTCATATCAGCCATGCAGACTCCATGGACTAAATGATTTTGTGTTAAAGAATTACAGCGATTCTAATACAACTCATTCTACATATTTTGCTGTTTAGATTTTACATAGGTGAAAAATAGGCTTAATAGTAGAAATAATCAAATTTGTATGAGCATTTAAACTGAAATATATTGTCATTGCGTTGTTAAAGTATGTAGATGCACAGAATTTAGGCCAAAATAAAGTAGTTTTAGGATGGATACAACACTCAATATGAATTAGAAAGAACTTTAAAAATCACGATTTTGAGACAAGATGGATGCCATATATCATTTTGAAGTGGGTCATGTGATCGTTTCATATCATGGACACGTGATCGCTTCATATAAGAGGTGTTATTATTATTTTAATTTTTATTTAAAAAACTACTAAATATATTTCGTTGAATTTTTTTTATATATTTTATGGAACAATTTGAATATTGCCTAAAATTTTCGAAGCAATTTGTGAATTTTAAATCCGCTTAAAAAATGCTTGAAAAATTAGGTCCCATAGGGCTCAATGTATTCCATGTTTTCAACCCGGGTTCAATCCAAAACTAATTGGGTGATATTATTCATTTATATTCCCATAGGTCCTATAGACCGTCTGAACAACATACTAAAATTTCATTTTAATTAAGTCATTTTTACGGCAGTTATCGTGCTAACGGACAGACAGACAGACAGACAGAATGAACAAAGTCATAAACACTTTTCAACTTTGTTGTAAAGTGTTAAAAAGGTTATTCTTATAGAAGATACTTATATTCATTCCAAGATATTGAATTTTCTTCAATTAGTCGTCCTTTTTATTGATTTGGCGTCATTTTTAACACTTTACAACAAAGTTGAAAAGTGTTTATGACTTTGTTCATTCTGTCTGTCTGTCTGTCTGTCTGTCTGTCTGTCTGTCTGTCCGTTAGCACGATAACTGCCGTAAAAATGAGTTTATCAAAATGAAATTTTAGTATGTTGTTCAGACGGTCTGTAGGACCTATGGGAATATAAATAAATAATATCACCCAATTAGTTTTTTATTGAACCCGGGTTGAAAAAATGAAATACATTGAACCCTATGGGACCTAATTTTTCAAACATTTTTTAAGTAAATTTAAAATTCACGAATTGCTTCGAAATTTTTAGGAAATATTCACATTATCCCATAGAATATATAAAAAAAAATTCAGTAAAATATGTTAAGTAGTTTTTTAATTAAAAAAATTATTTAATATAGGGAAAAAAACAAATTCAATTAAATTCTGACTTTGGGATATCTTCCAGAAAGAAAAGAGAGAGATATTATATAATAAATATCTCTCCATTTGTTTAAACGTTTTGCATATGGGAGTGGCTTCACATTTTAAAATAAATTTGGTAGATAACAATTTTTCATTTTTTTTAAATTTTATATAACTCTTGATAAATTTAATTGATGGCATTTTAAATGCACTTTCCTACGTCCTAGAGAGTTAAAATTTGGTACACAGCTTAAATTTGTTGAACATTTTATTCGACAAAAATTTGATGGATCTTTAAATATAGATCATACATTTTTTTCGAAATGGCCTGAAAATAATCCCCGTTCACTTCTATAAATCATTGGTGTAATATTGTTAAAAATTCTGATGTGGACAGCACATGTCTTTCCCTGCAGACTCATATTCGTTCTCTTTATTTATTCAATGATAATTTGAGTTTATCTGCACAACATAAGTATTTTAAATGACATTGAATTTACACGTTAAACTTAAATTTGGTTCTCATTTGATAGCTGGACTTATTGTCAAAGGTGGCGTAGCGAAAACGCGAAAAAACTAGAATATCTCAAGAACGGCTAGTCCTAGAGTAATGGGGTTAGTCTTATTCTTTTTGTTGTCAAAAATCACATATAAAATAGGAATTTAATTGATATAATTGAGCACACGTAGTCTTTTATTTTTATATATAACGATTTTTGCTGGCCATTTCGCAAAAATAGCCCGTTCCTTTTTCCCGAATCGTAGTAGAATAACCTACAAATGATTTATATACAAAATTTTGTTAAATTTGGTATATAAATCACTTGTAGGTTATTGAAATATTATACTCCAAATTTTGTTAAATTTGGTTCATTAGTTTTTAGCTAGAGTGGATAAAGGCAATTTCTGCGGCCATTTCGCAAAGAAGGCAGATTCTTTTATTGCGAATCGTACTATAATCTAATGAACACCAGGATTTCCCACAAAAAACATACCTACCAAATTGTATGAAATTCGGTCCATTAGTTTTTCAATTAGAGTGGATGTAATATCCACACAGAAACATACACAGATACACCCTTACACACACAGACGTCTTCCTAAAAGTAGTTTTTTCGTGTTCTAGAAGTCCCAAAACGTGTAGATCCTTTGAAAATTCGAGTTCCGATCTTCGGCACGATTCCAATACTTTGAGTACATACACATACACATATATATTATCTGTGTATTATCTGTGTATCTAAATTCCGTGCCTATGCAATTACAATAGTTGTGATTTTAAATGATCCCTAAACTTCGATTATTTCTTCAAGGAAGCCTAATTTTAACATATGCAGAATGCAAATATCTCAAGCGATTGTAAGATGAATTACATAAGAATTGCTGAATTTTTTTCACACAAAATTATTTAGCTCTGGAGTCTGGAATACAAGTTATATGAATGAAATATTCATTGATTTTGCATAAAGAATCAGATGATTTATATTTCGATACAGTTTTAAGTATTTAAGTATAATAAATTACTGTAGTACTGTGATAATGTAAAAGATATTACCACTGAATGAATCACATTTTAGAAATTTTTAAATGAAATTACATTTCAGTTGGAAAGTGTTTCATAATCAATGCTTATGCATGATTGATCTTTCTTGTTATCTATTTGGCGAGTTTTTCGTCAATTAGGAAACATGTAAAAAAGTCGTCTAGTTGGCGACATTCCACCAAATTCGTCGCCAAAATCTTGCCAAGCGTTATGGACTGAAAAATAAATTATTCTTACAGCAGATAAATGACTATTGGCGTTTAAATGCAAAAGTATTACTCAAAATACATTTTCTCATGAATGGAACGAGCTAGTTCCACGGTAATGATGTCACTCAGCTTATCGCATGGTATTACATATGAAAAGCGAACATGTTTATCAATAGGAAATATTTTTTTTTTATTTTATATGACTTTTTGATATTTTTTTTAAAAATGTACAATATCTCGAGAACGGTTCGTGTTAGCGTTCTAAAATTTATGTCAATCGTTTTCTAATGAAACATTACATAAGAAATGTCTATTTGCGTAACTTTATTAGTGGTTTTGATTATTTGACGATTTTTTCAAAATTTCATTCGAAAATTTAGGGGAGTTCTGAACATTCGATTACGTATAAAAGCAATAGGCTTCCAGTGTTTATGGATTATGATTTTTGTACCAAATTTGGTTCAAATCGGTCCATTCGTTCGTCAGTTATCGTCTCCACAGACCCACTGACACACACACACACACACACAGACATAACTTCAAAAATGTTTGATACGTGATCAGGGATGCTTGAAACGTGCTCTCTCGTCGAAAACTCGAATTCTAATTTTCGACCCCGTGACAATATTTTCCTTATACATTATGGAAAGTATAAATAAGGAAAGTAAAAATTGGGAATACCGAACTCGGCAACAAAGCGTGACAGACGAATAAAGCCAATTACAATGTTATAAAACCTTATCTAATTAGTAGAAATCAATACTGGGAACTCAGAAAGCGCATAAATTGAAGATAAAAAGTCCATTCTGTACTTCACTGGTTTCTAGATGCGCAACAGTCAATTAAAAATATTTATTGCGTAATATTATTTCTCAAATTCAAACGTGCATTGTCAAGGATCGATGGCATTTTTAACAGATGCTACACTAAGTTTCTGTCCATGCAACATTTTTAACAGATGCTACACTAAGTTTCTGTCCATGCAACATTTTTAACAGATGCTACACTAAATTTTTCTCCTGCCTGTGTTACTTATTGTATTATTCCTGAATGTGCCAGCCATTTATCTAAAATCATATTGTGTCACATAAATTTTTTCTGTGACACTTTTGTTGTCCATTCCTACACATGAGCAGTTTGCAACTTTGGAATAACATTCTCCTTCTTTCTCGCTTTGTTGTCAAGTTACCATATTTCTAATAACCGTTAGTAGAGTTGCAATCACTTATGCTTAATTGGGCTTAGTCAATTTATAGATAAACCCAACATGTACACTTATGGACCATTCCTTACAAAGTCATGTCGGTGCTTAAAGACTTTCTTAGTGATCCCGTATAATATAAAGTTAAATAAGAGTGGACAAGAAAATTGTAATGTCTAGGACAAATGGTACGATATATTTAAAATAAAATGCGGCAGTAAGGTGATGCAAGCAGTGCGGCAATAAGGTGACACAGGCAGTACGATGATACAAGCAGTGTGTCAGTGCGGTGACACAAGCAGTGCGGCAGTGCGGTGAAACAAGCAGTGCGGCAGTAAGGTGACACAAGCAGTGCGGTGATACAAGCAGTTCAGAATGAAATCAAATAACAATCTAGATCTGTGGTACATATGATCCATATTCTGTAATTGCGTAAATAATTTGTTCATATTGCTTTAAGGCTTCGACTGACTTCACTACAGCAACCTATGTCAGAAATGCTTGATGGGCGCAAGTTTTGAGGACCTGGTTGACCATGGCAAATTATATATCCCATGTTGAGATAGTCATGACACGAGAGGCCTATCCTTATCATGTACGTAAAGAGCTATGGAAAGCGTAACCCGCCAGAAGCACAGAGTCGCCCTCGTGCCCACTGTTCATTGACACTCGTTAGTCTCCAGAGCCCGCTTCGCAAGCTGTTTCATACAGCCCTCGAGGTGTAAATATGTAACTTTCAGCTAAATTATGGAGCTAGAGAGAAGGAAATAAATCTCCCATAGATGAAAAACTTGAAAAGACCATTATGCTTTGAGAATTATATCTATATATTGCTAGTGTTAGCAACGTCTCACTCATCACAGCAATAAAAAGCAGTGTTTAGTTTATGTATTCTGATTACTTTTATGTTCCCAAATTATAGGCAGAAGCAATAAATATATTTTCTTATTTGCAGAACATGGTTCAGAATATATGGCAACAAAAATAAAGTGTAGGGATTGTAATATTAGACATGCTTTTTTATTGTTTGAGTTCAAATTTCCATTGCATTGATATATTTTTCTTCAAGATTAACAGTTTAAACAAATATTATTTATTCTATACAAGCCTTTCGTCATAGAAATACATACAATACAGTGATACTTATCTTATCCCAGAGCCAAATGAATTTGTCACAAGATATTTTAGGATTTTCCCAGTATGGAGTTTCGACTCCTTCGCAATTCCATGGATACATATTTAGAACGATAAAAAAGACTCAACGATGACTTCAGTTTTCAACAATGAATATTGAATCATGTAAATATTACTTCTTTTGAACTGGTAGCAGCGTTTTCAGCAGTGGTTTATATTATAAAGATAAATAACGGGGAAAATTACAAAAAAATAAAATTTTCACTTCAAAATTGTATAGAAAATATATTTTTCTTAATATACTAGATAGAAGGCACATTATATATATGGAATAACATGCTACATCATTATGCAACATTGAAAATCATTTGATGTCGTAAGGTCGGGGGTTAGACTTTACAGGAAATCTGAAAAGGATTTTGTTAGAGAGAACGGTGACTGTAGCTAGCTTTATATATATCTATATACATATATATATATATTATATACAAATTAATAAAGCAGACACAAAAGGAATAGAGGGATAAAAATAGATGGGGGTTGTACTTACAGGTAAAGTATGAAACGGCCAAGGGGGGTTGTGACCACTTGTTCTCGGTTACAGCATGTTTTTACACCAAGGAAACACTCCCGGAACCGATGTCTTCCCGAAGCAACCCTCCGACCGCCATCAAAACAGGAATCGCAAATATCCAGAATGAAAAATCAAAACCAGAATCCCCAGATGGAGATTCAGAATAAATTCGTTTTCAAATACGATGAATTAGTAAAATGGATATGAAATGAAAACCTCTATCGACCTCTTCATTACAATCACATATTGATACGACCCTTAACTATTTTATAAAATGCGTATCAACCGCAAATTTCCTCGTATATGCATACCACTTTATACTATCAGATCGTTTAAATTTGCATAATTGTTGTTCTTTTTGTTTTGTAAAATGCATTATAATAATGCCTTAGAAAACGTGTTGGATATTGTTGTTTCATGGTTTCACTGATTAAATTCCTTTCGCATTTTATACGTTCCGTGTGTGATGTATTGAGTCTTTTATACCTCTGTAGATGGTTGTATATTCCTTAACTTAATACTCAACCATCTGCAGAGGTACTATATCTACAGAGGTACAGAGGTACTACATCAAAATGTAAAACTAGAAACAATATGTATGAATTAAAACGAATTGTTAAAAGGGAATGAAGAACAATGGATTGAAGGGAATGTAATCGTGAAAGCCTCCGGCCAAGTTTTCATATATAACCAAAAAGCATTTGCATAAAAAGTTCCTTAGCTCTCGAGCTATTGTAAAGTGTGTGTCTGCTTTTCAGCAATTAAATAATGAGCTACACGTTCACAAACTTTGAACTATGTTAATTGTAAGTCATTAATGCTTACTACAAAATCGTTGCACCAGGAAATTTTAACAACAAAAATATTTATCGTAGAGCTTTTCATAAGAAAATATGCGTTTCACAACCTTCCTCATGCACATATATTTCTAAACAATTTAAGTGTATCAATTGTAATAATAAGAAATATTTAGATTAAATATAATAAAATAGCTGTATAAAAGGGGAAAATGTTATATTTATAACTTTTTCGTGAAAGAGAATCAATACAGCTCCTTTATTATTAATATCCGTAAACATTTCTGGCATTTTCCCAAAAATGCTATTCTAGATTTTATTTTCAAAGGCAAAAATATCAGTATTTTAGAATAAATAAAATTCTACAGTTTCCTTTCTTAGCGGATGATGGCGCTTAAATTACTGTAATAAAACTGTATTCTGGAAGACTGTTTACAGGACATGTGTGAGTATTCCACTTTTTATATGTTTATGGATCCTAAAATTTAACGACGAAAGAAACTTAATCTTTGATTCGTTCTGAGAAAATCGAAAATTATAAAATTGTGTGTTTGTTCACAAATATTGAGCTGCATTTCTCTTATACCGATAGCAAAGGGGAAGCATTCTTACAGCTTCTGCGGAATAGTTTCACTTTTTAACCACTATTCAGCTGATAATTAGAAGACATCAAGACGACATGTCATATGCTGCAATTCTACTATCCTCTGTTGTGAACGACTAAATTAGCCATATTACTCAGCCAGCTTTAAATGTAAAGAAGTTTGAAGTCGAGCTTCAAAAAAGCCCCAGAAATCGCCTATATGGACGTTTGCGAAACTAGGAATCACGCTCCTAATGCTGAACTGCATGATCACAGCGTTAAGCAACGCAAAAGTCATGTGTTTATGCTGTCCAATTTTTCGCTTTATAACTTCGGGTTTAATAGTCTTTAGGTATAAATCCGTATGTGTATGACTGAATTTGACTATGTCTTCAGAAGTTTTCAAAATTGCGATCCAGATACCTGCCCAATCATCTGGTTTTCGGTCCTGAAAAATACAATACCATTCAATGGATGCTGGTCGCTATCTTTAAGAATTCTTTATAGACAGACATATTTTGTCATTTAAAAAACATTCAGTGTTTCTATTTTATTGCTATAATTCTGTTTTACAACGCAAATTATACCATACGCTTCACACTCCAGGTTTAACCCACAATCCTTAATTTTCATCAAAATACAGTTATAGGGTAATTTCGGGTTAGTTGCCCCATCCGGCATAGATTGCGCTCCCACTCTAGTTCTGTAACTTACCGCAAGATGGTAATGCAGTAAATACTAATGACATGTCATTTAGTGTTTCAAATGCGTTTGATAAAAGTATTGTGTTCCCGTGCCTTTTTCACCTGTAATTGACAAATATCTAAGACGAGTTGTAGAATTTATCATGATATATTTAAATGCGCTACCACAAATTGTACATTATAGCATAAACGCTAGAAATGTCAGTAAGTTCCTTGTTTGACCACAGCATAATCTTCGGGTAGAGTGTTTTTATTGTGATTTCGCCAAGTTTAAATACAAGGCCAGGGGGCCGTGAGGTGCGGCATCTCTCCCCTACAAATGTGTACACTCAAAAGTTATTTGAAAATACGTAAAATTTTCCTAATTATGTTATTAAGTCGCTTTTCATCCTACTTCGTTGTTCATTAATGTTTGTGTTAGATGTATTCTTGAACGGAGTTTAAAATAAACAAGAAAGATCGATCATGCTTAAAACAATGATTATGAAACACTTTCCAACTGAAATGCAATGTCATTTAAACATGTCTACAATGCGATACATTCAACGCTGATATATTTTATATTATCGCAATACTACAATAATTTATTATATTTGAAAACTTAAAATTTCATAAAAAAAATTGAACTTTATTCAAATGACGTCATCGAAACATAAAACGTCTGTATCTATGTGCAAAAGTAATGAATATTTCATTAATATCAACTGTATTCCAGACTCCAGAGCTTATTAATTTTCGGTCAAAAAATGTAGCAAAATGTAGCTCATCTTAGAAACACTTGTTTACATTCTGCATCCATTTAAATAAGGCTTCGTTATTAAAATAAGCAAAGTTTGATGATTATTTAAACTAAAGAGTGTTATGATTGCGTTGGCGCAGAATAAAGATCCACAGAAAATACGCAAATATAAAGCGGTTTAAGGACGCATGCAACACTAAATACACATTTAAAAGAACTTTAAAAATCACGATTTTAACACTGTAAAAAACAGATGGATGTCATATTTTATTTTGAAGTGGGTCACGTGATCTCTTTATATAATATGGGTGTAATTATTATATTAATTTTTATTTAAAAAGCTACCGAACATATTTTGCTCATTTTTAATACTTTACAACAAAGTTGAAAAGTGTTTATGACTTTGTTCATTCTGTCAGTCTGTCTGTCTGTCCGTCCGTTAGCACGATAACTGCCGTAAAAATGACTTTATCAAAATGAAATTTTAGCATGTTTTTCAGACGGTCCGTGGGATCTATGGGAATATAAATAAATAATATCACCCAATTAGTTTCTTATTGTGCCCGGGTTGAAAAAATGAAATACATTGAACCCTATGGGACCTAATTTTTCAAAAAATTTTTAAGTAAACTTAAATTTCACGAATTGCTTCGAAATTTTTAGAAAATATTCACATTATTCCATAGAATATATAAGAAAAAATTCAGTAAAATATGTTAAGTAGTTTTTAAATTAAAAATTATTTAATATAATGAAAAAAACAAATTAAATTAAATTCTGACTTTGGGATATCCTCCAGAAAGAAAAGAGAGATATATTATATAATAAATATCTTTCCAAATGTTTAGTCATTTTGCATATGAAAGAGGCTTCACATTTTGAAATAAATTTAGTAGATAACAATTTTTCATTTTTTTTTAAATTTTATATAACTCTTCATGATATACTTATTTGATGGCATTTTTAATGCACTTTCCTACGTCCTAGAGAGTTAAAATTTGGTACACAGATTAAATTTGCTGAACATTTTATTCGACAAAAATTTGATGGATCTTTAAATATAGATCATACATTTTTTTTTAAATGGCCTGAAAATAATCCCCGTTCACTTCTATAAATCATTGTTGTAATATTGTTAAAAATTCTGATGTGGACAGCACAGGTCTTTCCCTGCAGACTCATATTCGTTCTCTTTATTTCTTCAATAATAATTTGAGTTTATCTGCACAAAATAACAACCATAAGTATTTTAAATGACATTGAATTTACACGTTAAGCTTAAATTTGGTTCTCATTTGGTAGCTGGACTTATTGTCAAAGGTGGCGTAGCGAAAACGCAAAAAAACTAGAATAATTCAAGAACGGCTAGTCCTAGAGTAATGGGGTTAGTCTTATTCTTTTTGTTGTCAAAAATTGTGTGTAATTATTATATTAATTTTTATTTAAAAAACTACCGAACATATTTTGCTCATTTTTTATATATATAATGGAATAATTTAAATATTTTCTAAAATTTTCGAAACAATTTGTGAAATTTAACTTTGCTTAAAAAATGTTTAAAGAATTAGGTATATTAAGGTTTTATGTATTTCATTTCTTAAACCCAAATTCCATTCAAAACTATTTGGGTGATGTTATACATTTACATTCCCACATGTCCCACAGACCATCTCAACAACATACTAAAATTTCATTTTTATCAAGTCATTTTTACGACAGTTATCGTGTGAACCGAAATACAGACAGACAGAATGTACGCAGTCATAAACACTTTTTAGCTATGTTGGAAAATATTGAAAAGCAAACATTTTTCGAATTTAGAATTTATTTTTATATGTTTTTTTTATATGTACTCACGTTTTCTAAATATAAATAAATTATTATGACTACATAAGTTTCTTATTTGTGCACCACGGGTTTCAGCATATTGATTTACAAAAATCTGATGTGGGCATCACATGCCTCTTTTTATATAATGCAATGAATTTACTGCTTTTACAGTAAAATAAAATAGGTTATTATTATAGTATAAACTTATATTCTTTCCAAGATATTGAAGTTTCGTCATTTAGTCGTGATTTTCATTGATTTAGCGTCTTTCTTATCCATTTGACGAGATTTTCGTTAAATTGGAAACATTTAAAAAAGTCGCCAAGTTGGCGACATTACTCTAAATTCGTCACCAAAATTCCTCTAAGCGTTATGGGCGGAGAGATAATTGATTCTTATAGCAGATAAATGACTATTGGCTTTCAAATACAAAAGTATTACTCAAAGTATTTTTTCTCCTGAATGGCACGAGCTAGATCCACGAGAATGTTGACACCAGATTTATTACATGATATTACATATGAAAAGTGAACCTGTTTCTCATCAGTTAATATTTTTTTTTAATGTATGGGATTTTTTGATACATTTATTTGAAAATTGTTCAATGTCTCGAGAACGGTTCATGCTAGCGTTCTAAAGTTTTTGTCAATCGTTTTCCAAGGAAAACTTACATAACGAATGTCTATTTGCGTAACTTTATTAAATAATTTGATTTTTTGATGATTTATTCCTAAAATTTAGGGGGTTCTGAACATGCGATTGTGTTTAAAAACAATGGGCTTCTAGAATTCACGGATTGTAATTGTTGTATCTAATTTCATTCTAATCGCTCCATTCGTTCATGAAATACTGTCTCCACAGACTCACACATACACACACACACATCACCTCAAAAATGTTCGATTCGTGATCAGATATGGTTGAAACGTACTCTTCCGTCGAAAACTCGAATTCGAATTTTCGACCCCGTCACAATAATTCCGTTATACACTATACTATATATATAATGGAAGCAAAAGGCATCTATCCCTGATTTACCTTGTGTGATACTTCTAGAAAAAAATGTTTTACCGTTACATCGTGCATTTTAAATTAATTTCCCGATGACCATTAGATGAAAGAACGATTATAATGCTTAACATTAGTTGATTTTTGAAAAATAAATTTATTTATGATATTTGAATTTGCCACTTATCAAATTTTACTTTTTTTAAATGCTTGCGAATCAGCGCAATCATGTGCTTATCATATACTTAAAAGAAATTGGCAAGCACAAATGGAATGCTGTACTGAACGCTTAATGAGTATTATTTCCATTTTTAGGGCAATTTTACTTAAAAGCAAATTTCAACGTTTGTAAGGATTAACAATTTTTATTCTTGACTTTTTTATTTTTAAAGCAGTGTGTTTCCCGGGGAAAGAAGAAGCTAAATTTAAATTACAGCCTCGCAGATTGCGGACGGCAGAAGAAGCTGGCAACCAGGTTCTTAAAATGCGAAGTGCGAAGCACGAGATGGAACGTGACTTGTGTGGCTACAGCCAACGGTAGAAAAGGTGGACTATATATATTCAGATTTATTACTTGTAAATTACATCACTGAGTGCATATTTCATAATTTTCTGCAGTTTTAAGAATAAACTTGTTGTTTTTATCAAAAGATACCTGCGTTTCATTCCACCACTTTTACACGTTGCTAATCGAATTCTAAAAAAAATATGATATTAATAATTGCAACCATCCTCAGTTAATTTACATATATCTGTACATAAAATGCATAGATAAAATTTAGACTGACAAAACAGATGTAAAATTGAAGCTATATTATTATCTAAAATTTATAGTAGTATGCATTTTTATTTATATAACTATATATTTAATTTATTTCTATGTTACCATTTATTGAATATAAATCCTATTTAAAATACTTAATGTATTATTTACTTAGGAACAAATATTTTTAAACCATTTTTTTCAAATCAAATGGACATTTAATAAAATTATCTACACAATTCCAGTAAGTTAACAAACTGGTTATTGGAAACCATCTAATATAATTGTAATGTATAGGAAAATTTTTGAAATATGAAAAATAAAATGTCAATGCTGAAGAGAAGTTTTTTTACTTTACCTACCTAAAATAAAGTGCAAGTTTCACCAATATAAATTTTTGTACATGTCAATTCAAGCACACATTACTAACCGTTAATAATTCACCCTTAATTAAATAATTTAAGGATACAGTACTTCACAACTTTTTTTGCAACTAAGCAGAACTTATAATTAAGTAACTTTTTATGCACTTTTCTAGGTTTTACTGAAAAAAAATATTTTGTCACTTTTTTTTACATTAATTTCCATCCATATCACAGTTATAAAGTATTTTCTCGGCTTGGAAATTCGAATATTATTTCATGAATGTTGAAAATAATATTTAAACAGTTTTGCAATGTTTTTTTTATATAAACTCAAAACATGAAATGTATCAGGAAAAGAAATCTTTATTACATAAAGCATGATTTATTTATTTCGTTACTTCCTTTAATGCAACGAAGCACTCGCACGAACATAAGCAAAAACGAGTGTGTCCAGAAAGGACAGTGCGTTATTATATTTGTTGGTACGGGTAATCTGTTTTTCTATTTTAACGAAGGTGACTGTTTTTTTTTTTTTATTTTCAAAACTGGCAGATAATTTTAATCAACCTGATGAACTAATTGATGTATTAACTGATAAACTAACGGAACAAATATTTCTCCAGATTGATTTATAAAATTGTTTGAGCGGGATTTTATATCATTGGCAATTATCCAAAAATAAATAAATTCAAATGTTATTAAATATCAAATTAAAATTTGATAGCAGCTACACATGGGTGGTACATTTTTTGTTAATTGTGCAAAGGATGAAGGTCATACACCAAACTGCACACAGTTCATCTAATCTAAATATACCGTTTTGCAACTGTTTCGTTGAATCCAAAACTGTTGATAAGTTAGATGGCAAACACAAATTTGAAATAGGGCTATAAATATAAATAATAATATACATTATTAATGACTGTTTAAAATTTTGTTAGAAAATATTACAACGATGCTCTAAAATGTATGCAAGGATCATACATAAAATTAAAATTATTTTTAATGTTCAAATTACATTATTCGTCAATTTTGCTAAGGACAAAGGTCATACAACAAAATGCACACAGTTCGTCTAATCTAAATTCTACCACAGACATTTTTGTTTTGCACGCTGCCACAACTGCCGCCATGTTCATGCGGAATACGATCACGTTAAACACGTGGGCCCGTAAGTCCTTCCGAGAGGTTGGTGGTAGGGGAAGGAGGGTACGGTACCTGTGGATGCCTCCCCCAATGGAATCCGGTCTAAATTTGGTGGCACTTCCCTGCCGTCCAAACGGTTACCTTACACCTTTTCTGGTAGGTCGAACGGTCTGGGTCTCAACAACAACAACAGACATTTTTGTAACTTTTCAGTTGCAGCTAAAACTGTTAACAAATCAGAAGGCAAAAACTAATTAGAAATAGGGCAATTAATATAATTATTTGTTTACATTATTAATGACTGTTCAATTTTGTTAGAAAACGATGGTACTACGCTCTAAAATGTATGCGAGGATCATACCTAAAATTAAAATTATTTTTAATGTTCAAATTACATTTTTCATCAATTGTACGAGGGGCATACAACAAAATGCAAACAGTTTGTCTACTCTAATTTCTACCACAGCTAGTTTTGTAACTGTTCCGTTGCAGCCCAAACTGTTAACAAATTAGAAAACTAAAGCAAATTAGGAATCGGACTATAAATATAATTTTGTTTACATTATTAATGACTGACAAATTTTGTCAGGAAACAATACTACTATGCTCCAAAACGTATGCAAGGATCATACCTAAAATTAAAAGTAAGTTTAATGCACAAATTATAATATATTGTTTTTCTCCAAATGAACATTCTAACATTCCAATATATATATATTCAAAACGAAATCTCAATTTATGTATACAATTCTACATCAAATACCAGGATACTACCTAGGATAAGGCGCATTGCAGCTCTATAATCCGAAGCAGGAAATAACTAAGAAAAAGTAAAAATATGTAAAAGGAGGGTTATATGTTATTAATAATCTACAAAAAAAGTTGTAATATTGGAAAATATATAAAAAAAGTTTAAAAATTATAAAATTGTCACATTGGAATCTATGGTAGAAGTAGTGTGAAAATGAGAGAGCTGGCGCAGACCCACAAACACCCCCATTAAAACTCCACCCACTTTTAGAATATGTAATGGCTCTATTTCACCCCATTAAATATCCACCCACTTTTAAAAACAATGGTGTGAAAACCACCCATTAAATATCCACCCACTTTTAAAAACAATGGTGTGAAAACCACCCATTAAATATCCACCCACTTTTAAAAACAATGGTGTGAAAACCACCCATTAAATATCCACCCACTTTTAAAAACAATGGTGTGAAAACCACCCATTAAATATCCACCCACTTTTGAAAACAATGGTGTGAAAACCACCCATTAAATATCCACCCACTTTTAAAAACAATGGTGTGAAAACCACCCATAAAAATATCCACCCACTTTTAAAAACAATGGTGTGAAAACCACCCATAAAAATATCCACCCACTTTTAAAAACAATGGCTCACAAAACCCCATAAAAATCGAACCCACTTTTAGAATTCAATGGCTATTTCTTATCCATAAAACTCTACACCCCCCTCTTAAAACGATGGTATTGAAACCTCCATAAAAACCGAACCCACTTTAGAAAAGTAATGGTCCTATTTTATCTATCGGAGCGAGCAAGCGAAAAGTCGTTGGGAGGGAAGGGTACCCCCTTCGGCGAGCACCCCCTTTTAGAATCTGCGGGTGCGTTAAAAAATGATACCCCAACAATATTTTAAGCACTTAAAGAAAAGAATTCTAATGTAAAGAAAGAACAAAAACCATGGAACTGTTGGACAAACTAAACGCACTTAGTACATTGGAAGGAAGTTTCAAGAAGATGCATGAGCTCAATATCGACGAAAAATACCCTGTCACGGAAATTAAACAGGTCAAAACCAAATATGGTGACAAACTAGTAGTGGAGTTAGAAGACGGCTCAAATTTGTATCTGCCGAAACGATGCGATGAAAAGGCGTCCGAATATATGGAGCTTAATGAGATTAAACCTCTATTCTTTGTATATTTGGGAACTAAAGATGTCGGGAAAGCACAACCAGGGCAAATGTTTAAATTTGAAAAGTAAATTTTCTTTTAATGGTATCATCACCATTAAAAAATATACACCGATTTTCAGGCGGCTTCAGGCTGGTGATTTCGCAACTGGGCAAGCCTCATTTGCTTCAGTAAAAGCTGCCGCTGTGATCACAGCGGCAGCTTTTACGAGATAAGAGAGACCAACAACAATCATTGGGTGGGAGGTGTTCTAATGGAAGTGAGAAAATCTAAAAGCGGCATAGTCCCGAGAATATGCCTCTTTTGAGACAATGGCCACCATAACTCCTTGAACCAGTCGCTCTCGATGTCAATGGCCACCCATAATACGCTGGTCAGTTAACTCAAGTGGGTGAATGTTATTGCTCTTTAAAAACCGTTTGAAGTGTTGTTGTTGAACCCTAAGGTCACCCTGAAACCCTAAGGATTCTAAAAGCATTGCACCGACATGGGTTCGTTGTTTTGCAACCATCATCTGCCAAAAGTATGCATTCATTATAGGGTCTTTTTCAAAGTGCCGTTCCAGTTCTGTCTTCCAATGCATTGTCCAGGTCAAAATTATCAACTATAACACTATCAACTCTGATACGTCAGCTTGTAGTCGAGATCAAGTAGTGACCGTGAGCCAAGGTATGGATACCATCTTCCAATATATGACGCTTGTCATCTTTTCCTGATAGGGCAATCTTATTGACTTGTATGGAATGAATCTCATGCTTTGTGCTCCTGATGAGATTCATGGTTCTATGCTGTACTTCTTGCTTGAATAGGCAGTTCTTGTAGTCCTCGAAGGTTATCCTGTTTTTCACGACACATTTCTTTACTCCTTTCGACTTTTTCACCAGGTCAACCTCAGTTTTACAGGCACACATCTTAGATCTTAAGCCAACGAACTCTTCTAAGATCTTCCCTGCATTTTCATCCTTCATCTTCCCCAAGACCTTTTTATTTACTCGAGGCATACCATACCTATTGTTTTCTGGATAATCTGATGTATCAAAGTAGTCAATCATTCCTTTCATATCCTCATAAAAGTCCTCGGTCTGTATGTCATAGATGTAACTGTCAGTGTCCATGTACAATAGCTTGATATCGTCCCCGTATTTAGGCTTCATAAGATTATAATGGAAGTCATACATCAGATGCTTCGATAGATCTAATATACTCATGCCGACGTATATTGGCTTATTAAAAATCACTTTCGTCTTGTTCATATGCACGGCGGCTAATCTTTCGTCAAAAATGGTCCTTCCCTTGAAGTTGGGCTTAGCAACTAGCTTCTCCGCTTTCTGGGGATCGCATACTAGCCTAATATCGAGTCGCTTCCTGATATTTTCCATCGTCTTGCCAAAGACCGAGTTGTTCATAAGTTTGTAGAAGTCTTTCTCAAAGGCGTTGGTTGCCTTGGTCCTCATTTCAGTGTTCAGGGCTATGTACCTCTTCAACCAGGGAGACTGCTGAAACTCCAACACTTTGTGCACCTTTTTGAGCTTCACCCCCAACTGCAACAGCTGCTTCAAAACCCTGTAATGAACCACATAATGCTCTTTGTCATAGAGGGTCGTCAGTAGTTTTGGCTGTTTTGAACCATCGGGCATCCTGCTCTCAGGTGCTAGAGGTAGGTCTGAATGGAGGTTGTGCAGATGGGTCGGGTACTGTAGGTCGCAATCTATGATGTATCCTTTGTCTGAGTCATCCTCTACTTGGGTCACATCTGACACAGTGCTCCACTTGAAGCCACCATGCGGTAGGTATTGACTCATGGCCCATCCGTAAAGGTTGTTGGCGTCAAGGTACATCAGGTAGTTAGACTTCTTGTTCTCGTCATAGTCCCTCATGTACTTGTTGTTCGCCCTCCCATATCGGTTACAGCACTGAGAGATGCCTCCTCTGGTCCCCTTTTCTAGCATGAGTATCATGTCATAGTCTGTCAACAGCTCTAGTTCAACCTCTGTGGTTTTGAGCATGGCGTCCCACGAGAGTCCGGGTGCAGTGAAGTACCATGCAGGATCCAACTTATAGGTCTTTAGACAGACATCTCTAAAGTGTTCCATGATGTCGGCTAGGATGAGTACATCAGTCTTCACATACAAATCGGAATATTCACCCAATGTCTTAATGTTGAAGGCCTTCCATACCCTTTTAGCATGCTCGTAGTCCTCATCCTTTATGTGTGACTCATTCAATTGGTTGTAAAAGTCTTCTTTTGGGGGCAGCTTGGTTTCTTCGCATTTGTCCCACGAGTCCATGTAATCGTATGGATAGACGCCTTTTCGGGTGACGAGGTCCAGTTTGTCCTTGGAGAAGTACTTGGCTGTCTCCCTGAACTCCTTTACGTTCTTCGCAAGACTGTCGACGCTAGCGGCCATGAACTTGAATGAGTCGACAAACCTCAACTTTATACCAGGTACCTTTGCTTTCTTCCCATCGCTTACTTCTACAGTTTTTGCCCCGACCTCCTTACTGAAGGAAATGTACCTCTCCTCGTTGTTCGGGATGACATCGATATCACCTTGGTCTCTACCGAGCTCCTTTATGAAGAGATGGGCGTCGTAGCCAGATAAGTTGTGGATAAACACTGGAATGAACGAAGGCTCTTGGTACTTTAGGTTGCAAAGGTTGTGAGCAGGTCCTCTGTAGTTCGATTCACATTTCGCCGGATTGAGAAGATGGTCATGATCTCTAACTTTTCGGAAGTCAGGTTCATCCTTGGGCGAATAGGGTGAAGGTTTCTTCCTGATATCTTCGTCACAGATGTGGCAAACATGGGTCCTTTGGAAATGCTCTTCATCTTCGGTGGTCATTTTGATGGGTTGCTTCTTATCATAAATGTTCTGTATCGCTAGCGCCTCAGTCTTCACTGTATCAAAGAACAGCTTGGTGGCATTGGGTCCTCTGTATGTGATTGGTGCCTTATAGTCTGCGTGTTTATATTTGATGTAGACAGTGAAGCTCATAGGTTCATGCTTTTGATATTTATGTAAGAATGAGCTGTCTTTTGTAGGGCGGCAGGTGTTTATCTTGTTTGTCAAGCACTCGAAGTCTCCGTACATCACAAAGGGTAATCGTAAAGACCTTTGATAGTTTTTGAACCGCAGAGATTCGTTCTCCTTGGGCATTACAATCTTTACTGGTGTATTCTTCCTACAATCCGTTTCATGAGCTTGGAGGTCCTCTTCGGAGTAATAATACAGCAGACATCTCTCACAGGTGAATATCTTTCCGTTGTGTTTAGTCACTTGTCCGCTTATCAATTTGGAGAGGTCTTTTATCCAACAGTAATGACTGTTTCCTTCCTTATTCTTTATGTACAGCAAATTGATGTGTTTGTCTTCCTTATTTTTAGTGATTCTCAATGGGTAAATATCATTACCTTCGTATGAATATATGTTCACCGATATGTTATTCAACTTTTCAAACCTGTTAAATACTCTATCTTCCATCTTCACTGGAAACTCAATGCCTTCAAACTTTAGCTCATTCTCATACGGTTTATATTTGGTGACTCTTTGGGCATCTTTTTCCGCTGGATGTAGCGCAGAGAGTATTGCCCACCTGAAACACTTATTATCCTCATTTTGTACGTTAATGACTGCTTTTTTAGCTTTAATTCTTTTCGGTAAATCAATGTAGGATGATCCTCTCAGCGGGTTGTATTTATTGATCCTCACCTCAAGGCTTTTAATTCTAACAAGCGTCCATCCCGAACCCTTAGCAACAAACTCCTCCATTTCTGTCAATAATTTTTGGATAACCGATCTGTAATAAGCTACCAAATCAGTTGATTCTAAGATGACTGCGTTTTCTGTTTTGAAGTTTTTCTCCATTTCTATAATAGCATCGTCTTTACCCTTTTGATAGTCACAGAGGAATTCGAAATTAACCTTCAAACCATGCAACCTCTTTATGTGTTTAGTGATGAGTCCCCGGACTAGTGATGCCACATCGTTCAAAAAGTCTTTGGGAAGCATCAGGTTGTGTTCATTTTGGATGTCGTACGTCTTCAAGCGAGATTCAAAGGCTGTATTAACTTTGTGGAGGGTGTAGAGCCTTCTCTCTCGCGTATCTAAAAACAGGTCTGAGTCAAACCCGAAATGACGGTTGAACAATACGCTTTCTATGTATGCTATGATGTCTGTCTTCCTACGAAATTTAGAATAGCCTGTAATGCTGCGTGTTCGACAAAATTCGCGTAGTTGATTGATGGTCATATAATGCAGCCTCTGCATATTGTCAAAATCATCTCTGTGTTCCTCCTGGCTGGTGGTCGCCTTCTTAGGCTTATAGTTTTGATGAGCTTTAGTTTGTAGGTGCTTATTTATGCTAGATACCTTAATTAACTTACCGCAACATCTGATTTTAAGCTCCCTCTTCTTCTTTTGCTTGCTAAACAAGTCATTGTGGAAACTGGAAAAGCCGTTATGATATTGAATGAGGTCGACCAGCTCCAACTTTTTAAGTTTCGAGTAACCTCGAATATTATTTTCACGACAGTAGCCTTGCAACTGTCGAACGGTTTTAGATTGAAAATCCATTTTGTCTTTCTTTAGAACTACAAATCGTTTCTTTAAATGCTTATATTATTGAAGGGGTAAACTTTTAACGATTCAATTTTTAATGAGTATTTCAATCATTAAAAATATAGTCATATCTACATCTATTAAATGAACGGAAAAGGTGGGCCCAGCCACCTTTTTCCTCAGTAAAAGAATTGAAAATCTAAGTTACAATGATGGAAGGGCATGTCATCGATGTCGCTTTCGGTCGATCGCTATCGCTATCACTATCGCTATCACTGTCAGCTTGATATATTGAAAAGGTTTCGTAGAGGTTTCGAAAAGGTGGTTTTTTTACCACGAAACCCTCTAATGGTTTACAATAATATAAAACCTTGAAGCCAACGTATAATCTTAATAATCTTATTTCATCCCTGGTCAAAATCATACCAACCCTGGATATATCATTTTTTAAAAATATAATTGAGTTATTCGACAAACGTATTAGGATAGATTTCCCGTGCTCAGTAATGTCAGAAACCAAATATAAGCCATCCACTGACTCAAAGTTATCAGTACTCAAATCGTTTAATTTTTTAACAATACGATCCATATTCTTTATTTAAAGGATAAATATATTCAAACTTGAGGAAGGTAACAAAGGGTATCTAAACATTTAATGGTTGATCAACCATTAAATATTATTATGAATATAAAAATTTATGGTTCATTTTTGTCCAACTCGGGTTGTATGTCGACAGGTTCATTTTTGTCCAACTCGGGTTGTTTGTCGATAGGATCATTTTTACCCAACTCGGGAGGTATGTCGATAGGTTCATATTGTACCACAAATCTATTACATATGTTTGTCAGAAGGATGCAAACCAGCTTTTTAAAATGGAGTTCGTAAAAGGTATCTGAGAGCAAATGGGCTTTATAAGTCATGAGGTGACAGAGATCTATACGATCCAGATTTTTCATAATAAAATCTTCGTTAAAGGTTTGCCATTGAACAATTCTACCCCATTCAAGGTAATCTGCGAATTCCGTCATAAAATCTTCAGTGAGCTTTTGTTTGACGCAAATGAGTTCCATATCGATTTTGTCTATATGCCGACGAATAAATTCTTCTGAGAGTACTTGGAATTGAGAAACCATTCTCCAATCTAACTTGGAAGCATGTTTATCCAGGAAGGGTTCTGACATTATCTGATATCTGGAAACTACTTCCCAATCTAAATATTCAGTATTTCTATCCATGAAATCCTCTGATAGAACTTGATATTTGGATGTATAGTACCAGTTTAATAGACCTTTGTGTTTTTCTACATAAGGCTCCGAAAGTTTCTGATACTGAGAGATGACCATCCAGTTTACCAAACCTTCGAATTCTTCGATAAACTCTTCCGATAAAGTTGAATATTGACTTATGAGCGACCAGTTAACATAATTTTTACTAACTCTGATTTGTTCTTCCGACAAACCGCTTTTTGATATTTCGTTCCACGCCATTTATTATATGTACAATTTTTTACGGCAGCTGGAGTGTCCACTTGATTTCTTCAATTTTTAGAAATGGTTGAACTGTGAACTCAGCATCACATCGTAAGAAAATTTTTAATTGGTCATCTTTTTTAACCTCTCCGAGAATTAACACGAATTCAGTGGCTACTTTTATCTTGTGAACGTACTGCTTGTTATTAATGTATAACTTAACAACGATTAATTCATCGATTATCTTTTGAGGATCAAGGTACAATCCCAGTCTAAAAAAACCGTCCCGAGAGAATTTACAATCTGAGTTCAAAGCATCACCGGAAAACTTCGTAAAAATAACGGCATTCGCATTGGTACTAGGTCTAATAGTTATGTATCCTGATGTGGTGGTTGCATAACATACTTTATTGTCAACATATTTTTCCAAGTACTTTTTATTAACCGCATTCATGTCTTCAGTAGGGTCAGCGACATTGCCTATCCTTTTACCTTTAGCGTCAATGGGTCTTCTGTCACCTAAACTCAGGTACTTCCGATCTAAACCTTCCATAATTTTTGCTATCTCTTCTCGTAGTTCAACCCTCAGCGCGTGAGTGACGGTAGTGGAGTTACGAATTAACTCAGCTTCCAGATAACTTTTAGTAGTTACATCCCGACTCTCAATCGGCGTCTGACAGTTTTTCAAGATCTTATCTTCCATATCGTAGTTACCGACGTGTGTGAGTTTAAACCCTATGCCTGGAATACCAGGAGGTCCTTGTTCTAATTCTTCATCGAAAAGCGGGTAGTAGGCAGCCATTTATTTAAATATAAAATAATTTTTTATAGTCATGGACTATAAAAATTAAAAATGGACTATAAAAATGGCTTATAATTTCAAAGTCTTGATCATGGTAATATTTTGATTATTAATATTTAAGAAGCATTTCTTGTGCTCTTTTAAGATGAAGTAAAAAACATAATCTTTGGGGGCAGCGTTCCTTAACCTCCAGTTAAACTCAATCATTAAGTTATTCGTATCGGTATAGTTTTGATGATGAGAGAGATTAAAGCAGATGATTGGATACAACTTACCAAAATTCGAATAATTGACCATACAACCTGTTTCAGACGTGATGGTGTTGAGTCCAGATTCCAAAAAGGCTGTGTATAATCGATTATAATCACTTTTCTCAAAATCCATCATGTAACTGACAGTTGGCACTTTTACATTGTTGATCATTAACCAACATTCCGTCATATCTAAGTTATCAAACAGCATGTTATTGTGCTTCGAATTTTCGTATCTTTCAGTGTACTGAGGAATTACGTACAAAGATAAGACTTCATCAGAAGTAGCTTTTATGGTATAACAGCCGCTAGCGTTTTTATAGAAAATATTAGACTTTACAATGCTGTGTTGGTTCCAGTTTATTTCTACATCCTTATTCGATAACTTTAATTCGTTAAATATTGAAGCCGCCGCATTTTTAAATCGTACGTAAGGTAGCCAGAGTGATAAATCTTCTACAACGACTTTATAGATCTTATGTTGCTCGTTGGTGTACAGCATATTTAGACTGTGATTTCTCTGGAACTCAAATTTGACTTGGAACCCCGTGATTACTTTTCTATATTCACGGAAGAAATCAAACACGTACTTTAGTGGGATCCATATAGTTACAACCTTGCTATTTTTAGTAAATTCGCTTCTTTCTGTAAATCCCTGGTTATGGTTCTCATTAATTCCGAATTTTTCGAAAAACTCAGTAATCTTTGTGGTATCTACTAACGTGCCATCATATTTCAAGTGTTCTCTATCAGCTGTGTCCGACGTATCAGTGTAGAACAGCATATTTGTAGCTTCGGCAGAAGAATAGTCAGGCGTAAAATGTATTAAGCCCAACACTTGTCGCATAAGAGCGGTATAATTAATGTTGGATTCTATTTCAGTGGTTCCTAATGTAAACCTGTTAGTATTGATCAAACCACCTCCATTCACGAGAGCTACATTATCATTCACTATGGCAGTACCATCATTGTTAACAATTTTCAATTTTTGCTGTAAATAACCGTTAGAGTATAAAATGTTGGCATTGGTGTCTTGAATAAAGAAATGGTAAGAGGCATTTTCCATAGAATTATCACTATTTTCATGCCTTACCTCTCTATATTCGAAACTTTCGATGTCATCATCGAAATAATAATTGGTGCTGTTTAATTCAAATATTTTTTTCATTTATTATAAAATAATTTTTTTTCTTCTCCTCAATTTAATAGCTATATGGCTATTAAATCGAATTTAGAAAAACTTTAGTCCAGCTCCATGTTTTTTCTGCTTTGATAATATCTCCTTTATTTTATCCTGCACATACTTACCTTCTAATTCGGCCTCCTGCAGGACTGGTACGTCGGAAAAGAAGCCTCTTCCTTGTATCTTCTTACTCTTTCTTTGAAGTCTGTGTTTATTCATTTCTTTATTATAGGGCGATAAAATTGTATTGTACTTCTTGCTTATTGAGCGGAATTAAATCACCTCTATGATTGGTTACTTGCACTCTGATTCGGTAAACACTATCCATTCGAACAGGGTAAAACAGAGGTTTGTCAAATGATTTTATAATCTGACTACCTGGACGATTACTGTTTGTAAATGAATAGATGACGTTTGTAGAGTTGAAACCGTTGATATACGCCCCCTCTGCGACATCGCAATGTATATAAATGTTATCGTTTCCCCCAGATAAGTCAGCAATGTACTTTCCTACTTGTTCAAGCTCTTCATGGATTTTAGGCTCGAAACCTAAAAGTTTATGCAGGTTTTTGGTTTTCGTTAAATCGATCTTATACCCGTCTATTAACTTAATGGCTATTCGCTGTCGTTCCTCCACTATTCCGAATTGTATCGGCGGATCGCTTCCAAAAAAATTAATCATGTAACGATTCAGCCCCTTGATAGTGTAATTTCCATCTGGTATCGTCAAATTTAACCACTGCTGACCATCAAAGTATGATAATTCCTCATCTTTGATATTGTCCCATGAAACGTACATCGAAAAGGACTGAAGGGCAATCTGTTTAAAGGTGAAAGGTCTAGTGTATTCAATCGTAAAATCTTCTGATTTTTCCGCGTTTTTAGAATCTAATATCAATAAAACCATTTTATTTATAGAGAACATTTTTTTCATTGAAGTCGCTGGGTTCTTGGGTAAAAGAATATAGCACATCTACAACTGGCCTACCCTTGTTTCTTTCACGAATGTACTTCATACAAAAGTAGCCGCATTTGACGGAAGCAGGGTGCTGTAGAAAGCTCGAGTTACACCCGATATTTTTCTTTCCAGAAGTCAGTAGATACTTCTTAATGTTAGGATGAATTTTGTACACGTGTTCTCCAAAAGGATCAAAATACTCAACATAGTTATTTTTAGGATCGTTATAGTAGCAGACCCAGTGCGTACCAGGTCCTGTGACAATGTCCAGATTAATAATACCGTTTTCAAACTGACTCATCTTTTTAGGCAACAGATCGGAAGTAAAGACACCCCTAAACCCCTGTTCATGTTTCATATTTTGTGCAATTACTTCGTCTGATATTCCCAGTTTTGATAGACGCCCTTTCCAGTGGGTCTTTTTTTTACACATCCAGATCCTGAAATTTTTTCCAAAGCTTTCTTTGCTCCATATCCAGCCGCCCCACTTGCAGCACCTAGTGCTAAAGCCTTGGCCCCAGCAATTAACGCAGGTAATAGAAAAGGTAGAAAACCACCCGTTTTCTGGAGCTGCGTCTTACTGATAGTGATACGCTTCCCCTTCCCAATTTGAGCTATCTGTGTTCGAGTTAAATGTATATCTTTGTTGGGGGCTTTTGTCTTATCTATTTGTAGAGATACTTCTTCTCCTTTCTGGTATGCAGATTTTAGCTTAGCAATCTGATGATCGCTTAAATGTATTTTAGTTTTTATGTAATTACTCATTTATTTAATGAAAAATTTTTGTAGTATTGTTTTACTTGCTCGTTGGTCATAGTTCCTTCTCTCAACAATGCATCCAATAAATCAACGACTTGATTGTGTAACTTTTTACTTTTGGACCCTTTACATATCTTATCAGTCAATCGGGCTAAAATTTCCATTTTGTCTTCTACTCCTTTACCGATATAAATTTCTTTTCTTTGCAAGTCTCTGAGTCGATCCCGATAATCTCCTAACGTAGTCATATGATCTCTCAAATAATCAGCCTTAGCTAATAAGCGATCTTCTCTTTCTTCATCCTTTTTAGTCATTCGAGATATCTGACTCATAATGTTTCCTTTTTGACGAGACATTTTTAGGTAAGTATCATTTACTTTACTCATAATTTCTTGCAAAGTTTCCTTGGTCTCATGGTACAATTTTGAGGGTCTTGGAAAGTTATTTTTCTCTAAAAACTCTACATCCAATTTTTTATCAAAATCATAGACTTCTAAAGGCGGTTCAATAGCTAGAGGAATGTGATCAACAGCATCTTTTATAGCCTGAATATTCTCCTTTCGATTAATTTCTTGTTCTTGTAGCTTTTCAGTTACAGGCTTGTGAAAGTCCGATAGTGCTTTCTGGATACCTAATTTTTGCTCAAGTTGTTGTTCGTTGTTTTTTCTAATTTCAGCCTGAAGCTTATAAACTTTAAGTTCATATTCAACTTCCTTTCTTAATTTCTTATTTCGTTCTTTTTGTATAGCATTCATCTTTATTATTATGCAAGAAAAATTTTACTTAAGCAAATTACATTTTTACTGAAGCAAATTTTTAACATTAAATAAAGATGATTCAAATTAAAAATTATACAGACGCAGAAGAACTTGTCGATGCAAATCAACATTATTTATTACCTAAACACCCTTTCAGACTTCTAATCGCTGGAGCTTCAGGTACTGGTAAAACGAACTTATTGTTGAATTTTATATACGACTATCTCGAATTTGATAATTTGTTCGTTTGTGCAAAAGATATGTATGAACCCAAGTATGGCAAACTGAAAGAAAAGTACACAATGTTTGAGGGCGTGGATATTGACTCGATAAAGTACCCCAAAAAGAAGAAGAAAATTATCCTAGAGTTATATGAAAGATTCGGCAAGAAAGGAACTTTATTCTCCTCTGATACAAAAGAATTTATAAAAGTGGATGACCTGGACCCATCTTGTAAAAATGTTGTTGTCTTTGATGACTGCATGACTGACAAGGACCAGAGGAGCATAGAAGATTTTTTCATCAGAGGTCGGAAGAAAAACGCCTCAATCATTTATCTTTCTCAATCTTATTATAGAACACCCATTGTTATCAGAAGAAACTGTAATTACTTGATATTTTTTAATATTCAACCGAGGGAGATTCAACAGATCATAAGAGAGATAGATGGTAGTTTGACAAAAGAAGAATTCAGTAGATTATATAAAAAGTGCATGCAACAGCCGTATGATTTCTTTATGCTTGATTTAGTTAATCCGGCTCTGAGATATCGGAAGAAATATTTCACCCCTATAAATAAAGATGGAAGAATACTTGCAAAAGAAAATTTACGTATATAGAAAGAGCTACCACCACTACCATAAAATTAGTGTCACTATGACCGTTAGCAAGTTCGTTTTAAGTTCATTGGGTTTATCAGCTTTTGTACTTGTTCCCTTAGCTGCTCTGAGCTTAAGCGTCGGTATTGTTGAAGTTCTTGATAAAGCTTTGAATATCGCGGAAAGGAAAGAAGAGTACAAACAGTCTTACAAGTTTTACAAACAGCTGCTCAATTCATACAAATCGAATACCCTATCAGAAGAGGAAGTGTATAAGCGAGAGGAGGATTTCATCAATAATTTAGTCTACTTACCCAGAGAAAAATATATGAAACAAACCCTGCTGAATGGATATCAATTTGTGAGTAAATAATTTTTTATATATAAATAAATGTGTGGTAAAAAGACTTGCAATAAAGGAAAAGGTGTTGTTAACGCAGCAATTAATAATTTACCGTTTGAAATGCATCTGCCAGGGCATCAATTTACAGGACCAGGAACTCAACTGCTCAGAGGAAAAACTAGACTGAACCCCGATTTAACATATAAAGAATGGAGTAAGCCTATTAATAGGGTTGATGATAGTGCCTATAAACATGACGTGTGCTACATTAAAAACAAAGATACCGAAACCAGAAACAAAGTGTGTGACTCAAACATGATAAAAGAATTGGACGACATTCCCAATCCAAGTTTTCGTGAAAGGCTAGATAGAGCTGTTGTGAAGCCTATTATCAAAGCAAAGAAGACATTTGGAATGGGCTCAAAAATATATTGTCTCAAATGTAAAACACACACCGACACTAAAGATGAACGGCATGTCACCTCTAAAAACGCTAGACCTATGTTGAAAGGAATTTGTGTGGGTTGTGGTTCTAAGAAGTGCCGTTTTTTACCGCTGAAGGGGTAACTGAGAAGGGTTGCCCCGAAAAGGTTTATTACGATCCCGAAACAGGATTTTGTGGCATAAATGTACTGAGCAGAAAAACTGGTTTAAGTCAAAAAGAAGTCTCGGATTTTTTACACCGACAGGATGTATACACAAAGCATAAACCACTTATCCGTAAGTTCAAAAGAAGGAGAATTTACGTGTCACATATCGACGATCAATGGCAGGCTGATTTACTGTTTGTCTATAAATTTGCGAGAAGTAAGTTTAATGATGGTATCAAGTACTTATTAACAGCTGTTGACTGTTTCAGTAAATATGCATGGGCTGTTCCTCTAAAGGATAAATCAGCAGAAGAAGTAACTCAAGCATTTAAAAAGATCTTCAAAGAAAGAATACCTGAAAGGGTTCAAACAGATAAGGGTTTAGAGTTCGTCGGAAAAACAACTCAAAAATTATTCAAAGAAAATAATATCCAATGGTTCACAACAGAAAATGTTGAAATAAAAGCTGCTATGGTTGAAAGATTTAATCTCACTCTTGGTAATAAAATAAAGCTCTACTTGTGTGCAAATAACACTGAAAGATACATAGATGTATTGGATCAATTAGTGAAGAATTACAACAACTCATACCACAGAAGTATAAAAATGACTCCTGTTGAAGCTAGTCTAGAAGAAAACAGTAGTGAAGTCTACCGCAATTTGTTTAAAGAAAAGGTCATACGTAAACATAAATACCAGGTAGGCGATAAAGTAAGAATATCTATATATAAGTCTACCTTCAGAAGGGGTTATCAAGCAACTTTTACAGATGAAATATTTGTCATTTCTGAAGTATTAGAAACCGACCCAATCACTTATAGAGTTCAGGATTTAAATAATGATGGGGTTATAGGCACTTTTTATGAATATGAATTAGTAAAATATGATAAGAAAGACAATGTGTATAAGATTGAAAAAATCATCAAAAAGAAAGGGGACAAATATCTAGTTAAATGGTTAGGTTATCCTGAGACTAGCTGGATTGATAAAAAAGATTTAGTTAATTAATTTTTAATAGCCGAATAAGCTATTAAAAATTATAATCACTTATCGGGGTCATACCTCATCTCTTCGTGACATGTTGTTCAGACGTATCAGCCGTTTTTTTTAATTTATAGGGTAAAAACTCCAATTTAATGCTTCGAAGATGGTTCTGCAGATTTCTTCATTCTGAATAAGCGTCTTCTTGAGTTTAGGTAACTTAACTAGAAGGTGTGAAATATAGATGTCGTAACCTCTTTTCCGTAATATATGGTATAAGATATAGTCTTTGCTGATTATGTTTTTTCGCTCTGGGTACATCTCCTCATCTTTATGGATAAAAGAAGAAAAGTCGTTCAAAAGCTCTTCTTCTAAGGGTAGGTTATGCGAACCTAACCATTTAGCCAGATTTTTCATTCGATGTTTTCGCCTCTGTTGTTTCCGCATGTTTAAATACATATCGAGATTATTGATAGGGGGTATATCTGGATTATACCTCAGCTCTTCGTGACATGCTTGGCAAATGTACCAGCCATCATCATTTTGAATTACATATTTGTGTTCACATTCACGAGTTTTCAAGTCTCCGTCTGAGGTAACTTTATTGTCCAGACCTAACATTCTTATTAGTTCCAACATTTCCTTCGATGTTTTGTCTTCGATCATTATATTCTTTTATAAGTTTGACAATTTTTTCAAACTGATCATGCAACTTTTTTAAAGATTTTTTCACTTCTGAAATGTCATCGGTATAAACATCTAATTGAACATACTGATAAAGAATTCTGTAGCAATATATCTCAGTCTTAATTTCATTCATTTATTTATATCTTTTTTTTTTAAATCAGATAAAATACGAAGCAGTATTATTTTTGAGTGTCGACACTTTAGAAGAAGGTCTTTAGAAGAAGTAGAAACAAGGTCGACCTTGTTCCTTTCTACTTCCTGCTTTCAAACGTCTGTAGCGCTGACCTTGCCTAACATCTTTTCCTCTTTAAAGAGTACTCTCAGAGGTAGCGGTAGAAAAAAAGCGTAGATTACGAGAATCAAAGGGAGATGGCAGCACTATATGGGGAGGAAGCACTATATGGATAGGAGTAGAATTTATTTTTCGCGATTGCTTTTAAGTGTTTTATTCTATATTTTTTAATCAGATAAGCTATAGTGATAGATATTTTGAAGAATTATTACATTATAAGAGGGAAATAACTTGTTTAAAGTGCTATTTTTGAAGATTTTCGTCTGTGGTGTAATGGTTAAATTAAAGGTATGTGTATATTTAGATGGGTACCCATGGCAAACGGTTAGCGCGCAGACCTATTAACATCTAGGTCCCAGGTTCAAATCCCGACCTCTCCCAGGTTGTTAATCAATCCGGGTTGATGGTTTATTGAACTATACCGAGCCAAAAATGACATGTCAGCTTGCTTTAGTCGTTGTTCCAATAAAGCAGCACTCATCGATAATAAGTGGTGGGCGGGCCCGACGCTAGGCGTCAAAGTCTTACAGTGTTGTCCTTATATGTTGTTTGTAAGCCTCAGTGGCGGTAGGCTCAGAGTGTATTTGGTCTTGAATTCGGCTCATCAAGAAGGGCCCCTTGGTGGGTCGAATTTGAGATTGAATATACTCTGAGCCTACCGGGGGGCATTTTGCAAAAATTTTTAGGAGTTATGGTGGAGTCATTAAAGTAAGTTAAAAATTTAAATGGAAAAATAAAAATGGATGCACTTATTAATTATCTGCTGGACAAGAAGTTGGTACATCCTGAAGATCCCAACTTTTTATGGCCCTTCAAAGACACCCTTACATATCATGAGGGAAAAGCCGTTTACACTTTCTTATCACCTTCATTAAGGGTATAGCGGTGGCCATTGACATCGAGAGCGACTGGTTCAAGGAGTTATGGTGGCCATTGTCTCAAAAGAGGCATATTCTCGGGACTATGCCGCTTTTAGATTTTCTCACTTCCATTAGAACACCTCCCACCCAATGATTGTTGTTGGTCTCTCTTATCTCGTAAAAGCTGCCGCTGTGATCACAGCGGCAGCTTTTACTGAAGCAAATGAGGCTTGCCCAGTTGCGAAATCACCAGCCTGAAGCCGCCTGAAAATCGGTGTATATTTTTTAATGGTGATGATACCATTAAAAGAAAATTTACTTTTCAAATTTAAACATTTGCCCTGGTTGTGCTTTCCCGACATCTTTAGTTCCCAAATATACAAAGAATAGAGGTTTAATCTCATTAAGCTCCATATATTCGGACGCCTTTTCATCGCATCGTTTCGGCAGATACAAATTTGAGCCGTCTTCTAACTCCACTACTAGTTTGTCACCATATTTGGTTTTGACCTGTTTAATTTCCGTGACAGGGTATTTTTCGTCGATATTGAGCTCATGCATCTTCTTGAAACTTCCTTCCAATGTACTAAGTGCGTTTAGTTTGTCCAACAGTTCCATGGTTTTTGTTCTTTCTTTACATTAGAATTCTTTTCTTTAAGTGCTTAAAATATTGTTGGGGTATCATTTTTTAACGCACCCGCAGATTCTAAAAGGGGGTGCTCGCCGAAGGGGGTACCCTTCCCTCCCAACGACTTTTCGCTTGCTCGCTCCGATAGATAAAATAGGACCATTACTTTTCTAAAGTGGGTTCGGTTTTTATGGAGGTTTCAATACCATCGTTTTAAGAGGGGGGTGTAGATTTTTATGGATAAGAAATAGCCATTGAATTCTAAAAGTGGGTTCGATTTTTATGGATAAGAAATAGCCATTGAATTCTAAAAGTGGGTTCGATTTTTATGGGGTTTTGTGAGCCATTGTTTTTAAAAGTGGGTGGATATTTTTATGGGTGGTTTTCACACCATTGTTTTTAAAAGTGGGTGGATATTTTTATGGGTGGTTTTCACACCATTGTTTTTAAAAGTGGGTGGATATTTAATGGGTGGTTTTCACACCATTGTTTTTAAAAGTGGGTGGATATTTAATGGGTGGTTTTCACACCATTGTTTTTAAAAGTGGGTGGATATTTAATGGGTGGTTTTCACACCATTGTTTTTAAAAGTGGGTGGATATTTAATGGGTGGTTTTCACACCATTGTTTTTAAAAGTGGGTGGATATTTAATGGGTGGTTTTCACACCATTGTTTTTAAAAGTGGGTGGATATTTAATGGGGTGAAATAGAGCCATTACATTTTCTAAAAGTGGGTGGAGTTTTTATGGGGGTGTTTGTGGGTCTGCGCCAGCTCTCTCATGTTCACACTACTGGTAGACACTATGTGATTTTTCAATCCTTGAAGACTGGCAGCGGAACGTAAGGATTTTAATACGTACTTATAATCTATTTCAAATGGAAGGATGATCATAATCTATTTCAGGTGGAAGGATGTTCATATGGAAGGATGTTCATGTGTTATTACGGTATTCTTCTTTACACACTCCTCAATATGAGTAAAACTATTGATAAACATGAATGAGTGCATAATACATATTAGCGCCTGGCAAACATATTCATTGTGGAATTAATTTATTTAATTTATTTTGAATATATGTCCGGTGATACAATATAAGGGTATTTGTATCACCGATAGCCTGCTACCCTCATTGTGATTTCAGTTAGACTTCTGCCTTCTATAGATTGTTTTAGATGTCTTCGATTACGCAATTTTTCAAACCTTTGGATAAGAATTCAGATCAAAATGTGACAACTAAAAATGTTAATATTGATGTTGTGAAATCATCGGACGCGATCCAAAATGGATCTACATTTTTTGATATAGACTATAACCACTTTTACAATTTAAAAAACTTGAATTTCAGAAAATGTCTTTCAAGTAAATGCAAGTTATGCCCAAGCGCTAATCTCATACAGATTGGACAAAATTCTACGAGCCACTTTTTATTCTGCAAGACTTTCAATGTAATCTATTGCATAGAATGTTGCTATAGATTACATTGAATGTAATCTATTACATAGAATTGCAAATGTATTGCAAATTATTATACATAGGACAAACCAAAAATCCATTACACTTACGTATTAATTTGCACAGAAACCAAATCAAAAAAAGCCTTAATCAGGATCCTCCTACTACAAACATTGAACTAAAACATTATCATATCCATGATTTGTCTAATATTATGGTAACAATTTTGGATATAGTACCTCAGCTTCAAGAGCGTTTATGGTGGGAATGTACGCATATTATGCAATTTGGATCGGCATTCCCTTTTGGACTAAACACTGCCATATTCAAAGAGAATTAAAATATGGAACACTGTAAAAAGAATATTCACTCCCAATTTCAAGTACATTCTATCAGCGTAAAACCTCTAGGTGGAAACGTGGCGGAAGAAAAAGATACATTAGCTATAAAGAGACTCTTACAAATTTAAAAAATTTAATGGACTTATTCAACAAAAATTTTTGTGCCAAATACAATTGGATTAAGAATATGGTGTTTGGAATCAGACTTAAATACTTGCATCGAATATGGGAATTCATCTTGGATCATATAACATCATTGGATCGAAGAACTAATAATGACTTAACTCATAATTATGCCATATTACTGGATTTCATGAAATTGAGAGTTAAAAAATTTAATATTGACTTGCAGAATCATCCCAAAAAAGAAGATCATATAGAATACTTTGTTACCATCTTCAAAAATAAAATTTTTGAAAGTATACCTATTAAGCTAATGCTTAATCAATTTAATAAATTGATACCTATAACTAACATCAAGGTTAAACTCACATACCGATTCGTACGTCCCAATGGGAGGATGTTGTACAATTATAATCACTTAAGTAAAAATATATCTTTATATGATTCAAAGGTATGTAATTGTCAAAACAGTACTTTTAGGGATGTGTACCATGATCTTATTATTACGGGTAATCTTACAGTGATTGAAGATTTACAATTAAGAAGACTGTTTGAAAAAGGTACAAAATTCCGTAATCATGAATATAACCACGTCAAAGAAGAATTTAATCAAGATCTGGATACTTTTATTTACAAAATGGCAATTAAATATAGTTTACCTATCACAGCATTCGGAGAATGGAAATATAATATCCTAAATAATTTTATCAATGAATATCATAGAAAACTTAAAACTAAGCCAAGATCCCATGTTCTCAGTTCTATCAAGGACGTTCAAGATCGATTCGTGATCACATATACGGACAAAGTGGTTTCAAATTACGCATTTACCTGCAAAACTTATTACCTTGAAACATTGCAGAAATCATACATGGATCCTACCATGTATAAACCTCTACCATATAATATTACAGTAATGTCGAATAAGATCAAAGCATTATACAAAAGAATCGGCATTAATTTAAAATCAGTGTCTTTCCCATATCTGATCCTCATCCCAAAACTGCATAAAAAACCTGTAAAATTCCGTACTGTAACAGTGGTATGTAATTCATATTTAACGTTAGCTAACAGGAAACTACTGTATATCTTTAAACCTGTATATAAAGCTTTATTACTGCAAAACTCTATTATGATAAAAAAACAGCAATGAAGTCATAAAACGTCTAAAATTCAGCAATAAAGATATACAGTTTGCAAGTTATGACCTTTTTAACAACATCGACCTTTCAAACCTACATGACATACTTCTATTGGTGCACGAGGAATACAATCTCAAAAATGTAATCACTTATCGTAGGTATTTGGATCATATCAAATTGGTTTTATATGAAAACGTGCTGTATAATGGAAAAGAATTTTACCAACAAATCAAAGGCATCCCTATGAGAGGGGGTTATTCTTCTATCTTGGCAGATATATTTATCATATTTTGAAAGAGGTAATCATATATTATATGAATTACCATATTATAGATTCGTGGACGATGTGCTATTAGGCCAATACTTCCATACTCCTGAATTCGATTTTAGCTTTTACCCCCAGGAACTGGAACTGATCAAGAACCTTAATACTAACAAAGACGAAGTTAATTTCCTAGACATCACCATAAGATACAACAATGTGAAAGGAATTCATACGCTATTGTACAGCAAACGTGACAATTTTGATATGAAGATTAACCAAATCATAGAACGGAATTCAAATTTGACTAAGAATATTTTCCGTAATATCATCACAGGACACCTCAGAAGAAATCTCCACAAAAATACTTTAAAAAATGATTGTATCATAAGTAACAGAAGAATCATGCAAGAAGCATATAAAAAATATTACCCGATAAATTTTCTTAAACATCATTATAATTCCTTCTTTAAAGAAGAAGAATACTCATTTAGTCAAGATATATGACATCATATATGACATCATGACGTAATATGACATCATAACAGTGTATAACGATGTACGCATGCGTTAAAATGTTTACTTTAAGAAGAGTTCTATGCATTCCGGATTGTATGGTTGGTAGATTGACATTTTAAATTTCAGCCTCTCGTTATTCCATTTTTGTCTTCGTTCTAGTGCCTTCGATTTTGCACATATATCGGGGAGTCATTATATTGCATTGGTTTCCGTGGGCGTTGTCTAGACATAAAAGTACTTTAAACGGGAATGAGAGGTCGCTATCCCTCTCAGCCATTTATATGCAATTTATCTGGCATCCCCCCTTTTACATATTTTTACTTTTTCTTAGTTATATATATATATATATATATATATATATATATATATATATATATATATATATATATATATATATATATATATATATATATATAACCGGATTTTATCATTGAAACAATAGGAATGAAAATGCATATACATTCAAACACAATTAAAATTTATAAAATGTAAAAATATTTTAATTTATATTTTTCTGGATTTACCAAATGGTATAATTTAAAGGAACGACGTAATACATTATAGTACCTATCGAGTGAAAATGCATTTTTCTCAAATGGCAATGTTTTTCATATCACGTCGAATAAAATTTATTAAACTTTCTGAGTTTTCACTTCATTAAACAATTTAAGGATATAGTACTTAACAGCGTTTTTGAAACTAGGCAAAAGTTATTGCTATTAAATTGCACTTTATGCACTTTGATAAGATTTATCGGAAAAGTTCTTCCTATATTATCTTCGCCGAATTCTTGTCCATCTCGCATAGTTACAAGATTTTTTTTTTCGTTTCGTACATTAGCATATTAAAATATGATTATGGAAGAAGGTAATAGCATAATATTTTTTATAATTCAATATATTTCCATTACCAGAAAACTTTCTTAATTATATATTTTAAGGTAATTACCATCGTTAATTTCCTTAATGTAATAATTCGATTTTCTGACATTTACGCTAAGATCAATATATGGAAAGCAGAGCATACGATGTAATGCAGCTCACAATAAATTCAAATTATAAACAAACATAATTTTATTTAAAATATGAAATGAACCGGATTTCGTACTCAATAATCTATTACTTTAGTAATTGCAAAGTCAAATATGATGGCTTTATATCGTGAAATGCGAAAGTTAATGTATATAAATAAAACTGAAAATCTGCATGTTTATTTGTGTGTTTATTTGTATGTTTACCTCATCATCACGGCAGTACGGCAGCAGCGAATTGGAAGAAATTTCTGGGGTGGACTTGGAATAGTCCCACTTATAATTTAGTCCATGATTTGAGTTTCTAGGACATGGGGGATTGTCTTGATATAATTTAAAATTGCACATTTAAACCTTCCATAGAGATAGCATTATGCAGATGACATATTTTCCTCAAATTTATTTCAAGAAAATTGTATCATGTCGCTTAGCAACAGATTTAAATCGAATGCGTTTATGCCGCAATCGATTTAAATCTTTTCCGTCTTAAATAATAAAATTATGTACATAAAAATATCTGATGTGGGCATCACGTGACTTTCCTTATGCAATGAATTTACTCTTTTTACAGTCAAAAAATAATATATATGACCCATAATACCATCTTTTTAATGTTGCATTGTACATTTGACTATTATCCGGATGACCAAATGTAAAACTATTTCCAAGATCCCAATTAACTTATATTTCGCGCAACTCTGTATGGATAATTATGAATATTAATAGCATCCTCAATAAACGATATAGTTCATATATTAAAGTACTTTATAATTCATTCATCAAAATTAGGCGTCATTTTCATTAATTTAGTGTCATTTTTGCAAGTTTGACGATATTTTGATCAATCTCGGCGAAATATCGCCAAATTCGCCAAATGCATCCCCAAGTGAGACAAAGGGAGAAAATAGCATATTTTATATACTAGATGGTATGCCCGTCATATGACGGAAATCAGAATTTGCGAAACATTTCTTCACATTAGGCGTAATTTTTATCAATTTCGCAACATTTTTGTAACTTTGGCAACATATAAAATTGTCGCTAAGTTGGCGACGTCCCTCTAAATGTCTCAACAAACGTTAAGGACGAACGGTCAATGGGATTATTCTTATAGTCTACTCTTATGCTCTTTCCGAGATGTTTAACTTTCATCAATTAGTCGTCATTTCTTTGATTTAGCGTCAGTTTTATCAATTTAGCGAATTTTAATGAACTGAGCGATATTTTCATCAATTTGGCAACATTTAAAAGTCAGCAAGTTAGAGATATTCCAAAAAAATCTTCCCCAATGTTTCGCCTAAGTTTACGGGCGGGAAATAGGTTACTATTTTAGTAGATTCTTATATTCTTTCCAAGGTATTTAATTTTCGTCAATTAGTCGTCGTCATTTTCATTGGTTTCGCGTCATTTTTATCAATTTGGAGAAATTTCCGTTAATTTGGCAACATTTAAAAAACTCTCCAATTTGGCGACATTGCGCAAATAAGTCTCCAAAATATTGCCAAGCGTTATGGACGGATTAGTAAGCTATTTTTATAGCAGATAAATGATTATTTAAGTCCAAATACAAAAGCATTTCTCAAGGTATATTTTTTCATGAATGGAACGAGCTAGATCCACGAGAATCATGGCACCCAATTTATCGCATAGTATTACAGATGAAAAGAAAACATGTTACACATGAAAAGTGAACAAAGTTCTGGCATGGTATTACATACTAATATGAACATATGTCACAATAGGTATTATTTTTTCTTTATTACTTTCCTTATATAATATAATGTATAAGGGAAGAATTGTGACGGGGTCGAAAATTCAGATTCGAGTTTTCGACGGGAGAGCACGTTTCAAGCATTCCTGAACATGAATCAGTCTTTTTGAGGTGATGTCTGCGTGTATGTGTGTGTGAAGGTATGTGTTTGGGTCTGTGCGTGCAGTGAATCTTTGGAGACGATACATGATGAACGAATGGACCGATTCGAACGAAATTTGGTACAAAAATTACAATCCGTAAATACTTAAAGTCTGTTGTTTTTAAACACAATCAAATGTTTAGAACCTCCCCTAAATTTTCGAGTAAAATTTTGAAAAGTCATCAAAAATTAAAACCTTTAATAAAGTTACGAGAATAGAAATTTCTTATATAATTTTTCTTAGAAAACGATTAACATAAACTGTAGAACGTTGGCATAAACTCTTCGCGAGATATTGCACATTTTTCAAATAAATTTATCGAAATATCCCATAAATTAAAAGAAATATTAACTATTGAGAAAAATGTTCACTTATCATATGTAATATCATGCAATAAATTTGGTAACATCATTCTCGTGGATCTAGCTCGTTCCATTCATGAGAAAAGCTACTTTGAGTAATACTTTTGTATTTGATCGTCAATAATCATTTATCTGATATAAGAATAACTTATTCCTCTGTCCATAACGCTTGGTGATTTGGATGACGAATTTGGCAGAATGTCGCCAACTTGGCGACTTTTAATTGTTGGCAAAATAATTAAAATCTCGCCAAATAGATGAAATGACGCTAAATCAATGAAAATGACGACAGGTTGTCAAAAATTCAATCTCTTGGAAACAATATAAATATCTACTATAAGAATAACCTATTTCTTTACTCTAAAAGTAGTAAATCCATTGCATTATATAAGGTAAGTCATGTGCTGCCCACATAAAATTTTTTAAGTGATATTGTGATAAATTTATTTTAAAAATGTACAATCTCTCTAGAACGGTTCATGCTAAAGTTTTAAAGTTTGTGTCAATAGTTTTTCAATGAAAAATTACTAAGAAATAATTATTTGAATGACTTCTTTAAAGTTTCTATTGTTTTGATGATGTTTTCAAGATTTCACTCCGAAATGTAAGGGGTTCTGAATATTCTATTGCGTTTAAAACCAATAAACGGATTATAATTTTTGTACCAAATTTCGTTTGAATCGCTCCATTCGTTCGTGATATATGGTCTCCACAAACTCACTGACACACGCTTACACATACACACACAATTACCTCAAAAGCGTTTGTTTCGTGTTCAGAGAAACTTGATACAAGCTTTCCCTTCGAAAACTTGAATTCGAATTTTTGATCGCGTCACAATATTTTCCTTATACATTATACTATGTATATAAGGAAAGTAATATAAGGAAAGTAATAAATTTCATCGATATTGAAATTTTACTGGATTATATCAATTACGGTCTTTTAGTTTAAGCATTATTATTATTATTATTTTTGATATTTTCCACGATTATTCTTTCGGGGATTATCGTTATTTTTGTTAATTTTAGAAACTGATGTGTTGTAGTACTGGTAATCATTTCAGGATAATTGATATTTCCAATTTATTACGTCATCTGTTTTATTTTGGCAAATATATTTGAAACTCATTTTGTAATAAACGTAATCTTCTAATACACGGCCCAATCTTTAATCTACTACAATTCGGTAATATATTGGAATCAATTACGACCTTCAGTTTTAAAGATTACGGAATTATTGATATTTTCAATTTATTACGTCATTTGTTTCATCTGTTCATCACCTAATATAAGTTGTACGGGTACCATACAATTTTAGTGCTTTTATTTTGCATATATCGATTCAAATCCATATTAATTTCCTTATAAACATAATGTGTAAAGAAAGTATTGTGACGGGGTCGAACATTCGAATTCGAGTTTTCGACGGTAGAGCACGTTTCAAGCATCCCTGATCACGAATCAAATATATTTGAAGTAATGTTTGTGTGTGTGAAAGTATGTGTGTGTGTGAGAGTATGTGTATGTGTGTATGTGTGTGTGTATGTGTGTGTGTTTGCCAGTGAATCTGTGGAGACGATAACTGATAAACGAATGGATCGATTTGAACGATATTTGGTACAAAAATCACAATCGGTAAACACTGCAAGCCTATTGTTTTTATACGCAATCGAATGTTCAGAATCCCTCTAAATTTTTGAGTGAAATTTTAAAAAAATCATTAAAAAATCAAAACCACTAATAAAGCTATGCAAATAGACTTTTCTTATGTAATCTTGCATTACATAAACGATTGACATAAATTTTAGAACGGTAACATGAACCATTCTCGAGATATTGCACATTTTTCAAAAAAAATTTATCAGAAAGTCATATAAAATAAAAAAAATATTTCCTATTCAGAAACATATTCACTTTTCATATGTAATACCATGCGATAACTTTTGTGACATCATTCTCATGGATCTAGCTCGTTCCATTCATGAAAAAAGATATTTTGAGTAATATGAACGCCAATACTCATTTAGCTGCTGTAAGAATAACTTATTTCTTCGTCCATAACGCTTGGCGAGATTTTGGCGACGAATTTAGTGGAATGTCGCCAAATTGGCGACTTTTTGAAATGTTGCTAAATTAACGAAAAACTCGCCAAATGGATAAAAATGACGGTAAATCAATGACGACACATTGACTAAAATTCGATATGTTGGAAATAATATTAATAACTACTATAAAAATAATCTATTTTGTTTTTCTGTTAAAGTAGTAAATCCATTGCATTATATAAGGAAAATCATGTATTGGCCACATCAGATTTTCATTTGCATGTTTACAAACGGGACCAGGATATTTTATTCTTCAAAACTACCAATGAATATAATTTTGTATAGTGGAATTGAGATTCTTAAACTTATTTTTAGGAACATTAAATTTAATATTTTAATAGAATATTTTGATTAACAGTGTCATATAGTATAATATAGGAGTTTGCCCATGATTGCAAATTTTAAGTATTTTTTATATTATGTACTCCGTATGAAGAAATGGTATACTGCTAGTATTTAATATTATTGAAAATAGCATGCGCTCAATTTTATTAAAAGTAATAAATGATAATAATTAATAATACATTATAATAATCCAAAATATTTCGTCAGTTTACTGTTAGTTAGTTTTACTGTTAGTTGCTAATTCTTTTACAGTGAGTTTACTGTTTTTTCAAATTAATATTCATTTCTAGTTTATTATATTTTCCTCATTATATTCCAGCTAAAATATTTCCTGTTATACTTTTACTCAAATTGAGTAAAAATCAAATATTTTAGTTTATTATTTGATTGCTTTACTTTCAACTTTAGTGAGAAAGTATTCATATTTTACGATACATAAAAATATACAGTTTTATGTCATACATTTTTTATCTACAGGCTTTCTATTATAAAAAGTATTGGTTCAATATAGCTAAATAGAATCCCTTGAACTTTTGAAGTTATGAAGTTTTAAGGAAACTTCCAGTTAAGATAATATAATCGATATATCTGTTATAAAAATGCCCACGATTTTAAATGTTTAAAAAGTCGTTTTTCTCTGCCATTTCAAAGCCGTTGAAGATATTTTAAGAAAATATAAAATTTCATTCATTTTTCGTAGTTAGAAACGGTTTTCTCTTTTATTTGTTGCCTATCTTATTTTAAATTTTCATCACATCCTCCAAAACTGCATTTGTATACTGCGACAAAATATCAAATTAGTGAAATACCATAGAATATCCGATGCTATTAACAGAAAAATCATAGTCAGCCGAATCCAACAATCAAACATGAGTTTCGTGAGCTCAGGTGTCTTGTCTCTTATACAATCTCCGCTTGTAAGAATTTTTTTTTGTACTAGGACTGGACGGTCACCCAAGCCGGTTCCGCCAACCACCACACTCAATTTTTGTTCGGGTGTAAATTATAGAACAATTGACTTCAATTAACAAACGAATAACAATCGGCCTGAGTCATCATTCGCTCGCAAATACTCACTCAAATATTTTAGATATTTGGACTACTATTTGGCATACCAGTATTCTCAGGATATACCATATGGAATATATACAAATACGAAATGAATTCGAAAACAAACTGCCTTCTTCTATTTCTAAATAATCCATAAAAGTTAACAATTTCTGCCTTCTATTTCTTCTTTATCGGAACGAACTGTTGGTAATTTATTATATTACTGCGTAATGCCATAGTTTTATATTTTTATGTAGGAAGTTACTCGGCACAATTTTATGACGCAAGACGTTCTTTGTTTACGACTAATAAAGCAGAATTCTACTACTTTTGTGAACTCAACTTAGGTAACAAATATCTAGGTATTTCACATACTTTGTACTACAGAAAAAACATTTCAAGCTTTTGAAAATACTTATTTATATTTTCATAATTATTATTATAGAAATAATCAGCAACACTTGAGTTGTTAAAATGTATTCCATAATACAATTTTACTTGAAATAAATACAGAAATATGATACTTCTCAACGCGTTTGTAATTTACGTAAAAAATAAAAATGTGTTTTATATATCTGCCATCCACCATCCTCTTCGTGTCTATGTGGCCCATAAGACCTTCATCTTAGATGTTCAACAATGGCTGTGTAGCTTCACTATAAAATTCGAAATCCAGACCATTGCTCTGTTTTTCAATCAGAGCTAATAGCAATTGAAGAGGGTCTAAAGGCTACAGCTTCCTTCTCCACCTATAAAGATATCTGGATTTTGATCGACAGCCGCAGCTCTATCCAACCCCTTCAAAGCTGGTCTCATGCTGGTGATAGAACCTCAATCTCTATTCTTACTTTACTGCGGGAACTATCATACCGCCATAATATCCATTTGCAGTGGGTCCAATCGCATATTGGACTTAGCGGCAATGAGATGGCTGATACCCTGGCTAAGGAGGGAACTTCAATGAATTTGACCTCTGACATCTTGACTTGTTTTGAGATCTGTTCAAGAGTTAAATCTACCACCGCCACTTCTTGGCGTTCTTCTCCAGCACATAACTGGTATTGTGGCAAGCGGCAGCGTGGAGCTATTGCTTTTGCGAGCAATCGTGTCCAGCAGACTGCTCTGTCCAGACTCTTAAGTGGTCACTTGAAATGCCTTAAATTTGATCAGGGCAATAAGATCTTTCCCATTTATTGGAAATGTAACATCAATCAATCCACCCCTGATCATCGTCTGCCCTGCCTGGGGCGTGTCAAGGAGGATTTGACACAGAGTCCCTTCCTCATCTTGGACTTTTTGAGTGTTTTTGGTCTCATGGACCTGGTCTAGCCTATTAGCTAGACCAGTTAAGATAAATAACAACAACAACACAATGGCGCTGAAGTGCAGCAACTCTTGACTCGATCCAGCACATAGACCACATTTAACTCCTATCGCGCCTCTATTATCCATGTAGTCTTCGGGTTTCCACGTGAACATCTATCTTCCGGTGACCAAGTTAGGATAACAAGCAGCGATACTGTTCCGTGACTTTCTCAAAACGTGACAACTCCATTTATATCTTGTACAACTGATATCGTGCTCCATAGGCTTTATTTTACTCTCCTTATACAAATTTCATTAGAAATAGTATTAGACCAAAACATTTCATAATTTTCCTGAAACATTTATCCTGACAAGCATTCAGTTTAGAACTATGGGCTGTAGTCACTATTCAAGTTTCTGCTCCATAGAACACAATTTTTGCCAATGCATTAACCGTTTAGTTGTAACTTAATTCTAGAAGCACTCCACAGTTAAGCCTTTGAAACAGCTTTGGACTTTTGCTAATATAATTTTTATTTCTTCAGCCGTTCCAAATGTTTTGCCAACCATAATACTATGCCATGCACAATATTTTGAAATAGTAGACAGATATATTCCTTGTCACTTTTATCTATGTTGCCACAAGCAGTTAACCACAATTGGAAATACATGAATAAAGAAAATGCAAAAATAATACAGCTGACTGAAAACTGAAAATATCAATACTTCTTACAAACTTATTTTAACACTTTGCAGAAGATAATAGAGAACAAACACACTATAAAATATCGTAATGTTTGTCTATTTCTTAAATGTAATTTTTCAATCAAAATTTTTGAAAAACATTTTTTTTAACCTCAGATCATTTAATTTATAGTTGTATACCTTTTCAACACATTTTATTAATAAACTTTTTATAGACTAAAGAAATTTTTCCAGTTGTTAAACAATACTAAATATATTTTACTAATACAGTTTTAGAAAAAAGTATCTGTTCAATATTATATTGAAATATGTATTTCCATGGACAGCATTCCTGTAAAGAAACTCGAAACGAATAATTAAAAGTAGCAATGTATAGTCATGCTAATTTGAATAAATTTAGGCAAAAAGTGTGGCTCTGTATAAGAAACAGACAGCCGTACTTTCAATTTTTAGATAGATAGATAACTGTTTCAATTTAAAATCTCAGAGTTATCACCATGATACTATCGTTCTGATAGGAATGCCATTATTGTTACAAATACCATTCACTTTGTTAAGTGTATATTTCCTGTAAAGCTGTATGTGCAGTTGTCAATCATCATTACCGAAAGTCTCTGTCGCTGAATCTTGGCGACGAATTTGAAAACATGTGTATACTTTGAAAACTGAAACAGGAGTTATCCTAGTCAAGTAGGTTTGATAAGAATATTTCGAAGAACGTATGTGGATCAAGATCATTAGTCTTAGTTAAGTCTATAACTAAATCTGAAACAAGAGCCCCCAGATCGAACCAAAAGCCATCATGGCTAGTCCAAAACTCTATCAGCGTCATAACCAGCTTGTCGTATTTTCTGCTTCTCCAAAACGTCAGCCTACTCTCTTCCTACCTGCTACAACTGTCCATAACTCCCGAATGTATCTATCTGCACCAATACCAGCCATCGACTCTAGTTCCTCTTCCATGATAACCACCTGGATCAGCCATCAAACTCAAAACTACTTAAACAAGACAACTTCAAGACTAACCTCATGCACACTCACTCCCTTTGTTTATCACTCTAACGGATCTTGTTGTTGAAAGAAAAAAAATGTGAAAGAAGAGTTGAAAGAAAAAATGTGGACAGAGTCTCTTTAGAAGCAATAAACAAATAAATGAATATTGTTCAGAAAACAACGTTACATGATAAGAGTTATTGTAAATTGCGAAAACGTTTGTGTCGTAGGAATACAACCCTCTGGTTTGTTGTTGCTGTAGAGACCCAGACCGTTCGACCTACCAGAAAGGTGGAAGGTAACTGACGGCCGGGAAGTGCCACCCAATTTAGACCGGAACCCAGTGGAGGAGGCATCCACAGGGACCGTAACCTCCTTCCGCTACCACCAAGCTCTCGGAAGGACTTACGGGCCCGCATGCTTAACGTCATCGTACTCCGCATGAACACGGCGGCAGTTGTGGCAGCGTGCAAATCCAGCGCGCAAACCACCGGGCTACCGCGCCCGAAATGTGCTAACAACACGCGGTGTTCCCAGGTGGTCACCCACCCAAGTACTAACCGCACCCAATGCTGCCTGACTTCGGTGATCTAACGAGAACCGGTGTTTTCAGCACGATACGGCTGTTGGCTCACCCTCTGGTTGTTGTTGTTGAAACCCAGACCGTCCGACCTACCAGAAAGGCACCCTCTGGTTTGTCGATGTCGAAGGCCCAGACCACACAGCCAACCCTAGGGCTTACGGCAGTTTAATGTGTGGCCGGGAGAGGAGGTTAGCCGAAACCGTCCTCCAATCAGTCACCAAGTTTCAGTCTGCAATTATTTAAAATTCAATAAAGTGGTTACATGGTAAATATACATACAGACAGTTTTAGAGTTTTACATAAAATACAGTGGGAAGGGAGGCAAAGAAACGTAGATTTTAACAAATTTTGAATTTTGAGGTAAAAATTAAATTATTTTCTTAAAATGAAATTAAATTTATGTAAAACGTATGGCCAAAAGAATCCGAGCAACCGCGGGAAAAGGGACAATACAGTAAAAACCAACAAAAGAAAGCAAAAAGAACATAGCTGAATAAAGGTTACAATCAGTTGAGGTAACCGGATAAAGTTAAGTGCAATATAGCACTACATGTATATGGTAAGACTTTCAAATATATGAACAGCCGAGGAACACAGGGAAAACAGATATATACAACAGAGAAATATAAACAGGAAACAAAATATACAAAAGACGGACACCAAAAAGTGTAAGTACAGAAACAATAAGAGACAAACGCCTGGAACAGGGAGGACAACATTGACCGAAGAAAATTGAAAGCAGTTGGCACCAAGCTTGCTAAGGAACCTGATTGGAGATTTCTCTCGCAATTAAAACACAGTTTTTCAACCTATTTAAAAGAATTTTATTGGTTCTGACACCAGAGAACCAAGTCGCACGAAGATTATCTGGAGGACGGGTTAAGTGAAATTTTGAGGTATGGGGGCAATTAAAGACGTAATGATCTACGTCACCATATGAATTACAAAGACAATTTGAAGAACGTTTATGTTTGAAAAAATGAAGATAGTCAAGAAAAGGACCATGACCCGTTAAAAAATAGATTAAGAATTTGTTATAAATTTGAAAATTGGGGTTGACTTTGGGTAAATAGCTTAGAATTCTGGCAGGGTCATGAGTCCGGGGGGAAATATAATCATTAAGAAGAGATTGCCAATTTTTGAGAAGGAAAGATTTACAATTATTAATCAAAAAGGAGTAGGGAAAAGGTATAAGGAGTGGGGTGCCGGAGATCGTAGCTTGTTTGGCCAGTTCATCGGCGACTTCGTTGCCCTGAATATTAGAATGGGCCTTGACCCAGGATAAGTTAATTAATGATTTGTAGGGGTGAGCATTAGTTTTAATTTTAGATAGAAATTTCGTTTTATTCTTGATAGATTTAAAAGCCGAAATAGATGACTGACTGTCCGAAAAGATGTTGATTTTTAAATTGTTTTTGCCGGCCCAGAGGATGGCCTGGTTGATGGCCTCAAGTTCGGCTTGAAAAACTGTGTTTCCAGTTCTAAGTTTAAAGGATAATGATTCGATCAGTCGATCATTTTCGAAAATGCATATTGATAAACCTACATTATTATCCAGTTTTGACCCATCTGTGAATACATTAAACCTAGAAAACGAGGAAGGGTTCGAGGAAGAAAAATTTAAAACACGAAGAGGAGGAGGAAGGCTAGAAAGAGAACAAAGGGAATCAAATGGATCAGGGGAGGGAATGGAGGGGTCCGAAAATAAGTTAAGTTTATGTTTCCAAAAGTTATATTTAATAAAAAGAGTTTTAATGACTAAATGGACAGGGGGAATACCGGTAATTGAAAAAAGAGAAATGTTCGAAGTTGTCCGAAAGCCAGGGCAGATTTTTAATAAAAATATTCTTTGTAATGAAGTAAGTTTTGAAATTTGATCCCGTGTGAGATTACCCCCCCAAACCCCAGATCCGCAAATAATAACCTTTTCAATTACAGTCAAGTACCATATTTTTAAAAGAGCTTTATTAACCCCCCAGTTATTCCCAGAAATTTTTCCAAATGTTGAGGACAACTTGAAACATTTTTCTTTTAAGTAGAATATGTGAGCGCTCCATTTTAAGTTATTGTCAATTATAATACCTAGGTAGTTAAGAGTTTTGGAAATTTTGATGGGTTTATTCTGAAGTCTAATACATCGATTATATTTTCTTTTGGATCTGTATTTGTTGATAATAATGCATTTTGATTTTTCGTGGGAAATTGAAAGTTTCAAGGAAGTGAGGGAATCCGAGATGAGACCAAGAATTTGATTTGTATTTTGGGTGGTAAATTTAATATCGGAACCAGACGTGACCACGGCCAGATCATCCGCAAAGGCCTGCAGGTAGAAAAGGTCGTTGTTAAGGGTTAAGATACTATTGAAATAGATATTCCACAGGATCGGAGAAATTACCGAACCCTGTGGAGCACCCATAGAAAGTAATTTAGAGAGGGACAAATTGTTACCGGTAAAAGTGATAGAACGGGAGGACAAATATGAATAAATAAAAGCACGAAAAGGGAGAGGGAGGTTAATTTTTTCAAAAGTAGAGGGAAGAACATTCCAATTTAAGCTGTCAAAGGCCCCGCAGATGTCTACCGTGGTAAGGGAGACATGATGGACTGATCGAAGGGATTCAATATGTTTAACAAGCTTGAGTGCAGCATCTTCACAGCTGTGAAGCTCCCGAAACCCAAATTGGAGGGGATGGAGAGCACCTTCTGAATTCAACCAGAAATTTAATTTATTGATAAAAATTTTTTCAATGACTTTGCCAAATGTAGGGAGTAAACAAATGGGGCGGTATGAAGTACAGAGAGCGGGGTCTTTACCAGGTTTATTCAGGAAAATAATTTTTGAGATTTTTAAGGAGCTAGGAAAATGACCAAGATAAAAAATTTTGTTGATAATTTTGGAGATAAGTGACGGAAAGGATTTGAAAACATTTTTCCAGATGTTGAAATCTAAGTTATCAACGCCAGGGGCTTTACCATTGGGGAGATGGTTGAAGACGAGAAGGAGCTCAACATCCGAAACCGAACCCAACCCGCCGGGAGGAAGTGAAAGCGAGGGAAATGAAGAGAATTCAAGATCGTTTTTGAAGCAGTGGTCCATCAAGCGTTCAACTTTTTCACCGTAACTGAGGTTAATATTATCTGAATATACCCTCTGGTTTGTGAATTAGTTGAGCATTTAGTTGTTTCATTAACTTTTTGCTTACAGGTGGGACAGTGTCAATCACAAACGAAGAACCTTTCAAACAGACCGGCAATTGACATACCCTATCTCAAACAGTTCGATCCTCCTTTTCAGGTATTGGCGTCCATAAAGACAAAGTCTGCAAAGGAGGATTGAACTGTTTGGGATAGGATATGTCAAATGTCTGTCTTTTGGAGAGGTTTACGCAGTCCCACCCGTAAGCAAAAGGTTAAAGTTGACGATTGTTCAGTAATCTTGATAAGTAGCTAGACATTTAGGAAAATGAATCCGAATTTCTGTATATCTTTAAATATCCACAAACTTAGAGAATATGAAGTAAAAGTATTTGGAGAATACGTTGTAGAAGTATTTAGAGAGTATTAGAGTACATATAGGAAATTCAATTTGAAGCAATTTGCAGATATATGGTTGTATGCATGTTTGAATCTATAGAAAAATGTATCATGCAACAACAACAGTAAAAATATATTTTTTTTTCAAAAATAATACAAAAGTTATTCTTTCGTTTTATGGTAAATAAAACTTAGCAATTTTCATTTTATAGTTATCTAACAATGGGAATTGTTGTCATAAATCTATTTTATTTTGAGATATAAAATAAAATTCTTAGTTTAAATATAAAAATCAAATGTGTAATGTACATGATATACCAAATGTGCTTTTGTGCTCTTATATTCATTGGAACTATATATCTTGAATAACACAGTTTAATAATTTCGATTTGTATTACATATTATTATATGGAGGACGTAGTATCATAAGATTATAGTAGATATTGTAAAATTACGATATATATATATATATATATATATATATATATATATATATATATATATATATATATATATATATATATATATATATATATATATATATATATATACATAAATGTATATAACAAAAATTTTTATACCATTTTACTATCAAAATATAAATGCAAAATTTGTATTTAAATACATGTGAAACATTTCAAGCCATTTATTTTTCTGTGTCTGTGCTATTTAAAATATTTATTTCTATTTTATCGATATCTGGCAAATTTAAACAGCTGGACCATAAATAGAATCAATTGATACAATTTATCTAACTGAAAATTTTCACAAAAAACTCCAAATCGTTACAAAGTTTTTCTTTATAAGGTAAGTGACGCAAATATGGGCACCCCTATGCATTTTAATTATTATAATGTTTGTTTTAGAAGATAAAAATTTGGAAATTGGTGGATGTATTCTCCTTGCAGGGGGAAACAGGGAAAAAAATGATAATTGAGTAAAAAACATCAGATAGGTGCTAATAATGGACAGGGTCAATGTTGGGAACCTATGCCCATATTTGGAAACTTTGCACCTAATATGGGCACCCTTAAAAATTATGCTAAAAAAACTTTAAATCAATGTAAAACTTTAATCAGAGTCGGCACAAGATCGACATACAAAAATATAAAATTTTTCCTTACTTATAAGACCACAACATTCTTCATATACCCAAACACGGTACATATTACACTGTATCATGTCTAATTGTTTTTCTTGACGATACAGTACACAATAGTAGGACTCTTTTGAGCTTTGAGCTGCATACACCACTGCAGGACGGCTGAGCTGCAACAGTTGATATTATATTTGTCTTGGGTTTAGGCTTGGGTGCTGGTTTCGGCTTAGCTGCTCGTTTGCACTTGCCAGCTGCTTTATGTTTGGGTACCTTTTTTACTGGAAAAAGCGATTTCATCAGTCTTACAGCTCGATATTTCAAAGCCTTTTTTTAGTTGGTCTTTTTAAAATATCGGAGATATATAATTGATGAATATCTTTGTCTTTTTTACAGCAATGCCTATATTAGGTGTAGTGCCCATATTTGGGTCATTTACCTTACTTTAAATTTGTGCTGTGGGGAAAGTAAAAAGGAATGAATAAAATGTTTAAAGATAAGTTAAATTAATTGATTTTTATAGAGTAAATTGACTTGAACTGTAAATATCTATTTGGTACATTGAAATTTTTCACTACGTAGTATATAGCAGTGAAAGATCTTGAAATGTAAAAGTTTTCATATTAGTGCTGTACTAAGTAAAAAATTCTTACAAAAACTGTGAAATTTTAATTTATGACGTATAATTGTTGATACCAGTTGTTTCTATATAAAATTGTTTCTGCAATTAAAAATCAAATCAATTCTACATTTCTAACTCAATTCTACATTTAAAATTGATTCATCAAGCAGAAGTTAAAAGAATTGCAGTATATTTACACAATCAAGTGCAGATTTAAAGGCTGGATTTTTATTTACCTCAAATGCACACTATATGTTTAGTAACATATATATACTACGTAATTAACAAAAATTAAACACCTCAGAAAACTGCATGTTATAGTACAAAAAAAATCATAAAATTAACACTCCTGCCTTTGAAAGACTGGTTCAGTTGGAGTGAAAACACAGAAGAAATAAATGCATTGTAAAGTGTTGCATTTTTCAAACTTTACTGCCAAAACAAACTATACTTTATTTCTGCGGGCGGAATTTAATTAACCTAGTTAACCATTAAGAAAATATTGACTTTTCTTCTGAAGTGCTTGAGGCTTTTGAAATAACTTTGCTTTGACAATACAAAAGATTTAACCCCAGTCAAATGCAATTCTTTACTGTTTTGATAATTCGAAATAACTCAAGAATGATTTCAATTAGAATGTTATTTTTCATGTTATTGCATTATATATATATATATATGTATATATATATATATATATATATATATATATATATATATATATATATATATATATATATATACATATACACATACATACACACTCACTTTCACACACACACACACACATATATATATATATGTAAAGAAACACACTGTAAACACAATCATTCCACCTATATATTTTCTTTTTTCATTTTAAATCTTATATATATATATATATATATATATATATATAATTATTAATATATTATTAATTTAATTTTATATTATAAAATTTTCTGTTGATTCTTGAAAATTATATTTCTAATAAATATTGTGCATATGTACATATATTTTATACTACAATCTTTCTATCTTCTATTTATAATATTGGATGAGGTCCGAAATTCGAATTCGAATTTTCAACCGATTTGCACATTTTATTGATACCTGAACACAAGCCGAACGAGTTTGAAGTGATTGCTATTAGCATTTAATATTGGTCCCACATTGTATCAATATTGTATACCTTGGCATTATATTGGAAATGTTTTCAATATACTCTTGGCAAATATTGGTGTTTCGTTGGCCTCCGATATTGGCTAAATATTTTTATTACAATCTTACGCCTATATTGGTGTCATATTGTAAATATTTCTAAAGTAACATCTATATTGGGGTAATATTGTCACAATATTGCTCCAGTATTTTAAACCAACATTAGGATATTACCGTCAAAATGTCCACTTTTTCATATTGGTCCAGTATTTTCTATACTAGCTGCTAATACTTATATATATATATATATATATATATATATATATATATATATATATATATATATATATATAAGTGTGTGTGTGTGTGTGTGTGTGGTGTGTGTTTGTGTGCTTGGATATGTCTAGGTTTATCCGGGTACGGTCCTCATTATCCATAAGTGTTGGATAAACCCAAGTTTATCCAAACTATTTTTGATAGACCGAGGTTTATCCAACACTGCTGGGATAAACCTAAGCTTATTATATAGCTATATTTTAAATTTTATTTTTATATAGCTTCATTGTAGCTTTATTATAGTCATATTTTAAATAGTTTTTTATAAAATTATTTTATTTTTTAAATAATTTATCACCGGCTTGACCAAAGATATTATTTAACTGTTTTTTTTTCAGGTGTTCTATAAGATGTATTTTTCAAAGATAAAGAAGTGGGATTTTTCTTTCAAAATTCTACTTTTTTGAATTTTTTACTTTTAGGAAATTTTATAACAAACATTTCATTATAATGGGGAATAGCAAATTAAAAAAAAAAAAGTTATCTCAGAAATTTTTTGAACACATGTATTTTGCTTCAAAGTCTTTTGGGCCCATTGCACGTGCACAGAAAAGCGTCTTTGGAAGATATTTTTGATCGAAATCGTAAATCTTGGTATATATCGTTAGCTAGCAGCTGCCTGTGTAGGGAGGGTTCAGGCCGGGCAAAAGATTTCTCTACTCTATGTGAGATCAGTCGGATATCAGCAATTGTGACTTCTATCAGCAATGGTGACCTTCCCACATCACCAGTGAGACCCAGGAATGTGCCAGGTATTTTATATCAACTATTTTTGTATAATCAGCAATCAACTGCGAACACCGCAGCTAGATTTATTTTAAATTTTTAACTTTACTCGCATAATTCTATCGAATTTTGTATGGATTAAATTATTTTTACAATCACTACGAATATAATATTTTCCATTATATTGGTAAAATATTAAAAGTAATAAAAATTAATGCAATAATCATAAAATACGAAAATGTTAAACATTAAGAAGGTTATTGTGGTTAGATGGGTTGTAAAAGCTCCCGGAATACTTTTTATCACTTATATAAAAGCTGTTGGCGTCTATTGAAACAACTAACTCGTTAAATATTTTAATAAAAAGCTTTTTAAGCGAAACACGTGATTTTTTTTTCTAAACAAGCATTGTTAACAATTAATCAGCTGTATGTAGAACACCCAGGTTCCATAAAAATGCATCATAATTGCACTAGGAATCTCGAAAAAGCACATATCATGCTCAGAAACTTTTGAATAAAGTAATACATAGCTTTACCCAGAATCGTCTGGCTAATTCGTGCATTCCCCTGATAAAGCCCGAAATGAATACAATTTCAATTTTATTTCGAGCTTTAACCAAAATGAGTTTAAACCTAGGATTATCCTCCTTTAGAGATTTGTCCGTAACACACACACACACACACACATATCATTTTAAAAACGTTCGAATTTTATTCAGAGAAATTCGACTTATTACTTAATGTACACTTTACAATGTATATTACTATTATACTATTATTTAGTTATATACCATTTATATAAAATAACGATTTTGAAGGGGAAATATATTATGTTTTACTTTACACCTATGTAAAAGAAAGTACATTTTTCACCAGTATAATTTTTTTGCATATCACATCGAGCGGACATTACTAACCATTAAGAGGTCACCCTTAATTAAATAATTTAAGAATACAGTAATTAACAACTTTTTTGCAACTAAGCACAAGTTATTTTAATTAAATAACATTTTATGCACTTTGATAGGTTTTATCGGAAAAAGTTTCTTCTGCATTTTTTCCCAATAAATTCCTTTCCATGGCACAGTTAGCAGCATATTTTTTCGTCATGGGAATTTGAACATTAATTTATGAATATAGAAAGTGATAAATAAATTGTTGGGCGTAATATTTTTGTATAAACGCAATACGTTACTTTAGGAAAAAATATCTTAACTACATAGTACATGATTTATTTGCTCCTTTAATTTATTTAATGCAATAATAATGTAAAAAAAATAGATTATTATTATAGTAGATATTTATTTATATTTTTCCTAAGATACTGAATTTTCCTCAGTATGTCGTCATTTTCATTGATTTAGAGTCATTTTTATTCATCTGGTGAGTTTTTCGTTAATTTAGCAGCATAGAAAAAGTCGCCAAGTGGGCGACATTCCATCAAATTCGTCGCCAAAATCTCGCCAAGCATTATGGTCGAAGAAATAAGTTATTCTTACAGCAGATAAATGACTATTGGCGTTCAAATACAAAAGTATTACTCAAAGTATATTTTTTCATGAATGGAACGAGCTAGATCCACGAGAATGATGTCACCCAATTTTTCGCATGGTATTACATATGAAAGTGAACATGTTTCTCAATAGGAAATATTTTTTTTTATTTTATATCACTTTTTGATAATTTTTTTTTAAACATGTGCAATATCTCGAGAACGGTTCGTGTTAACGTTCTAAAATTTGCGTCAATCGTTTTCTAATGAAAAATTGCGCAAGAAATGCCTATTTGCGTAACTTTATTAGCGGTTTTGATTTTTTGACGATTTTTTCTAAATTTCACTCAAAAATTTAGGGAGTTTCTGAACATTCGATTGTATATAAAAACAATGGGCCTCCAGTGTTTACAGATTGTGAAATTTGTACCAAATTTCGTTCGAATCGGTCCATTCGTTTGTCAGTTATTGTCTCCACAGACTCACTGACACACACACACACACACACACACACACACACACACACACACACACACATATATATATATATATATATATATACTTTCACACACACACACACACACACACAGACATGACTTCAAAAATGTTTGATTCGTGATCAGGGATGCTTGAAACGCGCTCTCCCGAGGAAAACTCGAATTCGAATTTTTGACCCCGTCACAATACTTCCCATATACATTATGTATATAAGGAAAGTAAAAAGGAATACTCGTATAATAATTTTATTACTTAAAGATTTAACGTATTTGGAATAAGGTTCCAGGGAAACAAACATAATTGTTGAACCTATTTTGTTCGTGTTAGGGCGCATAAAGAAGTGTCACGAAACATATTTTTGTTCATAAACCATGGACATTGCAAAATACACGTCGAAATTTTATTGAAATGCAATTGATATCCCTTGTGCCAAATCACTTTATGAGAAATGTATTACGTCAAATCGCAAAAATATCACAAAAAGTTAATTTCTCTCGTGATTGGAACACACTAGATCTACAATTATGATATTGATAGATTTGTAGCATAATATTGCATGTGGACAATTAATACATTTGACAATGTGTGGTATTTTTATTATGTTACGTAATGTTTCTGATAATTTATTTCAAAATGTGAGAAAAAAAAGTTTGTGCCATTCGTATCTAATAATAAATTAAGTATGAAATGATTAATTAGTTACAAATTTGCACTAGATATAATTAGCTCGTAAAGTAATCACCAGGCGATTGCAAGTGCGGCTTTCATAACAAGAATTGTCTTTTACAGTAGTGTTTACTATCCTCGTACTGCAAGTGCGAATGATATAGGATTTATGAACAGTCCTCCATCGCATAAATAATCAGATGTCAAGATCTTGATATGACATCATTGTGCAGACAACAAGATTAGTTCGTAAAGTAATCACCAGGCGATTGCAAGTGCGGCTTTCATAACAAGAATTGTCTTTTACAGTAGTGTTTACTATCCTCGTACTGCAAGTGCGAATGATATAGGATTTATGAACAGTCCTCCATCGCATAAATAATCAGATGTCAAGATCTTGATATGACATCATTGTGCAGACAACAAGATTAGTTCGTAAAGTAATCACCAGGCGATTGCAAGTGCGGCTTTCATAACAAGAATTGTCTTTTACAGTAGTGTTTACTATCCTCGTACTGCAAGTGCGAATGATATAGGATTTATGAACAGTCCTCCATCGCATAAATAATCAGATGTCAAGATCTTGATATGACATCATTGTGCAGACAACAAGATTAGTTCGTAAAGTAATCACCAGGCGATTGCAAGTGCGGCTTTCATAACAAGAATTGTCTTTTACAGTAGTGTTTACTATCCTCGTACTGCAAGTGCGAATGATATAGGATTTATGAACAGTCCTCCATCGCATAAATAATCAGATGTCAAGATCTTGATATGACATCATTGTGCAGACAACAAGATTAGTTCGTAAAGTAATCACCAGGCGATTGCAAGTGCGGCTTTCATAACAAGAATTGTCTTTTACAGTAGTGTTTACTATCCTCGTACTGCAAGTGCGAATGATATAGGATTTATGAACAGTCCTCCATCGCATAAATAATCAGATGTCAAGATCTTGATATGACATCATTGTGCAGACAACAAGATTAGTTCGTAAAGTAATCACCAGGCGATTGCAAGTGCGGCTTTCATAACAAGAATTGTCTTTTACAGTAGTGTTTACTATCCTCGTACTGCAAGTGCGAATGATATAGGATTTATGAACAGTCCTCCATCGCATAAATAATCAGATGTCAAGATCTTGATATGACATCATTGTGCAGACAACAAGATTAGTTCGTAAAGTAATCACCAGGCGATTGCAAGTGCGGCTTTCATAACAAGAATTGTCTTTTACAGTAGTGTTTACTATCCTCGTACTGCAAGTGCGAATGATATAGGATTTATGAACAGTCCTCCATCGCATAAATAATCAGATGTCAAGATCTTGATATGACATCATTGTGCAGACAACAAGATTAGTTCGTAAAGTAATCACCAGGCGATTGCAAGTGCGGCTTTCATAACAAGAATTGTCTTTTACAGTAGTGTTTACTATCCTCGTACTGCAAGTGCGAATGATATAGGATTTATGAACAGTCCTCCATCGCATAAATAATCAGATGTCAAGATCTTGATATGACATCATTGTGCAGACAACAAGATTAGTTCGTAAAGTAATCACCAGGCGATTGCAAGTGCGGCTTTCATAACAAGAATTGTCTTTTACAGTAGTGTTTACTATCCTCGTACTGCAAGTGCGAATGATATAGGATTTATGAACAGTCCTCCATCGCATAAATAATCAGATGTCAAGATCTTGATATGACATCATTGTGCAGACAACAAGATTAGTTCGTAAAGTAATCACCAGGCGATTGCAAGTGCGGCTTTCATAACAAGAATTGTCTTTTACAGTAGTGTTTACTATCCTCGTACTGCAAGTGCGAATGATATAGGATTTATGAACAGTCCTCCATCGCATAAATAATCAGATGTCAAGATCTTGATATGACATCATTGTGCAGACAACAGGATTAGTTCGTAAAGTAATCACCAGGCGATTGCAAGTGCGGCTTTCATAACAAGAATTGTCTTTTACAGTAGTGTTTACTATCCTCGTACTGCAAGTGCGAATGATATAGGATTTATGAACAGTCCTCCATCGCATAAATAATCAGATGTCAAGATCTTGATATGACATCATTGTGCAGACAACAAGATTAGTTCGTAAAGTAATCACCAGGCGATTGCAAGTGCGGCTTTCATAACAAGAATTGTCTTTTACAGTAGTGTTTACTATCCTCGTACTGCAAGTGCGAATGATATAGGATTTATGAACAGTCCTCCATCGCATAAATAATCAGATGTCAAGATCTTGATATGACATCATTGTGCAGACAACAAGATTAGTTCGTAAAGTAATCACCAGGCGATTGCAAGTGCGGCTTTCATAACAAGAATTGTCTTTTACAGTAGTGTTTACTATCCTCGTACTGCAAGTGCGAATGATATAGGATTTATGAACAGTCCTCCATCGCATAAATAATCAGATGTCAAGATCTTGATATGACATCATTGTGCAGACAACAAGATTAGTTCGTAAAGTAATCACCAGGCGATTGCAAGTGCGGCTTTCATAACAAGAATTGTCTTTTACAGTAGTGTTTACTATCCTCGTACTGCAAGTGCGAATGATATAGGATTTATGAACAGTCCTCCATCGCATAAATAATCAGATGTCAAGATCTTGATATGACATCATTGTGCAGACAACAAGATTAGTTCGTAAAGTAATCACCAGGCGATTGCAAGTGCGGCTTTCATAACAAGAATTGTCTTTTACAGTAGTGTTTACTATCCTCGTACTGCAAGTGCGAATGATATAGGATTTATGAACAGTCCTCCATCGCATAAATAATCAGATGTCAAGATCTTGATATGACATCATTGTGCAGACAACAGGATTAGTTCGTAAAGTAATCACCAGGCGATTGCAAGTGCGGCTTTCATAACAAGAATTGTCTTTTACAGTAGTGTTTACTATCCTCGTACTGCAAGTGCGAATGATATAGGATTTATGAACAGTCCTCCATCGCATAAATAATCAGATGTCAAGATCTTGATATGACATCATTGTGCAGACAACAAGATTAGTTCGTAAATTAATCACCAGGCGATTGCAAGTGCGGCTTTCATAACAAGAATTGTCTTTTACAGTAGTGTTTACTATCCTCGTACTGCAAGTGCGAATGATATAGGATTTATGAACAGTCCTCCATCGCATAAATAATCAGATGTCAAGATCTTGATATGACATCATTGTGCAGACAACAAGATTAGTTCGTAAAGTAATCACCAGGCGATTGCAAGTGCGGCTTTCATAACAAGAATTGTCTTTTACAGTAGTGTTTACTATCCTCGTACTGCAAGTGCGAATGATATAGGATTTATGAACAGTCCTCCATCGCATAAATAATCAGATGTCAAGATCTTGATATGACATCATTGTGCAGACAACAAGATTACATTTCGGGACAGGACAGCACAGTGGTCAAAACGCGGGGATTGTATTCGGGGAACCTGTGTTCGATGATTTACATCTCTGCCGGAGCAGTTCCGGTGTTCACTCGGAGTACGCAAACGGCACATTTGTGGATCAGAATGTCCTTCTGAGAGGTTAGCGGTAGGGAAAGAAGGGTACGGTTCCTGTAGTACGGTTCCTTACTGGGTTCTTGTTTACATTGAGGGGCACTTCCCGGGCGTTCAAACAGACTCCTAACATATTTGGGTAAGTAGCATAATCTGAGACGAAAAAAATGCTTATTGTTCGACTGGCCATTTCGATCACTGGATCGGAATAAGTATGATTATCAGATTAGGGGATATTTTGAAAACACTTTTGCACGGATAACATTAACATTTTTTTTAAACCTAAATATGCTGTAGAGCGACAACAAGATATAGAAGTAGAAATTAATAGTTTATTACAAATAATTATAAACGCAACCATCTGTAACAAAAGTTTACATATTGTTGAATGTATACATAAATGCATTTTTTTCGAATTTTTTTTTTTCGATATATGCATTTTTTATTGTTAATGTATACATATATGCATTTTTTGCATATGTATGCATTCTGCATTGAACCTGGAGTTTTCTCACTCTCATAAGATATGATTATTACAATTATTTTTAAAATAATAATAAATGCAACTATTTTAAGTAAATGTAAACTTAATCGCTCAAGTTCTAGTAGTTGTAAAAAATAATTCGTTAAAAATGCAGCATGCACTATTTTAGTAAATGTGTCAACCGGTTTTTAAGGTGATGAACAGCCTTCTTTACTGTAAAACTAAAAACAACTACACCAACAAAAGAAGACAGGCTCCATCTTGGATTTCCTAGTGTTTATCTATAACATATCTATAACATTTTCCTTCTACAAGATTTTCATCTTGTAGAAGGAAAATGTTTTGATTATGACAGTCGTTAGCACCGTTTCTAATTTGTTACACACTGTATTTTTACCAAAACCTCTACTTTGCAAACATCTAAGGAAAACTATAGATTTCTATCAAATTGCTCGAATGGTATATTAAAATACAAAATCATCTGAAAAATTAAATTTTAAACAGAAACGAAACAGGAAATTGTAAAATCTAAGATGTAAAATTAAATATTTAAATTAAAAAATGAATATTGTTTTTAATATCAATCCAGTATTAAATATACGTAAATAAAGCATAGTATTGGAAGATTATCCGTAATAATATGTGTATATTTGTCTGTCATGTTAGCGAATAATATATGCAGCCCTCTGTGAAATTTTGGTACAGGGTTGATTCGACTCTCAAGAGCTCATCAGGATTTTTTTACGTTCGAATTTGAGTTATTAATTAAATTTGTAGTTATCATTGGTAGAAATGACATTTTGCTCGATTTTCGTACAAATGGGCTCCTTAACGATCGAGACTGTTATCGCATAGTTTACGAATTAACACCATCGGAAAGAATATAAAATATTTCTCATTCACTCAACCTTTGACCGGAACTCCTACTATCAATATAAGAAATCTCAGGATAATATATATATATAGTATACTTTATGGAAAAGGGAAAGAGGGGTATTCCATACCTATTTAATACCTGTTTTATTTATAATGTTCTACTTATAATTTTCTCCAGCTTGCCGTTGAGTCAATTTTAATTTCACATTTTCACTTCAAACCTTTTTATTTTCTCATTTGCTCTACAGACCATTTTCAATAAATGATCAATCTCCGGTATTTACAATACAAGTAAATTAAAATTATTTAAATATATATATATATATATATATATATATATATATATATATATATATATATGTATGTATATAATATATATATATATATATATATATATATATATATATATATATATATATATATATATATATATATATATATATATGTATGTATATAATATATATATATATGTATATATATATATATATATATATATATATATATATATATATATATATAAATATATATATATATATATATATATATATATATATATATATATATATATAAATATATATATATATATATATATATATATATATATATATATATATATATATATATAAGTCGGGTTCTTTTATCCCGAATCATACCAAAAATTAATCCGCACTGGGGTCACACATGTGACGTACCTACCAAATTTTATGAAATTTAGTCCATTAGTTTTTGAGTTAAATTGTATAAATACATTGCACATACAGACAGACAGCCAGACAGACACACATATAGACGTCACGCAAAATTATTATTTCCGTATTCTACAGGCCCCAAAACGTGTAGATCTGTCTAAAACCTGAGTTGTGATTTTCAGTATGAGTCCAATACTTTCCCTATACATTAGCATGTATTGTAGTGAAAGTAAAAAATTTCGAATTTAGGAGATTTTTAAAAATGTGCATTGCGTTGCGTTTTTTACGCAGAAACTGTCTCATGCCACCGACTATTATTTCGTAATTGAATGCGGAATCAATCAAAATAAACTTCAATAAACTTTATTTATACATAATGAATGGAAATGAAACGTTGGACATATCTTTTGTATAACTTTTAATATTTTTTCTGTGTATGATAAACTGTACAGCAATCACCTACGTGTAACGGTACAAGTTTTGCAAATATATCTCGTTTCTCTGCCCTTTCCAATTGAAGAGCATAGTCTACACGTTCTAGTTGATTCTATTTTGACGTCAATGACTATGTTTTCTAAAACATGATATTTTAGTTATCCCGAAAGGCTGATAGGTGAATCATTGTAAGGATCCATTTTAGAAGTACGAGAATAAGTGTCAGGTACTTTGCTGCATTCATGAATCTACAGTTATAAATTCCCTAGCTATTTCTAGTAGAAAGTTTATGTATCTTAGTTTATTTTGTGACTTGTAGTTACATTAAATTTTGATAGCATTGGATAAAGTACAATTGATCTGAAAGAATGCTATTCTTTTAGACCATTTTATACTTGTTCGAAAGATACTGAAGTTCGCCAAATACTGATCTGCACAATGGACTCCTTTTATGTGTTTGTTGTACTCGATTATGCACGCGTAGGTTTAACTATATCATCCGTAGAATTTCTCTTTCGCTTTCCAGTTGATTTCATAGATGCATCATGAATAGTTGATACCACACCCACTAACTTTTAATCTTTCCATGAGATAAGAACAATGGGTGGTTTCCATACAAAAGTCATTTCCAGTCTCTGAAGATTCTTTGACTTTTCTATTAGTATCTTTGGCAAACCACGATTCTCTCGCATGGTAATGCAGACAAGTGTTTTCTTTTCTAATAATATTTCAGCTGTAGCAACGCTGTTGTAATAATATATTGCCCTGGGTTTCATAAATGGAAATAGCTAATGCAAGTGCAAACACGAGTTAAGGCGTGACGGGTCAACAACGTTTGGGCGTGAAAATACGAGTTAAGGTGCGACGAGTAAAGAACGTTTTTAAATGAAAACAAGAGTTAACTCGTGACCGGTCAGCAATGTGTTAAATTCCGGTCAACTTAATACCAGGAATATTTCTGTTATGGCTATAAAACTTTATATTCCGATTGTATGTAGACTTTGTATTTTTAACTTATAGGCGTTTGTATCACAAATATTTATTTTGTTTATTAGACACAAATTCTTTCTTGCAAATCAAATTATAAGTCTAAAAATATTTCTTCGTTTACCTCGAAATAAAAATTATAATGGAAGCAGAATTTGTTTTAAATTGTTTTAACCATAATGCTGAGTTTAATTAGAATCATGTCATCCTTCAATAATAATATAACATTAACATTAAATTAATTGTTTATAAAAATTTCTAGATTTATAAAAGGATATAATTTAGTAAGAAAGATATATTTTATATCACGTACATACTGAAAATTCATTTTTTTCCAGTGAGAAAATTTATTATATCACATCGAATGAAAATAACTAACCGTTATGAGTTTCCTCTTCATTAAACAATTTAAGGATACAGTAATTAACAAGTTTTTTTTTCAAACTTGGCAGAAGTTATTTTTATTATATAGCATATTACGCACTTTGATAGGTTTTATCAGAAAAGTTCGTCCTAATTTTTTTCTCTCGAATTCTTGTCTATCGTACAGTTACAAGCTGTTTTTCGTCTTGCATTAAATTATTACTATACGATTGCAGCAGAAGGAAATAATTAAATCTACATTTTTTATAATTCGCTTCATTCCTGGCATGAGAAAAATTTCTTAATTATATAGTCCAAGATAATTACATTCGTTAATTTCCTTAATGTAACCATTCGATATTTTGACATTTGTTTGCAGATCAATATTTTGGATCGCATTGAATATAATTTAATGGAACTGACAATAAATTAAAAGTGTAAACATAAATTTCAAACAAACATGGTTTTATTCCAAATATTGAAAGTATCTACTTTCATAATCTATGTAGATCTAGAAATAATTGAAGAATAAAATACGCATTCTTTTAAATTGCAGAATGTAAAAGAAAATTAGTATCTATAGGAATTGAAGAATTGACCATTTAAGGAAGGATTGGAATTAACTTCTGTAATCTGTAAAACTGTGTTATATTTTTTAGAATGTAGCTGTACGATTTACTTTGAGCACTTTTCAACACTTTCCAAAGTAGTTGAAAAGTGTTTATGACTTTGTTCATTCTGTCTGTCCGTTCGCAAGATAACTGCCGTAAAAATGACTTTATCAAAATGAAATTTTAGCATGTTATTGAGACGGTCTGTGGGACATATCGAAATGTAAAACAATAATATCGCCCAATTAGTTTTAGATTGAACTCGGGTTGAAAAAGTGAAATACATTGACCCCTATGAGACCTAATTTTCAATATTTTTTTGTGAATTTAAATTCACAAACTGCTTCGAAAATTTTAGAAAATACTTAAATTCTCATAAAAGCTATTTAAAAAAGTTTCAGAAAAATATGTTCAGTATTTTTTAAATAAAAATTAAAATAATAATTAAACCCATATTATATAAAGAGATCACGCGAATCACTTCAAAATAGAATATGGCATCCATCTTTTTCCCCCGCGTAAAAATCGCAATTTTTAAAGCACTTTTACATTAATATTTAGTATTGCAGCCGTCCTAAAACCACTTTATTTTTGTGGATTTAATGTGCATCTATATTATGTGCCAATGCAATTACAATATTTTTGAGTTTAAATGATTAAAAACGTTGATTATTTCTACAACGAAGCCTAAATTTAATGGATGCAGAATGTAGACAAGTGTTTATAAGATTAGTTGTATAAGAATTGCTGAATTTATTTCAGACAAAATTATTTAGTTTTGGAGTCTGGAATAGAAGTGTTATAATTGAAATTTTCATTGTTTTTACATAGAGAGACAGACGATTTATATTTCGATGATGTCATTTGACTAAAGTTTACTTTTTCGATGAAGTTTTAATTTCCAAGTAAAATAAATTATTGAAATTATGTGATAATTAAAAAATACATTGCACCTGAAGTGCAATGTTTATTTCGGCGATTTCTCCAAACGCTGGCAGAATTTGGTATTCGTATATTGTTCTTCACACGCCATTTCCATTTTCGAAAGCGAACGACTATAGTTCACTGACATGCATTATCTGGAAAAGCACTGCACTGTGGAACTGCTTCTTCCTTTTCACATTTTGCGTCACATGTGCCTCTAAGCCACGGTAAAATAGTCCACCTCTCCTCCAATCAGGGTTGGATATATCAGCACAGTTTCCAAATGTTTTGATCCTACCTTGTATATATCTATAGTACCCGACATATATAGGAAACAGCATGAAGCTTTGGCGGTTGTTCGATAGACGTAGCTAGCCGACGTACGCAAGTGATCTAAACTGCAAGATCGCGTTATTAGATCACGTTATCAGAGCGCGGAAAAGCAGATTTCCGAGCTGTTTTTTATTTCATAAGACATGTATGGATTGCTGACACTGCCGTATCAACATTCCGTATCAGCAGAAGTCCGTATCAGCATTTGAACGATCGTGAGAAGGGTTTCATTTTAGGCCTACGTGCGAATGGGTGATTGTACCGGCGTATCGCTGCTGAAAAACGCGTAGTTGCATACACTATGCAATAGATTTGGATAATATCAACTGAAGGGCATGTGGATTGTCGCAATGGTACCGGTCCATCCAGATGTGTACGTCAGCATACGTTGATCGACGCATGCGGTGGCGTCTTCACAAACGACGACTGTCGACATTCGAGATAATTTACAACGTACATTGGATGTCCAATTTAAGCGAGAACAGTTTTTTTAGCGATTGGCCGAAAGCGGCTTGCACTCAAGCCGTCTTTTGCGAAGACTGCCCTTGACTACAAGGCACCGACGTGAGAGATAGAAATGGTTTCGGAATAGAGCCTCTTTGATGACTGAATGGGACAGGGTAGTGCTCAGCGACGAGTTTCTGTTCTGTTTGGCGAATGACAGTCGCCGTGTGAGAGTCTTGCTGCAAAGTGGAAACAAATATAATCCTGCTGCGACTATTGACCGTCACGATATTCGACAAAGCGGCAATCATGCTTTGGGCATCATGCTTGATGGCGCGACAATATGTGGATGGGCTTCTCCGGCCGGTTGCACAACCCTAACTTTAGCGGTTGTAAAATGTAGTTTCCAGCATGATAACGTGCGACCACACACGGTGACATCAGCAGGCAAACTTTGCAAGGTATCTAAGTGCAGTGTATCTAGGTACACTACGAACTACCCGATTTTGACCATAACGCATTGAGCATTTAGGCCTACGAATTTATCGCGCCAATACTCGAAATACACATGGGAAATTTTTGTTCAGCTTTGAAGATAGAACATAGGTCTTATATTGTATGGCACTTCTCATTTTTAATATGTATAGAAAAATACGTTATGGCTGATAATGATTATCATATTTAAAATCAAGGACCAACTGTCACATAATTATAATTCATTATAATAACATATTACATAGTTTTTGTTTTCGTAAAAATATTAAATAATGCATTTTGATGTTGAGCAATATGTAAAATTTGATGGTAAGTGATGCAAAATTTTTTAAATTAATTACGTGTTCAAAGTGCAATTTTCATCAGGTATTTATAAAATTGTGAAAAATCGGTGCATTATATTTCGGATTTTCATCAAATGTCTTTAGAAAAGTGGCCTTTCAACTTTTCGAAGACGTTAAAGTTGAAATTCTATGATACTATGTTTGATTATCAAGCACTAGCGGTTTACATTTTCCACCGTGCCCGTAACACTGGCAGACATACTTCTTATATTATACATAATGATAAAAAATTACTTCAATTGAACGTTTAATTTGTTCGTGATCTCATTAATTCCATATAAGTTGTAATTTTACTTTGTTTTATGACTGTGGAAATAAATTAAAGCAATAGCAACATAGTTTCTGTGATTTCAATAATACTTAAACAAAAATGTTTGCATCAAGAGGTTTAAATTATTGAAACTAAAATATAGGAACTCAAAATTAAATGACTATATGATATTTTTTTCAGTAAATTTCTGAAATGTCATATCTGAAAATGACTTAAATATTTTACATTAGTTCAAATATGACATTTCGTCACTTTTAAGTACTTTACTTTTAAAGTAAAAAGAACGAAAATGCAAAAAGAAATAATTTAAAATATTCCAGTTTTAATTATTCAGTGAAAATGATTTAAACGAATCACATGTACATTATAATTAATATATAATATATATTTTAAAGAGAATAAATAACGAGAAATCGTTGGTTCATTTATATCTAGACAACGCTTATAATATTATAAATATCCATTTGCTCAAAATGTTGTAAAAATCTGTTAAGTACTTTACTTTTAAAGTAAAAAAAACGAAAATGCATAAAGAAATAATTTTAAATATCCCAGTTTTAATTATTCAGTGAAAATGATTTAAATGAATCATATGCACATTATAATTATTATATAATATATATTTTAAAGAGAATAAATAACGAGAAATCGTTGGTTAATTTATATCTAGACAACAATTATAACATTATAAAAATTCATTTGCTCAAAATGTTGTAAAAATCAATTATTTTGGTTCAATACGTGATCACTCACTTTAAGTTTGAAGACATTTATATTTTACATTCACAATTTTATCCCATTTGTTTTTTCACATGCGGAATTTCTGTAAACAAATCCTTAGTTCAATATATCCAAAACGAATTCGCTTGAATTTTCGATGTTATGAACTTTCATGCAAACTTAAAGTTTTAGATTCTGGAAATTGTATATGATTTAGGAAAATATTCACGGTTTTAAATATCGAAATATTCAGTTTTGCCATTAAATATTCTGGTGGTTGATGGAATTTTAATAACAGTTGGGAAAAATCAAATGCTTTTACAAGCAATGTCTTTCCCAATAGTTTTCCTTTCATTTATATACAGTTTAGTGTATTTTACTTTCCCTTACATATAAATTGGAAAATATTTTTAATTTCATTATTTTATAGATATTCCAATATTTGTTTTGACTTTCAAATTTGCAATGCATTTTAAATAATACTTCTGACGTAAAAATCCATTGCAATAATTTGATAACGTTGAACTCCATACCCTGAAAGTAGAAAATTGTTTAATATATTTTCGTGTTAACTAGAATGACTTTTTTTTCAATGGCTTTGTGAGACCAGAAATAGATCTCACACGTCGTGTTTTAGTGACAGTTTTATGCCAATTATTTAATAGATCTTACACGTGTTTCCGTGAGACAGTTTTATGCCAATTATTTATTGATCTGAAACTTCGGACAATACCTCCAGGCTGAATGACAACAAGGTTTACGACACGTGAACTGAGAGCTCAGAAAACCATAAAATTAGGGGCATCGAGACAGAGGGGTAGAACTCTTGAGAAATGTGAATTAACGACATTCGATAAAGAGGGTGACCAATTGAGGATATGTTCGTGGCGTCGCCATGAATGCGGCCAAAAGAAGCAAAAGGGGGAGTGTCAGTCCTGAGGAAAAAGCGCCACAAACTAAGACAGCACGAATATAGATAAAAATAACTTGGATATACGATTATTTGACTTGATAGCGACACTTGTGGAATAAGAGTTCGATAGGATATCGAAGCACGGTGACTTGATTAATAAGAACGACAATACTTATGCAACATAAAGACATAACTATGATGATACTCAGTTAAAGATATATACGTATGACCTGGCGAAAACAGATATGACTACGGGAATGACATAAGTGCGACTGTTTCAGTCAGCAGTACAGTATGATCGACGATTTTACGTGTCGATGCATTACATTACGAGTTAATGCTAGTAATAAGGACGACATCAAGTACGTGCTGCTAACAAAGTCCAAGACAGACTTGAAGATATGTGTTCCTCAAATATGATATCTGGTCCTAACCACATTTTAGCCATTTTCATGCTGGTCTCACATGGTCTCTCCTCCGAAATTATTAATGAGAAGAATAATTGTTGTAATTAAATAATTAAGTATTTGATGTTGTTAATAAACGTTGTATTGGTAAAGTTAAAATGGTGTGATCCATTTATATTATAATAATGAATTATTCTTTTACAGAACTCGCGCGAAAGATAATAATTGGAGGGTTATTAGCGGGCACACAAAACGCAATGTACTACAATAATAGTAAGTCTACTATGTACGATTTTACGGTCATGGTAAAATATAGATACGTTAATGATTAATTAAGCTAAAGTGTAACTTTAAGTTCCTTTAACTTACGTAGTTACCACAGGCTTCTACCCTAAAATGTAGGTTGTCTCCATCTTTGTTTTTGTCTTTTAAAACCTCTTCAATAAAAGTTATTTGTCTAAGATGATAAAAAATATAATTCTAGAAACGCTTCAACGTTACGAGATTGTTCAACATTATTTCACTCTAAAATCACAACTGGCCTCATCAGAATCGTGTGTTAAACACTACCACCTTGTCAAGTAAATTTTACTACATCCTTTTTCAAAGTTGGACAGAGTGATTAATCCAAACTCAACCGTACACTAGCATACTGAATTTGCTTTTGATCCCGCACTAATTATTAAACAATATATTCTATTTCACGAAAACACTGCAGTCGGCTAGTACAAGAAATCAACATCGGGTTTCCAAATTACCACTCAGGTAATCTCCAATTAAAAGCAAAGTTTTACATACTGGTGGAATCACTACATTCATCTTTACCCACCTTAACAGTTTCGCAGTTTAAAAGCAAATTACACAGTAGTTCAAAAACACTAATGTAAAGGGTGCTCCAAAACTTAGGATTACGCTTCCACAATATCGTACCGGTGTTGAGGTTATTATGTGCTTGTCAGCTTAAAATAGCTGATATTTCCAAAGACAGCAAGATACTTTCTATGTATCACAATTTTGCGAACCTGTACGGGACTTGTACATTTTGGTTCTTAAAATTCACAATGTTGCCACCCATACCAAAACATAAAAGCGGAAGTTGTTACCATGCTGTAATCAAAGGGGTAAAATCATAGTTTTCTACATAATGAAGGTATGGGGAAAGTTCATTATATTGAAGTCTTAGTAATAATGTTTTATTCTCTGGTTCTAGCATACCTTGATGGGTGCACAGATCTTCAAACTCCTTGGCCTACTCCTTGCTGTAGGTACCGATGTATGAACATATGTATTAACTTGCATATTTTTAATTTGTTGCAATACTCCCATATGTAGCTTAGATGGGTTCTCAATTATGTTAGTATTAAGCTATCAACAATAGGCGACCCACTGGATAACGTATTGTCTACTATTTCGCTTGTGGTCTTTCGTCTATGTCCCCATATCAAGTTCGCTCGTTTTACCTGTAAATCCACTACATAGAGTATTTATTATTTTCAATTAGACTCTGTGCAGAGAGAAAATTTATGTAACAAGAGAAATACACTCAACTGGAGTACGTCAGTGTTCAGAGAACATGACTTACTCGCTTGTGTGTTCATTGAGCATTACATCCATTTTATTGTATTTGACTATTGTGTAGTGGGTTTACTAAGTAGATAGAAATCTATTCACTGTATTCACGTTTTGGTGACGCTTAGTGTTACTTAAAATCTCTTCAGCTATCTAGATCTTTGAATACTTTAGGTCTTTACTGTTCTGTTTAGCTCTCAACAGTCAATTTTATCTACATGAACTATATGTTAACAAGGAGGTCCAGCTCCTTTCTATTTATGGAGGATTTAAATCCCACTCATATGGATCTGAAGCGTACATGAAATTCTCAATTGGATCAATATTAAGCTGTGAACCATAGGTGACAGACTGGACAACATATTGTCTAGCATTTCGCTAACTATTTCATTTTTAACTGCACTTAATTTTCGGTCACTTTTATTAATACTCTGAAGAAAGCTTCATTTATCTGGATCTTCGATTATTTTAGGTTTCTGCCATTCCGTTATTAGCTCTACTGTTATTTCTATGCACATGAGCTACACTTTGAGAAGAAGGTCAAGTTGAACGTGAAGTCAGAGAATTTGCTCATTGTTAAGTCTCTATATATGTATCGATGAATTAAGATCTACTTACATGGATCTGAAGGCCAGAAAGTGAACGACAAGTAGCCATAGTGGGATTTGCACTATGTGGAAACCCCAACTATGTATTTTCTTGTAACATAAATAAATATTATGGCATAATATTTCTTGAATCGGAATTACTTCTATTTCCTAAAGGTGACTTTTCTTATCAACAAAGAATATCTGGTTCTAGTAAAAAATCTAAGAACAGATCTAGTAAAAATTCTAGGAAAGGCTCTAGTAAAATAGATTTTAAGTACAGATCAAACTTCTGATAATGCAATAAAACTAATTAAACTTTGTTTAAATTAGCAACCGATACAAAATTAAAAGTGTTGATCAGATTCTAAAGCAAGGAAATGTCGTTTGTCTTCAGGTCAAACAAGAAGCGCAACTTTTCCTCATTAAAGCCGGATCGGCAACAGCTGTTAGATCCGAAACGTGGCTGCATGAAATGAAAGAATGCTGCCTGTAAAAGGAGAAAAAAGAGTTGTTAAAGCATTGAAGGAAGGAATGAGAAGAGAGTATATTCCTTCCTACATGGTTTTTACATCTCTTTTTACTGCTCTCTCCGCGATTAACATCATTTCCATGCTTCAGCTCCGTTTGCTGTTTTAACATCAGTTTCCGATCTGGCTTTAACGAGGAAATGTTGCGCTACTTGATTATCAACAATTCATTTTGCGTGGGACAATTAAATGTGTGTTGGATTTTGCTTTAAACTGATTTTTGTTAGTTTCATAAATTATTTAAACCTTAAACGACCAAAATATCACCTTCACCGATATTTTATATATTGAATTGTTTATTTTGTTTTTTAAGATATAAAAAAGATATCTTAACGACCTTCACTTCAAATAATACAAATTATTTTTATTTTCAACATATTAAAAACGCGTACGAACTGTGTTTTTATATTATGATCATATCGAATATATACAAATACGAATTCAATCCGTAAACAAACAGTATTCTCCTGTTTCTAAATAATCCACAAAGGTTAACATTTTCTGTCTTCTGTTCTTCCTTTACTTGAACAAACTGCTGGTAATTTATTATATTACTGCGTAATGCCACAGTTTTATGTTTTTATGTTGCAAGTTACTCGACAAAATTTTATGACGCAGGACGCTCTTTGTTTACGACTAATAAAGCAGATTTCTACTATTTTTTGTGAACTCAACTTCAGTAACAAATCTCAAGATATTTTATATGTTCCGTATTATAGAAAAACATTCCATACTTTTGAAAATGCATCTTTTTATATTTTCTTAATTATTGTTGAAAGAATAATCAGCAACTCTTTTCAGTATTTACTTTCATAATAAAAATATATTTAAATTGAGTGTAAAAAAGACATGATTTCATTTGATGTGTTTTTAATTTACCTAATAAATAAGGTATTTTTATATATACATACATATCTTGTGGATACAGGACACAGAAATTGCAGTAAAATTTGTTGCCGATATTTATATGCCGTTGCAACAAGCAGTGAAATCTATCGGAAATATACAGGGTGTCCCAAAGGGATTGAAACTCGCTTTTATTCTTCACCTGTTGGAGATAAGTTGGCAATGTAAATTGCAAAAAATTTGAAAGTAAGGTAGTAAATAAGACTACGTTAAGGAAATAGTTCTCTCATTAATTTTCAAAAAGTTACACTTTTTAAACGTCTATACGACCCATTTAGACAAATTTGGTTAATCAAAAAAATTGTATTTTTCATGCTGCCACTTTTCCGTACCATGGACAAGGCTGTTTCAGAAGTGAAAATAGAAGTCATAAACAATATGACGATGGAAATTGTTGCGATCAAAAATACGTAAATTTGTGTCAAAATTGTTTTATCATAAATGCATCTAAATAAAGCATTACAAAGACAGGGATCATATAAAGCAGTGGTACTCACTACACCGTTGGGTATCCTATGCATTATCACCCAGTTTTATATTTTTTGTCATATGTCACAAATTTACATTTCTTATTTGATATATGGTCCCCATTCACAATGTTCAATTTTCATTTAAATATAACTCACTCAATTTTAATGATACATATATGCGGTTTTTTTTAATGATCTTAATCTGATTGACCAAAAAAATCTGATTGAGCAAATTTGTATGAAGGGATCGTATAACAATTTAAAAAGTGTAACTTTTTGAAAATTAATGGGATGACTATTTCATTAACATAATCTTATATCCTACCTTATTTCCAACGTTTCAGCAATTTGCATTGTCAACTTATCTACAACAGGTAAAGAATTAAAGCACGTTTCAATCTTTTTGGGACACCCTGTATACGTTTTGAATGCATTTGTAAAAGTAATTCAGATGACTTAAAAATATCAATAGTAGTGTGAACATGAGAGAGCTGGCGCAGACCCACAAACACCCCCATAAAAACTCCACCCACTTTTAGAAAATGTAATGGCTCTATTTCACCCCATAAAAATATCCACCCACTTTCAAAAACAATGGTGTGAAAACCACCCATTAAATATCCACCCACTTTTAAAAACAATGGTGTGAAAACCACCCATTAAATATCCACCCACTTTTAAAAACAATGGTGTGAAAACCACCCATAAAAATATCCACCCACTTTTAAAAACAATGGCTCACAAAACCCCATAAAAATCGAACCCACTTTTAGAATTCAATGGCTATTTCTTATCCATAAAAATCTACACCCCCCTCTTAAAACGATGGTATTGAAACCCCCATAAAAACCGAACCCACTTTAGAAAAGTAATGGTCCTATTTTATCTATCGGAGCGAGCAAGCGAAAAGTCGTTGGGAGGGAAGGGTACCCCCTTCGGCGAGCACCCCCTTTTAGAATCTGCGGGTGCGTTAAAAAATGATACCCCAACAATATTTTAAGCACTTAAAGAAAAGAATTCTAATGTAAAGAAAGAACAAAAACCATGGAACTGTTGAACAAACTAAACGCAATTAGTACATTGGAAGGAAGTTTCAAGAAGATGCATGAGCTCAATATCGACGTAAAATACCCTGTCACGGAAATTAAACTGATCTCAACCAAATATGGTAATAAACTAGTAGTGGAGTTAGAAGACGGCTCAAATTTGTATCTGCCGAAACGATGCGATGAAAAGGCGTCCGAATATATGGAGCTTAATGAGATTAAACCTCTATTCTTTGTATATTTGGGAACTAAAGATGTCGGGAAAGCACAACCAGGGCAAATGTTTAAATTTGAAAAGTAAATTTTCTTTTAATGGTATCATCACCATTAAAAAATATACAACTTCGAACGCGACCTCCTCGTACGGGATGTCGTTCATGTCCAGCAGCTTCTGAGTGAATGGCTCGCCCTCGTATACTAACCAGTCTAAAAGCGGCATAGTCCCGAGAATATGCCGCTTTGAGACAATGGCCACCATAACTCCTTGAACCAGTCGCTCTCGATGTCAATGGCCACCCATAATACGCTGGTCAGTTAACTCAAGTGGGTGAATGTTATTGCTCTTTAAAAACCGTTTGAAGTGTTGTTGTTGAACCCTAAGGTCACCCTGAAACCCTAAGGATTCTAAAAGCATTGCACCGACATGGGTTCGTTGTTTTGCAACCATCATCTGCCAAAAGTATGCATTCATTATAGGGTCTTTTTCAAAGTGCCGTTCCAGTTCTGTCTTCCAATGCATTGTCCAGGTCAAAATTATCAACTATAACACTATCAACTCTGATACGTCAGCTTGTAGTCGAGATCAAGTAGTGACCGTGAGCCAAGGTATGGATACCATCTTCCAATATATGACGCTTGTCATCTTTTCCTGATAGGGCAATCTTATTGACTTGTATGGAATGAATCTCATGCTTTGTGCTCCTGATGAGATTCATGGTTCTATGCTGTACTTCTTGCTTGAATAGGCAGTTCTTGTAGTCCTCGAAGGTTATCCTGTTTTTCACGACACATTTCTTTACTCCTTTCGACTTTTTCACCAGGTCAACCTCAGTTTTACAGGCATACATCTTAGATCTTAAGCCAACGAACTCTTCTAAGATCTTCCCTGCATTTTCATCCTTCATCTTCACCAAGACCTTTTTATTTACTCGAGGCATACCATATCTATTGTTTTCTGGATAATCTGATGTATCAAAGTAGTCAATCATTCCTTTCATATCCTCATAAAAGTCCTCGGTCTGTATGTCATAGATGTAACTGTCAGTGTCCATGTACAATAGCTTGATATCGTCCCCGTATTTGGGCTTCATAAGATTATAATGGAAGTCATACATCAGATGCTTCGATAGATCTAATATACTCATGCCGACGTATATTGGCTTATTAAAAATCACTTTCGTCTTGTTCATATGCACGGTGGCTAATCTTTCATCAAAAATGGTCCTTCCCTTGAAGTTGGGCTTAGCAACTAGCTTCTCCGCTTTCTGGGGATCGCATACTAGCCTAATATCGAGTCGCTTCCTGATATTTTCCATCGTCTTGCCAAAGACCGAGTTGTTCATAAGTTTGTAGAAGTCTTTCTCAAAGGCGTTGGTTGCCTTGGTCCTCATTTCAGTGTTCAGGGCTATGTACCTCTTCAACCAGGGAGACTGCTGAAACTCCAACACTTTGTGCACCTTTTTGAGCTTCACCCCCAACTGCAACAGCTGCTTCAAAACCCTGTAATGAACCACATAATGCTCTTTGTCATAGAGGGTCTTCAGTAGTTTTGGCTGTTTTGAACCATCGGGCATCCTGCTCTCAGGTGCTAGAGGTAGGTCTGAATGGAGGTTGTGCAGATGGGTCGGGTACTGTAGGTCGCAATCTATGATGTATCCTTTGTCTGAGTCATCCTCTACTTGGGTCACATCTGACACAGTGCTCCACTTGAAGCCACCATGCGGTAGGTATTGACTCATGGCCCATCCGTAAAGGTTGTTGGCGTCAAGGTACATCAGGTAGTTAGACTTCTTGTTCTCGTCATAGTCCCTCATGTACTTGTTGTTCGCCCTCCCATATCGGTTACAGCACTGAGAGATGCCTCCTCTGGTCCCCTTTTCTAGCATGAGTATCATGTCATAGTCTGTCAACAGCTCTAGTTCAACCTCTGTGGTTTTGAGCATGGCGTCCCACGAGAGTCCGGGTGCAGTGAAGTACCATGCAGGATCCAACTTATAGGTCTTTAGACAGACATCTCTAAAGTGTTCCATGATGTCGGCTAGGATGAGTACATCAGTCTTCACATACAAATCGGAATATTCACCCAATGTCTTAATGTTGAAGGCCTTCCATACCCTTTTAGCATGCTCGTAGTCCTCATCCTTTATGTGTGACTCATTCAATTGGTTGTAAAAGTCTTCTTTTGGGGGCAGCTTGGTTTCTTCGCATTTGTCCCACGAGTCCATGTAATCGTATGGATAGACGCCTTTTCGGGTGACGAGGTCCAGTTTGTCCTTGGGGAAGTACTTGGCTGTCTCCCTGAACTCCTTTACGTTCTTCGCAAGACTGTCGACGCTAGCGGCCATGAACTTGAATGAGTCGACAAACCTCAACTTTATACCAGGTACCTTTGCTTTCTTCCCATCGCTTACTTCTACAGTTTTTGCCCCGACCTCCTTACTGAAGGAAATGTACCTCTCCTCGTTGTTCGGGATGACATCGATATCACCTTGGTCTCTACCGAGCTCCTTTATGAAGAGATGGGCGTCGTAGCCAGATAAGTTGTGGATAAACACTGGAATGAACGAAGGCTCTTGGTACTTTAGGTTGCAAAGGTTGTGAGCAGGTCCTCTGTAGTTCGATTCACATTTCGCCGGATTGAGAAGATGGTCATGATCTCTAACTTTTCGGAAGTCAGGTTCATCCTTGGGCGAATAGGGTGAAGGTTTCTTCCTGATATCTTCGTCACAGATGTGGCAAACATGGGTCCTTTGGAAATGCTCTTCATCTTCGGTGGTCATTTTGATGGGTTGCTTCTTATCATAAATGTTCTGTATCGCTAGCGCCTCAGTCTTCACTGTATCAAAGAACAGCTTGGTGGCATTGGGTCCTCTGTATGTGATTGGTGCCTTATAGTCTGCGTGTTTATATTTGATGTAGACAGTGAAGCTCATAGGTTCATGCTTTTGATATTTATGTAAGAATGAGCTGTCTTTTGTAGGGCGGCAGGTGTTTATCTTGTTTGTCAAGCACTCGAAGTCTCCGTACATCACAAAGGGTAATCGTAAAGACCTTTGATAGTTTTTGAACCGCAGAGATTCGTTCTCCTTGGGCATTACAATCTTTACTGGTGTATTCTTCCTACAATCCGTTTCATGAGCTTGGAGGTCCTCTTCGGAGTAATAATACAGCAGACATCTCTCACAGGTGAATATCTTTCCGTTGTGTTTAGTCACTTGTCCGCTTATCAATTTGGAGAGGTCTTTTATCCAACAGTAATGACTGTTTCCTTCCTTATTCTTTATGTACAGCAAATTGATGTGTTTGTCTTCCTTATTTTTAGTGATTCTCAATGGGTAAATATCATTACCTTCGTATGAATATATGTTCACCGATATGTTATTCAACTTTTCAAACCTGTTAAATACTCTATCTTCCATCTTCACTGGAAACTCAATGCCTTCAAACTTTAGCTCATTCTCATACGGTTTATATTTGGTGACTCTTTGGGCATCTTTTTCCGCTGGATGTAGCGCAGAGAGTATTGCCCACCTGAAACACTTATTATCCTCATTTTGTACGTTAATGACTGCTTTTTTAGCTTTAATTCTTTTCGGTAAATCAATGTAGGATGATCCTCTCAGCGGGTTGTATTTATTGATCCTCACCTCAAGGCTTTTAATTCTAACAAGCGTCCATCCCGAACCCTTAGCAACAAACTCCTCCATTTCTGTCAATAATTTTTGGATAACCGATCTGTAATAAGCTACCAAATCAGTTGATTCTAAGATGACTGCGTTTTCTGTTTTGAAGTTTTTCTCCATTTCTATAATAGCATCGTCTTTACCCTTTTGATAGTCACAGAGGAATTCGAAATTAACCTTCAAACCATGCAACCTCTTTATGTGTTTAGTGATGAGTCCCCGGACTAGTGATGCCACATCGTTCAAAAAGTCTTTGGGAAGCATCAGGTTGTGTTCATTTTGGATGTCGTACGTCTTCAAGCGAGATTCAAAGGCTGTATTAACTTTGTGGAGGGTGTAGAGCCTTCTCTCTCGCGTATCTAAAAACAGGTCTGAGTCAAACCCGAAATGACGGTTGAACAATACGCTTTCTATGTATGCTATGATGTCTGTCTTCCTACGAAATTTAGAATAGCCTGTAATGCTGCGTGTTCGACAAAATTCGCGTAGTTGATTGATGGTCATATAATGCAGCCTCTGCATATTGTCAAAATCATCTCTGTGTTCCTCCTGGCTGGTGGTCGCCTTCTTAGGCTTATAGTTTTGATGAGCTTTAGTTTGTAGGTGCTTATTTATGCTAGATACCTTAATTAACTTACCGCAACATCTGATTTTAAGCTCCCTCTTCTTCTTTTGCTTGCTAAACAAGTCATTGTGGAAACTGGAAAAGCCGTTATGATATTGAATGAGGTCGACCAGCTCCAACTTTTTAAGTTTCGAGTAACCTCGAATATTATTTTCACGACAGTAGCCTTGCAACTGTCGAACGGTTTTAGATTGAAAATCCATTTTGTCTTTCTTTAGAACTACAAATCGTTTCTTTAAATGCTTATATTATTGAAGGGGTAAACTTTTAACGATTCAATTTTTAATGAGTATTTCAATCATTAAAAATATAGTCATATCTACATCTATTAAATGAACGGAAAAGGTGGGCCCAGCCACCTTTTTCCTCAGTAAAAGAATTGAAAATCTAAGTTACAATGATGGAAGGGCATGTCATCGATGTCGCTTTCGGTCGATCGCTATCGCTATCACTATCGCTATCACTGTCAGCTTGATATATTGAAAAGGTTTCGTAGAGGTTTCGAAAAGGTGGTTTTTTTACCACGAAACCCTCTAATGGTTTACAATAATATAAAACCTTGAAGCCAACGTATAATCTTAATAATCTTATTTCATCCCTGGTCAAAATCATACCAACCCTGGATATATCATTTTTTAAAAATATAATTGAGTTATTCGACAAACGTATTAGGATAGATTTCCCGTGCTCAGTAATGTCAGAAACCAAATATAAGCCATCCACTGACTCAAAGTTATCAGTACTCAAATCGTTTAATTTTTTAACAATACGATCCATATTCTTTATTTAAAGGATAAATATATTCAAACTTGAGGAAGGTAACAAAGGGTATCTAAACATTTAATGGTTGATCAACCATTAAATATTATTATGAATATAAAAATTTATGGTTCATTTTTGTCCAACTCGGGTTGTATGTCGACAGGTTCATTTTTATCCAACTCAGGTTGTATGTCGATAGGATCATTTTTACCCAACTCGGGAGGTATGTCGATAGGTTCATATTGTACCACAAATCTATTACATATGTTTGTCAGAAGGATGCAAACCAGCTTTTTAAAATGGAGTTCGTAAAAGGTATCTGGGAGCAAATTGGCTTTATAAGTCATGAGGTGACAGAGATCTATACGATCCAGATTTTTCATAATAAAATCTTCGTTAAAGGTTTGCCATTGAACAATTCTACCCCATTCAAGGTAATCTGCAAATTCCGTCATAAAATCTTCAGTGAGCTTTTGTTTGACGCAAATGAGTTCCATATCGATTTTGTCTATATGCCGACGAATAAATTCTTCTGAGAGTACTTGGAATTGAGAAACCATTCTCCAATCTAATTTGGAAGCATGTTTATCCAGGAAGGGTTCTGACATTATCTGATATCTGGAAACTACTTCCCAATCTAAATATTCAGTATTTCTATCCATGAAATCCTCTGATAGAACTTGATATTTGGATGTATAGTACCAGTTTAATAGACCTTTGTGTTTTTCTACATAAGGCTCCGAAAGTTTCTGATACTGAGAGATGACCATCCAGTTTACCAAACCTTCGAATTCTTCGATAAACTCTTCCGATAAAGTTGAATATTGACTTATGAGCGACCAGTTAACATAATTTTTACTAACTCTGATTTGTTCTTCCGACAAACCGCTTTTTGATATTTCGTTCCACGCCATTTATTATATGTACAATTTTTTACGGCAGCTGGAGTGTCCACTTGATTTCTTCAATTTTTAGAAATGGTTGAACTGTGAACTCAGCATCACATCGTAAGAAAATTTTTAATTGGTCATCTTTTTTAACCTCTCCGAGAATTAACACGAATTCAGTGGCTACTTTTATCTTGTGAACGTACTGCTTGTTATTAATGTATAACTTAACAACGATTAATTCATCGATTATCTTTTGAGGATCAAGGTACAATCCCAGTCTAAAAAAACCGTCCCGAGAGAATTTACATTCTGAGTTCAAAGCATCACCGGAAAACTTCGTAAAAATAACAGCATTCGCATTGGTACTAGGTCTAATAGTAATGTACCCTGATGTGGTGGTTGCATAACATACTTTATTGTCAACATATTTTTCCAAGTATTTTTTATTAACCGCATTCATGTCTTCAGTAGGGTCAGCGACATTGCCTATCCTTTTACCTTTAGCGTCAATGGGTCTTCTGTCACCTAAACTCAGGTACTTCCGATCTAAACCTTCCATAATTTTTGCTATCTCTTCTCGTAGTTCAACCCTCAGCGCGTGAGTGACGGTAGTGGAGTTACGAATTAACTCAGCTTCCAGATAACTTTTAGTAGTTACATCCCGACTCTCAATCGGCGTCTGACAGTTTTTCAAGATCTTATTTTCCATATCGTAGTTACCGTCGTGTGTGAGTTTAAACCCTATGCCTGGAATACCAGGAGGTCCTTGTTCTAATTCTTCATCGAAAAGCGGGTAGTAGGCAGCCATTTATTTAAATATAAAATAATTTTTTATAGTCATGGACTATAAAAATTAAAAATGGACTATAAAAATGGCTTATAATTTCAAAGTCTTGATCATGGTAATATTTTGATTGTTAATATTTAAGAAGCATTTCTTGTGCTCTTTTAAGATGAAGTAAAAAACATAATCTTTGGGGGCAGCGTTCCTTAACCTCCAGTTAAACTCAATCATTAAGTTATTCGTATCGGTATAGTTTTGATGATGAGAGAGATTAAAGCAGATGATTGGATACAACTTACCAAAATTCGAATAATTGACCATACAACCTGTTTCAGACGTGATGGTGTTGAGTCCAGATTCCAAAAAGGCTGTGTATAATCGATTATAATCACTTTTCTCAAAATCCATCATGTAACTGACAGTTGGCACTTTTACATTGTTGATCATTAACCAACATTCCGTCATATCTAAGTTATCAAACAGCATGTTATTGTGCTTCGAATTTTCGTATCTTTCAGTGTACTGAGGAATTACGTACAAAGATAAGACTTCATCAGAAGTAGCTTTTATGGTATAAGAGCCGCTAGCGTTTTTATAGAAAATATTAGACTTTACAATGCTGTGTTGCTTCCAGTTTATTTCTACATCCTTATTCGATAACTTTAATTCGTTAAATATTGAAGCCGCCACATTTTTAAATCGTACGTAAGGTAGCCAGAGTGATAAATCTTCTACAACGACTTTATAGATCTTATGTTGCTCGTTGGTGTACAGCATATTTAGACTGTGATTTCTCTGGAACTCAAATTTGACTTGGAACCCCGTGATTACTTTTTTATATTCACGGAAGAAATCAAACACGTACTTTATTGGGATCCATATAGTTACAACCTTGCTATTTTTAGTAAATTCTCTTCTTTCTGTAAATCCCTGGTTATGGTTCTCATTAATTCCGAATTTTTCGAAAAACTCAGTAATCTTTGTGGTATCTACTAACGTGCCATCATATTTCAAGCGTTCTCTATCAGCTGTGTCCGACGTATCAGTGTAGAACAGCATATTTGTAGCTTCGGCAGAAGAATAGTCAGGCGTAAAATGTATTAAGCCCAACACTTGTCGCATAAGAGCGGTATAATTAATGTTGGATTCTATTTCAGTGGTTCCTAATGTAAACCTGTTAGCATTGATCAAACCACCTCCATTCACGAGAGCTACATTATCATTCACTATGGCAGTACCATCATTGTTAACAATTTTCAATTTTTGCTGTAAATAACCGTTAGAGTATAAAATGTTGGCATTGGTGTCTTGAATAAAGAAATGGTAAGAGGCATTTTCCATAGGATTATCACTATTTTCATGCCTTACCTCTCTATATTCGAAACTTTCGATGTCATCATCGAAATAATAATTGGTGCTGTTTAATTCAAATATTTTATTCATTTATTATAAAATAATTTTTTTTTTCTTCTCCTCAATTTAATAGCTATATGGCTATTAAATCGAATTTAGAAAAACTTTAGTCCAGCTCCATGTTTTTTCTGCTTTGATAATATCTCCTTTATTTTATCCTGCACATACTTACCTTCTAATTCGGCCTCCTGCAGGACTGGTACGTCGGAAAAGAAGCCTCTTCCTTGTATCTTCTTACTCTTTCTTTGAAGTCTGTGTTTATTCATTTCTTTATTATAGGGCGATAAAATTGTATTGTACTTCTTGCTTATTGAGCGGAATTAAATCACCTCTATGATTGGTTACTTGCACTCTGATTCGGTAAACACTATCCATTCGAACAGGGTAAAACAGAGGTTTGTCAAATGATTTTATAATCTGACTACCTGGACGATTACTGTTTGTAAATGAATAGATGACGTTTGTAGAGTTGAAACCGTTGATATACGCCCCCTCTGCGACATCGCAATGTATATAAATGTTATCGTTTCCCCCAGATAAGTCAGCAATGTACTTTCCTACTTGTTCAAGCTCTTCATGGATTTTAGGCTCGAAACCTAAAAGTTTATGCAGGTTTTTGGTTTTCGTTAAATCGATCTTATACCCGTCTATTAACTTAATGGCTATTCGCTGTCGTTCCTCCACTATTCCGAATTGTATCGGCGGATCGCTTCCAAAAAAATTAATCATGTAACGATTCAGCCCCTTGATAGTGTAATTTCCATCTGGTATCGTCAAATTTAACCACTGCTGACCATCAAAGTATGATAATTCCTCATCTTTGATATTGTCCCATGAAACGTACATCGAAAAGGACTGAAGGGCAATCTGTTTAAAGGTGAAAGGTCTAGTGTATTCAATCGTAAAATCTTCTGATTTTTCCGCGTTTTTAGAATCTAATATCAATAGAACCATTTTATTTATAGAGAACATTTTTTTCATTGAAGTCGCTGGGTTCTTGGGTAAAAGAATATAGCACATCTACAACTGGCTTACCCTTGTTTCTTTCACGAATGTACTTCATACAAAAGTAGCCGCATTTGACGGAAGCAGGGTGCTGTAGAAAGCTCGAGTTACACCCGATATTTTTCTTTCCAGAAGTCAGTAGATACTTCTTAATGTTAGGATGAATTTTGTATACGTGTTCTCCAAAAGGATCAAAATACTCAACAAAGTTATTTTTAGGATCGTTATAGTAGCAGACCCAGTGCGTACCAGGTCCTGTGACAATGTCCAGATTAATAATACCGTTTTCAAACCGACTCATCTTTTTAGGCAACAGATCGGAAGTAAAGACGCCCCTAAACCCCTGCTCATGTTTCATATTTTGTTTAATTACTTCGTCTGATATTCCCAGTTTTGATAGACGCCCTTTCCAGTGGGTCTTTTTTTTACACATCCAGATCCTGAAATTTTTTCCAAAGCTTTCTTTGCTCCATATCCAGCCGCCCCACTTGCAGCACCTAGTGCTAAAGCCTTGGCCCCAGCAATTAACGCAGGTAATAGAAAAGGTAGAAAACCACCCGTTTTCTGGAGCTGCGTCTTACTGATAGTGATACGCTTCCCCTTCCCAATTTGAGCTATCTGTGTTCGAGTTAAATGTATATCTTTGTTGGGGGCTTTTGTCTTATCTATTTGTAGAGATACTTCTTCTCCTTTCTGGTATGCAGATTTTAGCTTAGCAATCTGATGATCGCTTAAATGTATTTTAGTTTTTATGTAATTACTCATTTATTTAATGAAAAATTTTTGTAGTATTGTTTTACTTGCTCGTTGGTCATAGTTCCTTCTCTCAACAATGCATCCAATAAATCAACGACTTGATTATGTAACTTTTTACTTTTGGACCCTTTACATATCTTATCAGTAAATCGGGCTAAAATTTCCATTTTGTCTTCTACTCCTTTACCGATATAAATTTCTTTTCTTTGCAAGTCTCTGAGTCGATCCCGATAATCTCCTAACGTAGTCATATGATCTCTCAAATAATCAGCCTTAGCTAATAAGCGATCTTCTCTTTCTTCATCCTTTTTAGTCATTCGAGACATCTGACTCATAATGTTTCCTTTTTGACGAGACATTTTTAGGTAAGTATCATTTACTTTACTCATAATTTCTTGCAAAGTTTCCTTGGTCTCATGGTACAATTTTGAGGGTCTTGGAAAGTTATTTTTCTCTAAAAACTCTACATCCAATTTTTTATCAAAATCATAGACTTCTAAAGGCGATTCAATAGCTAGAGGAATGTGATCAACAGCATCTTTTATAGCCTGAATATTCTCCTTTCGATTAATTTCTTGTTCTTGTAGCTTTTCAGTTACAGGCTTGTGAAAGTCCGATAGTGCTTTCTGGATACCTAATTTTTGTTCTAGTTGTTGTTCGTTGTTTTTTCTAATTTCAGCCTGAAGCTTATAAACTTTAAGTTCATATTCAACTTCCTTTCTTAATTTCTTATTTCGTTCTTTTTGTATAGCATTCATCTTTATTATTATGCAAGAAAAATTTTACTTAAGCAAATTATATTTTTACTGAAGCAAATTTTTAACATTAAATAAAGATGATTCAAATTAAAAATTATACAGAAGCAGAAGAACTTGTCGATGCAAATCAACATTATTTATTACCTAAACACCCTTTCAGACTTCTAATCGCTGGAGCTTCAGGTACTGGTAAAACGAACTTATTGCTGAATTTTATATACGACTATCTCGAATTTGATAATTTGTTCGTTTGTGCAAAAGATATGTACGAACCCAAGTATGGCAAACTGAAAGAAAAGTACACAATGTTTGAGGGTGTGGATATAGACTCGATAAAGTACCCCAAAAAGAAGAAGAAAATTATCCTAGAGTTATATGAAAGATTTGGCAAGAAAGGAACTTTATTCTCCTCTGATACAAAAGAATTTATAAAAGTGGATGACCTGGACCCATCTTGTAAAAATGTTGTTGTCTTTGATGACTGCATGACTGACAAGGACCAGAGGAGCATAGAAGATTTTTTCATCAGAGGTCGGAAGAAAAACGCCTCAATCATTTATCTTTCTCAATCTTATTATAGAACACCCATTGTTATCAGAAGAAACTGTAATTACTTGATATTTTTTAATATTCAACCGAGGGAGATTCAACAGATCATAAGAGAGATAGATGGTAGTTTGACAAAAGAAGAATTCAGTAGATTATATAAAAAGTGCATGCAACAGCCGTATGATTTCTTTATGCTTGATTTAGTTAATCCGGCTCTGAGATATCGGAAGAAATATTTCACCCCTATAAATAAAGATGGAAGAATACTTGCTAAAGAAAATTTACGTATATAGAAAGAGCTACCACCACTACCATAAAATTAGTGTCACTATGACCGTTAGCAAGTTCGTTTTAAGTTCATTGGGTTTATCAGCTTTTGTACTTGTTCCCTTAGCTGCTCTGAGCTTAAGCGTCGGTATTGTTGAAGTTCTTGATAAAGCTTTGAATATCGCGGAAAGGAAAGAAGAGTACAAACAGTCTTACAAGTTTTACAAACAGCTGCTCAATTCATACAAATCGAATACCCTATCAGAAGAGGAAGTGTATAAGCGAGAGGAGGATTTCATCAATAATTTAGTCTACTTACCCAGAGAAAAATATATGAAACAAACTCTGCTGAATGGATATCAATTTGTGAGTAAATAATTTTTTATATATAAATAAATGTGTGGTAAAAAGACTTGCAATAAAGGAAAAGGTGTTGTTAACGCAGCAATTAATAATTTACCGTTTGAAATGCATCTGCCAGGGCATCAATTTACAGGACCAGGAACTCAACTGCTCAGAGGAAAAACTAGACTGAACCCCGATTTAACATATAAAGAATGGAGTAAGCCTATTAATAGGGTTGATGATAGTGCCTATAAACATGACGTGTGCTACATTAAAAACAAAGATACCGAAACCAGAAACAAAGTGTGTGACTCAGACATGATAAAAGAATTGGACGACATTCCCAATCCAAGTTTTCGTGAAAGGCTAGATAGAGCTGTTGTGAAGCCTATTATCAAAGCAAAGAAGACATTTGGAATGGGCTCAAAAATATATTGTCTCAAATGTAAAACACACACCGACACTAAAGATGAACGGCATGTCACCTCTAAAAACGCTAGACCTATGTTGAAAGGAATTTGTGTGGGTTGTGGTTCTAAGAAGTGCCGTTTTTTACCGCTGAAGGGGTAACTGAGAAGGGTTGCCCCGAAAAGGTTTATTACGATCCCGAAACAGGATTTTGTGGCATAAATGTACTGAGCAGAAAAACTGGTTTAAGTCAAAAAGAAGTCTCGGATTTTTTACACCGACAGGATGTATACACAAAGCATAAACCACTTATCCGTAAGTTCAAAAGAAGGAGAATTTACGTGTCACATATCGACGATCAATGGCAGGCTGATTTACTGTTTGTCTATAAATTTGCGAGAAGTAAGTTTAATGATGGTATCAAGTACTTATTAACAGCTGTTGACTGTTTCAGTAAATATGCATGGGCTGTTCCTCTAAAGGATAAATCAGCAGAAGAAGTAACTCAAGCATTTAAAAAGATCTTCAAAGAAAGAATACCTGAAAGGGTTCAAACAGATAAGGGTTTAGAGTTCGTCGGAAAAACAACTCAAAAATTATTCAAAGAAAATAATATCCAATGGTTCACAACAGAAAATGTTGAAATAAAAGCTGCTATGGTTGAAAGATTTAATCTCACTCTTGGTAATAAAATAAAGCTCTACTTGTGTGCAAATAACACTGAAAGATACATAGATGTATTGGATCAATTAGTGAAGAATTACAACAACTCATACCACAGAAGTATAAAAATGACTCCTGTTGAAGCTAGTCTAGAAGAAAACAGTAGTGAAGTCTACCGCAATTTGTTTAAAGAAAAGGTCATACGTAAACATAAATACCAGGTAGGCGATAAAGTAAGAATATCTATATATAAGTCTACCTTCAGAAGGGGTTATCAAGCAACTTTTACAGATGAAATATTTGTCATTTCTGAAGTATTAGAAACCGACCCAATCACTTATAGAGTTCAGGATTTAAATAATGATGAGGTTATAGGCACTTTTTATGAATATGAATTAGTAAAATATGATAAGAAAGACAATGTGTATAAGATTGAAAAAATCATCAAAAAGAAAGGGGACAAATATCTAGTTAAATGGTTAGGTTATCCTGAGACTAGCTGGATTGATAAAAAAGATTTAGTTAATTAATTTTTAATAGCCGAATAAGCTATTAAAAATTATAATCACTTATCGGGGTCATACTTCAGCTCTTCGTGACATGTTGTTCAGACGTATCAGCCGTTTTTTTTAATTTATAGGGTAAAAACTCCAATTTAATGCTTCGAAGATGGTTCTGCAGATTTCTTCATTCTGAATAAGCGTCTTCTTGAGTTTAGGTAACTTAACTAGAAGGTGTGAAATATAGATGTCGTAACCTCTTTTCCGTAATATATGGTATAAGATATAGTCTTTGCTGATTATGTTTTTTCGCTCTGGGTACATCTCCTCATATTTATGGATAAAAGAAGAAAAGTCGTTCAAAAGCTCTTCTTCTAAGGGTAGGTTATGCGAACCTAACCATTTAGCCAGATTTTTCATTCGATGTTTTCGCCTCTGTTGTTTCCGCATGTTTAAATACATATCGAGATTATTGATAGGGGGTTCATTTGGATTATACCTCAGCTCTTCGTGACATGCTTGGCAAATGTACCAGCCATCATCATTTTGAATTACATATTTGTGTTCACATTCATGAGTTTGCAAGTCTCCGTCTGAGGTAACTTTATTGTTCAGACCTAACATTCTTATTAGTTCCAACATTTCCTTCAATGTTTTGTCTTCGATCATTATATTCTTTTATAAGTTTGACAATTTTTTCAAACTGATCATGCAACTTTTTAAAAGATTTTTTCACTTCTGAAATGTCATCGCTATAAACATCTAATTGAACATACTGATAAAGAATTCTATAGCAATATATCTCAGACTCAATTTCATTCATTTTATTTATATCTTTGTTTTCTTTAAATCAGATAAAATACGAAGCAGTTTTATTTTCCGCTTGGAGAGTTTCGACCTTGTTTTCTACTTCCTGCTTTCATAACGTCTGTAGCGAGCGCTGACCTTGACTAACATCTCTTCCTCTTTAAAGAAGAGTTCTCTCAGAGGTAGCGGTAGAAAAAAAGCGTAGATTACGAGAATCAAAGGGAGATGGCAGCACTATATGGGGAGGAAGCACTATATGGATAGGAGTAGAATTTATTTTTCGCGATTGATTTTAAGCGTTTTATTCTATATTTTTTAATCAGATAAACAATAGTGATAGATATTTTGAAGAATTCTTACATTATAAGAGGGAAATAACTTGTTTAAAGTGCTATTTTTGAAGATTTTCGTCTGTGGTGTAATGGTTAAATTAAAGGTATGTGTATATTTAGATGGGTACCCATGGCAAAACGGTTAGCGCGCAGACCTATTAACATCTAGGTCCCAGGTTCAAATCCCGACCTCTCCCAGGTTGTTAATCAATCCGGGTTGATGGTTTATTGAACTATACCGAGCCAAAAATGACATGTCAGCTTGCTTTAGTCGTTGTTCCAATAAAGCAGCACTCATCGATAATAAGTGGTGAGCGGGCCCGACGCTAGGCGTTAAAGTCTTACAGTGTTGTCCTTATATGTTGTTTGTAAGCCTCAGTGGCGGTAGGCTCAGAGTGTATTTGGTCTTGAATTCGGCTCATCAAGAAGGGCCCCTTGGTGGGTCGAATTTGAGATTGAATATACTCTGAGCCTACCGGGGGGCATTTTGCAAAAATTTTTAGGAGTTATGGTGGAGTCATTAAAGTAAGTTAAAAATTTAAATGGAAAAATAAAAATGGATGCACTTATTAGTTATCTGCTGGACAAGAAGTTGGTACATCCTGAAGATCCCAACTTTTTATGGCCCTTCAAAGACACCCTTACATATCATGAGGGAAAAGCCGTTTACACCTTCTTATCACCTTCATTAAGGGTATAGCGGTGGCCATTGACATTGAGAGCGACTGGTTCAAGGAGTTATGGTGGCCATTGTCTCAAAGCGGCATATTCTCGGGACTATGCCGCTTTTAGACTGGTTAGTATACGAGGGCGAGCCATTCACTCAGAAGCTGCTGGACATGAACGACATCCCGTACGAGGAGGTCGCGTTCGAAGTTGTATATTTTTTAATGGTGATGATACCATTAAAAGAAAATTTACTTTTCAAATTTAAACATTTGCCCTGGTTGTGCTTTCCCGACATCTTTAGTTCCCAAATATACAAAGAATAGAGGTTTAATCTCATTAAGCTCCATATATTCGGACGCCTTTTCATCGCATCGTTTCGGCAGATACAAATTTGAGCCGTCTTCTAACTCCACTACTAGTTTATTACCATATTTGGTTGAGATCAGTTTAATTTCCGTGACAGGGTATTTTACGTCGATATTGAGCTCATGCATCTTCTTGAAACTTCCTTCCAATGTACTAATTGCGTTTAGTTTGTTCAACAGTTCCATGGTTTTTGTTCTTTCTTTACATTAGAATTCTTTTCTTTAAGTGCTTAAAATATTGTTGGGGTATCATTTTTTAACGCACCCGCAGATTCTAAAAGGGGGTGCTCGCCGAAGGGGGTACCCTTCCCTCCCAACGACTTTTCGCTTGCTCGCTCCGATAGATAAAATAGGACCATTACTTTTCTAAAGTGGGTTCGGTTTTTATGGGGGTTTCAATACCATCGTTTTAAGAGGGGGGTGTAGATTTTTATGGATAAGAAATAGCCATTGAATTCTAAAAGTGGGTTCGATTTTTATGGGGTTTTGTGAGCCATTGTTTTTAAAAGTGGGTGGATATTTTTATGGGTGGTTTTCACACCATTGTTTTTAAAAGTGGGTGGATATTTAATGGGTGGTTTTCACACCATTGTTTTTAAAAGTGGGTGGATATTTAATGGGTGGTTTTCACACCATTGTTTTTGAAAGTGGGTGGATATTTTTATGGGGTGAAATAGAGCCATTACATTTTCTAAAAGTGGGTGGAGTTTTTATGGGGGTGTTTGTGGGTCTGCGCCAGCTCTCTCATGTTCACACTACTATCAATAACTAATGCAAAATTAACTTATTCACTTGCGGAATCAGAAAAATTGAATCATTGAAATGGAATGCCAATATGATAGTACATAATATGAATATGATATTATCAAATTTGAATACAATAATATGAAGGGGAATATGAATATATGAAAATAAGTGACGACTCCCTTCCGGTATTTTATAATAATAGTTATTTTTTAAAATTACAAAGATATAAAGTTACCGAAAATTATAATAAAATTATTGAAAAATTCCTGGACTGTAGTCCAAAATAGGCATTTAAAAAATTGGCATTTTAGAAGCATCGTTAGTCCATTTTTATCTAACTTTTTGGAAGGAAATTTCATTTCTTTCTTTCAAAAGCTGATGTGGGCAGAACATGACTTTCCTTATATAATGCAATGAATTTACTACCTTTACAGTTACAAAAATGTTATTCTTATAGTAGATACTTATATTTTTCCAAGATATTGAATGTTCTTCAAGTACTCGTCATTTCCATTGATTTATCGTCATTTTTATCCATTTGGCGAGATTTTCGTTAATTTTGCAACATTTAAAAATGTCGCCAAGTAGCGACATTCCGCTAAATTCGTCGCCAAAATTTCGTCAAGCGTTATGGACGGGGAAATAAGTTATTCTTACAGCAAATAAATGACTATTGGCTTTCAAATATAAAAGTATTACTCAAAGTATTTTTCTCGTGAATGGAACGATTTGGATCCACGAGAATGATGTCACCAAATGTATCGTATGATATTAGATATGAAAAGTGAACATGTTTCTCAACAGTTAATATTTTTTTAATTTATGGGATTTTTACAAATTTATTTGAAAATATGTAATTTCTCGAGAACGGTTCATGTTAGCGTTCTAAAGTTTATGTCAATCGCTTTCTAAGGAAAAATACATAAGAAATTTCTATTTGTGTAACTTTATTAAATGTTTTGATTTTTTGATGATTTTTTAAAAATTTAGGGGTTTCTGAACATTCGATTGCGTTTTAAAACAGTAGGCTTCCAGCATTCACGGATTATGAGTTTTCTACTAAATTTCATTCGAATCGCTTCATTCGTTCGTAAGATATCATCTCTACAGGCTCACTGAAACACACACACACACACACACATACTTTCACACACACACACACACATGCTTTCACGATTCCAGTGGATATGTCGCAGTAATATGTTTGTTATACTCTGCGAACGATATATCTTAAAGGAATTGGACTATTCAAATGAAATATCGTACTGTAATTTTGACTATTCAATACGAATCGTCTAATGAATTTAAATAAACTTATAAAACACGGCCATTTTTTTCAAACAGTGTTATAAAAATCAATTAAAAAGAAACAACTGTGTTAAAAACTTTATGAAATACGTCTATTTAATTATTCAAAAGTTAATAAGATTTATTCAAATTTATCTGGCACTAATCTCAAAATCTTGGCGTTGTCTTATCGAAAATGTGCCATTCGAACACAAAACATTATACATCTGTTTCCTACAGGCCGTTTTCGACATATATTTCCTTTCAAATTTACGCACTTACTTTAGGACCGATATCGAAGACAGATAACAGAGTGACTAAGTACATTTATTTGTAGAGAAAGTGAATATAGAACAAACACATCGCTTTACATTTTATTCTAAATTACTTTCCTTATATACATAATGTATAAGAAAAGTATTGTGACTGGATCGAAAATCCGAATTCGAGTTTTCGACGGGAGAGCACGTTTCAAGCATCCCTGATCACGAATCGAACATTTTTGAGGTGATGCCTGTGTGTGTGTGTGTGGAGACGATATATCTCGTGTATGAATGAAGCGATTCGAATGAAATTTGGTACAAAGATCACAATCCGTGAAGACTCGAAGCCTATTGTTTTTAATCACAATCGAATATTCAGAACCCCCTAAATTTTCGAGTAAAATTTTGAAATAAATCATCAAAAAATCAAAACCTTTAATAATGTTACGCAATTAGACATTTCTTATGTAATTTTTCCTTAGCAAACGATTGACATAACTTTTAGAACGCTAGCAATAACCGTTCTCGAGATAGTGCACATTTTTCAAATAAATTTATCAAAAAATCCTATAAATTAAAAGAAAATATTAACTGTTGTTAAACATGTTCACTTTTCATGTGTAATATCATACGATAAATTTGGTGATATCATTCTCGTGCATCTAGCTCGTCTTTTCATGAGGAAAGATAGTTTGATTTAATTGTTTTGCATTTGAACGCCAATATTCATGTATTTGCTGTAAGAATAACTTAGTTCTCTGTTCATAACGTTTGGCGTGATATTGGCGACGAATTTGGCGGAATGTCGCCAACTTGGCGAGTTTTTAAAATGCTGCCAAATTAACGAAAATCTCGTCAAATGGATAAAAATGACGCTAAATCAATGAAAATGACGACGAATTAAAGAAAATTCAATATCTTGGAAAGAATATAAGTGTCTACTATAAGAATAACATTTTTCTAACTGTAAAAGTAGTAAATTCATTTCGTTATATAAGGAAAGTCATATGCTGCCCACATCAAAATTTTTAAAATATGTATCGTTATTTGCGCACAATAAAAATGAAATAACTAAAATTTTCTAAAATATTTCTGGTATGTGTTTATTAAAATATTTTAAAGATCTTTTTTTTTTGTATTTTATTTATATATACGTACATGATGAAGTTATAAAAGTACATTAGTGTATAATGCTTTAGTTTTTATGTCATTTTTGTGTTTGTAGTATTCAACAAAATTTTATGACGCAAAGCACCGTTTACGACCAATAAAAAAGATTGTCAGTACTTTTTGTTAAGTTTTGCATTAGAAGCAATGTAATACTACTTTGTGAGTATCAGGCCTTCGTTGATTAATACTAGATGCAAATTTAGTAGATATATTAGATATAATTTTAGTGGTAAGTAAATATTCAACTAATTAAAAAAAAGGTCCTTAGTAGGTAAAATCATGTGTGTTAATTTGTTTAATAGCGGTTAAACTAATTTATACACTAATTTTTTGTGAAAATGGAAGATATAATTTTTGGTATTTGCAAATTATATATTTTTAAGCGTGAAAAATATTTTGCTGTTAGTTGATTTTAAGTAGAAAATAACAAAAATAATGCATCAACTCGTTTTTAAAGCAAAACAAGTTTTCTTCGATGTAAAATTAAATATACAGAAAGAGCTGAAAACGATTAATTAAATTTGTAATTACTTTAGGTTGTTATTTTAATTCACTATAATTTTCTTTCCTCTTATTGTTTTATTTATTTCAGCTTTTTTTTTCCTTAAATTCTGTGTCATATATGACATGAAATACGTTTTTTTTTTCTCACATTCTGTAAAACATGAAAATGTAATATGCTAACAAATCATAAAAGAGATAATACAAATACTGAATTGAGTCAACACTTCTGAAAACCGAAATTTTTGGGATTTACGTATTTTATGCAAACTCGGACAAATATAATAAGCAAATTAACCAATCGAAAGTGTTTTAGTTATTGAAAAATATACATTAAAATATACAGGGTTATCCAAAATTCCTTGACAAATTTTTAAATTGAATATAAACTCAAGTAATTGCCGTACGATACTGAGATTTGGACTAAAATGCTTTTCACGTTGAAAGTTTTGGTTAAGCAAATAAAAAAAATAGTTGAAAACTTTGCCCATAGATGGCGCTTTACCATAAAAATACCCCAAAAAGCATAAAAACTGAACTGTAATGATGTATTTAGTTTCAAAGTACCAACCTATGTGATGAGCTTTTTCGATTAGAGTTGTCATTTCTTACTTCTCAGTGACAGTGTCAAAATGAATCTGAAAAAAAAAAAAACCGCAGATATACAAACGTTTGAACAAGAAGCGCCATCTATGGGCAAAGTTTAGAACTAATTGTTTTATTTGCTTAACCAAAACTTTTCAACGTTAAAAACATTTTAGTCCAAACCTCACTATCGTACGGCAATTACTTGAGTTTATATTCAATTTTAAAATGTGTCAAGGACTTTTGGATCACCCTGTACATAATATTGTAGATACACATCATTGAAGTACTATAGTCTGAAAAAACTTAATTTTGCAAAAATAATACTTTATGACTTTAGTAATAAACATATAGATATTTTCGGTAAAAGAATATTTCCGAGATCAACGACACTAAAAATTACATTTTGTCAAAAAGAAACCGCAGAGTCAATGTTATTTTTCTTGAGCATTATGTTTTTTTAAATACATATCTGGAAATACAGTTAATTTTTCCTACATCCACTCATTGTCGACAATTGAGTCTTGACGACAATTAACACACATGCCAGATTGCATCGAAACAATGATCGTGGTGTGAGCTTCTACATTATAGATAGACTGGAACTGAAAATTATTTAGACAACAGAAGACAATAATTCTTGTAATCTCGTTCGTCAACCTTGAGTGAGTGAGTCGGTTATTTTATTATCAACTGGATGACAAAGATAGGTTGGAATAAAATTTAGCTGTTCATAAGTAGAAAATTCCAAGAAAAATAAAGCTCTTGGTTAAAGAGCAAAATAGGTAATATTTTCCTAGTTTGATAACAGTGCTACGAATATCTCAAATATCTTAACTGCATATTGCCTATCCCCAAAGAATAACGACTTTTACAAGCTATCATTCTTATTACTTGAAAGCATGTGCTCTTGACCAAATATGGTCACCTTGACAGCAAATTTGACGACATCTAGAAACTTTTCGAATTATGTAGATTGATGGAGAACTTCACGAGTTATGTGTATTTTGGGTCTGTAGCTTAGCATGACTGTCACCTTTTCCGATTATTTTTCCTGACATTTGGAGTCAGGCTTCGTCCTTTTCAAAGCATTCTCAATACTCAAATGAATTATGACTCTCTCTGAACAACACTGCTTGAAATCACGACTCTCACTCTGCAACTCTTGAATAATCATCCATTAGTTTTTGTTGACTTTCCTACTTGCATCCTTATCATTTGGCCGTTCAGATGTGTCCTCCTTGATCTCATTGGATGCTCCTCAATGCGATGTCGCGTCTTTGCATTATTGGCTTTTCAGTTTCCATTGAAGTTTGGTTTAAGTCATGTCTTTAAAATATTTTGCCCCAACCACACCTGCAATTTGTGAGACGTGTATTTATTGGGGCGATAACTTTCCGGGCTGAGACTATCCTAAAACGGTGACTAAAAAGGTCTGCGCTTTATTTCGTCGAAAACATCAAAACTGCATATGGTGCCTCCTGGTATCGCAAGTATTTTACAACTTTGAACAACTAACTTTCTATATTTTCCAGTAGGGGCACAGACATCAGCTTTATTCGATCAGGCGTGGTCTCTTTACCATTGATAAACTTAATGGGTACGCTCATGAACGTTTTCTTACAAAATTATTGGAGTGCTAAAACTTTTACTGGGATCTCTGTATACATTTTGGATTTTGTGTAAAAAATTGAATGTGTATCCATCAAAGGGTCGTTATTAAATCAAATCTGTGTCAGAGACGCGAGTCAGCGTCTTTATAAACCGCTTCAGTAAAATCTGAGTTATTTAAAATCATGCGACTATTTGGTACAATGTAAACTACCATGATTAAAGTTTATATTTTTCTCCTTCATGTTCCCTTTTTTTGGCAGTTTAAACAATTGTTAAACTTTATTATTTATCAATCCTTACACAATTTGTTTGATAAATAATATTATGCAATAAGTGATTCTAATTGGAAATAATATATTTTTTAAGCTTAAAGACTAACGCAAATACGTCTTCTCACAGATAATAAATGCTGCTAGATACAGCAGGTTTTTCGGGTTTTTTGCTCTTTTCAAAGTCTGAATCTCAAATCGATCTGGATGATAGTTCATCGTGAAATACCGATTTTTAGTGCAGCAGCAGACAAAAATTACGCGTTCCTTTCTTATCGATTTGAAGATGGAAGCTCTAGTTTGATATTATGTTCAAAAGAGGGAGTAAAAAATGTCCATTCAATATCAAGTAGAAAACAGCATTTTTTTGTGCCGTGGAAGGTAAAAGTGAGATTTTCAGTTGTTATTTAGAGAGAAAAAATGCCAGTAAAGTACGATATACCATTCTTTTAGTTGTAGTTAAATACTGGCTACTGAATTTCAGCACTTTTTTTTTTTTGACAGAAATGGTTTTATTGCAAGCGATAGTAAATAATTTATGGCAAATATTCTAGCATACATTTTTTGTTTGATGCAAGCTAATAATCAAATTTTACACAGTTATTCAGTTAGTATGAATAAAATAAATATAGAGAATACTAATAGTATGATAAATGAGATAACCGTATTAGGGCTAATTTAATCAGAAATAAAGTTTTATTACTATTTTAAACAGTAATAGTAGGTAACAACTGTCATTCTAACTTCAAAATGTGCAAATTCGATTATCTGATTTTTTTTTTTTTTTTTAGGTTCCCCAAAATGGTTCAAAATTTGTCAAATTTGGGAATGTTTGTATATTTTGAGCTAGTATTTTTTGTTCAAAATAGTTTGAGCTAGTATTTTCTGTACATTTTGTTCAAAATAATATAAAGGTTGAAAAAAATATCATATTACAGTAACATATATAGTTACTAACTAATATAAATTGCGGGTGGTGAATGTCTAACCAACTGGACATTAATATCTGTAATCATGTGACCAAAATGCAATAATGGGCTATACGGTTGACTTTCTAATTTGGGTTAATATTCAACAAAACAAAAGCAAACTAAAGCATCAAAAAATAAATATATGTAAAATGCCGCAAATATTTTTTGTAGAAATATTACACATGTTTTTTTAATTATTTGCAAATATTATTTTCGTTCGCAAAACGCACTAAAATAGAATTTTTCAATTTATATTATTTATGTTGTGAATTTATTGTGAAATATTTAAAATTAATTTAAATACATTTATATAAAAACAAATCGGTACGTTCACAAACTACTAATTTGTTCATTTTGTTTCACAATCAAAAATATATTTAATATATTTAATATCTAGTTCAACTTCACCATGAGATAAATAGATATAAAAGTGCTTAATGAAATTATTCGAAGTTTGGAACTTCTGATAAAAATAAAAAATGTATATATTGCAAAAGTACGAAATATTTTGTGTGGGGGGGGGAGTTAAATTAGCAATTAGATTGGGGTACTACAAACACCCTCATCATCATCAGAGCAATTGCTTTTATATTCAAATAATGATAATGTGTTATAATATGATATTTGAGTTATAACCAGTTATGTCCTTCCGTTTATACATCTGATGTGTGTAGCACATGACTTTCCTTATATAATGCAATGGATTTACTTCTTTAACGGTGAAAAAGTGATGAAAAGATCCATGGAACAGTGTCTGTGACGTTAAATTGTACATTTCGCGTGGTAAATTGTACATCCAGATGATAACATCTACAACTATTTCGTACCCGTACAACTTATATTTTACGCAACTCTAAATTAACATTTATTAATATTGATAGCATCCTCAATAAGCAATATAGTCCAGATATTTAAATGTTTATATAATTAATTCATCAATTAGGCGCCATTTTCATTAACTTGTCGTCATTTTTGCAATTTTGATAATATTTTCATCAATGTGGGGCCAAATATCGCCACTTTGGCGATATTTAGAAGAGCATTTCTTATATAATAAAAGGTATGCCCATCATATGACGGAATAAAAAATTTGCAAAATATTGCATCCTATTCGGAGTCATTTTTATCAATTTGGCGACATTTCTGTCAATGTAATAACATATTTATCAACCTGGCAGCAGTTTCGTCAATTTGGCAACAATTAGCAAAATCATCAAGTTGGCGATATGCTGCCAAAATTCGTCGCCAGAATTTTGAAAAGCGGTACAGACGGCGTATTATGATAGTCTTATATGCTTTCCAAAATATTGAATTTATATCAATAAGTTGTCATTTTCATTGATGTAGCGTCATTCTTATCAATTTGGCGACATTTTTAACAATTTGGTGACAGTTTCATCAAATTGGCGCCATTTCAAAAACTCGCCAAGTTGGCGATATTCCGTCAAATTCGACGCTAAAATTTCATCAAGCATTATGGTCGGAGAAATAGGTTATTCTTATAGCAGATAAACGACTAATGGCGACAAAATACAAAATTATTACACAAAGTATCTTCTCGGGCGCGGTAGCCCATTGGTTAGCGCGCTGGAATTGCACTCGGTAGGCCCGGGTTCGATTCCAGACACTGCCAAAACTGCCGCCGTGTTCATGCGGAGTACGATCACGTTAAACATGTGGGTCCGAAAGTCCTTTCGAGAGGTTGGTGGTAGGGGAAGGAGGGTACGGTCCCTGTGGATGCCTCCCCCACTGGGTTCCGGTCTAAATTGGGTGGCACTCCCCGACCGTCCAAACAGTTACCTTACACCTTTCTGGTAGGTCGGACGGTCTGGGTCTCAACAAAGTACCTTCTCTAACACCGGTTCTCGTTAGATCACCGAAGTCAAGCAGCATCGGGCGCGGTTAGTACATGGGTGGGTGACCACCTGGGAACACCGCGGGCTGTTGGCACATTTTGGGCGCGGTAGCCCGGTGGTTTGCGCGCTGGATTTACACGCTGCCACAAATGCCGCCGTGTTCATGCGGAGTATGATCACGTTAAACATGTGGGTCCGTAAGTCCTTCCAAGAGGCTCGTGGTAGCGGAAGGAGGGTACGGTCTCTGTGGATGCCTCCCCCACTGGGTCCCGATCTAAATTGGGTGGCACTTCCCGGCCGTTGAAACGGTTACCTTACACCTTTCTGGTAGGTCGGACGGTCTGGGTCTCAACAACAACAAAGTATCTTCTCTTATAGTAAATGTTTATTATTTACAAGATATTTTCGGCAATTTGGCAACATGTAAATAACTCTCCAAGTAAATAACTCTCAACGCCTCTCACGAGATGGCAGCACCTCAAAATACGCATTGTACTCCTCTCCCTTGGCAACAACGGGTGACGTCACTTTCTTCGTTGTAGCCGCACACTTGAAGCACGTTTACACATGACCTTCAATCGGCTGTCAGCTCCTGGTTGTGTTCTTCACAGAGAAAATGACTCTATGGATACTCTCTATACTCGCCGATTCTCAAAGACACGACTTCCCAGGGAAGAGAGTGTGTAAAGAGCGGCTCTTGCGTCACTCTGCTACAAATCACATCCTGAGTTGTGCAATAGGACCTGCAGATATATTTTGGTCTAATCGTTACAGCACGGGAATACCATGCTCTTCTCTTGGTCACGAGTTTGAACTCAACCGAACAAGCAGGGAAACTCCCCTCCCCCGAAAAAAAAACCGTTGTAAATCCAATGTATCATTTTTGTTGATTCTACAATCGAATTAAAAATGGATTTTGGTAATGATTATGATATATTTAAATTTTGTATACAAAATCTGTTTTCGTTAACATTCTTAAATTTTACAATTCAGATAGATAACAATTTATCTATCTAAATTTTCTGTATGAAACATTGCACAAAAAATTGTACACTTTATAAAACTCAGTTTTGTTAATTTGTTTACGCACAGAACATTAACATGTTTTCTTAGCTCAGATATATTCTAATTAAATTATATTCAACACAACCTTAACAGGCGTTATCGAAAAAGTGTTTGCATGTTTTACATTGCTGCTTTATTGATTTTTATAGCTTCAGCACTTTTATGTACGCATTTTTAACATTGCAGCATAATATTAATTAATGAATATAATGGAGTGCATCAATGGAACACATTTTATAATTTTATTTTATTAAACGCTAGTATATAACTAATATTCAGCAGAGTTGGTAATTAAAAGGAAAAACTAAATAATTAATAAACGAAATGTAATAGATATATAGTTTAAAGTATGACTTAAATTATAAATTTACAAACGTGACTGGATAATCAGGGTTAAGCAATAATAATATGCAAAAACTAATAAACTATATAGTGAATACCCTAAAGTGATTTTGGCCTTTAACACTTTTTAGAAGCCACTTGGTGACGTAGACAGCTAAACCAATGCGTACATTTAGCATCGTTTACGGGACAGAACCTATCGGTGGTGGATTTTCTATACAGCCCAGAGAAAAAGAGCTTGACAAAAGATAATTTAAAAAAGTCTTTTCAGATTTTTCAGAATCTCCGTAATGAAAACTAAAATTTTGCACATTTATAGTATCGATTATGGAACAGAACTTAACAAAGTTGGATTTTCTATTTTTCCCGCGGGGGCTGACAAAATTGGGTAATTTGAGAAGCTTTTTAAGTTTGAATATTTGTTGCACAATCCCTACGGTACAGAACACAGCTGAGACGGAATTTCAATTTCTCCTCCGAAGTGTGTGAAAGCCCCAGGCCGTCCGACTCGTCCAGAGGACTTAGAGTATATATTTGGACGGCCGGGAAGGCCTCCAAAGTGTGTAAAGAATTTCTCCTCCGAAGTGTGTAAAGAACCTTGCTGCCACAACCGGGAATAGAACCCTTGATCTTCGCACTTACCAGCCGTTGCTCTACCGTTGAGCTACTGGGACGAAATTGCAAGATCTTATTGTCTAAGTGGACTCTGCAAGTGGATGAAGGAGCAGAGTCAAAACGTATCTCTGGATTCTCCAAAATAACCCAGGGGAACATTAAGACTGAACTTTTGCTCACTTATTGTATCGAACCCTGAATAGAACCTAACGGAAGACATTTTTGATTAAAACGACGGTTTTTGAATAATAGCTTCATACATTGTTAAGCACAATGAAACTTATTAAAAAATGTTGCACCTTAATTTCTAATTTCCCTACAATTCAAGGCAATGTGCAGGTAAAATATTAGAATCACGTCGAGAACCAGAATTCGATTTTTCTACGAATCTAAAAGTTTTAAGCACTGTAGAATCCAAAAAATTACATTTAGCATCACGTCGGCGTCTGTCTAGCTAAAATGTTATTGATCCGAAATTTAGTAGAGAAGTGCCTTGTGGGTAACCCTGGTGCTGATTAGATTTTAGAACTATTTGAAAAAAAGAAAGAATATGCTTTTTTCTGAGAAATGTATAGCAAAAATTGTATGTATCTATTTCAGCTGTAAAACTAATTGACCAAATTTTACAAAATTCAACAGATAAGTCGCTTGCGGATTCTGGTACTTATTAGATTTTGGTATGGTTAGGGAAAAACTCATGCCATTCGCGAAATGGCCCACAAAAGTCGTCAAAATCTAAAATAAACAAGAAAGATAAGTCATGCATAAAGCACTGATTATGAAACACTTTCTAACTGAAATGTAATTTTATTTAAACATCTCTAAAATGCGATACATTCAGAGCATATATATTTTAAATTGCCACAGTACTACAATAATTTATAATATTTGAAAGCTTAAAACTTCATCGAAAAAAATTAGCTTTATTCAAATGATGTCATCGAAATATAAATCATCTGGTTCTCTATGTAAAAGCAATGAATGTTTCATTCATATCACTTTTCTTCCACACTAATGAATACTATAAGTGTTTGCATTTCACTTTAAGTTGCTATCAGTAGCATGGCGTGAGATTTTTGACTGGGGGGTTGAAAATTTGGTAAAAAATTTTGGTATTACAAGTAAATTTATATTGGGATTCGCCCTTTCCTAAGTTTTATTTCAAGACGTTTTATTTATTGGTGAATAAAATAAAATCATTTTAAATGAAAATGCAAAGAGTGGATGAAATGCACGATACTATGCAATGTTACCTTTTTAAGATGAATACAAGATGTAACATTTTAAATATTTCCTTATTTCTAAATTAGAAAAACTTTTACAATCATTTTATTAAATAGGAAGTCATGGTCGCACATAGGGGATGTAAAAGGGGGGTCACGCCCCCCTTGAACATTAATGTAACAAAGGCGAACATCAGAAATGTGGATGTTGTACATAATGGGCTTGATTTTGCCTTCCCCACTGGAGAAAGTTTTACAGGCGAATATGTATGAAGTAGAAATATATTAGACTATTATTAGCAAGTGATAGAAAAAATATATCAGTTTTGTAAATATAACCAGCTAGAACTAACGAAATAAAGCAAATCAAATGTTGATTCGCTTCAATTCTCTTAAAAAATGCTTGGAAAGTTAGATCCCATAGGGCTCAATGTATTTCATTTTTTCAACCCGGGATCAATCCAAAACTAATTGGGTGATATTATTCATTTATATTCCCATAGGTCCTACAGACCGTCTGAACAACATACTAAAATCTCATTTTGATTATGTCATTTTTACGGCAGTTATCGTGCTAACGGACAGACAGAATGAATAAACAAAATCATAAACACTTTTCAACTTTGTTGTAAAGTGTTAAGAAACAAATGCATTGAACTCTATGGGACCTAACTTTCCAAGCATTTTTAAAGCGAATTTAAATGTCACAAATTGCGTCGAAAGTTTTAAGAAATATACAAATTATACCGTAACAAGAACGATCAATCATGCTTAAAGCATTGATTATGAAACGCTTTCCAACTTCAATGCAATTTTATTTAAGCAAGTCTAAAATGCAATACATTCCTAGGTAATATTTTGAAACTTATCACAATACTTCAATAATTTATTATATTTGAAAACTTAAACCTTCATCGAAAAAAATGAACTTCATTCAAATGACGCCATTGAAATATAAACTGCCTGGTTAAAACATCTCTAAAATGTTATACATTCCTCGATAATAGTTTTAGAATTATCATAATACTACGATAATTTATTATTTAATATTTGATTATTATTTATTTATTTTATTATTTATTATTTAATATTTGAAAACTTCATCGAAAACAACTGAAACTAATTCAAATGACGTCATAGAAGAAATAACACGCCTAGATCTCTCTATAAAAACAGGATTTCATTCATAACTTTCTCCCATTCATTTCATTCATCACAATACTATAATAATTTATTTTATTTAAACATTTTCTTTGAGACCATGGAGCTACAAAAAATTAAACTCTATGCTTGAAACTTCATCGAAAAAAATCGTCCTTCTCTTTATGAAATCAATTAATATTTCATTCATATCAACCATGCAGACTCCATGGATTTTCTGTTAAAAAAATACAGGAATTCTAATACAACTCATTCTATATATTTTGCTGTTTACATTTTACATAGGTGAAAAATAGGCTTAGTTGCTGGAATAATCAAATTTAGATGAGCATTTAAATTCAAATATATTGTCATTGCGTTGTTTCAGCATGTAGATGCACAGAATTTAAGCAAAAATAAAGTAGTTTTAGGACGGATACAACACTCAATATGAATTAAAAAGAACTTAAAAAAATCACGATTTTGAAACAAGATGGATGCCATATATCATTTTGAAGTGGGTCATGTGATCGTTTCATATCATGGTCACGTGATCGTTTCATATAAGAGGTATAATTATTATTTTAATTTTTATTTAAAAAAACTACTGAATATATTTCGCTGAATTTTTTTTAAAATATTTTATGGAACAATTTAAATATTACCTAAAATTTTTGAAGCAATTTGTGAATTTTAAATCCGCTTAAAAATAGTTTGAAAAATTAAGTCCCATAGGGCTCAAAGTATTTCATTTTTTCGACCCGGGTTCAATCCAAAACTAATTGGGTGATATTATTCATTTATATTCCCATAGGTTCTACAGACCGTCTGAACAACATACTAAAATTTCATTTTGATTAAGTCAATTTTACGGCAGTTATCGTGCTAACGGACAGACAGACAGACAGACAGACAGACCGAATGAACAAAGTCATAAACACTTGTCAACTTTGTTGTAAAGTGTTAAAAATATAAAACAAGAAAGATCAATCATGCATAAGCATTGATTATGAAACATTTTCTAACTGAAATGCAATTTCATTTAAAATTTTTTAAAATGCGATACATTCCGTAGTGATATCTTTTACATTATCACAGTACTACAGTAATTTATTATACTTAAATATTTAAAACTGTATCGAACTACTACTTCGTTGACATCGAAAAACTACTTCGTTGAAGAAATAATAAAAGTTTAGGGATCATTTAAAATCACAACTATTGTAATTGCATAGGCACGGAATTTAGATACACAGATGATACGCAGATAATATATATATATATATATATATATATATATATATATATATATATATGTGTGTGTGTGTGTGTGTGTGTGTGTGTGTGTGTGTGTATTCTAAGTATTGGAATCGTGCCGAAGATCGGAACTCGAATTTTCGAAGGATCTATACGTTTTAGGACTTCTAGAACACGAAAAAATCTATTTTTAGGAAGACGTCTGTATGTGTAAGTGTGTATCTGTGTATGTTTCTGTCTGTCTGTGAGGATATTACATCCACTCTAATTGAAAAACTAATGGACCGAATTTCATAAAGTTTGATAGGTATGCTTTTTGTGGGAAATCCTGATGTTCATTAGATTATAGTACGATTTTTAATAAAAGAATCTGCCTTCTTTGCGAAATGGCCGGCAGAAATTGCCTTTATCCACTCTAGCTAAAAACTAATGGAACAAAAGTAACAAAATTTGGTGTATATTATTTCAATAAGCTACAAGTGATTTATATACCAAATTTAACAAAATTTGGTACATAAATAATTTGTAGGTTATTCTAGTACGATTCGGGAAAAAAGAACTGGCTATTTTTGCGAAATGGCCCGCAAAAATCGTTAAATATAAAAATAAGAAGACTAGCCGTTCTTGAGATATTCTAGTTTTTTCGCGTTTTCGCTACGCCAACTTTGACAATCAGTCCAGCTATCAAATGAGAACCAAATTTAAGTTTAACGTGCGAATTCAATGTCATTTAAAATACTTATGGCTGTTATTTTGTGCAGATAAACTCAAATTATTATTGAAGAAATAAAGGGAACGTGAATATGAGTCTGCATGGAAAGACATGTGCTGCCTTCATCAGAATTTTTAACAATATTACAACAATGATTTATAGAAGTGAACGGGGATTACTTGCAAGCCATTTCGAAAAAAATGCATGTTCTACATTTAAAGATCCACCAAATTTTTGTAGAATAAAATGTTAAACAAATTTAAGCTGTGTACCAAATTTTAACTCTCAAGGACGTAGGAAATTGCATTAAAAATGTCATCTAATAAGTATATCATGAAGAGTTATATAAAACTAAAAAAAAATTTGAAAAATTGTTATCTACCAAATTTGTTTTAAAATGTGAAACCTCTCTCATATACAAAATTATTAAACTCTTGGAAATATATTTATTATATAATATATATATTTTTCTTTCTGAAGGATATCCCAAAAGTCAGAATTTAATTAAATTTATTTTTTCCCTATATTAAATTAATTTTTAATTAAAAAACTACTTGGCATATTTTACTGAATTTTTTTTATATATATTTTATGGAATAATGTGAATATTTCCTTAAAATTTCGAAGCAATTTGTGAATTTTAAATTTGCTTAAAAAATGTTTGAAAAATTAGGTCCCATAGGGTTCAATGTATTTCATTTTTTCAACCCGGGTACAATAAAAAACTAATTAGATGATATTATTTATTTATATTCCCATAGGTCCCACAGACGTTCTGAAAACATACTAAAATTTTATTTCGATAAAGTCATTTTTACGGCAGTTATCGTGCTAACGGACAGACAGAATGTACAAAGTCATAAACACTTTTCAACTATGTTGTAAAGTGTTAAAAAATTCAGCAAAGTATATTCGGTATTTTTTTTAATAAAATTTAAAATAATAATTACACCCATGTCATATAAAGAGATCACCTGACCCACTTTAAAATAATATATGGCATCCATCTTGTGTCAAAATCGTGATTTTTAGAGTTATTTCTAATTTATATTTAGTGTTGCATCCGTGCCAAAACCGCTTTATTTTTGATTTATTTTTCTGTGCACCTATATACTGAGACAACGGAATTACAATATTTGTGATTTTAAATGATCATCAAACTTTGTTTATTTTTACAACTAAACCTAATTTCTTATGGAGAATGTAAACAAAAGCTGTAGGATGAGTTGTATGAGACTTGCTGAGTTTCTTTAACGCAAAATTATTTAGTTCTGAAATTCCATTCATATCAGCGATAGGAATGAAACACTCTTTGATTTTATAGACGATTTTATAGCAGACATTTTCGATGAAGTTTTACGCATGGAGTTAAATTACTTTTACCTCTATTAGTATTTAACTGTAAGTTTTTAGTAAAATAAATTATTGTAGTGTAATAAATTATTGTGTATTACTGTGATAAATGAAATAAACATGTATGAATGAAATATTTACTGCATTTACATAGAGAGCCAGGCGATTTATATTTCGATGATGTCATTTGAATAAAGTTCATTATTTTCGATGAAGTTTTAAGTTTTCAAATATAATAAATTATTGTAGTGCTGTGATAATTTTAACAATATTATAGCTGAATGTATCGCATCTTACGCATGTTTACATAAAATTACATTGCAGTTGGAAAGTGTTGAATAATCAATGCTTTATGTATGATTGATCTCTCTTGTTTAATATAGAGAGATTCACTAAAACGGTTTTCTAACTTTGTCTTTACATAAAATAAATAAAATTCAATTTTTAAAGTTAATAATGAATATTTTTTTGTTCAAATGAAATGTATCAAAGTTTGACAGACAAAAAAATAAATACGTCCTGTTTCTTAAAGTTTTTTTAATCATTTTGTTTCAAAGAATGGATTTTGTTATGTTTGAATCCATGAAGGTGATATAAACTTATTTGCAAGGAATTTCAAAGAGTAATTAAACAGATAAAAATAAATGTTAATGTTTTTCACACGTTTACTACTTTGATTAAATGGTGCCTGAAGCTGTACATTTGTTTTTTTCCGTATGGAAATGACAAGTTAAAAATAAAGTGCCAGTTAATTTGCTTGATAAGAATACATATTTCCTTGTAAGATAGCATTTGTTTAAACATTTAGATCTGCAATTAAAGATGTCACAGGATACAAAATAATTAAACAATCTCCACGAAAAAACTAGTAGAACCAAAGTAAATTTTCTAATTTACCCCGATTTTTGAGAAAGTTATATTGATTTTAAACTCATCCATTGCTTAATGGTGTTATAAATACATATCACTAGACATTTCATTGACTCAAACTTCATTGACACTTAAACCGTCAATAATAATTGTCAATAATTTTGATACAATACTTCCTCAATCTTTGATTATCTCTTCACTCCATCACCCTTAATTCAAATTTTAGCTTTTTCAGTTCTCAAGTCTCAAAGTTAAGACGGATTGACGGACATCAAAATCAAAATTCTAGTTATGATAAAAGTCCTTGATACATTTAATGCATCACCCCTAAAGTTCATCAACCAATTCATAGAATATTATATATATATATATATATATATATATATATATATATATATATATATATATATATATATATATATATATATATATATATATATATATATATATATATATATATATATATATATATATATATATATATGTATATATATATATGTATATATATATATGTATATATATATATATGTATATATATATATATGTATATATATATATATATATATTTATGTATATATATATTTATATATATATATATATATATATATATATATATATATATATATATATATATATATATATATATATATAATCCCCTAATTATCTCAATGAAGACCATAATATTTATAATTATTTTAACAATCCTAAAAATAAATCAGAAAGAACTAAAAGAGCAAGTAAATAAAATAAAAAATTGCCCTCATTATCTGAACTAAAAATGCCATCCTACAGCAACATGATCATTTAAAAATTACTTTTGATTAAAGAAAATGTAGAAACTGGATTTTCGCAATTAAGAAACATCAATTAAATATTGTGTATAACTTTTTCTAACTACTGCGTTTGATGACATTCATTTTAAACATTTATTCTATGATTTGCTCATTACCAGAAGTAAAAACCTTAATGTTTATTTATATGTCACGGACTTTAAGACGAATCAAAACAATATACTAAAATAAATGAATATTGTACCTTGAATTTCACTAATTCTGTCTTAAATAATCTGAAGATGAATATTTTTTTAAAATCGGTTTCCAATTACTTTCCAATCAAATATGTAAATACTAAAATTGCATATAAATATGATAAACCGCTAGGACGTTATATTTTCAATTATAATCAAATTGCCAAATCAAAAGATATTAATCAAAATTATGAATTGGATAAAGAGTCATACTGCCACTGGCATTTAGATAAATAGAAAGACTTCGTAGATAAACACCATGGGCATGTTATAACGGGAAATCTAAATATTATTAATTATGATGCACTGAGATCACTTATGTTACTTCGTACCGTTTACCTACTAAATTTAAACATAAATTAATTTGTAAAGATGCATTTCTTGACTTAAATAAATGTATCTATAAAATCAGCTATACATATCAAATCCCTGTAGAAACCTTCAAACCATGTAGTGTCTTAATAGAGCAATACTTAAATCACTATATATATATTCAGAAAATTTTAATAAATCATATAAATTTAATTCAATTAAAAAGGATATCAAAGGAATTCAAAATAATTCTGTCATTGCATATGTCGATAAGACAAGTAGTAACTGCTCAATTATTTGTATATATTACTATATAAGTGCCCTTCAGTCACACTTACTTAATAATCAAATCTATAATTTACATAAAACTAACCTTAAAATCTTATCCAATAGAATTTCAGCCAAATATAAGCAAATCCATCTAAAAAATAGTTGTAATAACTTTCCATATATTGTTTTAGTACCCAAGTATCAAAAATCCCCTGTTGCTTTTCGAACCATTACCAGTGAGCAGAATTCTTACATTAATAATGCTGTAAAATTATTATTAAAAATATTACATGAAGTATCCTTGTCAGATGAAATCTCAAATAATTGTCATATTGTAAAAAACAGTTTTGAATTAGTTAAGAAATTAAAAACTCTTACTAATATTCATAGTATTTATACTTGTAACTTCCAAAATTTGTTTAAAAATATAGATATAGATGATCTGTATAGAATTATTTTGGGAATTTTAGAAAAATATAATATCAACCTAAAATATTCAAATTTTCTCTTTAAAAAATTACTTAATTTCACTCTTTATGAGACTTATATTCAACATGATGGTACTTTTTTCAAACAACAGGTTGGTATCCCACAAGGAGTGTGTGTCTCATCATTGTTAGCTAATCCGTATTTATTCTTTTATGACAAAAACATTAATCCAAAGTTGCATAATATGCACATGTTTAGATATTTAAATGCCATATTATGTGTATCACCAAATAATATCCCTATAGTATTTAACTTTTATCCTAATAATTTACAATTAAATGCAAGTAATAATGGCTCTAATGTTGCAAACCTTTTAGATTTAAATTTATATTTACAAAACTGTAATATGGTTATAAACTTGTATGATAAAAGATAGGATTTTAAATATAATACATCCAAAATTCAATATTTTACTCTTGTTTGCATATATCTGTATTTAGAAATATTATAATAAACCAGACTCTTAGAATCAATAAAAGTTGTGATGAATATTATAAATTTGCTCATTTTATGGAATTATTGAGAACAGCGATTAATAATGCATTTCCTCTCAAGTTCGTTATTAAAATTATCAACTCAGTGTATCAACTTCCGCTCGATAACATCTTAGAAAACTTCCCATTTATAGTGGTTAACATACATAATATATATATATATATATATATATATATATATATATATATATATATATATATATATATATATATATATATATAATTATTTATTAATAATAAGAATAAATAAAAATGAAAAATAATAAACTAAGTCAAAAAAATTAGAAAAATCAAAAAATCGGAATATAATATGCATTAGCATTAATGTTATGAATTTTGTTTTCACTTAAAAATGTAACTTTTGTCAGTGTTGAAACTGCGATTTGAGCGCCCTTATAATGGTGTATAGTGGCATTCTCCTTTATCCAGTTTTCCTATGAATTACTTGTTTAGTAAGAATTTTCATCTTTGATTCATGTTCATATTCAGAATTGCGTATACGGGTTGTTCATATTCTGAATTGCTTGTCCGGTGTCATACTTAGACTCACTGGACTGGTCTGGGAGTATTACTGTGAACGTTCGTACTGCCTCCCCGGTAGTATTTCGACTTGTTCATCGCGGTGTTTCTAGATAATTTAAGCTGTTGAGGTTGATCGTGTATACACATGGTGATAGAAGGAGGGCTCATGCCGCATGGTAATACAAATTTTCTTAATGTATCCTATTTTCATTTTTTCATTTTTTATGCCTGTAGTCTGAGTTTGGGTATTTATAGTAATGTACTATTGCCCAATCTGAAACAGGGATTTGTTTGGATTAGTTAGAGTTATATACTCAGACCGGAGGAGGGATATAATTCTGACTAATCATCGAATTTGGACTGGTGCTGTTATCTTCTCTTATAGGCATTATGGCCGTGATTATGCGTCTATGGTGATGATAATATTACTTGAATGTTTTTTATTATTACATATTTCAAATATATATATATATATAGGGGAGACCGGGGTAAGATGACGAATCACAGTTTTAACGACCTAATTCATAGGTGGCAGCACTTGAGGAGCATAGGTACAATCCCCTGTATCAGAGCAACTAATCGCATGCGGAAGTCCCTATATTTGTTACACGTACAATTTATATTCTTAGTCAAACTTTGTTAAGGGCCGTGAAACTATTTTTGACTTGTACTAAATAAGCTTTTGTCACTTAAAGGTAAGTCATAAAATTCTGATATATTTTATGGTTGCATTTTATAATATTAAATACTCAGCTAAGCTACCATAGTTTTAATCTGATGCATAGTTTACTGTACACAAGCCATGTTGTTTCTTTTAGTCATTCGGGACAAGATGACGAAGTTCGTCATCTTCCACAAAGTAAAGCACGCCTATTTCTTTAGGTGCTAATGATAGCGACACTGAAAGTGCAGATAATCCTAACTGCAAACAAATTTCGGGATCAAGATGCTCCCCTGTTCCATTAATATTTAACTTTAAACTCTTACCACAAGTTAAAAGATCAACAAAAAAGAGAAGAAAAATGCCAACCAGTGTTTTAACAAGTTCACTAATAAGAAATTTCATAGCATGAAACGGAAAAAAAGAAAACACAGAGAAATAAGAAGAAAATTGTTAAACAGCTGCGTTTCGAGGTAAGCGCAAATCAAAAGAGCAAGGGTATAAACTGCCCAGCTTGTGATGAACTTCATATTGATCCACCCAACGAAGAATGGATACTCTGCTTGCTCTCAATGCGTAGCTTGGTGACATGAAAACTGTACTGGATACGAAGAAAGGAAATTTATCTGTGAGTTTTGTAAATAACATAATTCATTAATGGTTGTACACCTTTAAACTCTATTAATGTTTTGCACGTTCTTTGAAAATCTCAAAAGTCTTGTTAGGTCAAAATTTGCGATTTGTCATCTTGCCCCGTATTGAACGACATCTTGCCCCAGCACTGGAGTAAGATAATTTTTTTACAATATGTTAAAACATGTTTTTGTATGGTTTAATTTGGGAGATTATCCGATATAATTTTTTTATTAATAATGGAACGAATGAATCATTTATTTATGTTGCACAAAATATGCATCATAAGTTTTACGAATTAAAAAAAATCAAATTCGTTAACATCGTCGTCTTACACCGGTCTCCCCTATATATATATATTCCAAAATGATCAAATCAAATATGTTAGCAATCTATAAGTAATATTTTGTATCAAATTAACTAACATCACTTTCGTGGATTTAGTTCATTCAATTCAGAAAAGAAGATACTTTTTGTAACAGTTATACATTTCGGTGCCCAAAATTTGCTATTAGTCGTTTGTCTCACGAGGTATTAATTAAATATCAATTGTATTGTGATGAGGATTTTGCACGTGAGTATGGATAAACCATTCTGTTTAGCCGTGGGGGGCTGTGGGGAGAATCAACAGAAACAACGATCTCCTGACTATAAACATTAATACATCTATCGATTGAAATAGACATTTTTATAATTTACGTAAGACTTTACTAGAAAATGCGCCTTTTAATGGCAACTTACGCAATCGGTATATTTATACCTTGATGCCAAACTCTTATTCAATAAAATTGCTTTTGTTCTTAGACGATAAGGTGAAGTATACCAATTCCTTCTTAGGTTAGAGCATGCGCAGAGAGGTTTTGTTTTTGCTATTATTAAGGACCATTTCTCAAGTACTTGCCGTTAGCCATGAAGTTACAAAGGAGGAGATAAAACTCCTATGGATGAAGCGCTTGAAAATGCCATAATGCTTTGAGAATTATATCTAGGTGTCGCTAGTGTTTGTAATGTAGTTGCTATTGTTAGTTGACACTATAGAAAGGCGTAATATTTAGTATTTGTATTTTTAATAATTTTTAAATTAAGGATTCCTTAATTATGAGTATAATTAACCAGTATTTTTTCATAGTTATAGGATAGAGTACAGAATATGTGGAGATAAAAATGAATTGGAAAGTAAAATAATTTTGAATACGTTGGAATATTCTTTATTGCTTCAGTTATTCTTTACGTTGTACTAATCATTATTTTTTACAAAATTGACAGTTAAAATAAATATTTTAGGTCATTTGCTATAGAAATGCATACAATACAAGACTACTTATCTTATCCCAGCGCCACCTGAATTATTGTCTCAAACGATATTGGTTTTTTCTTAATATGTGTTCTTATACTTTTACCTCCATGACGTTAGAATTTAAGGCAATATCGCTTTTCTTCTTTTTCTTCTTCTTTTTCTTCTTCTTCTTCGTCTTTTTCTTCTTCGACTGAGACTGTCCGACCTAAATGAAGTTGTAAAGTAAATGTTTTGTCGGCTGGGAAGTGCTGCCCAGTTAATACCAGAAGAATTAATACCACATTGGATGGGGTATCCACAGGGATCGTGCCATTTTCCCCTTACAATCAAACTTTCAGAACGATTTACGGACTCACATATTTGACCTGACTCTGCGTGAACACGGGAACAGTTTGGACAGAGGCGAGAATCGAACCCGGGTCATCCTAGTGCGATCCTCGCTTGCTAACAACTGAGCTGCCCCGCACTTTAGCTCACTTCTCTTGCTTCATATCACCTCACGCCACTGTTTTTTAGATTAATACTTTGCAAAAAGTGCCAAATTACTCTTTACATTGTATTACTTCAATGCAATGTCCAAATCCTTGTGTTGACACCATTATTTGACTGTGAACGCAGCAAAGTTATTCCATTATGTAGGAAAAGTCATATACTCTTCAAATTAAATTGATTTTAGTATATATTTTTAATTTTTTATGATTATTCAGAGTGTAAGCGGACATTTAAAGTAGTTGAAGCCAAACTGTAAGGATTTGTGTCGAGTAGTAACAGTAAGAAAATCTTTCATAAATCGTTTTAATTGTGTTATGTAAAAAGATACCGTGAGGGCATTTAAGATTTTGAATTTTTATGGAAGAAATCTTGATAAAAAGAACAAAATGATGGAATTTGATATCGAAATTTTGAAACTGATCCAAATTTTCAAATATTGGAAACTGTAGAATATGAAATATGAGTTTGATAAATTATTGATCTATACAGTTTGCCAGTACTATTAAAGTTTCTTGCATTAGAAAAATAAGGAATATAGATACCTTTGACTTAGATTCATCTTGATTGATTGTGTTACTCCGCGATTTTCTTTTTAATACGTTAAAGATATAAAACTTATTATAAATTTTTACAATGTATAAGAGATAAATGTAATTGTATAAATTTAGTTATAACTGTTTATTTATTTGGAATAAATTTCTCAGTAGGCACAGCTCACTTATAGAGAAGGAAATATTAAATTACAGCTAATATAGAACAGCACACACAAAAGAACATATATAGACAAAAAAAATAAGTACTTAAAACTTGAAAATTAAAATAAATAATTCAGAAACATATTTCACATTATAATTCAAACACCTGAATTTTTAAAATCTTAAAACTTACGTTATATATATATATATATTTAAATATTCAGTGGATCATAAAAATATCAAAAGTTAAAGACAGTCTATTAAGGATCCTGACAAACTGCGTTATAGGTTGATTTCTTCAAAACATTCTACAGTGAGAGGTTTCAATAAGTACAAATATATTTTTAGTACTGTAAAAAGGTACACATAACATATATTAATCTCATTCAAACAGGACAGTCTATATTCTTATGTATAAAAGTATAAAATAATATGGATGCACAACAAAACTAAAAATTCATCTACATTTAGAAGATGTATACCATATTTTGACCGGAGTAAAGTAGAAGATATAAAACTGTTACAAAAATCATTATATTTGTAAAACATTGTGTATCAAAAATGTGTTTTAAACTCTTTTAATCATACTATTATAATGTTTATAATATGGACTCCAGACCACACAAACATCCATACTCCAAAATAGGTCTTGTAAAAGAATTAGAAATAGCAAAGTAGTATAAATTAAGCACAGTAGTATAAATTAAGCATAGTAGTATATTTGAAGTCCCTCTACATTATCTTTAATGATCTAAGTTTCTTACCCGACTTTTTAACAGTTAATTGTGAGGAAAAATTATAATGTTAGTAATTTGGGGTTGTAGTTTTGGATATTAACGATATGGTAATAAAAGTTGTATTTATAAAATAATTAAATATTCCTGTATTTAATTATGAAATTTTAGATACTTTGTGTTACTAAGAAAAAAATACAGTAACCCATTTTCAAAAATTTCTGGGTGTTTACAGCTGCTGTCAAAATGTTACGAATTAAAAAAAAATATTTTCGGTGTCAAATAAAGATTATTAGTTTCATAAAATACTATTTATTTTTAAACATCTTCAATAATTGTATTCATTACTAAATATTAAAAATTCCAATTTATAGCATTTATTAACCTTACTATATGGAAGCGGACAATGTGATAACGCGTAAATAAAAATAAAAAACTTCTTATTACTATAGCTTTATTAAAGCTTTTCTCGTCTTAATAAATAAAATATGTATCATAAACACAATATGTCTTAGTTGGTACAGATTTAAGATGTGAGTCGCTGGTATGACTCGAGCAAGAAGCTTATTAAGAACATATCGCATGGTCTCTGTTGCACAGGACATACTAATAATCCTTAAATTCACTTAATACCTGACCCAGATTGTACGACTTGCCAAAAATGACTAAAAGTATTTTGATGTACGGTCCGATATTTACTTAATGTAGTTACCATCTTCTTCGGATGCGTAAGACCTTTTCTTAGCTTGTTAAGGTCTCTTCAACGCAGAGAGGTTCCGGCTTCTTCTAGCCTAAAGGCTTTTATCTTTACTACTTTTTGACACATTCACCATTACAACATTGGCTAGAGTGCATAGGGTGGAATCTTTTGTCTTACATAGAAACCCGGCAGTCCATTTCGTGACTAAAGTATTTGGATTTCTATTATGATAACTGGAGACACTTCGTTTAAAGATGGTGCCACAAATGTTTATATTTATCTAATATCTTAACGTTCAAAATTATGATCCTTTATTCTAATCACTTTTGCTATTATAACTTAGAACAGGCCTCTAGTAAAATTGAAGTTGTCAGTTCATTTTTTTAGCACATTTATAATTTTTACGGCTTTGTTTTTGTAGAACTTATGGTTCTAAGAATTGTTTCGAACATTACAAAAGTATCCAGTTTTGCCTCATTATATTTTTTTTTTTTTGAGAAAGCACAAATTGTCATTAAATCTGAATGTTTCAACGGATTTAAGATATCCTTTAGTGTCACCATTAGCTCATTTTATTGCGTTCATAAGCACTGGTGAACAATAACAAGAAATATCAATCATGCATAAAGCATTGATTATGAAACACATTCCAACTTCAATGCCATTTCAATTAAACATCTCTATAATGCGATACATTCCTCGGTAATATTTTAAAAATGATCACAATACTACATTCATTTATTATATTTGAAAACTTAAAAGTTCGTCGAAAAAAATGAACTTCATTCAAATGACGTCAATTAAATATAAATCGCCTGGCTCTTCGGTAATATTTTTAACATTATCATAATACTACAATAATTTATTATATTTGAAAACTTCATCAAAAACAACTGAAATTTATTCAAATGACGCCATCGAAATATAACACGCCTGGTTCTTTCTATAAAAGCAGCATTTCATTCATAAACATTTTCCCATTCATTTCATTCATCACAATACTATAATAATTTATTTCATTTAAAAAATTAAGACCATGGAATTACAAGTAATTAAACTCTATGCTTAAAACTTCATCGAAAAAAAATCGTTCATCTCTCTGTAAAATCAATGAATATATCATTCATATCAGCTATGCAGACTCCATTAGCTAAATAATTTTGCGTTAAAGAAATGCAGCAATTCTTATACAACTCATTCTACATAATTTGCTGTTTCCATTTTACATAAGTGAAAAATAGGCTTCGTTGTAGAAATAGTCAAATTTGGATGATCACTTAAACTCAAATATGTGTTAATTGCATTGTTTCAGTATGTAGATGCACAGCTTTTAAGCCAAAATAAAGCGGTTTTAGGGCGGATACAACATTAAATATGAATTAAAAAGAATTTTAAACCACGATTTTGAGACAAGATGGATGCCATATTTCATTTTGAAGTGGATCACGTGATCTTTTCATATCATGGTCCCGTGATCGCTTCATATAAGAGGTGTAATTATTATTTTAATTTTTATTTAAAAAACTACTGAATATATTTTGCTGAATTTCTTTTGTATATTTTATAGGATAATTTGAATATTACGTAAAATTTTCGAAGCAATTTGTGAATTTCAAATCCGCTTAAAAAATGTTTGAAAAATTAGGTCCCATATAGGATTCAATGTATTTCATTTTTTCAACCCGGGTTCAATCCAAAACTAATTGGGTGGTATTATTCATTTATATTCTCATAGTTCCCACAGACCGCCTGAACAATGTACTAAAATTTCATTTTGAATAAGTCATTTTTACGGCAGTTATGGTGCTAACGGACAGACAGACAGACAGACAGACAGAATGAACAAAGTCATAAAAACTTTTCAACTTTGTTGTAAAGTGCTAAAAATGAGAAACATCTATATAATTGCTCAAATTCACGTGAGTTTAAAAGATGCTTATTTTAAGATAGAAGAGGCATTAAAATATATGCACATATAATTAATAAATAAGTCGATGCATTTATACTATCAGCTATAAAGATTGCGCTTCTATTTTGCTCCTACTGTACATTCTAGAAATATGTGTTTTAACTCTGATTTTGAACGAAATATTGTATATGTAGAATCAGAGATAAAGTCAGATACGAGACAAATACACATGTACATTTACATATTTATAAGTATCTATTTGGCTTCAAGATTTACTTTTTAAATCATATATAATTCCAATGATGATCAATGAACTGCTTTATAAAAATCAATGAGACCAACTACAATGATTTATACTTTAGTAACATGGATCTTACGAAAATATGGAATATAGAGATCACAGAATATTTTGTATTTAATTTAAACAATATTTTTGAGGCAGCATGTAAAGGGCAATGGAATTGCAGACATTAGTATAAACTATAACAATTGTACAGAAAAAAAAACATAAGCCGTGGTGACAACAGAATTTAACAATATACAATAGGTTAGGAGAATAACAAACTGGTTCATAACGTAAAATGTACTACAAATAATGATAAATGAGCATACGCACGTACGTTTAGGAAATCATTTGGATTTTCTTCTACAGTGCAACAAGTGTGGAACTAAATGCTCAAATAATCACAAGACTATCAACGAAACTAAAAATCGTTTAATGGCAGATCCCAATATGTTAGCCTAACCTACTGTGAAACAAATTGGGTATATGTTGAGTGTGGGTACTGATATAATATTAAAAGTACTATCTATAAATTATCCAACTGGTAAACAACAAGAGTTAAGGTATAGCAACAGTTAAGGTATAGCAAGAATTAAGGTATTATAGCAAGAGTTAAGGTATCTGGAAAGTTTAGAGAAAAATTAAGACAACAATAAGAAAAATTAAGACGAGAGTAATTGGAAGTTGCTGAATTCAAATTCTGTATCTTTCGGAATGTTAAGGATTATAATAATCTGTTAAGCAAATAAGGGTGATGAAATGCTCAATAATGGATTAAAATTCGTGTTGAAAACTATACAAACACTATTTATAAACAATATTTACGACTTATTTAAAGCAGTGTATAAATAGTAAATATGAACACCCTTTAGGCAATAATTCTGAACCATTTTTCAAAAAATATGTTTCGCAAGAGTTTTCGATTTTTAAAATAAAACATTCGCTTCGTTTATACGATGAATAAAAATAAGCAATCTTCGTTTTATTGGGTGCTAACGCTGAAAATCGCTGCCATAAAACTTTTTAGTTCTATTGAACCAAACGACACCATATTAGTATTCAACGCTTTGAAACTTTATGGAAAATAAAGTTATAAAAAGATCGAAAGGGAATGTTTTATATCGGAATTTTGAATCTGATCTACGAATCTAAATATTGGAAACTTTAGATTTTGTATTACGAAAGTGGTGAATCATTGATCTGTTTAGTGTGTTACCACGCAGTTTCTTGATATATTATATAAGGTTGAATCAATAAATAGAAGCTTCAACTTATTATGTGAACATATATAGTGTAAAGTATATATTGAATGCTCGATAATTTATAGTTAATTGCATGAATGAAGCATTGACGCTGCAAGGATCGTCCATTGTTTTAATTGCAAACTGACCACTCAGAGCACTTCCTCACTAAACAGACATGTCTATTCGCTTGAGCATAATGACATGTGACCACATAAATATATATAGTGAAATGATAACTTTCCTGCTTATTTAATAATGTATAAGTTGTATAACAAGTTGAACGGTATAACAAGTTGCATATTCATTAAGATTGCTGCGGGGCTGCATTGCGTCACTCACTGCTGCGAAAGACATCCCCGATTATACCTTCGAGGTCGAAGAATTCTTTTGGGCCTAATGGCATAGCGCGGTAATTGCAATGTAAAGATCCCGTGCTATAGCGTTAGGCCCAAAGAATTATTCGGTCCCGAAGAAAATAATAAGGGATGCCTTTCGTAGCAGAGAGTGACGTAAGAACTTACCCCGCCACAAGATGAACTGTTGAAAACCCAGACCACACGACCAACCCGAAGCCTTATGGTAACTAATTGTGTGGCCGTACAAGATGAACTGTAGAAAACCCCGACCACACGACCAACCCATAGGCTAATGGTAGCTTTCTGTGTGGCCGACAAGATGAACTGTATAAAAGTTGCGTATTCATTAAGATAAACTGTATAAAAAGTTGCGTTTTCAATGAGATGAACTGTATAAAAATTTGCTGAAGTGAGAAAACTGTTCTTTCAATAAATTGCATTGTAGAAAATGAAAGTTTAATGATCAAAAATCATACAGTCAATTTATTGTATTATGTACACAGGTTTTAAGTGTGGCTTTTTTTTAAAAGTAAGCCATCTTAAGGTTGAAATTTTAATACTTTATAAAAATGTATACATAAAACATTCCTTTTTTAAAAAAGGTTAATATGTAGAGAGTAAAAAGGTTAATATGTAGGGATGCTAATATGTAGGGTTTATTTAGGGTTCGTTTTATGGATGGTTGTTAATTGATCAACTAAACATGACGCACTAAATATGCCACACTGAATATAACAGAAAATGAAAGAATAAAATCTTAACCAAATATTCTGTGCAACTGCGACAAATAATGCTATCCTTGAACATTTTTGAAACGCTTTTTTTTGTATGGTGATAGAATAAAACAGAGCAACAGCACTAGTTTGCGATATAATTTAAAGACAGTTTTATGAGAATTCTTGTAGCTGCATTGAGCTTTTAATTTGACGATAAAACATTGTTTAGCATTAGCAAAAGTCTTATGAACTATATACCCATTTAGATGTAATTAATATAAAGTATTTCAGAATAACAGATTTAATTTTTGAAAGTGTTAAACCCAACCAGCAAGAGCATGGATTCAAATTCGGAGCTCCTGTTTTGTGTCAAAATATGCTACTCAAAGGTTTACGCAAGTGGGTAAAAGGGGGTTACAGCCCCACAAATTTGAAAGAAAATGCAATGGTAAAGGAAGGAAAATGCAATGGTAAAGGAAATAAAATGCAATGGTAAAGGAAAGAAAATGTAATAGTAAAAAAAATGCTTCATATTTGGCGTTTAACGCCAAATATGAAGCATTTTTCGTCAATTCTGGTAGATTTGTATCCCTGTAGAAGGAAAAATGATTTTCGGTGTTGTTACTGAGAAATGTTCGATGGTTCTTGATGACATCGCGCTCATCAGTGTAGTATAACCCCCATCCCAAACAAACGTCACCCCCCTCCACCCGCCAAACAAAAATCCTTCGTCAGCCACTGATGCTACTCTACCCGTGTAAGAATATACTAGAAATCATTTCCATGTCGACATTTAATCCCGTCCTCCACCGACGTTCAGCAACCTATCAGATGCAAAAGTATTGGATTTAATTTTATTTGCTAAAAATGGTCGGATTCGAAGATAATACCCGGAACCCCGATTGTCATCAAATATGCTATCTACGAAAGCCTGTAAACTACTAGGATTTCGTTATACTACATTTATGTAATATTTCCAAAAGTATCTGGTTAAAAATAAAATTTCTCCTTAACCAATAACTTAAATACTATCATTTAACTTCGAGTTTTCGGTTTTCATTTCCGAAATACATACCGTCCGCTTTCACCATAGATAAAACTGAACAATCTTCCTTTTAATCAAGGTGCTAACACTAAAAATATCATAAAACTTTTTAGTTCTATTGAACAAAATGGCGCCGTATCAGCATCCAGCGTTTTGAAACTTTATGGAAATAAAGTTAAAAAAAAATAACTGTCGGGAACTTTCCCTATCGGAGTTTTGAATCTAAACTATAAATCCAAATATTGGAATCTTTAAATTTTGCATTACGAATCTGGTAAATCATTGATCTGGTCAGACTGTTACTATGCTTACAGTAACATATTTTAGAAAAATAAGCAATATCGATATCTTCAATTTGCGTTCATCTTGATGGATTGTGCTCCTTCCCTATTTTCCTTTTCGATACTTTATGCAAGTTTGTAGAAAGTTTTGTAATGGTATTTTTAAACCGTAACTTATAACTGAAAGGCTTATGCTATAGTTTAACACTTTTAGGGGTGACAGAAACCGTTATTTAAGCAGTGTATTTTGAGTACTTATTAGAATGGTTAATATTTGTACAGTAAAGATATTGAAATATTTAAAACTTTTTTACTTAGATTTATTTTCTACAAATGAAAAGGTAATAAATATTATTGCTAACTTCTGGTATGATTTATTCACTAATTAAACTGATTTTGCTCGTGATTAAAGCATATCCAAATTACAACAGTTTTAAATTAATAATAATAGTATATATATATAAATTCCCAAAAAGGGGACGAGTAGCTATGTACTCGTGCGGATTCTAGCAGTGTGACAGAAGTACCGGCCGGGGGGAGTTGTATATATATATATATATATATACTTTAAGACAATAAAATCTACGCACCAAGTAAGAATTATCCAATTGAGACAAAATTTGGTACGTGTAATATGGATTTACAGAAAAAGAAATGATTAGAATTTCAGAACAATTGGATGATTAATTGCAATGAAAGATCTATACAAAGTGGGCACATCAATATGGCGTTCGTACACCTCTGACTTTGATATAAGCTGCTGTCCGACCTGACATTGATGCATAATGTTGCCAGATGGTATTCTGAGGGATGTCGTTCCAAATGATCTCCAATTAACGAGCTAATTCGTCTATATTCTGGGATGATCGCAGGTGACGCCCCATCTCAGCCAAAATGTGCTCAATAGGCTAGAGGTATGGTGATCTGGCTGGCCAAGGAAGTGTGTCGTAAGCACGCAGACAATCAATAGAGATGCGTGCCGTGTGTGGCCTGGCATTATCTTGTTGAAAAGTTAGCTTGGGATGTCGCGAAAGGAATGGCAATACAACGGGTCGTAGAATGTCGGCAACGTACCGCAGTGCTGTGATGGTGCCACGGAGGACAATCAATGAGGTCAGGCTATCAAACGAAAAGGCACCCCAGACCATAACTCCCTGTTGTCGTGACGTGTGACAATAAGAACAGAATCCTGACGATCTCCTGGCGGTCTCCAGACACGTCTGCGGAGGTCTTCGGGAGTCAGGTTGAAATGGGACTCCTCACTGAAGACAATTCGTTCCCAATCCGGAGAATTCCATTTTGATCGGGTCCGACACCATTGCAGTGGCTGTTAATGGTGCATACTAGTCAGTGGTAGACTGTGTAATAGGCGCCGCGAGAACATATTCCTCTCCTGCAGCCTTCTGTTAAGGGTGTGGGTGGTCACTTCCATGTTTGTCACACGTTGCTTTGTTGATAATGACAAATCTCGTGCTGTCACAGCTGCTCTGACAATCGCTCTAACTCCCCTTTCTGCCTTCGCTCTAGGCCGTCCGCTGCCCGCTTGCTGCTGAAATCTGCCATTCCGGACCCATTCTTGCCAACATAATCTAATTTCTGCCTCGCGCCTACCCAAATGCCGAGCGATTCGTCGGTGTGCCCATCCAGCTACATGCAGACCAACCGCACGCCCTCTTTCAAACTCCTTCATATGCTCGTAATGGCCGCAAATTCGCCGGCGAGGCATTGTTACAATCATGGTATGTAAATACAATCGAAATCAACAACAAGCTTTGTTGCTAAAAGCGAGGTTCGCTCCTTATATACACCACCATGGTGCTCAGTTTCAATGCTCTGTAGTTCCGACTATTCATTCATTGGCTGCGAATTTTTGTTAATTGTCATATTCGGTCAACAGGTTTTTCCATGTACTGTTTCGCGGGGATATATATATATATATATATATATATATATATATATATATGTATGTATATATATATATATATATATATATATGGACCTTAAGAAATATTTTCGAATTTAGTCATCGTATGTCAAAGTGTAACAGTAGGAAAAGGTAATAACGTTATATTCGCATTGTTATTTTTCAAGGAGTAACACTTCTATAAGTTCCATTAGAAATATATAAAGTTTGTCTATATTTTGCGCAGTTGAAAATAATTTTGCAATCTTATACTATCTGTTTCAATAACTACAGTTAAATATAACAGGACTGTGCCTTAATTTAATTACATAGCGGTTTATTTATTATTACGATTAGGCGCAATTAATGAAAAATACATCGTTTAAAATTTGATCACATTAATATTTTTCCACGTATAAAAATATAATTTACTGCAAAGTAGCGCGATCTTCTGTCTTCAAATGAACTTTTAGAAATACTCGTCCTGCTTAATGCTCACAGATAATAAAACTGTTGTACAGTTAATGATAATACAGCGTTTAACACTTCCTTGCTGAAAGGAAGTACTAGAAAGTTGTATTCTGCACCGAAGTTCTTATTTTCTATTTTTATTAAAAAGTTGAGACTTTTTTAACATAGATTCTCAAAATATGGGCACGGTTACCAGTAATAAAGTAATAACCATACTATATAATAATAAAAACAAAGCGATTGTAAAATATAGTTTTGTGTATGGTTAAATAAACAAATAAGTTGTATAGGTGCAGATTATTTGCTGTGAAATACCAACATAAACTTAATACATTCTAAATTCAAGGTTACTATATCCTAAAATAGGTTGATTTTAGCGATGCGCTCGCTGTCATTGGCTACTGATTGTGACGTCACCATCGAGTAAGTCAGAGCCAAGCCGCAACGGCGAAGCCCAAGAATCACGTATTTTAAATATCCCAACTTCTTGTCACACGTCTCTTCCAAAATATTTTGACAAAATTAAAATCTCTATTAGAAATTTCATCACCACCATCAAAATTGAGCCCGTTATTTGAGCCCCTATCGCTTCTTTTATTTAAAATAAATTGCTTGTAGTCCAATATTGCCGCAAAAATTATCAATTGAATATAGACTACAAATCAGTGGCGAAGGGTTGCGATATTATTAATCATCGGTTGAGCCAATAAATTTGCCAAAGGCAAATACGATTGCCTTAAAACTTAGGTTTGCTAACAAACAATTGGAAAAATCACCCCCCCCCCCCAAAAAAAAAAATATGATTTTTTCAAAAAACAATCAGTTTTCAATATTTCTCAAAACATAACAAAATTGCCTCCAAACCTCAAAATTAATTGGTCTACTACATTGTTTCAGTGTTGTTCTTTTCCTTCAATTAAAAAAAAATCAAACATGAGAATTTCAATACTAAATATTTTATTAATTTCAGGCTCTGAAATTCACCACCAAATTTCTCTATTTACATGTAGCCGCTTGTCTCTTCACATTCAGTCGATGTTTCTTTGTCGTATTTCCTTTTACTTTTCTTATATACATAATGTATAAGGAAAGTATTGTTGTTGTTGTTGAAACCCAGACCATCCGACCTACCAGAAAGGTGTAAGGTAACTGTTTGGACGGTCGGGAAGTGCCACCCAATTTAGATCGGAACCCAGTAGGGGAGGCATCCACAGGGACCGTACCCTCCTTCCCCTACCACCAATCTCTCGGAAGGACTTTCGGACCCACATGTTTAACGTGATCGTACTCCGCATGAACACGGCGGCAGTTTTGGCAGAGACTGGAATCGAACCCGGGCCTACCGAGTGCAACTCCAGCGCGCTAACCAATGGGCTACCGCGCCCCAAGGAAAGTATTGTGACGGGGTCGAAAATTCGAATTCGAGTTTTCGACGAAAGAGCACGTTTCAAGCATCCCTGATCACGAATCAAACATTTTTGAAGTAATGTCTGTGTGTGTGAAAGTGGGTGTGTGGGTGTGTCAGTGAGTCTGTGGAGACGATAACTGACGGACGAATGGACCGATTCGAACTAAATTTGGTACAAAAATCACAATCCGTAAACACTGGAAGCTTATTGTTTTTATACGCAATCGAATGTTCAACACCCCTCTAAATTTTCAAATGAAATTTTGAAAATATTGTCAAAAAATCAAAACCACTAATAAAGCTACACAAAGAGACATTCCTTATGTAATTTTTCATTAGAAAACGATTGACATGAATTTTAGAACGCTAACATAAACCGTTCTCGAGATATTGCACATTTTTCAAAAAATAATCAAAAAGTCAAAATAAAAAACATATTTCCTATTGAGAAACATGTTCACTTTTCATATGTAATACCATGCGATAAATTGGGCGACATCATTCTCGTGGATCTAGCTCGTTCCATTCATGAAAAAAGATACTTTGAGTAATACTTTTGTATTTGAACGCCAATAGCCATTTATCTGCTGTAAGAAAAAATTAATTTTTCGTCCATAACGCTTGGCGAGATTTGGCGACGAATTTGGCGGAATGTCGCCAACTTGGCGACTTTTTGAAATGCTGCCAAATTAACGAAAATCTCGCTAAATGGATAAAAATGACGCTAAATCAATGAAAATGACGACTTATTGTCGAAAATTCAATATCTTGGAAAGAATATTAGTATCTACTATAAGAAAAACCTATTTTTTTTTACTGTAAAAATAGTAAATTCATTACATCATATAAGGAAAGTTATGTGTTGCCCACATCAGATTTTTTGGGGGCTGATATGCTAGTAATAGTAGAAAGAGCACGTTTCCTCACTTCTCTGGATACACATCTCGTTCTTCTTTCCGATTTCGTGTTTACAATACAATTTTCTTCGAAATTTTTACTTAAAAAATCATAGTTATTATTTGTTGGAGTGCTTGGCCTTGGACTAGAAGTATTCAATTTCTGAGATGGAACAGCAGTGAGGTTCAATCTTCTTGACGGGGCTAATTGTAAAATTTCAGCTCTTAAATCTCTAGCATATTCCTCCTCCACAAAATACTCGGAACATACACATGGATTTGAAAAATTCACTTTATCCAATCTTTGGCACTTAATGTACCATTTTTTTCGTATACATTTATCTTTAGGGAAACTATGAAAAATAATTCCCATACCTTTTGTGTTGCGATTTGTGTTCTTACATGTAGTAACTGCACAATTCGGCATGATGTTAATGAAATTATAAAGTACTAAATAAAAGTAAAATAGCTACACTTGAATGTGTAAAAGAAATCAAACGATGCAAAACAATATGTAAATCCTAGGTCAATATAAACAACGAAACGGCGGGAAGCGCAGCAAGCAATCGAGAAATTTTGACTCGATGATGACGTCATGTGCAGATTCCGAAAACAGGTGTCGCGTTGCGCATCGCTTTTACGGTCCCCCCTGTTCTAAATTAGTCGTTTATTTAGTTTTACTTTACAGCGATTGGATATATATATATATATATATATATATATAATAAAAAGTCTGAAAGTCCAATGAATGAAAAGTGAGAAGCTGTAACTTGAACAACCTAACTTTCTAACAAGCTTGCAAAATAAAATAATAAATGAACAAATCTTCAAGCAAATGGAAAAAATTCAAATTTCGAATCATCAAGTCAAAGAAAATCATCAAAAATCAAAGGTATGGAATCAATAGAAGAAAAACAGACGAAATCCAAGCACAAACGCTATACACGTGGACAAGGTTTAAACTTAAATCATGGGATTTAAATCACTTTTTCAAAACTCTTTCTCAAGTCAAAGTGTCTTGTAGAAGCAAACACAGAAATGTATGTTTCTGAAGAAATTGATAGATTATATCTATAAACTATTTCTACTTGGACATCATACAAAAAGAATAAAAAAATAAAAGGAAACCTGGAATCTAACTCTACAAATACACGAACATGTCGATCTCGGGAACCCAGAATGAAGAGACCAGTGTTGGCATTGACAAAGGATAAAAAGATATGATCTACCGTTGCCATTCTTAAAAAATAAATAACAGCAATGCGAAAATACAAGTATAAGAGATAATATACAAACAAAAGGGGCAATAATAGAAAGGATAATGTGTAAGTGGGTGTAAAAATAAAATATAATTAAAACAAGAGTTTGGAGGTGTCAGGCTAATATATAAAACACCATGAATATAATTCATGAAAATCCAGCTAATCTAAATTTTTAACTATACCATTTACAAAATAAGAGGGATAATTATATAAATTTCTGCTATATTGTATCTTTAATATTTTAAGTATGCTACGGTATTTATGAAATTTATTTATATATATATATATATATATATATATATATATATATATATATATATATATATATATATATATATATATATTTATTTATATATATATATATATATATATATATGTATATATATATATATATGTATATATATATATATATATACATATATATATATATATATATATATATATATATATATATACATACATATAATATATATATATATATATATATATATATATATATATATATATATATACATATATATATATATATATATAGATATATATATATATATAGATATATATATATATATATATATATATATATATATTTATATATATATATATATACAGAGAGAAAGAGAGAGAGAGAATATTCACAGATCACATCTCTAAACATGCTGTTTCAATATGACAAAGCACCACATGCAACGCAGGGGGATTTAGATAAAACTCATGTATACTAATTTGACCAGGCCTAATACATATCTGATATCCGTTTCTCAAATTAAACCTTGGATCTGGAGAAATAACCACCAAAAGTTTGGTCTTTCTTGCTGTTTCTGTCTTTACAATCTGAGGCCGAGACTGTTGCGCAACATAATGTAATCGAATGCTCGAGAGATTTCAATGCCTTAAACAAGAAAGATCAATCATGCATAAGCATTAATTATGAAACACTTTCCAACTGAAATGCAATTTCATTTAAAAATTTCTAAAATGTTTTACATTCAGTGGTGATATCATTTACATTATCACAGTACTACAGTAATTTATTATACTTAAATATTTAAAACTGTATCGAAATATGAATCATCTGATTCTCTATGCAAAATCAATGAATATTTCATTCATATAACTTGTATTTCAGACTCCAGAGCTAAATAATTTTATGTGAAAAAAATTCAGTAATTCCTATGTGTTATGTGGGTTTTAACCACACGTCCGGTTAGAACGCATAATTCAGTGGTATTGTTCATTAAAACAATCTCCGACATTGGCCGTGTCGAATAAAAATACATAAAAATCAAATTATTGGAAAATGAGAACAACGGACATGATATAAAATATTAACAAAAATATATTTATTGACAAAAGGAAATTAAAATAATAATAAAAGAACATATTTAATTAATTCATTTAACACTCTTATTAAACCATAATTATTCTCAACTGACATACGTGTTTGACATTTCCTAAATCATCAATAGTTAAAGTATATATATATTAATCCCCTTCATTTAAGTTTCCTAGTAAATTCCTTCTAATTATTTTACTCATGCGGAAATTGAATAAGATGTCGAGAGATTGAAAATTAACTAGCAAATCGTCATCAGACTGAGTATAAGAGACATGCATTCCGTACCTTCAAAAAACATCGTAGGATCGTCACTGGATGCGGAGCCCTTCGACCGCGGAAAAGCCGGTCATCGCTGCAGACCTATTTTGGGAGAACTTTTCTCTCCGAAGCACACAACCAATTCCCCGTTCTTTTCTGAAAAATCTAACACTCTCTCGAACATCCGAAAAATGTCTCCTCCTACACAATTAAGCCCCAGGTTTGTTACTGGTTCCCCCAATTGAAGCCCCTGGTATTTTCATTGGATATTTCCAAAAATGTCCAGCTATTGGGTGCTGTGATGACAGGAGGATGGCGATCATCCCAGAATTAATATCTGGCAGGTGGACCGAGGGTTCTCACGACCTTGCGTGGACGTGCAGCCGAACCGGACAAGGGTCAGCTCTCCCTAAGAGCGCCCTGCTGTGCGCCCCTCTGTAACTGGGCCATCGCTGTCCATATTTCCCAGAAACATGGCTTGCTCATCCTTTTGCAGGTGTTCTCTTAGGGAACTGTATATTAATTGAAGGAGAAGTGCAGGGACCATCTTTGTAGGTTGCACTCCCTCCATAATTCGCAATGTCCCAATTTGCCTTGGGGCACTATGTAACTCACATTACAATCGCTTGAGATATTTGCATTCTGCATAAGTTAAAATTAGACTTCGTTGAAGAAATAATAAAAATTTTGGGATCATTTAAAATCACAACTATTGTAATTGCATGGGCACGGAATTTAGATACACAGAAAATACACAGATAATACATGTGTGTGTGTGTGTGTGTGTGTGTATGTATTCAAAGTATTGGATTCGTGCTGAAGATCGGAACTCGAATTTTCGAAGGATCTACACGTTTTGAGACTTCTAGAACACGAATAATCTATTTTTAGGAAAACGTCTGTGTGTGTGTAAGGGTGTATCTGTGTATGTTTCTGTGTGACTGTGAGGACATTACATCCATTCAAATTGAAAAACTAATGGACTGGATTTCATAAAATTTAGTAGGTATGTTTTTTGTGGGAAATCCTGATGTTCATTAGTTTAAAGTACGATTCGTACTAAAAGAATCTGTCTTCTTTGCGAAATGGCCGGCAGAAATTGCCTTTATCCACTCTAGCTAAAAATTAATGGAACAAATTCAACAAAATTTGGTGTATAATATTTCAATAACCTCCAAGTGATCTATATACCAAATTTAAGAAAATTTGGTATATAAATCATTTGTAGGTTATCCTAGTACGTTTCGAAAAAAAGGAACGGACTATTTTTGCGAAATGGGCCTCAAAAATCTTTAAATATAAATATAAAAGACTACGTGTGCTCAATTATATCAATTAAATTCCTATTTTATACGTGATTTTTGACAACAAAAAGAATAAGACTAACCCAATTACTTTAGGACTAGCCGTTCATGTGATATTCTAGTTTTTTCGCGTTTTCGCTACGCCACCTTTGACAATATGTCCAGCTATCAAATGAGAACCAAATTTAAGTTTAACGTGGAAATTCAATGTCATTTAAAATACTAATGGCTGTTATTTTGTGCAGATAAACTCAAATTATTATTGAAGAAATAACGAGAACGTGAATATGAGTCTGCAGGGAAAGACATGTGCTGCCCACATCAGAATTTTTAACAATATTACAACAATGATTTATAGAAGTGAACGGAGATTATTTGCTGGTCATTTCGAAAAAAATGTATGATGTATATTTAAAGATCCACCAATTTTTTGTGGAATAAAATGTTTAACAAATTTAAGTTGTGTACTAAATTTTAACTCTCTAGGACGTAGAAAAGTGCATTTAAAATGCCATCAAATAAGTATATCATGAAGAGTTATATAAAATTAAAAAAAAATTTGAAAAATTGTTATCTACCAAATTTATTTTAGAATGTGAAGCCGCTCTCATATACAAATGAATGAAACGTTTGGAAAAATATTTATTACATAATATCTCTCTTTTTTCTTTCTGGAGGATATCGTAAAAGTCAGAATTTAATTGAATTTGTTTTTTTCCTTATATAAAATAATTGTTATTTAAAAAACTATTTAATGTATTTTACTGAAATTTTTTCTATATATTTTATGGGATAATGTGAATAGTTCCTAAAAATTTCGATGGAATTTGTGAATTTCAATTTTGCTTAAAAAATGTTTGAAAAATCAGGTCCTCTAGGGTTCAATGTATTTCATTTTTTCAACCCGAGTTCAATAAAAAACTAATTGTGTGATATTATTTATTTATATTCCCATAGGTCCCACAGACCGTCTGAAAAACATACTAAAATTTCATTTTGATAAAGTTATGTTTACGGCAGTTATTGTGCTAACGGACAGACAGACAGACAGACAGAATGAACAAAGTCATAAACACTTTTCAACTATGTTGTAAAGTGTTAATAAAATGAAACTGTATTCACCTCATAGAGCTAGAGAATTTCCATTATTCAGCTGAATAGGAAATCGAATATTGAAAAGTCATCCTAATTTAAAAATTATTTATATGAATATTTGAACTATGAATTAAAGAGACTTGCTTCCGGATTTGTCACCAAATTCAGGTTTCAAATAATTCATTTATGCAAACTTTGTTTATAGATGGCGTTACGATCGTGTAAAATGCTCTGAAGTCTTTTTTCTCCCTCTCATTGTAGTTTATTTTGATAATCAAGCAGAGAAACAGCATTACAGGTAACCTCTCCCATGACGTGTTTCTGGGGTTGCTATATTTTGTTGGAGAAAGGTATCCAGATTTGGTGATTTATCGTCAATTTGGCAATATTTGGCGACTTTCCGAAGGTTCGAGAAATACCTCGAAATAACGATTATACTACGAAATATGAGATATTTCTAGATGATGTTTCTACAGAGAGAGTCTATAAAATTAGTCATCACTCAGTTGCAGATCAATTGATTTGACAGAGTTATATTGAATTGTGATATTCGTCAATTTTCGATGCGTCGGTCCATGTATTATACTACATAGTAATACTACATATAGCCACTTATAGTTTGAACGTAAATTACGTCATAAAAAGAAATCCAAAAAGTAAAAAATGCATTACGAGAAAAAAAAAATTCAATATCCTGACCGACATTACTTTTAATGAACGGAAATGTGGAAATAGATTTCAATTAGACAGGACATTGAACTAAAATGAGACTGTAGGCAGATTCAATTGAAAACATTATTAAATATTATCAAGATATGAATTTAGTATTTTGAAAAATTTTCGAAACTATTTCATCTGATTACACCCACGGTCTACAGAATATTAACAGGCTATTTCGTTCGCTATTTCCCCCAAGGTAACATTTCTGGACGAGCCGTCACGTCACTGTCGATCTGTGGACCTGTGGCCTTTGCCCCTTGTTGTTGATCTGTGTTCCTTACGATCTGTGTACTAATGGCATTTCGTAGAAAAGCATAGGAAAACAGCACAGTTTTGTTTAAAAATATATCGCTTTAAACATCAACTGGATAAATGAGATGCTGCTTAAAATACTGTGCTGGCTCTGACAAATAAACTCAAATTTGAATTCAAAACAAACTAAATTGTATAAAATAACTGACGATGGAGGCAAAAACAACGGCTTGCTAAATTGTATACTAAGAAAAGGACATAGATTTTCCGGGTGATTTTGCATAACAAATACATTGAGCTTTTTATCTTGCACAAAATTGACATATTTCATGCATATAAAGGATATTCCGTTTTTAACACTTTACAACAAAGTTGAAAAGTGTTTATGACTTTGTTCATTCTGTCTGTCTGTCTGTCCGTTAGCACGATAACTGCCGTAAAATGACTTTATCAAAATGAAATTTTAGTATGTTTTTCAGACGGTCTGTGGGACCTATGGGAATATAAATAAATAATATCACCCAATAAGTTTTTTATTGAACACGGGTTGAAAAAATGAAATACATTGAACCCTATGGGACTTAATTTTTTAAACTGTTTTTAAGTAAACTTAAAATTCACGAATTGCTTCGAAATTTTTTGGAAATATTCACATTATCCCATAAAATATATAAAAAAAAATTCAGTAAAATATGTTAAGTAGTTTTTTAATTAAAAATTATTTAATATAGGGAAAAAAAAAATTCATTTAAATTCTGACTTTGGGATATCTTCCAGAAAGAAAAGAGAGATATATTATATAATAAATATCTTTCCATTTCTTTAAACGTTTTGCATATGGGAAATATAATAAAAGGCAATGTCTGTCTTATACACTATACGTTTCGCGACCGCGCGTCGGAGAGCTACGAAATTTTGCAATCGGAGACCCTGGGGGGTGAGAAGGGGACACGTGAAAACCGATTTTTAAAATTTTAATTATTTTTTTTGTTATTTAATGTTTTATGCGATTTCGACCGTTTTTTGACCTTTTTGCTCTTTTTTCTCCACGATCCGGACATCGTAGAAAAAAACAAATCACACCATCGGAAAGAGCAGAGAATTTCGAGTAAAAATATATCAATTTCAACTCTCAATTTCGATTTCTAATATTTTTTAAAGATTTTAAAACAAAAGTCACTTTTGGCTCAAAAAAACGATTTTTGGTTTTTAAATTCTCGCATAGTGAAAAGTACTCATAATTTCGACTAATAATTTACATTTTTAGAAAGCTGAAATATCTGGCATTCTTACAAGTCTAATTTGATCCAGAAATAATGAAAATTGCCTTCAGGATCGCAATTTTAAAGACGCCATGATTTTAAATTTGTCGGCTACCGGCTCAGTTCTTCAACGGCATTTTCCTACCATCCGCAGTAGTTTCTTCCCCGTCTCCATGGAGACCGCGCTTTCGGTTTTAAATGAATTACGAGCATAAGTGTTGCGGGCGAAATTATTATATTTATATGATATTTTAAATGGATATTTTAAATAATTTAAATGATTGAATTATGGTGGTTTGAATTGTGGTGATGTATTTGAAATTATTATATTTATGGATTGGTGGAACGATATGGATGATTTTTTGATTTTAAATGGATATTTTAATTTATGGATATTTTAATTTATAGATATTTTAAATGGATATTTTAATTTTATGGCTATTTTAAATGATAGAACGATGGAACGAGGATGGTGGAATTAAGAGCCTAGCATATGGTCATTATAAATTTAAATTAGCGCGCGGGAAGTTAGCGCGCGAGAATTGCACTCGGTAGGCCTGGGTTCGATTCCCGCCACTGATGCGGAGTACGATCACCTTAAACATATGGGTCGATAATTCCTTCCGAGAGGTTGGTGGCAGGGAAAGGAGGGTACGGTCTCTGTGGATGCCTCCCCCACTGGGTCCTGGTCCAAATTGGGTGAATAAAAAGAAAGTTATGGAGATTGTCGCGGAGGGCGCGGTAGCCCAGTGGTTAGAGTGCGGGAATTTCACTCGGTAGGCCCGGGTTCGATTCCCTCCACTGACAAAACTGCTGCCGTGTTCACGCGGAGTACGATCACGTTAAACATGTGGGTCCGTAAGTCCTTCCGAGAGGTTGGTGGTAGAGGAAGGAGGGTACGGACCCTGTGGATGACTTTCCCACTGGGTTCCGGTCTAAATTGGGTGAATAAAAAGAAGGTTATGGAGATTGTCGCGGAGGGCGCGGTAGCCCAGTGGTTGGCGCGCGGGAATTGCACTCGGTAGGCTCGGGTTCGATTGCCGCCACTGCCAAAACTGCTGCCATTTTCACACGGAGTACGATCACGTTAAACATGTGGATCCGTAAGTCCTTCCGAGAGGTTGTTGGTAGAGGAAGGAGGGTACGGACCCTGTGGATGCCTCCCCTACTGGGTTCCGGTCTAAATTGGGTGAATAAAAAGATGGTTATGGAGATTGTCGCGGAGGGCGCGGTAGCCCAGTGGTTAGCGCGCGGGATTTGCACTAGGTAGGTCCGGGTTCGATTCCCGCCATTGCCAAAACTGCCGCCGTGTTCAGGCGGAGTACGATCACGTTAAACATGCGGGACCGTAAGTCCTTCCGAGAGGTTGGTGGTAGGGGAAGGAGGGTACGGTCCCTGTGGATGCCTCCCCCACTGAGTTCCTGTCTAAATTGGGTGGCACTTCCTGGCCCTCCAAACAGTTACCTTACACTTTACTGGTAGGTCGCGCCAGCGAGTGTGCCACGGTTAGAATTTGCCAAGGTCAGAATTTTCAAGGGTAGCGAACAGGCTGGTCGCCAAAGGCGGCTAGTAAATAATAAAAGGCAATGTCTGTGTGTGTGTCTGTGTGTCTGTCTGTCTTATACACTATACGTTTCGCGACCGCGCGTCGGAGAGCTACGAAATTTTGCAATCGGAGACCCTGGGGGGGAGAAGGGGACACGTGAAAACCGATTTTTAAAATTTTAATTATTTTTTTGTTATTTAATGTTTTATGCGATTTCGACCGTTTTTTGACTTTTTGCTCTTTTTTCTCCACGTTTCGGACATCGTAGAAAAAAACAAATCACACCATCGGAAAGAGCAGAGAATTTCGAGTAAAAATATATCAATTTCAAATCTCAGGGACAAATTCTAATATTTTTTTATGATTTTAAAACAAAAGTCACTTTTGACTCAAAAAAACGATTTTTGGTTTTTAAATTCTCGCATAGTAAAAAGTACTCAGAATTTCGACTAATAATTTACATTTTTAGAAAGGTCAAACATCTGGCATTCTTACAAGTCCAATCTGGTCAAGAAATATTCCGTATTGCCCACAGGATCGGGATTTTAAAAGTTTCCGAATTTCAATTTCTCGGCGTTCCGCTCGGCGTGCCGCTTCGTTTCTCCCCCGCTGAAGGAGGGAAGGTGGTGGTGGGGACGTCAAGGTGGAGGTGACGTCACGGTTCTGAATAGAGCTCCTTTGCTCTATATAAATTATTATATTTATATTTTAAATGATGGGACGATATGGATTTTTTAAATGTATATTTTAACTTTTGGATATTTTAAATGGATATTTTAATTTTATGGATATTTTAAATGATGGAACAATGAAACAATGGAATGAGGATGATGGAATTAAGCATAAGGTCATTTTAAATTGCAAATTAGCGCGCGGGAAGTTAGCGGTAGGCCCGGGTTCGATACCCGCCACTGCCAAAACTGCCGCCGTGTTTACGTGGAATACGATCACGTTAAATATGTGGGTCCGTAAGTTCTTCCGAGAGGTTGGTGGTAAGGGAAGGAGGATACGGCCCCTGTGGATCCCTCCCCCACTGGGTTCACGTCTAAATTGGATGAATATATAGAAAGTTATGGAGATTGTCGCGAGAGCGCGGCAGCCCAGTGGTTAGCGCGCGGGAATTGCACTCAGTAGGTCCGGGTTCGATTCCCGCCACTGCCAAAACTTACGCCACGTTCACGCAGAGTACGATCACGTTAAACATGTGGGTTCGTGAGTCCTTCTGAGAGGTTGGTGGTAGGGGAAGGAGGGTACGGCCTAAATTGGGTGAATAAAAAGAAAGTTATGGAGATTGTCGCGGAGGGCGAAGTAGCCCAGTGGTTAGCGCGCGGGAATTGCACGCGGTAGGCTCGGGTTCGATTTCCAAAATTGCCGCCGTGTTCACGCGGAGTACGATCACGTGGAATAAACATGTGTGTCTGTAAGTCCTTTCGAGAGGTTGGTGGTTGGGGAAGGAGGGTACGGTCCCCGTGGGTGCCTCTCCCACTGGGTTCCGGTCTAAATTCGGTGAATAAAAAGAAAGTTATGGAAAATGTCGCGGAGGGCGGAGTACACCAGTGGTTAGCGCGCGGGAATTTCACTGGGTAGGCCCGGGTTCGATTCCCGCCTCTGCCAAAACTGCAGCCGCGTTCACGCGGAGTACGATCACGTTAAACATGTGGGATCGTAAGTCCTTCCGAAAGGTTGGTGGTAGGGGAAGGAGGGTACGGTCCCTGTGGATGTCTCCCCCACTGAGTTCCGGTCTAAATTGGGTGGCACTTCCTGGCCGTCCAAACAGTTACCTTACACCTTCTGGTAAGGTCGCGCCAGCGAGTGTGCCACGGTTACAATTTGCCACGGTCAGAATTTTCAAGGGTAGCGAACTGGCTGGTCGCCAAAGGCGGCTAGTTATATAATAAATATCTTTCCATTTCTTTAAACGTTTTGCATATGGGAGAGGCTTAACATTTTAAAATAAATTTGGTAGATAACAATTTTTCATTTTCTTTAAATTTTATATAACTCTTCATGATATACTTATTTGATGACATTTTTAATGCACTTTCCTACGTCCTAGAGAGTTAAAATTTGGTACACAGCTTAAATTTGTTGAACATTTTATTCGACAAAAATTTGATGGATCTTTAAATATAGATCATACATTTTTTTCGAAATGGCCTGAAAATAATCCCCGTTCACTTCTATAAATCATTGTTATAATATTGTTAAAAATTCTGATGTGGACAGCACATGTCTTTCCCTGCAGACTCATATTCGTTCTCTTTATTTATCCAATAATAATTGGAGTTTATCTGCACAAAATAACAACCATAAGTATTTTAAATGACACTGAATTTACAAGTTAAACTTAAATTTGGTTCTCATTTGATAGCTGGACTTATTGTCAAAGGTGGCGTAGCGAAAACGCGAAAAAACTAGAATATCTCAAGAACGGTTAGTCCTAGAGTAGTGGGGTTAGTCTTATTTTTTTTGTTGTCAAAAATCACGTATAAAATAGGAATTTAATTGATATAATTGAGCACACGTAGTCTTTTATTTTTATATATAACGATTTTTGAGGGCCATTTCGTTAAAATAGCCCGTTCATTTTACCCGAATCGTACTAGAATAACCTACAAATGATTTATATACAAAATTTTGTTAAATTTGGTACATAAATCACTTGTAGGTTATTGAAATATTATACACCAAATTTTGTTAAATTTGTGGATAAAGGCAATTTCTGCGGCCATTTCGCAAAAAAGGCAGATTCTTTTATTACGAATCGTACTGTAATCTAATGAACATCAGGAATTACCACAAAAAACATACCTACTAAATTTTATGAAATCCAGTCCATTAGTTTTTCAATTTGAATGGATGTAATGTCCCCACAGACACACAGAAACATACACAGATATACCCTTACACACACAGACGTCTTCCTAAAAATAGATTTTTCGTGTCCTAGAAGTCCCAAAACGTGTAGATCCTTCGAAAATTCGAGTTCCGATCTTCAGCACGATTCCAATACTTTGAATACATACACACACACACATATATTATCTGTGTATTATCTGTGTATCTAAATTCCGTGCCTATGCAATTACAATAGTTTTGATTTTAAATGATCCCTAAACTTTTATTATTTCTACAACGAAGCCTAATTTTAACATATGCAGAATGCAAATATATCAAGCGATTGTAAGATGAATTACATAAGAGTTGCTGAATTTTTTTCACACAAAATTATTTAGCTCTGGAGTCTGGAATACAAGTTATATGAATGAAATATTCATTGATTTTGCATAAAGAATTAGATGGTTTATATTTCGATACAGTTTTAAATATTTAAGTTTAATAAATTACTGTAACACTGTGATAATATAAAAGATATCACCACTGAATGTATCACATTTTAGAAATTTTTAAATGAAATTACATTTCAGTTGGAAAGTGTTTCATAATCAATGCTTAAGCATGATTGATCTTTCTTGTTATACTTTTACTCTCAAATATATTGCATAAATTTGGATTACTTTTAAAAAAATTACTTTTACAAGACGTTAAAGGTTCTGAACAATATATCCCGTTCAAATTCATTAAATCCAGACAGTGCACTCTACTGTCTGTATTGTCTATTAAAGAAATGAAGATTTGACATACGATAAAGCAGATGAGAAATATGTTAAAATAAAATTAAATGACATTTTTTTAATATAATTCTCCAAATTATTTATTTTCATCAATTTGCAATTCCATTCATACTTCTTTAAAAATATGTTGATTTAAAATTTCTTGCATATAAAATTTAAGATACATATTCTGCCCATTAAAATAAGCGTACTGTTCCATTCCGATTAATTCCTATACAAAAAAATGTGATGTGGGCAGCACATGACTTTCCTTATATAATGCAATGAATTTACTACTTTTACAGTAAAAAAAAAATAGATTATTTTTATAGTAGATATTTATAGTCTTTCCAAGATATTGAAATTTCGTAAATGAGTCGTCATTTTCATTGATTTAGCGTCATTTTTTTCCATTTCGCGAGTTTTTCGTTAATTTAGCAATATTTTAAAAAGTTCATTTAACGTTCAAAAAGACTATTTTGTGAAAAAGTATGAAAAACGTCGAAATGATGTTTCAACTGATTTTTCTGAACATTGTTTAAATATAAAATTAAAAGGTAATGCACCTTTTTTTAAACTAATTTGCAAATTTAAAATGTAAATAAATATAAAATTATAAAACTAAAACATATCAAACTCAAACTCAAACTTCGTTTATAGTTTATCCGGACAATTTCATTTAGATCGGAATCACTGTCTGGTTCATTTGAAATCGGAATCATGGAATAGAATTGTCTCCATTTGGCGATATTTCAGTTAATTTAGCAACATTTAAAAAAGTCGCTAAGTTGGCGACATTCCTCCAAATTCGGCGCCAAAATCTCGCCAAGCGTTATGGACGGAGAAATAAGTTATTCTTACAGCAGATAAATAAATATCGGTGTTCAAATATAAAAGTATTACTCAAAGTATCTTTTCTCATGAATGGAACGAACTAGTTCCAAGAGAATGATACCACCAAATTTATCGCATGATATTACATATGAAAAGTGAACATGTTTCTTAAGAGTTAATTTTTGTTTTTATTTTACTTGTATTCCTGATAATTTTTTTTGAAAAATATGCAATATCTCGAGAACGGTTAATGCTAGAGTCCTACAGTTTGCGTCAATCGTTTTGAAAGAAAAATTACATAAGAAATGTCTATTAGCGTAACTTTATTATAGGTTTTGATTTTTTGATGATTTTTTTCAAAATTTTACTCGAAAATTTAGGGGGTTCTGAGCATTCTATTGTGTTTAAAAGCAACAGGCTTCCAGTATTTAACCAAATTTGTCGTCAAAATCTTGACAAGCATTATGGACGGAGAAATAAGTTATTCTTACAGCAGATAAATGACTATTGGCGTTCAAATACAAAAGTATTACTCAAAGCATATTTTTCATGAATGGAACGAGCTAGATCCACGAGAATAATGTCACCAAATTCATCGTATGGTATTACGTATGCAAAGTGGACACGTTCCTCAATAGGAAATATTTTTTTATATTTTATATGAATTTTTGATAATTTTTTTGAGAAATATGCAATATCTCAAGAACGGTTCATGTTAGCGTTCTAAAATTTATTTCAAACGTTTTCTAATGAAAAATTACTTAAAAAATGTCTATTTGCGTAACTTTAGTAGATGTTTTGTGTTTTGACGATTTTTTCAAAATTTCATTCGAAAATTTAGGTGGGTTCTGAACATTCGATAGCGTATAAAAACAATAGGTTTCCAGTATTCACGGATTGTAATCTTTGTACCAAATTTCATTCGCATCGCTCCATTCGTACGCGAGATATCGTCTCCACAGACTCACTGACACATACACACACACATATATTTTATATATACACACACACAATATTTTATAATTTTTTCAAAATTTCACTCGAAAAATTAGGAGGTTCTGAACATTCGATTGGGTTTCAAAACAATAAGCTTCCAATGTTTACGGATTGTAATATTTGTACCAAATTTTGTTCGAATCGGTCCATTCGTTCGTTAGTTATCGTCTCCACAGACTCACTGACACACACACACACACACAGAGACAGACATCACTTCAAAAATGTTCAATTCGTGATCAGGGATGCTTGAAACGTGCTCTCCCGACGAAAACTCGAATTCGAATTTTCGACCCCGTCACAATACTTTCCTTATACATTATTGTATATAAGGAAAGTAATATATTTGATTTTTATAATTTTCTGAAAATTGGCATTGATTTGCTATAAAAATAATTAGATTGTAATACTTTATGTTCAATTCATGGAACTAATATTTTAAATTTGATATACTTAAAGAATACCCCTTTTCAATATATTTAATGGCAGGTGCTGATTAATTTGTTTGTTTGGAGTTGTGGCGACTCAAATACGTTTGAATTTTACGCATTTTTTCAGTTTATTTTTGAGATTTCAAACTTTATTTTCCTTGCATAAGAATGTGTTTTCAGATTTGCATAATGTGTGAGCCACCATTGACAAATCACTTGCTTGGTGACGTCAAGCACATAAAGGAATTTAACCCCGGGGCTTTGCCCCCGCCACTCTCGGATTTTTCTCTTAAAAATGTACATTCGCACCTAGCTAGTTGGCAAACACGCAATGCTGTGTACCATGTTATTTCGTAGCCAGAGGCTCACTTTATGTTGGATGAGTACATGTATGGTTTTAACTGTTTTGTGTTTTGCATATACAATGTCAAGTTTCTTACAATGTATCTGGCCTTTTATAAAAGCACACTCTTCTGATAGTCATGGATATTCTTCAAGCAACCTTCATAAACAGACAAGGTTGTCTAGTTGAATGTTGTGGCGTGGCAACTAATTATACTTTAGTCAGAGCACAGGCAAGATATGCAGATAGACTAAATATATTTTTATTGTCGAAAGTTTAATTTGGGGGTTATGCTGCGTAGCATGACCGATTGTCGTTGGAATGGAGCAAAAACCAGGTCACCACAAATTGAAACACTTTTTCTAAAATGATAATTCACTTATAAGTAAAACAGGTAATTGTAGTTATCGGTTTTTCTTACAAATTTATATACAGGGTGAGTCAAAATTCTTGCGCCAGACTTTAAGGGGTGATAAATTACATCTAAACAAGCAAATTTCGTTATACAGAGCAGGGTCGTTACGCAAGAGGTGAACAGCTAGACGTGGCTGACATTGAACGCAGTGACGACTGCATCAGAACTAGCCAGGGTTTAAGCTGATCGCCTGATCTCTCCTGTCTCGACTTTTTTTTATGGGACCATATGAAAATCTCATCTACGATAGCCCCATCGATTCCGACGAGGACCTTGTTGCTAGGATTGCTGTTGCTGTCGGCGTTGTCCAAGATGTGCGGATGTTTTTGCTAACGTTCGCCACTCGCTACGTCGCAGGTGTGAAGCCTGCATTACTGCTGGTGGTCGCACTTTTGAGCAGTTTCTGTAACTTTGTCCATGCATTCTGCAATTTCTGTCAGTTAAACATACTTGGTGCTTACTCTGTCTTTTTCGTGTTTCCTCTTTTCATGAGACAATCATCATTTCCTCATTTCATGAGCTACCACCTAGCTGTTCACCTCTTGCATTAAGACCCTGCTTTATATGACAAAAATGGCGAGAGGCTCACGTTAGCAAATCATGTAATTAATAATCATATTCTTATTTCGAAGTTATAACAAAACGTCGTCATCAAACTCCACTAAATAAATGAATTCATTTTTGAAAACTTAATAAAATGGAACTTGTAATATTCAGTGAGTTCTAAATAGTTAATATTTTTTGCTGTTATCAAAAGAGCTTAATTTCATCTCTTTTTCCACGCAAGAAATATCGTTAATATATTGTATTAGCGTGTAATGCCACGGTTTTATGTTTTTCGTTTACAGTTATTCGAAAAGAGTTTATGACGCAAGACGCTGTTTGTTTACGACCAATAAAGAAGATTTCCATTACTTTTTGTTAATTCTAGTTTTAGGAACACTCAACGATTTTTTGAGAGCCATGGATTTGTTACTTTGTGTTACGGATTAGCACTCTTAGTTTTATGCTATGATATACGCCAGGAATAAACTACTGATTAGTTTAACGAAAGTATCTTGAAATGTATCTAGTTAGATATCTCATATCGATTTTTAATTTCTATTGTGGACAAAAAATGACTTTTGCTACAGATTTGGCTGTTCATTTCTACTGTTTATACTGCAAAATAAATATGGAATCAATGCATATTTCAAAAATAGCTGTATGCCGGTTCTTTGATGAGAAAATATAACTTAAAGAAACACAATTTACAAATTGTGGTAAACTCTTAATATTTGACTTTCTCTTTGAAATGTTAAAATAATCCTCACAAAGTAAGCTTTCTTCTAAGATAATAAATAGAAACATACAAGCATCCCTTACAATTTTATTTATACTTATAACAGTAAATTTACAAATAGACAATACCTTCTTTGTAGACAATGTTTCTGGTACTCTCATTAGGGGCAGAAATAAACAGAAATCGTACATTTATGGAAGTTGGCGCAGAAAACATATAGTGCCAAGTATGTTCGTGCATATTGCATTAAAATGTAGTGCTAGTTGTATTCCCTACCGTTGAAGGCTTGTGATCGTAAGCTGGGGATTAATAGGTGGAAACAACTAGGTCATAGCTCGAGCGTGGACGGACGATGTGGACATCACGAGGTATACTGAAAACCGAGGAACGGACGGAAGATGAAACAGAAGCACGAGGATTGCAGGCGACACATCCGAGGAGTTCAGGATATGATCCGGAAAGCGACATAACGCACCAGGAGACTATATCTTATCACGGGAGGACTTGGAAAGAAAGGCAAGTTAAAGGTGGCATATTGCCGAAATGTATTAAAAAGTCATTCTTCAGGAAACAGCAAAAGATTACACACCCGAAAACTTGGGGCGCGGTAGCCCATTGGTTAGCGCGCTGGAGTTGCACTCGGTAGGCCCGGGTTCGATTCCAGCCGCTACCAAAACTGCCGCCGTGTTCATGCGGAGTACGATCACGTTAAACATGTGGGTCCGAAAGTCCTTCCGAGAGGTTGGTGGTAGGGGAAGGAGGGTACGGTCCCTGTGGATGCCTCAACCACTGGGTTCCGGTCCAAATTGTGAGGCACTTCCCGACCGTCCAAACAGTTACCTTACACCTTTCTGGTAGGTCGGACGGTCTGGGTTTCAACAACAACACCCGAAAACTTAAAAAACCGAAAACTTGCCGGCCATCCACTTTGCTGCTCTAAGTCCTTGGACGAGTCGGGTGGTCAGGGCTTTCGACACCCGAAAACTTAAAAAGATTCCAGTTCTTTATTTAAGGTGAAGTATGCAGAAAATGCTGAGAGAACAGATAATATTCTGCAATTCCTCGTGCAATGAGAGTCATGGAACTTTAAAAACGAAACGAAGCTAAAGCTTAGGCAATTCCAATAATTTCATCCGTTTGAATTCCGGATGTTTGGCCGAGAGATCTTGTAAGAGGAGTTCGTTGGTACATTATAGCTTTCGTAATTTACTCTTTTCCAAGATTAATTTGAGATATTGACGGTTGGCCAATACAAAAATTTGCCCCAAGGACAAAGTCTCTACTCACTGGCTTACTGTATCTAGACCGTTTTGGTGTCCACGCCAAAGTCTAATATTCTTGGCGACTTATCAATTTGGAATAGTTATTTAGTAATGGAATTTTGATGCGAAATCGAAATTAAGTTCTTTTTCCGAATATAAAGAAATGGAATAGAGTATTAACATCACGATTTTCAAATTGTAATTTAGAATAATATTGAATATAAATTAAGGGGTGCAAGATATGGCATTACTATATTTCGTGCACCATTATGTACTACTTATTCAAGAAAACTAATTCAGTTTTCCTGACTTAGTTGTGTAATATTACACAAAAATTTACAGTCAATAGAATTGCGGAACCTTTATAATGCAACGCCGTGCGTGATTTCTTTTACAGTCTATAGCTGGGTATGCGAAATATAGAAGGTGTTTAGGTCTATGCCAACAATTCTGGATATGTATACCATACGTCCGGGATTTCCCCCGACAGTCCGGGTTTTGAAGGTGCGTCCGGGTGTCCGGTACGGGGTTAGAAAAATGTCAGGGGTAAGTGGGGATAGGGGAACTTTCTCCCCACAAAATCAGTCAATTAATATTGCGTTGGTAGTGGCAGCAACTATCATCATCATCGCCGTTGTTGATTTGGCAATACAAGTTCCCACTTCAAATTCCTCTCTAGATGAAACTAGGGTTTTGCCATAGAGGAAATAGTTAGAAAAAGGGGCAATCGCTAGCAAAAAAGAATGTTACAATTCTATCCCTATAGTGCAGTGATCCCTCCTCCCCCCCTGTGCTCACGTATCTGTATATTTTCACTTTTAAAGAAAGTATCCTGGGTGGGGCTTCCGAATTATGGTACGCCTAAATCTAGATGCATGTGCTCGCTTCCACTGCCTTATTTTAGAATTGCTTCAAAGACTCATCACAATCAAAGTAGTGCATAAGTCAGATGATTGTTTAATTCCATTATTACTTTCCTTATATACATATATTATAATGTATAAAGAACGTAATATTGGCGAATAATTTTACTTAATATCGCCAACTTAGCGGGTTTTTAAATGTTGCAAAATTGACTAAATTGTCCCCAAAATGATAAAAAATGTGATTAATATATCGTTCACTCAATAAAAATGATGACTAATTGATGAAAATTCAATATCTTGGAAAGAATATAAAAATCTATTATAATAAAAGATACTTTGAGTAATAATTTTGTATTTGGACTCCATTAGTCCTTTAACTCCTATAATAATAACCTATTTCTCCATCCATACCGCTTGACGAAATTTTGCCATCGCATTTGGCGGAATATTGCCAGCTTGGCGAGTTTTTTTAATGACAAAATGGCGAAAATTTCGTCAAATTAATAAAATTGTCCCCAAATTGATAAAAATTACGCTAAATTAATGAAAATGACAACAAAATGATGAGAATTCAATATATTGGAAAGAATATAAGAATCTACAATAAAAATAACCAATTTCTCCGTCTGGAAAACTTGAGGAAATTTTGCAACTTATCGCCAACATAGCCAGTTTTTAAAATGTTGCCAAATTGACGAAGATATCGTCAAATTGATAAAAATGACGATAAATCAGTGGAAATGAAGACTAATTGATTAAAATTTAATATGTGGGAAAGAACATAATAAAAGATACTTACTCATTTCTTCGTCCTACCGTAATGCTTGGCGAAAAATTTGGAAGTTGACGCAAACTTGGCGGCATTTTAAATATTACCAGATTGAGAAACATGCCGCCAAATTTATGAAAATGACGCTAAATAGGAGACAATGCTTTGCAAATTTTTAATTCCGTCATAACGGGCATACATTCCAGCACATAATAAATTCGTTTCGTTCCTCCCCGTTTGTTTGTAGCACTTAACGATACATATGACGGACGGCGAGTAATCTATTGAAATATCACAAAACTGGCAAAATGTAGCCCCACTTTCACAAAAATATCTTGAAAATATCAAAAATGACTCCAAGTTAATGAAAGTGAAATCTTATTGATGAATTTATTATTACAATATTTTAATATATAGACATCATTGCTTACTGAGAATGCTATCAATATTACTATTTGTTAATTTACAGTTTCATGAAATATAGATTAATTGGGTGCGAAATAGTTTTAATTGTTGTCATCCGAAAATGCGTCAAATGTACAATTCAATGTTACAAACACTGTCGTTGGAACTTTTCATCATTTTTTAACTGCGAAAGAAATAAGTTCATTGCATTATATAAGGAAAGTCATGGCCTACATATCAGAATTTTTTTTAGTTAGAATTGATACAAACATTTCAGACAGATGTTATCTAATTGTGCTTCAGAAAGATGCAAAACATTTAAATCCCTCAAAGAATTCAACTCAAACTTAAGTTTACATTACAATTCTTTTTGGTGTAGAAAAAATAAAACTGTACGTAATTAATAAAATTGTGAACAATTATATTTATTTCTAGTAATACAGGATTATAAATAAATTATCATACTAAAATCTCTCTCTTCAAATCCTCCAGGAGAAGTATCTATCGATCAGCACTCAACGATACTTAGGAGTAGTAGTCTGCAAATGAAAGCGATTTCCCAATTGAATCGATTGTCGTAAGAGGAATTTGGTACTTAAGGTGGCGAAACATATCGTAGAACATTAGTTTTTCGTGAATGTACTCAAAACTTAAATTTTATTTATGGTAAATGAATTTATAGTTTGCATAAGTTACGGTTTATATTATAATTGCCATTTTTTCACAGATCAGATATAACAAATATTTATCATATCACGTCAAAAAAATTAAAAATAATAAAAAAATTTAGCTATTCGATAAAACAACTGTGTTATTAACTTTTAAAATGACTCACTAGAGTCCTTATAAAAACACTATATTTGCGGAAACTAATTGATTAAGAGAAAATCGGCTGAATTCAGTACTGGAGGCAAAAAGGAAATCCTCTCTCTCCCAGGAAATCTCACAGTTCATACTTGTCAAACACCTAACCTATAGTAGAGTAGGAGGTATGAGATGTAATCTTCCGCTAAAAGAAATAATGCCACGCAACAATTTATAAAAAATATTTTTAACCACATTTCTTATATTTTAACTGCAAAATGAATTGAAAGAGGAAATAAAATAGATTTAAAGTAAACTTTAAATATTTTGTACATATAATGGGAAGTGGAATACTTCTATTCGTTCGTTTCGATGGCAGAATTAGTTGGCTTGGTCTTGGCGAAAAATCGGCGTATGGGAAAACCTATGCCGGATATTGCAATCGTTTTTAAAAAAGTTAAATGTAATTTTTGATATCCGATCGAATTTCATATTTTAAAACTGTAACAAATAGAATAAAAATTTAAACGGATTTTAAATTTTCAGAAAATTTCACCCTAAATGCATACCGACATGATAAAAAATACTTGGAATAAAAAAGTAAATAATAAAATTTTATTTTCGCTTTATTATTATTTGGCAGATTTGTACACGTTTTATCGTTTTTGATAAGTTTATTAAACAAAAACTTCGCATGGGATACAGGCATACTGAAAACAAAATTAGTGTCGCTTGTATAGAATGTTACAATGTGAATCCTACTGAAGAAACTAAATTGCTGAGCAACATGGACATAAGATTTTCCGCTCGCCACCCTATCACTGCGAATTAAATCTCATCGAACATGTGCGGAGTACCATTGGATTTGTAGCATCAGAAAATTGTACTTTTAAAACTGATGAAGTGCGATACCTGAAGAAAGAAAATATGTAGACACTCGACAATCTAGCTGATAATACTATAAAATAGTCTTTTGCACTCAATAGTGAGTTGAGTTGGATAAGTTTTGATTGAAGCAATTGATGTAGAAGTTGTGTACATTTATAAGTTACATAGGAAATTTATACCGTTTTCATAACATTAGTTTTTATATAATTTTGATGATTTCTCATCCTGATTGAAATAGTTAACAAGTAAAAGAAAAATAATGTAGTTTTTTAAAGTAACATATGTTATTGTTTGTATGTAACTTAAATGGATGAAATAAGACCATATACTATATTAGGAAATTCTATCTAATCTGGTTCTCGAGTTATACACCAAACAAAGAGTACAGCCTTACGGCTGATTCAGTAAAGGCTGTTCCGATATGGTTTAAAATTAAAAAAGTTAAAATATACTACAGAAGATAATGATATACTGAATTTGGACATTATAGCTGATCCGGTTCTTGTTATTCTCCAGAAACGAGTACATTCATATATAGAGAGCCTAGGACGTGCAAGCTCAATATGGCTTAAAATAAAAGAAAACTAATATTTACTGCAAAACATAGCGATATAACACAACTTTATGTTGTTATGATTAATGGAACCTAATTAGTTAGGGCCTCCAAGATTTTAATAACACTGGCAAACACCAGATCAAGTTAAATAAAATGATGTAAAAAAATAAAGACATGTTTTAATCTAACTATTCTGTATTCGTTGACTTTTATGATAGTGATATTAAATACATAAATACGTTTAACATGACATCCTTGAAACCTTAAATTGACATTATGAACCGATTAATGCATGCTAATTTCATAATATTTGTTTTAAATTATGCATGTACATACTAGTGCTTATATTCATATTCTTATGTAAATTTAATTGCGTTATAGTTGGTATGCATATAATCAATCGTACTTTAATTGTATACAGGGTTGTCATAAAAACCCTCTCCGATATATAAACCCCTAGCGGCCAATCCGCTCAACCAATCGAAAGGAAATTTCAGATACTGTTATTCGAAAGTATGCACTAGAGATTGTAATGATTTAAAGCAATAGAACTCTCACGGTTACGGTTAGAGTGAAAAAATGTCGAAATTTTCGAATGGCAACACCCACTTTTTACTTTCCTTATATACATAATGTATAAGGAAAGTATTGTGACGGGGTCGAAAATTCGAATTCGAGTTTTCGACGGGAGAGCACGTTTCAAGCATCCCTGATCACGAATCAAACATTTTTGAAGTGATGTCTGTGTGTGTGTGTGTGTGTGTGTGTGAAAGTATGTGTGTATGTGTGTGTGTGTGTCAGTGAGTCTGTGGAGACGATAACTGACGAACGAATGGACCGATTCGAACCAAATTTGGTACAAAAATCACAATCCGTAAACACTGGAAGCCTATTGTTTCTATACGCAATCGAATGTTCAGAACCCCCCTAAATTTTCGAATGAAATTTTGAAAAAATCGTCAAAAAATTAAAACCACTAATAAAGTTACGCAAATAGACATTTCTTATGTAATTGTTCATTAGAAAACGATTGATATAAATTTTAGAACGCTAACGTGAACCGTTCTCGAGATATTGTACATTTTTTAAAAACATTATCAAAAAGTCATATAAAATAAAAAGAAAAATATTTCCTATTGAGAAACATGTTTACTTTTCATATGTAATACCATGCGATAAATTGAGTGACATCCTTTTCGTGGATCTAGCTCGTTCCATTCTTGAAAAAAGATACTTTGAATAATACTTTTGTATTTGAACGCCAATAGTCATTTATCTGCTTTAAGAAAAACTTATCTCTTAGTGCATAATGCTTGGCGAAATTTTGGCGACGAATTTGGCGGAATGTCGCCAACTTGGCGACTTTTTTGAAATGTTGCCAAATTAACGAAAATCTCGTCAAATGGATAAAAATGACGCTAAATCAATGAAAATGTCGACTAATTGTCGAAAATTCAATATCTTGAAAAGAATATTAGTATCTACTACAAGAAGATCCTATTTTCTTACTGCAAAAGTAGTAAATTCATTACATTATATAAGGAAAATCATGTGTTGACCACATCAGATTTTTTTTCTGTGCAAATTGATCAGCGCATTAAAAAAACATAAATGGCGTTGGAACGATACACATATGCTGAAAATTGGCGTAAAGCAATTGCAAAGAAGAGCATTGTAAAGGACCAATGACAACACAGAGCGTAGGTGCATTGACGCACATTGCATAATTCACAGGGATAGACAATATACGCACAAATCCCAGAACACATTGTGCAAAGAATTACTTTTGGAAAACCTGTAATAAGCAGTGTGGGAAGATTGTTTCTTCAATCAGGTGTTCGAACGTGCCAACAAGATGGCACATACAGGGAAACAACAAGGTGAATTGATAAAGCTGTTTTATCTGAACAGGGAAAATGCTGCCGAAGCAGTGCGAGTTTATAGGCGAAATCATAAGTTACGACTAGGCCCATGTTCCGTAAGAAGTGTACGCGATTTGGTAAAAAAATTTGAAGAAACTGGATACACGTGTGATAGACCGCGATCCGGACGACCTGTTCTGTTTCGGACGGATCTGTTCCTGCTCAAGCTGTTGAAGTGCATAATATGATTACTGCAGGTCCATTGCGTACTGCAAGAAGTGCTGCCCGCAATTCGGAAGTACCGAAAACCACAGCTCTCAAAGCTTCTGCGCTCTGTTCTGCGAATGTTTCCATATCGATTCCAGCGCATCCAGATGTTGCAACCTGTAGACGAGCAACATCGTGTCGACTTTGCGAATCCTTTTCTCATCAGATATGATGAAGATAGCAGGGGGCCGCTGCGGATATTATGGACGGATGAGGCACATTTCTCCTTAACTGGGAACATAAACTCCAAGAACTGCGTTAACTGGGTTGACGAACATACTCACGATGTGGCACCAGTGCCTTTACACGAAGCTAAAGTGACTATGTGGTGCGGCATTGCAAGCACATTCATAAATCGGTACGTACTTCTTCGAAGATGTCACTTCCAATGATATGCAAACGTGCTCCATCACAGGTCTTTGGTATAAAACAATGTTGCAGAATTACGTAATTCCAGAATTGCAGCAGTGAAATGTCGTTAATGACATTGCATGGATGCAAGATGATGCTGCTCCACACGTCGCTACATGTGTTCGACAAGTGCTGCAACAGAAACTTTGGTGATAGAGTCATCTCCCGTAACTTTGCAGTTTCGTTGCCACCGCGATCTCCCGACCTCACTCCGATGGATTTCTGGTTTTGAGGTTATCTGATATCTAAGGGGTACACATGAAATCCACGAGATTTGTCAGAATTGAAAGATGCCTTAAAACGTGCAGTTATACAGATTCTTCCTGGGATGTTACGTTCATCACTTTTGTCAACAATCTCCGGTGTGCAATGCGTTATCGTCTGCGAAGGTGGGCGCGTTGAAAACTTGTAATTCCAATAAAAGATTTTTCCCTCTCCCCTCTTGTGTTGTCATTTGTTCCTTACAATGCTCTTGTTTTCAAATGTTTTGCGCCGCCAATTTTAGTCATACGTGTATCGTTCCACCGCCATTTATGGGTTTTCACTGAGCTGATCAATTTGCGCAGGAAAAAAGTGGGCGTTGCCATTCGAAAATTTCGATTTTTTTTCACTGTAACCGTAACCGTGAGAGCTCTATTGTTTGAAATCATCACAATCTCGAGGACATACTTCAAATAACAATATATGAAATTTCCTTTCGATTGGTTGAGCAGATAGGCCTCTAGGAGTTCACGTACGGGGAAATTTTTTTTATGACCACCTGTATCGTCAAACGTACTGCGCGAGTTGAAAATTATTTTGCAATAATTCTATATCGCCAAATTTCGCATTCCGCGCTTTAGTTGGCAACCCAACCGCCGATTAATGAGTGAAAAGTCTCCCGTACTTTCTACAGAGCTACAAGTTAGGTGTTCGCTGAGTATAGACATGTTTAATGGACTACTTATTAAATTATAGAAGGCTCTCGCATACTCTTTGAATTCCATTTTAAATTTAATATCTTTTCATGCGGAGAGTCGTATGAAATATGTCTCACCAACAACACGCCAGCGCCTAAGAAGATCAGCCGTCGATCGGAGGAAAAGTTCGGTGTACATTTATGAAAGTTGGACGCCAAGGTACGCCGCATTATATCTTTGATTATTCACAGGGAAAACATTTCATACATTTATAAATATATATATATGTATATATATATATATATACATATATATATATATATATATATATATATACATATATATATAAATATATATATATAAATATATATATATATATATATATATATATAAATATATAAATATATATATATATATATATATATATATATATATATATATATATATATATATATATATATATATATATATATATTTAAGAGGAAGCTAATAGAGCTATACATTAGTAACTTGCATCCTAAGTTTATAACCATATAAAAATTATCGACAAAGGGGATTTAAAACTATAAAATTTAACATCTATAATAGTGCAAATATGGTAGAAGATAATAATAAATACTGATCACTAAATAGCTTTAAATTAAGTAGATAAGGAAAGCTAGGAACTGTATACAGGGAATTAAATAATAGATTACATGAAGACTGTGGAATGACTATTATATAGCCAGACCGAAACACTCACATCAAATAGATAATAAAAATTTTAGGAACCCCAAAGAGGAAATTGAAAAGTCAAATAATAAAATGATTTAATGAAGTAATCAGTAGATGAAATTGGTTAGAGTATATACATATTATATATATATATATATATATATATATATATATATATATATATATATACTCTCAGATAACAAAAATCAACGTACCCCGCAAGATCATCCGATAGTAATGAAACTGTACATGCATGTCGACCGAATATGCAAATGATCAAAAATTTGCAGCCAATGAATGAATAGTCGGAACAACAGCGCAGTGAATCTCATCACCATGGTGATTTATATAAGGAGCGAACATCGCTTTCAAGAAAAAACTTGCAGTAGATTTCGATTGCGTTTACGTACCTTGATTGTAACAACGCCTTGCCGGCGAATTCACGGCCACTAAGAGCATATGAAGGAGCTTGAAATAGAGCGTGCGTTCCGACTGGATGAACACGCCGACGAAACGCTCGGCATTTAGGTAGAAGCGATGCAGTAATTAGACGATGTTGGCAAGAATGGGTCCATAATGGCAGATTTTAGCGGCAAGGCGTCAGTGAACGGCCTAGAACGACCACTGAACGGGAAAATAAAGAGATTGTCAGAGGATCTGTGACAGCATGAGATTCGCCGTTATCAACCATCGAACGTGTGGTAAACACGGAAGTGACCACCCAGACCATTAATAGAAGACTATGGGAGGTGAATCTATTCACTCGGCGCCAATTACGCCGCCTACCACTGACCAGTATGCACCGTCAGCAGCGAATGCAATGGTGCGCATCCCGATCAACATGGAATTCTTCAGATTGGGAACAAATTGTCTTCAGTGATGAGTCCCCTTTCGAACTGAGTCCCGACGACTTTCGCAGACGTGTTGGGAGACAGCCCGGACATCGGCAGGATCCTGCTCTTACTGTCATGCGCCATACGGCCCACGACCCGAGAACAATGAGTTATGTTCTGGGGTGCTATTTCGTATGATAGCTCTACCCATTTGAAGGTCCTCTGTGACATCATCGCAGCACAGCGGTACGTTGCCGACATTCTAAGACCCGTTGTATTGCCATTAATTTCGCGACACCACTGGCTAACTTTTCAGCAAGATAATGCTAGCCCATACACGACACGCCTCTGTATTGATTGTCTGAGTGCTTACGGCACACTTCCTTGGCCAGGCAGATCTCTCGCCTATTGAGCACATTTGGTCTGAGATGGGGCGTCATCTGCGATCATCCCAGAATGCAGACGAATTAGCTCGTCAATTGGAGGCCATTTGGAACGACATCCCTTAGAATACCACCCTTCGGCAACTTTATGCATCAATGTCCCGTCGGGAAACAGCTTATATCAAGGCCAGAGGTGGACCAACGCCATATTGACGGTTTACTTTGTGTAGATCTTTCAGTGCAAAAAATCATTCAATAGTTCTGAAATTCTAATCGTTCCTTTTTCTGTACATCCACATTACAAGTACCAAATGCTGTCTCATTTGGATAATTCTTTCTTGGTGCGTCGATTTCTTTGTCTTAGAATATATATATATATATAATATATATATATATATATATATATATATATATATATATATATAATTTAAAATGAAAAATATAGGTGGAATGATTGTGTTTACAGGGTTGCAGAAAGGTCAAGGGGGATTGCGACCCCTATTTCCTGGTTAGAAGCTAGCTTTGACTTCATGAAAACACTCCCAGAAACTCTGCACGTCCGAAACAACAATCGAACATGCCCGTGGGGAAAAAATGGCCGAATCCCAGACAACATAAATATGATCAAAATAACAATAAAATTGGAAATATTGCAAACCATCAAGACGATAAAATAAAAACAGACGAAATCCAAGCACAAACGCCATACACGTGGACCAGGCTCTACACCTAAATCAGGATTTGGGCATCTCCCTTCTCTTGTTTTAATTATATTTTATTTTTACATTCAACTACACATTAGCCTTTCTATTATCGACCCTCTTGATTGTATATTAACTCTTGTACATGTTTTTTCGCATTACTGTTATTTATTTCTTATGAATGACCGACAGTAGATCATATCTTATTCCTTTGTGAATGGCAACACTAGTCACTTCTTTTTGTGTTCCAGTGTCTCGTTGGGCTCGTATTTTTGTGCTAGATTCCAGGTATACTTTTTTCTTTTCCTTTTTTTTTCTTTATGTATGTAGTCCAAGTGGAAATAATTTATTGATATAATCTATCTATTTTTTCTGAAACATACATTTTGTGTTTGATTCTGCAAGACGCTTGGACTTGATAATGAGTTTTGAAGAAGTGAACAAATCCTGAGGTCCTAGGCCTAGAAGCTTGTCCACGTGTATGGCGTTTGTGCTTGGATTTCGTCTGTTTTTATTTTATCGATTCCATACCTTTGTTTTTTGATACTTTTCTTAGACTTGATGATTCGAAATTTGTATTTTTTCCATTTGTTTGAAAATTTGCTGTTTTATACTTTTATTTTGTAAGCCTATTAGAGAGTTAGGTTTTTGGAGTTACAGCTTCTCGCTTTTCTTTCATTGAACCTTCGAACTTTTTATTATTGAAACAATTTTATTTATTAGCTGTATTTGTGCAATAAATTAAATGAATTTTTCACGGTCATTCCAATTTACTCATTTTTAACATTTGCATATTTGCAAAGCATCCTTAAATTTTAAGTTTGTTACGGTAATTATAAAATAGTTTTTAACACTTTACAACATAGTTGAAAAGTGTTTATGACTTTGTTCATTCTGTCTGTCTGTCTGTCTGTCTGTCCGTTAGCACGATAACTGCCGTAAAAATGACTTTATCAAAATGAAATTTTAGTATGTTGTTCAGACGGTCTGTGGGACCTATGGGAATATAAATAAATAATATCACTCAATTAGTTTTTTATTGCACGCGGGTTGAAAAAATGAAATACCTTGAACCCTACGGGACCTAATTTTTCAAACATTTTTTAAGCAAATTTAAAATTCACAAATTGCTTCGAAATTCTTAGGAAATATTTACATTATCCTATAAAATATATATAAAAAATTTCGGTAAAATATGTTAAGTAATTTTTTAATTAAATATTATTTACTATAGGGAAAAATTAAATTCAATTAAATTCTGACTTTCGAGATATCTTTCAAAGAGAAAAAAGAGGTATATAGTATAATAAATGTCCTTCCAAGAGTTTAATCTTTTTGTATATGAGAGAAGCTTTACATTTTAAAATGAATTTGGTAGATAACAATTTTTCAAATTTTTTTTAATTTTATATAACTCTTCATGATATACTTATTTGATGACATTTTTAATGCACTTTCCTACGTCCTAGAGAGTTAAAATTTGGTACACAGATTAAATTTGTTGAACATTTTATTCTACAAAAATTTGGATCTTTAAATATAGATCATACATTTTTTTCGAAATGGCCTGCAAATAATCTCCGTTCACTTCTATAAATCATTGTTGTAATATTGTTAAATGATTCTGATGTGGGTGGGCAGCACATGTCTTTCCCTGCAGACTCATATTCACGTTCTCTTTATTTCTTCAATAATAATTTGAGTTTATCTGCACAAAATAACAGCCATAAGTATTTTAAATGACATTGAATTTGCACGTTAAGCTTAAATTTGGTAGTAGTAGAGGAAGGACAGTTCAACATCAGCAGGAGGAGCAGAGGAGCACATTCTAATGGGATGACGTCATGATGACGTCACGTTATCTTATCTGATCTTATCAGATGACGTCATGATATCTTATCAGATGACGTCATCGGCTTATCTTATCAGATAAGCTTATCTTATCGGATGACGTCATTGGCTTATCTTATCGGATGACTCACCCGATACGATTATCGGATGACGTCATGTACTGACACAGACAGTGGGGTTGAAGAAGAACTTGGCGGCCATCTTGGAAATTTTAGTGGCGCCCTCTATTGACAGGTTGGAGAACCGTGTTGGCTAAAAGGAAAGAATTGGTTCTGGACTGAGCTGGATTCGAACTGGGGACCCCTTGCACCGTAGGAGAGTGCTTTAACCAGTATACACTTTGAGACTTGTAAGCAGATGGTGAATGAATGATATCTTTCCTGCGAAAGGAGTTGGGGACTTAGAATATTTTTTGAATTTCTACGAGGGGATGGTGCGAATGAATTAAGATTTTAATTAATTTTTTAATGAATAAAATATATTATAAAAAAAAAATGGAATATAGTCATGATTGAATTTTAATAAAAGGATTATTTTTTTAATGATTGGGTAATTATTGTTTTTATGAAATCTTTTAATTGGAAAATGCTTGAAGACATTTACGAAAGTTTAGATGGCGCCCTCTATTGACACTTGAATGTAATAATGAATGATGTCTTCCCTGCGAAAGGAGTTGAGGACTTAGAATATTTTCTGAACTTCTACGAGGCGATGGTGCGAATGAATTAAGATTTTAATTAATTTTTAATAAATGAATAAATGTATTATGAAAAAAAAATGGAATATAGTCATAATTGAATTTTAATAAGGGGAATATTTTTAATGATTGGGTAATTATTGTTTTTATGAAATGTTTAGGAAAATGCTTGAAGACATTTACGAAAGTTTAGATGGCGATGATGGCGCCCTCTATTGGCACTTGAATGAAATACATGCGATGAATAATAATAGAATTAATTTCAGAATGCGGTTTTTGTATTCTTTTAATTAGGTAGTCGAACGATGACTTATTAATTTTAGCTTCACACTCATACATGTTTTAATGAAGATAATTAATTTTTTTTTACATTGACCATTCATCAGTGATTTTTTAAGGACGGGCTGTATGTTATTGAATTTTATTAATTTTAATGAAATGATTTTTGGGATGTTTTTGAATGGAGGAATGGGGTACTCCATAGTGAACTACTAGAATATCGCATTTTTGATGTTACCACAAGTTGGGAACAGAATTTGCCCCTTTTGGAAGAGGTGTATCAGCCAAGATTTATGTTTTAAAAGCCTGTGAGATTTTAGGGATAGGTTATAATGCCGACTGAACACGTTTCGACAATTTTTATTTTACTGGGAATGCTGTTAGATTTTTTTTAATGATATTCATAAAATTGTTAATTAATGTGAAACTTTAAATATTTTAATTCCGACAGAATGTCTATAAAAATATGTTTTAATTTTATTTTTATTGGACTGTAAAGTTTACTTTTGCGTCGGGATTCGAACCCTCGACTAAAAAGCGTCTATGGGTCAGCTGCCGAACACCTAGCCAGCTGGCCCATAGAAGCTCGGTGGGAACTCCCTATTTAACCTTCTCTATCATATTGAAAGCAATAAGATGATCAGCGGCGCCATCTATTGGCAGAGATCTTTGTTATTTATTCAATCTTTTATTTTTTTTTTAATTTAGTGACATGAAGTGTGTGACTATAATACTTACTGACCATGACTCGACACTTTTCAGAATGATTGTGTCTGCCATGCGATTTTTTTTTTATGACAAGTATCAAAACCTACTGAATCCGTTTCGACTGTTTTAATCTATGAAAAATAGCTGTATTGATTTCTTTTCAAATATATGGGAAATTCAAGACTTTGCTATATTTAAGGACGTAGTTAAAATGAATAGGTGTACTGAATTATCAGTGAATGGAATAATTGGGAGATATTTTTAAAATGCAAAGTACTGAAAGCTTCACAAGCTAATGTTGTGCACAGATGTGACTTGTATATGTATGGAGCAAATGTGTGTCATGGATGTTCTTACCAAAGTCTTCTAAAAAGGGAATCCATATTATTTTTAAGACTATACAGGATTACTTTAAAGAGTCATATAAAATGTTATGTATTAGAAAATAGCAAGATCCATTTCTATGTAGAAATAGTACATGCATGTCATACATTAAAAAAAAAATGAGTGTATGCCAATTCTAGTTTAGAAAATAGGTTTTAACGATATTGTGCATTGTATACGATTTAACCATTTTTAAAGTGATGGATGTAATTTTAACACCGAAGTTTAGAATTTAACAAGCTAAGGAACACGAATCGAGCATTTTCACAGACATGAGTGTATCCATAAAATTTTACCATTTTACCGAATTGTTTGCTTCTTAGCGAATGTTTGATGAACTAGGAGTTTTTTTTTTTAATCTTACACAAGGCCTAAGACTCCTTTATCGCTTAAAATTATGACATTTAAATTAAATTTAGCAAAAATTACTCGACACATAGTGCATGTACGAGGAATTAGAAGTAAGTGTTTTCGATATTCCATGAGGTCAAAGACCCTAAAATTTCATGAATTTAGTGAATTGTTTGGTTCTTAGCATATGTTTGGGGAACTAAGAATGAATTTTTTAATGTTACATAAGCCGTAAGACTCCTTTAGCGCTTAAAATTATGATTTTTTAATAAAATTTGCAAAAATTGCACAATATACTTAGTGGATAATTACTGAATAAGAGATATGTTTTTAATGTTACAGCAACATCTAAAGCTCTTAAATCGGTATATTTTTAAAACTGTCATGAATTTTAGGGGAATAGAATATCACTTAACGATTTTTTTAAGGACATGCGATTGTCAACATTGAATTTAAATGAAAGACTGACCCTCTAGGCCAAGTGTAGTACATTGTAATAATATTACAATATGAAAGATATGCATTTAACACTTTAAAAGAAACATGTAATGAGTTTTGATATCTTAATACGAGACATTATTGACATACAAATAGGAGTATCATGATCTCGCGGCTGTAGGTGCACCATAAAATCATTCAATTCATAATGAATGGCCACATTTGAATGTACATATTTAACAACACCTAGAAAATGATAGGGCAAAACTGAGACAAAATTTTACACTTCCTACGAAATAAATCCCAATTTCGTAGACTTTTAGGAAACTAGGGCTGAATTTTCACCTATTCTTAGAGATTGAAAGGCCCAGACCACCCGACCAACCCTAAAGCTTACGGTAACTAACTCTGTGGCCGACCTATTCTTAGAGATTGAAACACCACATTCTTTATAAATCTTCATACTTTTAGAGAATGGAACATAACTTAGCATTTATTTTTAGTGAATAAGGGTATATAATTTCAGAATTTTAACACTGAATATAAATTTTATAAATTAATCTCTGTAAAGTGCAAATATCGTTCATTACGAAACTCACACTGTAAACATTTTATATGATTCGAATAAATTTATTTTTAATTTTTTTTTGTATTTTATTTTAAAAAGCGATATTAGTAAACCTGTTATACTTGAATGTATAGATACATAACCTACGAGCACATAGCATTTTTAAATAAAACATGTTAAAAATGAGTTCATGAACGTAAATAAGGAGTTCAGTTTGAAAGATAAAAATCCATTTAATGAATCTATTCTTCATAAAATACACATTAAGCATTATTTGTTGCATATTTAATCAAACAAGTTAAAATAATTTCCTTATCGCACATTCATAGTCCTCTGATTTAAATGACTTGAAAAAATTTCGATCATACCAGTAAAAGACTTCTTCACCACGCAACAAAACTTTCTTTGCTATGTTATTAATGTCAAGATTTAGAAGTACCTGTTCAGCCACTCTGTTGTACATTTCTAATGGAGTACTGTAAAGACATTCGTGGTAACTTTGTTCTTCAATTTGACTAACACAGCCAACACATTTGAAAAGTTTTCTTACATGATACATCATGCTCTCATGAATACAAGAGATTAATTGTTCGAATGCAAAATTTTTGTCACAAATAACTGATGGTAGAAAGGTTATCGTGTCCTTTATTTTTAATATTTGAGCAGGAAGCCACTCTAGAAATATACTTTCTCGAAGTTCCATACTAATGTTGTTGACACAATTCAGTAAACATGCTATTTGATTTTTATCTAAGGTAATATGACACTGCGTTAGACAAAATTTTGAATCATATAATTGAATTATCTTCTGTAAATGAAGTTTTCCATTGTCATTGAAACAGAACAACTCATTGCGACTGACGAAAGAGGTATCCGCATATAGACTATTGAACGACCACAATTTTTGTGAAAATTCACTCCAAGTAGCAGGTGACAATGTAACCCATTCCCGCGTAGGCACTAGTTCATTTCGTTCGTTAGAGATATATCTCCATATATACACTTTTAGCTTCTCATGGCGAAGTTTCAAATATACATAGACACCAGAACCTAAATGCCAACGACGGAGTGCATCTTGCACGGAATCTGAAGAAGTAAATTCAGTCGAAACAGATTCTGTAGTGGTGGCTAACACTCCGCTGTGTGTTAGAGCACAAGAAAGCAGATCTTGAGATGAGTTTCCGACGTCGGTGAGGACTTGTGAATCGGCAGTGGTAGGTGTTTCTGCTGGGGGTATGGAAGACATAAGATAGGTTGAAGACCCAGACAGTCCGACTCGTCCAGTCACATTTGAGACGATATCCACAGATTTTGCTTCATCTAGGACAGGAACCGACAACTCCACACTATTTCCACTAGAAATTAACTGTTCGAGTGATGGCATACTTTGAATTTTAGACATTACTTGCAGATAATAACATCCAAGTACCACATTCACAGTATAAGATTTATTTTTAAAACACTAAGATCTTAAAATACTATAAATTTGTCACAGCTATGAACGAACCGAACCTATCCACGCAACACACAAGGTTGAAATGACTGATCAGGCTACGTCATTTGACTAATCACGTGACCTAAATCGAGTGTCGCGTGCAAATAGATTACATAAGCTAAGACATGAAGGGGTTAGAACTTGTAAATTTCAATGAATCGCACAACATCGGTTTGTGCCAAGCGCAATTGTTATCTACGTGGGAGACTGACTACATTATTTTATTCATCTTCGAAACCATAAAGTGGAAATATGTACCAAAATTAGTTAAAATTCATAATTTTTAATCACACTATCATTAAATACATAGGAAAATTATGTATATTTTTTATATCTTTAGCGGATATGCTTACCACATCGCACAGAATATACAAGAATAGTTAGCAAAAACATGAAAATAAACTTACAGAATGAGATCTTCACCAGCCGTCATCCATCCAAACTAGAAATGAACGATACTGCAATACTAAAATGAGAGCTTATCTTATCTAAGATCTAACATATGATGACATGCAAAAGTGTCACGTGACATTTTTTAACCAATCAGGTTCCGTTTCGTGCTATGTCACGTGACATTTTTTAACCAATCAGGTGTTGTTTCGAATATCACGTGATATTGCGTGATCTTTTAAGTGCCATTTCGCAGTGCATAGAACGTGCTAATTTTTTTTTAATTACTCACTATTTTTAATTACTCCCTATTTTTATAATTATGAATTACTTATGATCACCTATTCATAATTATAAAAATAGGGAGTAATTAAAAATAGTGAGTAATTAAAAAAAAATTAGCACGTTCTATGCACTGCGAAATGGCACTTAAAAGATCACGCAATATCACGTGATATTCGAAACAACACCTGATTGGTTAAAAAATGTCACGTGACATAGCACGAAACGGAACCTGATTGGTTAAAAAATGTCACGTGACACTTTTGCATGTCATCATATGTTAGATCTTAGATAAGATAAGCTCTCATTTTAGTATTGCAGTATCGTTCATTTCTAGTTTGGATGGATGACGGCTGGTGAAGATCTCATTCTGTAAGTTTATTTTCATGTTTTTGCTAACTATTCTTGTATATTCTGTGCGATGTGGTAAGCATATCCGCTAAAGATATAAAAAATATACATAATTTTCCTATGTATTTAATGATAGTGTGATTAAAAATTATGAATTTTAACTAATTTTGGTACATATTTCCACTTTATGGTTTCGAAGATGAATAAAATAATGTAGTCAGTCTCCCACGTAGATAACAATTGCGCTTGGCACAAACCGATGTTGTGCGATTCATTGAAATTTACAAGTTCTAACCCCTTCATGTCTTAGCTTATGTAATCTATTTGCACGCGACACTCGATTTAGGTCACGTGATTAGTCAAATGACGTAGCCTGATCAGTCATTTCAACCTTGTGTGTTGCGTGGATAGGTTCGGTTCGTTCATAGCTGTGACAAATTTATAGTATTTTAAGATCTTAGTGTTTTAAAAATAAATCTTATACTGTGAATGTGGTACTTGGATGTTATTATCTGCAAGTAATGTCTAAAATTCAAAGTATGCCATCACTCGAACAGTTAATTTCTAGTGGAAATAGTGTGGAGTTGTCGGTTCCTGTCCTAGATGAAGCAAAATCTGTGGATATCGTCTCAAATGTGACTGGACGAGTCGGACTGTCTGGGTCTTCAACCTATCTTATGTCTTCCATACCCCCAGCAGAAACACCTACCACTGCCGATTCACAAGTCCTCACCGACGTCGGAAACTCATCTCAAGATCTGCTTTCTTGTGCTCTAACACACAGCGGAGTGTTAGCCACCACTACAGAATCTGTTTCGACTGAATTTACTTCTTCAGATTCCGTGCAAGATGCACTCCGTCGTTGGCATTTAGGTTCTGGTGTCTATGTATATTTGAAACTTCGCCATGAGAAGCTAAAAGTGTATATATGGAGATATATCTCTAACGAACGAAATGAACTAGTGCCTACGCGGGAATGGGTTACATTGTCACCTGCTACTTGGAGTGAATTTTCACAAAAATTGTGGTCGTTCAATAGTCTATATGCGGATACCTCTTTCGTCAGTCGCAATGAGTTGTTCTGTTTCAATGACAATGGAAAACTTCATTTACAGAAGATAATTCAATTATATGATTCAAAATTTTGTCTAACGCAGTGTCATATTACCTTAGATAAAAATCAAATAGCATGTTTACTGAATTGTGTCAACAACATTAGTATGGAACTTCGAGAAAGTATATTTCTAGAGTGGCTTCCTGCTCAAATATTAAAAATAAAGGACACGATAACCTTTCTACCATCAGTTATTTGTGACAAAAATTTTGCATTCGAACAATTAATCTCTTGTATTCATGAGAGCATGATGTATCATGTAAGAAAACTTTTCAAATGTGTTGGCTGTGTTAGTCAAATTGAAGAACAAAGTTACCACGAATGTCTTTACAGTACTCCATTAGAAATGTACAACAGAGTGGCTGAACAGGTACTTCTAAATCTTGACATTAATAACATAGCAAAGAAAGTTTTGTTGCGTGGTGAAGAAGTCTTTTACTGGTATGATCGAAATTTTTTCAAGTCATTTAAATCAGAGGACTATGAATGTGCGATAAGGAAATTATTTTAACTTGTTTGATTAAATGTGCAACAAATAATGCTTAATGTGTATTTTATGAAGAATAGATTCATTAAATGGATTTTTATCTTTCAAACTGAACTCCTTATTTACGTTCATGAACTCATTTTTAACATGTTTTATTTAAAAATGCTATGTGCTCGTAGGTTATGTATCTATACATTCAAGTATAACAGGTTTACTAATATCGCTTTTTAAAATAAAATACAAAAAAAAATTAAAAATAAATTTATTCGAATCATATAAAATGTTTACAGTGTGAGTTTCGTAATGAACGATATTTGCACTTTACAGAGATTAATTTATAAAATTTATATTCAGTGTTAAAATTCTGAAATTATATACCCTTATTCACTAAAAATAAATGCTAAGTTATGTTCCATTCTCTAAAAGTATGAAGATTTATAAAGAATGTGGTGTTTCAATCTCTAAGAATAGGTCGGCCACAGAGTTAGTTACCGTAAGCTTTAGGGTTGGTCGGGTGGTCTGGGCCTTTCAATCTCTAAGAATAGGTGAAAATTCAGCCCTAGTTTCCTAAAAGTCTACGAAATTGGGATTTATTTCGTAGGAAGTGTAAAATTTTGTCTCAGTTTTGCCCTATCATTTTCTAGGTGTTGTTAAATATGTACATTCAAATGTGGCCATTCATTATGAATTGAATGATTTTATGGTGCACCTACAGCCGCGAGATCATGATACTCCTATTTGTATGTCAATAATGTCTCGTATTAAGATATCAAAACCCATTACATGTTTCTTTTAAAGTGTTAAATGCATATCTTTCATATTGTAATATTATTACAATGTACTACACTTGGCCTAGAGGGTCAGTCTTTCATTTAAATTCAATGTTGACAATCGCATGTCCTTAAAAAAATCGTTAAGTGATATTCTATTCCCCTAAAATTCATGACAGTTTTAAAAATATACCGATTTAAGAGCTTATAGATGTTGCTGTAACATTAAAAACATATCTCTTATTCAGTAATTATCCACTAAGTATATTGTGCAATTTTTGCAAATTTTATTAAAAAATCATAATTTTAAGCGCTAAAGGAGTCTTACGGCTTATGTAACATTAAAAAATTCATTCTTAGTTCCCCAAACATATGCTAAGAACCAAACAATTCACTAAATTCATGAAATTTTAGGGTCTTTGACCTCATGGAATATCGAAAACACTTACTTCTAATTCCTCGTACATGCACTATGTGTCGAGTAATTTTTGCTAAATTTAATTTAAATGTCATAATTTTAAGCGATAAAGGAGTCTTAGGCCTTGTGTAAGATTAAAAAAAAAAACTCCTAGTTCATCAAACATTCGCTAAGAAGCAAACAATTCGGTAAAATGGTAAAATTTTATGGATACACTCATGTCTGTGAAAATGCTCGATTCGTGTTCCTTAGCTTGTTAAATTCTAAACTTCGGTGTTAAAATTACATCCATCACTTTAAAAATGGTTAAATCGTATACAATGCACAATATCGTTAAAACCTATTTTCTAAACTAGAATTGGCATACACTCATTTTTTTTTTAATGTATGACATGCATGTACTATTTCTACATAGAAATGGATCTTGCTATTTTCTAATACATAACATTTTATATGACTCTTTAAAGTAATCCTGTATAGTCTTAAAAATAATATGGATTCCCTTTTTAGAAGACTTTGGTAAGAACATCCATGACACACATTTGCTCCATACATATACAAGTCACATCTGTGCACAACATTAGCTTGTGAAGCTTTCAGTACTTTGCATTTTAAAAATATCTCCCAATTATTCCATTCACTGATAATTCAGTACACCTATTCATTTTAACTACGTCCTTAAATATAGCAAAGTCTTGAATTTCCCATATATTTGAAAAGAAATCAATACAGCTATTTTCCATAGATTAAAACAGTCGAAACGGATTCAGCAGGTTTTGATACTTGTCATAAAAAAAAAATCGCATGGCAGACACAATCATTCTGAAAAGTGTCGAGTCATGGTCAGTAAGTATTATAGTCACACACTTCATGTCACTAAATTAAAAAAAAAATAAAAGATTGAATAAATAACAAAGATCTCTGCCAATAGATGGCGCCGCTGATCATCTTATTGCTTTCAATATGATAGAGAAGGTTAAATAGGGAGTTCCCACCGAGCTTCTATGGGCCAGCTGGCTAGGTGTTCGGCAGCTGACCCATAGACGCTTTTTAGTCGAGGGTTCGAATCCCGACGCAAAAGTAAACTTTACAGTCCAATAAAAATAAAATTAAAACATATTTTTATAGACATTCTGTCGGAATTAAAATATTTAAAGTTTCACATTAATTAACAATTTTATGAATATCATTAAAAAAAATCTAACAGCATTCCCAGTAAAATAAAAATTGTCGAAACGTGTTCAGTCGGCATTATAACCTATCCCTAAAATCTCACAGGCTTTTAAAACATAAATCTTGGCTGATACACCTCTTCCAAAAGGGGCAAATTCTGTTCCCAACTTGTGGTAACATCAAAAATGCGATATTCTAGTAGTTCACTATGGAGTACCCCATTCCTCCATTCAAAAACATCCCAAAAATCATTTCATTAAAATTAATAAAATTCAATAACATACAGCCCGTCCTTAAAAAATCACTGATGAATGGTCAATGTAAAAAAAAATTAATTATCTTCATTAAAACATGTATGAGTGTGAAGCTAAAATTAATAAGTCATCGTTCGACTACCTAATTAAAAGAATACAAAAACCGCATTCTGAAATTAATTCTATTATTATTCATCGCATGTATTTCATTCAAGTGCCAATAGAGGGCGCCATCATCGCCATCTAAACTTTCGTAAATGTCTTCAAGCATTTTCCTAAACATTTCATAAAAACAATAATTACCCAATCATTAAAAATATTCCCCTTATTAAAATTCAATTATGACTATATTCCATTTTTTTTTTCATAATACATTTATTCATTTATTAAAAATTAATTAAAATCTTAATTCATTCGCACCATCGCCTCGTAGAAGTTCAGAAAATATTCTAAGTCCTCAACTCCTTTCGCAGGGAAGACATCATTCATTATTACATTCAAGTGTCAATAGAGGGCGCCATCTAAACTTTCGTAAATGTCTTCAAGCATTTTCCAATTAAAAGATTTCATAAAAACAATAATTACCCAATCATTAAAAAAATAATCCTTTTATTAAAATTCAATCATGACTATATTCCATTTTTTTTTTATAATATATTTTATTCATTAAAAAATTAATTAAAATCTTAATTCATTCGCACCATCCCCTCGTAGAAATTCAAAAAATATTCTAAGTCCCCAACTCCTTTCGCAGGAAAGATATCATTCATTCACCATCTGCTTACAAGTCTCAAAGTGTATACTGGTTAAAGCACTCTCCTACGGTGCAAGGGGTCCCCAGTTCGAATCCAGCTCAGTCCAGAACCAATTCTTTCCTTTTAGCCAACACGGTTCTCCAACCTGTCAATAGAGGGCGCCACCAAAATTTCCAAGATGGCCGCCAAGTTCTTCTTCAACCCCACTGTCTGTGTCAGTACATGACGTCATCCGATAATCGTATCGGGTGAGTCATCCGATAAGATAAGCCAATGACGTCATCCGATAAGATAAGCTTATCTGATAAGATAAGCCGATGACGTCATCTGATAAGATATCATGACGTCATCTGATAAGATCAGATAAGATAACGTGACGTCATCATGACGTCATCCCATTGGAATGTGCTCCTCTGCTCCTCCTGCTGATGTTGAACTGTCCTTCCTCTACTACTACCAAATTTAAGCTTAACGTGCAAATTCAATGTCATTTAAAATACTTATGGCTGTTATTTTGTGCAGATAAACTCAAATTATTATTGAAGAAATAAAGAGAACGTGAATATGAGTCTGCAGGGAAAGACATGTGCTGCCCACATCAGAATCATTTAACAATATTACAACAATGATTTATAGAAGTGAACGGAGATTATTTGCAGGCCATTTCGAAAAAAATGTATGATCTATATTTAAAGATCCAAATTTTTGTAGAATAAAATGTTCAACAAATTTAATCTGTGTACCAAATTTTAACTCTCTAGGACGTAGGAAAGTGCATTAAAAATGTCATCAAATAAGTATATCATGAAGAGTTATATAAAATTAAAAAAAATTTGAAAAATTGTTATCTACCAAATTCATTTTAAAATGTAAAGCTTCTCTCATATACAAAAAGATTAAACTCTTGGAAGGACATTTATTATACTATATACCTCTTTTTTCTCTTTGAAAGATATCTCGAAAGTCAGAATTTAATTGAATTTAATTTTTCCCTATATTAAATAATATTTAATTAAAAAATTACTTAACATATTTTACCGAAATTTTTTATATATATTTTATAGGATAATGTAAATATTTCCTAAGAATTTCGAAGCAATTTGTGAATTTTAAATTTGCTTAAAAAATGTTTGAAAAATTAGGTCCCGTAGGGTTCAAGGTATTTCATTTTTTCAACCCGCGTGCAATAAAAAACTAATTGAGTGATATTATTTATTTATATTCCCATAGGTCCCACAGACCGTCTGAACAACATACTAAAATTTCATTTTGATAAAGTCATTTTTACGGCAGTTATCGTGCTAACGGACAGACAGACAGACAGACAGACAGAATGAACAAAGTCATAAACACTTTTCAACTATGTTGTAAAGTGTTAAAAACTATTTTATAATTACCGTAACAAACTTAAAATTTAAGGATGCTTTGCAAATATGCAAATGTTAAAAATGAGTAAATTGGAATGACCGTGAAAAATTCATTTAATTTATTGCACAAATACAGCTAATAAATAAAATTGTTTCAATAATAAAAAGTTCGAAGGTTCAATGAAAGAAAAGCGAGAAGCTGTAACTCCAAAAACCTAACTCTCTAATAGGCTTACAAAATAAAAGTATAAAACAGCAAATTTTCAAACAAATGGAAAAAATACAAATTTCGAATCATCAAGTCTAAGAAAAGTATCAAAAAACAAAGGTATGGAATCGATAAAATAAAAACAGACGAAATCCAAGCACAAACGCCATACACGTGGACAAGCTTCTAGGCCTAGGACCTCAGGATTTGTTCACTTCTTCAAAACTCATTATCAAGTCCAAGCGTCTTGCAGAATCAAACACAAAATGTATGTTTCAGAAAAAATAGATAGATTATATCAATAAATTATTTCCACTTGGACTACATACATAAAGAAAAAAAAAGGAAAAGAAAAAAGTATACCTGGAATCTAGCACAAAAATACGAGCCCAACGAGACACTGGAACACAAAAAGAAGTGACTAGTGTTGCCATTCACAAAGGAATAAGATATGATCTACTGTCGGTCATTCATAAGAAATAAATAACAGTAATGCGAAAAAACATGTATCACTGATATCTGAAACATGCATTTCGTGTTCATTTTTTTTTAAATAATTGGACTTGACAAAGAGTGTTATCGAAAGGAACAATTTATTATTAGGCCTAGGGCTTGTCCACGTGTAAAGCTTGCATGCTAGGATTTAATTTAATTTAATTTTATCGATTCCTTTCCATTGATGTTTTTTGTTTGTCTTCAGCTTGATGACTAGATGTTTGCATTTCATTTTCCACTATAATATATAATACTATAATATATATATATGTATATATATATATATATATATATATATATATATATATATATATATATATATATATATATATATATATATATATATATATATATATTATATATATATTCGCTTCGGTACGTAACGCTAAAAATGACCAAGTTAGCTTTTGACAAATGGCAACGAATATAGCTTTAATAACGCAGTTTTGAAACAGGCTGTCTGCATGGCATTTTTCTCTTCAGGCTTTTGCTCAATAATGAAAAATATGACGACTTTAAAATAGCCAGTTATTTAATTATGAACACTTTATGAAAAATATATTGTCATCAGTACAGTAACGATATTGCTATACCAATTATACATTATTATGTCAGAAGTTAATTTTATTTAAATAAGCACAGGTTTGCAACTGAAAAGTGTATTTGCAGACGCCGTATACAAAGCTGAACTCCAAATGTAGATGTGTTTTAATGTTCAGTTTACATTTAAATTCAGGAAATGTCTGTGATATATTCTACGGAATTTTAGAAAAATATAAATATAACCATAATAGCCTATTTTGATTTATTAGAGAAATTATTTTTTTTACCCAAACATAAACAGTTAATTTTTTCTTACATTCATTTTTTAGAAAGTAGCATAACTGATTGTTTCAATGATCTATTAACTTCAATGAAATTCCCCAATATACGAAGTTTAAATTTTTCGCCAGGCATTAAAATAAAAATAAACGTATAAAAAATTTCACATTATTTATTTTATTAATTCATTTCAATACCGTTCCAATATTTTTTCCATAGTTTTATCAATTGTAGCAAATTTTATAAATAATATCTCTTTCAATTTGATAAATAAAACAATCACTAATTTTCTTTTACTAAATAAAAAGATTTTATATACAATCTTTTGCAAGAAAAAAAAAACGAAGCACCCCTAAAAAATAATCCAATCATCTCGAAATTTCTCATGCAAATTCCTTTATATCAAACATGCAAATGATTAAATTTGCAAGGCCAATGAGTGTTAATTTCGGTCATAAGAGCACGTTTCTACTGCGCAACTAGCATCCTGTAAAACAGGTTAAAGATGTGGACGGTTTATCTTTGCCCGTTATTGGCGTTGCAGTTTCTAGGAGACACAGCCAATAATGCCGTTACGACGTTGCTGAAGAACTTAGAAGCAATTAGATAAGCTCGAATGTGTTTGTATAGTCGGGATGCGTGATGCGGCTTGTCATTGACAAAATATCCTCCTTCTATAGGATGCAAAAATAAGACCAAGCATCCTACCATAGACAAAAATCTAAGAAATATCTGTGGAAGTAGTAATACAAGTTAGAAGTTTGTATTGAAATGTTTAGTCATATATATTAGATAACTTACAAAAATTAAAAATACACTTGATCAAACATTAATACTGTACTATAGCGTGCAAAATTATATATTTAATTATACCGTATTTTAATCCAACGATCGCAATCGATCAAGTTGGAGTCAATTGCAACTTATTAGTATTACTTCACTGTTTTCTGCTTGAATTCCTTTTTCTATTTCTGGTCCAACATAAATAAGTCATTGAAAATGTACCATATATGTCGATTCCATTAAAGTGTTTTTTAATATTTAATATTTCAAATTGTCCAATATTTTGGTATATATATACTTTAAAGGCTTATATTCACCAAATTTTCTCAATATGTAATCCAATTTTAAATTGCTTACCTTATAATGTGGAACAGGGAAAAAATAGTATTTAATACCTATTTAGTACCTGCTTTATTTATAATGATTTTATATAATGATTATAATGATATATATATATATATATATATATATATATATATATATATATATAATATATATATATATATATATATATATATATATATATATATATACATACACAATATATATAAATATATATATATAATTAAAATTGAATGTTACCACAGAAACTCGTAAACAACTAGACAGAAAATAAGAAACCAATATACAATACGCGCATAATGCAGCAGACAAGTATATGGATAAATATTTGAAATATGTAATAATAAGAATTATGTAAAAATAAAAAAAATAAAATACAATTCAAGTAATATTAACATCACCATAGAAGCAAATTCACGTCCATAATGCCGATAAGAGAAAAGAACAGCACCGTCCCACATTCGATGATTAATCAGAATTAAATTCATCTTCAGGTCTGAGTATTTAATTCTAATTAACCCAAACAAATGCCTGTTTCAGATTAAGCAATAGTACATTACTATAAATGCTTAAACTCAGACTACAGGCAACAAAAAATGAAAAAAGGAAAATAGGATACATTAAGAAAATTGTTGCATATATCTGTATTTAGAAATATTATAATAAACCAGGCTCTTAGAATCAATAAAATTTGTGATGAATATTATAAATTAGCGCACTTTATAGAATTATTGAGTACAGCGACTAAAAATGCATATCCCCCCAAGTTTGTTATTAAAATTATCAACTCAGTGTATCAATTTCACTCGATAACATCCTAGAAAACATTCCCAATTATAGTGACTGACATACAGTAAAAAAAAAAATTATATATAATTATTTATTAATTATATAATTAAATAAAAATGAAAAATAATAAACAAAGTCAAAAACATTAGAAAAATCAAAAAATCGGAAAATAAGATGCATTAACATTAATGTTTTGAATTTTATTTTCGCAAAAAAATGTAACTTTTGTCAGTATTGACACTACGATTTGAGCGCCCTTATATGGTGTATAGTGGCATTCTCGTTTATCCAGTTTTCCTATTAACTACTTGTTTAGTAAGAATTTTCATCTTTGATTCATATTCATATTCAGGATTGCATATTTGAGAAGTTATATTCTGAATTGCTTGGGTCTGGGAGTATTACTGTGAACGTTCGTACTGCCTCCCTGGTAGAATTTCGACTTGTTAATTCCGGTGCTTCTAGATTAAGCTGTTGAGGTTGTTCGTGTATACACGTGGTGGAAGAAGAAGGGTTCATGCCGAATGGTAATACAAATTTTCTTAATGTATCATATTTTCATTTTTTCATTTTTTGTTGCCTGTAGTCTGAGTTTAAGCATTTATAGTAATGTACTATTGCCTAATCTGAAACAGGTATTTGTTTGGGTTAATTAGAATTAAATGCTCAGACCTGAAGATGAATTTAATTCTGATTAATCATCGAAATTGGGACAGTGCTGTTATTTTCTCTTATCGGCATTATGGACGTGAATTTGCTTCTATGGTGATGTTAATATTACTTGAATTGTATTTTACTTTTTTTTTTTTTACATAATTCTTATTATTACATATTTCAAATATATATATATATATATATATATATATATATATGTATGGGGTGACGTAAAATATTAAACTGTAAAACAGAATCTTTCACAGATGCTACATTTATATACATATTTATTTTTTTATTTTCTAACTCGGTAAAATCATAAAATTTGTACTATAAGATTACAAAAAAAAATTAAATTAAAAAAATTTGTGCTTGAAAACTTTACGTTTCGTATAGGAAACTTACTACAGTCTGAAAGATAAGGTTTCAAATCAGAAACATCCACCTACTAGCTGTTTCGACCGATTGCATCTTTCAATCGATCCTGCGGCTGGCTCTTTCTTGGATACGGATTTCTTTCAATAGAAAGGAATTTTTACACATTCCTGTTTGATCGATTTTGAGATGGAACCACACTGATTTAAGGTTCAAAAGTAGGTGTAAAAAGTTCCATTCAATACCAAACATAAAAGTCAGAGAACTATTTGTTACTTTAAAGTGCAAATGGACTCTTACTTGGATTGAAATGGAGAAGAAATGCTACCACTGTTTGAGAACACTGTAACAAAAAGATATTGCCACCGCATATCTTGATTGCTAGCAGGTAAACAACATTACTCGTGAATAAAATACGTGCAAATTATAATGAATTATATTTAAAAAATTACCATAAAATATTTCATTTTCGCCAAAAAAGCACAATACTTTCAGTTCTCGTTTTACAAAATTATCATAAGACAAAATGAACACATTAAAATGTTAGAAGATGAGAGTACCAGTTTTATTCCTTTTTAACATACGATTAAACGCAAAATAAATTTTCTTTTATTTCAAAAACATTTACCTAATTAAAACAGATGATTAAAGAAATAAAAATAGCAATAATTCGTGTACTCTTATATTCCAAGTTAGTAACTGATAAGACACTCGATCCTATAATGCTGTTTTTTTGGTAATATTTATTCTCCTATTAATATTTTTATTTTTAAAACTTATAAATTAAACAGAAATATCATGTTAAATAACCGTATATGATTTAATTATGTTGCTAGGTAATAGAAAATAATTTTATTTTCAAATAATAGTTTCAGAATATAATAGTCTGCAAAATGTTATTTCTATAAAAAAATTTAATTTTGTGTATCCTAGGGAATATCTGGACAAATTCTGATCTAAGAAACTCGAATGCCCATATCAGATTTTTTTATTTGAATGCAATTTTTAAATAAAATTATTTGATAAACCTACTATAGACGATACAACGTGTTTCACAAAGGACTCCCTGACTTTGAAATGAAACAACTCGGAAACTGTGATCGATAGAAGACTGAAAGAAGTGATATGCTTATTAAGAACGCCGTAAAAATCTGATACAAAAGTTTCAAAATCAGCTACAAATGATGCTGATAGATAGAGCTGTACGCTGTAGTTGCAGTACAGAGTCCAAGAAATAGCTATAAATAGTGGTGAGACAGTCCTTGGTAAAGCAGTCGTTGCAATCACATCAAAATCGCTTCAAAATGTTCACCTTGTACAGCACAGAGATAACGCAAACGACGAATGAAATTGGCAGTCACCTACTGTAGTGTGTCAACAGAAATGGACGCACATGCCTGACAGATCAACTCTTCAAGATTATCCAGTGTTGCAGGATTGTTGCGGAAAACATTGTCCTTCAATGTGCCCCATAGGATGTAGTCGCAGGGCGTAAGATCGGGTGAATATGGAGGACAATCCATGTCTGTTCCTGTAAATAAGGAATAGTTCAAAGCAATGACTTTATTACCGAAGTATTCCTCAAGAAAGACAAAAGCGGCTAAGATACGGTGTGATCGGACCCCAACTTGCATGAACCACGTAGTGCCTGGGCGATCCTTCAACGCTTGTAGTGTGGCGACAAATTGTTCCAAAATCGCAATGTACCGTTCAGTAGGAATCGCTTTTCTCAAGAAAAAATGACCAATGATGCTTTTGTTCGATATTCTAGCCCGAACGGTAACTTTTGGGGATTGTAGTTGTCGTGCTTGACACAAATGCGGGTTTTCGGTATCCCACAAACGTCAGTTTTGGCTGTTCACGACACCATCCAGGTGAAAATGAGCCTCACCTGTGAGTCATATGCAGTCAACATCAAATCCATCATCATCAATCATGGCGAGCATATCGTTCGCGAAGTCTGTTCTTTGTCGCACAGCTGAAACTGTTATGGCTTTGTGACATTGGATCTTGAACGGAAACATGTGTAGGGTGTTCCCCAGGATTCTGAACGTGCTGGATGGCATTAATCTGGATTCAGCTGCAACTCTTCGGATGAAATTACCTGGGATTAGACTGAATAACTGCAGAAGCTGTCGCGACATTTTCAGATGTAACAGCAGATTGCCCGGGACCAACATGTCCCACTAACTCATCAGTAACGCTGACTGTCCTTTGAAACTTTTCGAAAAGCTGTCGAATTGTTTTGACATCAGAAACTCTGGGAACTTTAAATCGGTATTGAAAACAGTTCCTTGTTGCTATAGGACTATCATTTATCCGGTGATACTTGAGTACCAGAAAAACACGTTGCCCCACCAAATACATGACTTAATCCACTTCCTTCCGTATGCTAACCTCCTTTCACGTTTCAACAGCAGAACCTTCCAAAGATTCCAAGGCTTTTTCGTTTCGGGGCACCTGTGAGAAAACTCACGTATCCCCACATCGGAAATAGAAGTTCATTGAATAGTTTTAGTAATAGAAATCGATGTAATGCATTCCTTCTGGATGGATGCTGCTTGAAAGGCTTGCAGTCAGGATGGCTTAGGCTGCAGTCAAAAAGTACCTTGGAAGATGGACCACCAATGTTGAGAGGTAGACAAAAAGATAAATTTGTAATGGAGAGTTTACTGAAAGTAATTCAAGCTTTCTGAAAGAAGATGGGTTCCAAGTGTGAAAAAAACGCGGGACTCAACGTAGTCAATTTCAATTCATTGGTTACGAGGTCAAGGGCAGAGATGATAATGTTGAAAGCAACATTATCATACAAGATCAAAATTGTTGAGTTAAACCGATGCAGGCAGATCAGGCAGCCTAGCACGAGGCTCTAGACTCGTAAGTTCTTCTAGGTTCAGAGATGTTGTGTCTGGTTCTGCGTTTCCTGTTAACAGGTTTGAGATAATAATTGAGATCATCAGTATCTACCATTCAAGGTTTCTCAAAGTCTTTAATATAGCAATTTTGGGTGATTAATCTAACATGCTCTTCAATGCCAGAGACTTTAAGATCATAGTATATGGCCTCGTTTTGAATAAACCAAGGAGAATTGGTTATCATACGTAAGATTTTATTTTGGATAACTTGCAGTTTCCCAATATGTGAGATTGCAGCAGTTCCCAAAATAAGACATGCATACAAAATCATAGGTGCGATTATTTGTTTGTAAAGGAGAAGCTCGTTCTCCAGGGAAAGAAGTGACCTCCTACAGAGCATGGGATGAAGGGCGTCCAAAGATTGTTCACTCTGTGCTTCAAAGCACTCTTTGTAGGGATTCCGTACTACGACTACAGCGTACAGCGCCATCTGTCAGCAACATTTTTAACACATTTTGAAACTTTTGTATCAGATTTTACGGCTAATTTAAAAAAAATTTCACTCTTTTCACTCTTCTATCGATCACCGTTTCCGAGTTGTTTAATTTCAAAGTTTGGTAGTCCTTTGTGACACATCCTGCACAATCTGTAACAGTATGTTTTAGACACGATTTGGGACAGCATGAACCTGAATTCGCTATTATCAGAATGTCATATTTATGTGTAGCTAGTTGAATGTTAATTATCCACTCTAACTGAAATAATATTCGACGAATATAGAAAAATATAGCAGTTATGCCAAGTATGGGTTACTGTAGTGCTAAATATAATTTAGTAAAAAGAAAAGAAAAACAGGTCTGTCTCGAAATGGCCAGCAAAATGCAACGGAATGTGAAATCAACTAATACATTTAATTAATATATTACTAAATAATTACATCTTACGTAATTCCTTTCATACAAACGATTAATATTAAACACATTTAAAACAAAGAAATCGAGACATTTCATCTTTGTCAAATTTTAGCCTGTTGGCGATCTCTTACAGCACTCTAAGACACCAAATGTGACATAAAATGATTTAAAATTAAAAACTGGATACAATATCACAAAATTATTCATTTCATCTGTTCGATATTCTTTTTATTATTCCAGAATAAATGAAGAACATTTTATATGGGTCTGAAAATCATGTCTTCTCACTTCTGATATATTTTCAGATTCAAGCAACACTTTGCATGCCCAATACCCCAACCCGAAATCTTTAAAATCATTACAATACGCCTCAAATTTTTCAAATGTAAATAAAATATAACGAAATAGTAAAAGCAATATATAAGATACAGTTGCAGAACCGAAACGCCCACTCTCTCGTTCTCTCAACCGATTGCATATTTGAATCGATTTTCGGACAATATAGTTCTTGCTGAAATCCAGATTTTTTTTTTTTATATGTAAAGAACTTTTTACTCTTCCCCATCTGATCGATATGGAGTGGGAAGAGCACTGATATACGGTTCGAAATTGAAGGGGGAGAGCAGTTTCATTCAATATCAAACATAAAAGAGAGAGCTCGTTGTTACTCGAAGGTGCAAACGGACCCTGTATGTTGCAATGAATGAAATACTGTAGTGTTTTTGTTTCAATGATTTCAGCATGGAGTTAGAATAAAGCAGATGAAATTCGTATGGATGAAACGTTTGAGAATGCTATAATGATTTGAGAATTATATCTAGGCGTCGCTAGTGTTTGTAAAGTAGCTGTGATTGTTAGTTGATGCAACATAAATGAGTGGTATTTTGCATATGAATTTTTGATTATTACTTTCCTTATATACATAATGTATACGGAAATTATTGTGACGGGGTCGAAAATTTGAATTCGAGTTTTCGATGGGAGAGCACGTTTAAAGCATCCCTGATCACGAATCAAACATATTTGAAGTGATGTCTGTGTGTGTGTGTGTGTGTGTGTGTGTGTGTGTGTGTGTGTGTGTGTGTGTATGTGAGTCTGTGGAGCCGATATCTCACGAAAGAATAGAGCGATTCGAATGAAATTTGTTACAAAAATCAAAATCCGTGAATACTGGAAGCCTATTGTTTTTAAAAGTAATCGAATGTTCAGAACCCCCCTAAATTTTTAGTGAAATTTTGAAAAAATCATCAAAAATCAAAACCTTTAATAAAGTTACACAAATAGCAATTTCTCTTATGTTATTTTCCCTTAGAAAACAATTGACATAAACTTTAGAGTGCTAGCATGAACCGTTCTCAAAATATTGCACATTTTTAAATTACATTTATCAGCAAATCCCATAAATTAAAAAAATATATATATTAACTCTTTTGAAACATGTTCACTTTTCATATGTAATATCATGCGATAAATTGGGTGACATTATTCTAGCGTACGGCTGGGGAAATGTCCCCGACACAAACTCAAATGATACCCATCAATAAAAATATGTCTAAAAATTTTTCAAATAATGGAAGGAAAGGCTGTGCCTACAGCAAGTAACGAAATACAAGAGTAACCATCCAAGGTGTAAGACCAGTTAAAAGTTATTAGGAAGATTCTAAAAAGGTTTTATATGCAAGGGAAAAATGTCTTGCACATAGAAAGATCCCTACCTCGGGAGGTCAGAGAAGAAATCAAGCCATTGTCTAAGGGAAAGCCGCGATCACTTCATATATTTCTTTTACACAATTTCAATACATCAGAGAAAGTTCAGAAAATGTTCAGCGATACAATAACGTCCCTATCCATTGCTATATCCCATAGTCCACGTACCGCCGATATATATATGAGCTACGAAGGAAGCGAAGGCATTCCCTGGATCGGCATGACTGATCCATAGTTAAGTTAGTACCACATTTTTCGTTAGTTTCTGAATAATTTAAACACGCTGTTGTCTACCGATTCCAGGTACATATTCACAGTTTAAATAACATTGGGCGCGATCACATCTTTCTTCTACATTTCATACATTGAAGAATTCCTATAAATTCTCGACAACGATGACGGTTCCAGGTAGAATACAAGACGCCGGTCTCAACAATGTCCGAAACAGGGTGGAATGTACCTCTGTAAACCAATGTCTGCCCCATTCGGCGTCAATGCTGAAATTCATCTTAATCTGGTCATTATTAGTGAAGACAGGATTTCGTGCATAAATAAATTCGCTCACTTGATCTGCATCAAATTCCTCGTTAATATTAAAAACAATTATCCCAGGCCATTTCGTCAATTGTATAATGGCCCAGAAAACCCAGCAGATTCCCAAGTTGCAACTGGACATCCCTAATAACTCTGTCGTCAGTAAAATCAATTACAAGAGCCGCTTCTCGCGTTCTTAATTATCCATTAATTCCGCGGCAAACATCGATACAAGCCAAATTCTTCCGCAAAGTTTCCAATATTTTCCTATAGGTGGTTCCCGTAACAGAGGAAATCACTAGTGTTCCACTTTTGTATACATAAGTAAAGTCTTCCTGAAGTAAGGCATTGGTAACTGATATATTAATATTAGCTCTGGTCGGTGGGGATCAAGGGCGAGGAAGACCCATCGAGGTGAAATGTAGATAGAGAGACTTATGGCAACTTTTCCGTGACCACTGAACTAAGTCACATGACTTATGTACTCACTTACGCGCAGATTTTCTTGCGCATCTCTCCTTCCATTGCAATTGCATTACGTTTTCGAAAGTGTGAAGTTATATTGCACGTTTGCTTTCATTTTTAAGCAAAATATGGTAATGGCCTGCGCTGTATATGGATGCACGTAAATTTTATTAAAGGTGGAGACAATACATTTCACAGGGAAGTCGTTTTCATTCATTTTAAAACATAGTTTATATAAAATAAAGAGTTTATTGGCATATAAGATCATGCCGTCCTAAAATAAAAATCGATTTTCTGGCTTTATAAATAATGTAGAGCCTTGTACTTATTTTTAAAATAAAATATTATATATACATATGTGTGTACTTTTATAAACTGAACTTCTACAAATGTTTAAAACTAGAAGAAAAAAAGTAAAATAAAGGTGAAATTTTGAATATGCCTAAATGTCTTAGCGACATTATTTACACCAACTTGGATTGTTTGTATTTTCATACTATTTTCTCCTGACAATGTTTTCATGCCATAAAATGCTACGAAATTATTAATAACTTCAGGATAGAATGTAAGTCAATTTTATCGATTTTAACATGATTGTTGTATACCAATTCTATAACTTTATTATAGAGGAACGGAACTTAACAGTACTTACTCATTCATATTTATCCAGCATTTTCTGTACAGAAACATTTAGTACAATGTACCTCATACAAGTTCAGTACAGAATGCCTTAGCTTTTAATTTCAGATACACATTTAAAAAATGTGATGTGGGCAGCACATGACTTTCCTTATATAAGGCAATTAATTTACTACTTTTACAGTGAAAAAACAATTGATAATTTTTATAGTACATATTTATATTCTTTCCAAGATATTGAATTTCCGTCAATGAGTCGTCATTTTCATTGATGTAGTGTTATTTTTATCCATTTGACGAGGTTTTCGTTAATTTAGCAACATTTTAAAAAGTCGGCAAGTTGGTGACATGCCACCATATTCGTTGCCAAAATTTCGCCAAGCGTTATGGACGGAGCAATGAGTCATTTTTACTGCAGATTCATGTTAACGTTCTAAAATTTATGGCAATCGTTTTCTAATGAAAAATTACATAAGAAATGTCTATTTGCGCAACTTTATTGGAGGTTTTGATTTTTTGACGATTTTTTCAAAATTTTACTCGAAAATTTAGAGGAGGTTCTGAACATTCAATTGCGTATAAAAAAACAGGCTTCTAGTGTCTATTGGCGACTATTGGCGTTCAAATACAAAAGTATTACTCAAAGTATCTTTTTTCATGAATGGAACGAGCTAAATCCACGACAATGATGTCACCAAATTTATCGCATGGTATTACATATGAAAAGTGAAAATGTTTCTCAATAGGAAATATTTTTGTTTATCTTATATGATTTTTTGATAATTTTTTGAAAAATGTGCAATATCTCGAGAACGGTTCATGTTAACGTTCGAAAATTTATGGCAATCGTTTTCTAATGAAAAATTACATAAGAAATGTCTATTTGCGCAACTTTATTAGAGGTTTTGATTTTTTGACGATTTTTTCAAAATTTCACTCTAAAATTTAGGGCAGGTTCTGAACATTCAATTGCGTATAAAAACAACAGGCTTCTAGTGTCTACGGATTGTAATTTTTGTACCAAATTTCGTTCGAATCGATCCACTCGTTCGTCAGTTATCGTCTCCACATACTCTCTGACACACACACACACACACACACACACACTTTCACACACACACACACTTTCACACACACACACACATACTTTCACACACACACACACATACTTTCACACACACACACACATACTTTCACACACACACACACAGACAGACATCACTTCAAAAATGTTCGAATCGTGATCAGGGATGCTTGAAACGTGCTCTTCCGTCGAAAACTCAAATTAGAATTTTCGACCCCGTCACAATACTTTCTTTATGCATTATTGTATATAAGGAAAGTAAAAAAGTATTTGATTCTTTATGTACAGAGATCCTATAAAAAGTTAATGTAACTGACTTGACCCCGCCATTTTAAGCAATTGAATATCTCAGATAAAATTATGCAATTTGTAATCGCAAACTAGCAATATCTTCATATCCCTTTGTAAGTATTGCGTCTCTGAAAGCAAACAGATACTATATTTCACGACTGACTGTACAGAATGAGATTATAACCGACTACAATTACGATGTTAATCCCCATATATTGGTTCAACAGATCTATGTTTGAACAGTGGGCGAGAAATGGCATCTAAAAATGAAAAAGTGTCCTATTAGGGTCCTTTCTGTAAAGAATCGTCAATGCATTGTTGTTTCACTTAAGAGATTAGATTCTAGTGGCGGTCCCAGATAAGAGCAAAAATCACTTTCATAACTTTATCTGTTTGTGGAAATATTATATTGTTGAATAAAATGGGGACATACTTATGTAAGCAATGGTGTTTGAACATTATGTTTATCTACTATTAACTATGTACGGTATTCTCAAATCTTTATTTAAATTGAAATAAAGTTATGTTTGTACTTACAATACAAAATTTAACCATATAAAAGCCGACATAAATTGATACATGAGAGGTGTAATATATATGTTTACTTTCCCTGCAACGCATGGCAATGTATAGGGAAATTGGAATCATGCCGAAAATCGCAATTCGAGTTTTCGACGAATCTACACATTTCAGGACCTTCAGAACGCAAAAACACTATTTTTATCGTATGCCTGTGTCTGTTTGTGTTTGTGTATGTCTGTGTCTGTCGTTATCGTGACGTCTGTGTGTGTCTGTGTCTGTCGTTATCGTGACGTCTGTGTGTGTCTGTATCTGCCTGCCGGTCTGTCTGTCTGTCTGTGCAATGAATGTATCCAGTTTAGCTCAAAAACTAATGGACCGAATTTCACAGAATTTTGTAGGTTAGTCACTTGTGTGTGATTCTGGTGCTGATTCGTTTTTTGGTACGATTCGGGGAAAAACAACCCATCTTTTTACTTTCCCAGCAATACATGGTAATGTATAGGGAAAGTATTGGAATCATGGCGAAAATCACAACTAGAGTTTTCGACGGATCTACACGTTTCGAGACCTCTAGAATAAGAAAAAACTATTTTTAGCGTGACGTCGAGTGTGTCTGTGTGTCTGCCTGTGTGTCTGTCTGTGTGTCTGTGTGTCTGTGTGTCTGTCTGTGTGTCCGTGTGTCTGTCTGTCTGTGCAGATTTTGTATCCACTCAAACAAAAAAAACTAATCGACCGAATTTCATAAAATTTGGTAGGTAAATCACTTGTGGGAGAATCTAGTGCTGATTAGTTTTGGGTACGATTCAGGATAAAAGAACCCGCCTTTTTTGTGAAATGGCCTGCAAACGTTTGGATCCACTCTAGCTGAAAATCTAATAGACCAAATTTCAACAAATTTGGTAGATAAGTCGCTTGTAGGTCATCCCGGTGCTGATTATATTTTGGTACGATTCGGAAAAAATAGCCTGTATTTTTTTGCAAAATGGCCCGCGAAAATCGACAAAATATAAAATAAAAAGCTACGTATGCTGAAATATGTCCTTTAAATGCTTGTTTTATACGTAATTTTTAACGAAGAAAATAATAAGATTAACCCCATTACACTAGGACTAGCCGTTCGCGAGATATTTTCGTTTTTTCGTTTTTTCTCTACGCCGCCTTTGAAAATCAGTCCAGTTACCAAATAAGAACGAAAATGGAATTAATACTGAATTAAATTTAATAAAAATAAAGAGAACGTGCATATAAATCTGCAGGGAAAGTCATGTGCTGCCCAGACCAGATTTTTTTTTTTTTTTTTTTTTTTTTTTTTTTTTTTGCAAAGTGACCCGAAACTTGCCTTTATCCGCTCTAGCTGAAAAACCAATAGATCAAATTTTGCAAAATTTGGTAGATACGTCACTGGTGGGTTACCCTGGTGCTGATTAGATTTTGGTATGATTCGTAAATTAGTAACCTGTCTTTTTTTGCGAAATGGCCCGCAAAAAGCGTCAAAATCTAAAATAAAATACTACGTATGCTCAAATATATCAATTAAATGCTTGTTTTATACATAAATTTTAACAATGAAAATAATAAGACCAACCCCATTACACTAGGACTAGCGTTCTCGAGATATTTTTGTGTTTTCGCATTTATGCTGCGCCGCCGTTGAAAAAAGTCTAGTTACCAACTGTGAACGAAAATTGAATTGAAAGGGTCAATTCAGTATCATTTTAAATAATTGCTGGGCGTTATTTTACGCAATTAAATTCAATATATGGGCGTTCTTCCAGTGTATTTGTAGAGAATGAGAGAAGTTATCGTAGAGTGGATATGAGGTTATATGACCTTTAAGTTGAAGGAAAGGAAAATTCACGAGACAATGATAATGTGTTCGTGTTTTAATTTTGTAGCTGATCACATGTTCAATGTTACAATCAAAACATAATTTTAACCCGTCAATCAACTGTTTTTTTACGGCATAGCTGGTAATAGAGAACGTAAATGCTCCATAACGTATAACTTATATGCTCCATATATGCTCCATCACTTATATGCTCCATAACGTTAACGTATAACGTATAACGTATAACTTATTAGAATGGGATTGCTTAGACTCGTTAAAGATCACAAATAATAGCGATTGCATGGAATATTTCATGTGGTTGAGATAAGGGCAGACTTTAGAACCTTTGATTTGAAGCCACGTGTTCTATAAGTCTATATTAAAAGATCCTTAAATGTTAAAAATTTAGATAAGTTTTTATCCACTGCAAGATATTAAAACAGCATGGTGTATTTTAATATTTAAACATAGCTTTTATTGCTGTAGTAGTAGTAAGTGTAGTAGAAGATGTAATAGCAGTAGCAATTGCAGTAGCAGCAGTGACAATAGTTATAGTAGCAGTAGAAGTAGTACTTGTAGCAGTAGTACTTGCAGCAGTATCAGTAGTTCTTGTAGTAGTAGCACAGCAGTGACAGTACTCATTGTAGTAATTGTAGCAGTAGTACTTTCAGCAGTATCAGTAATACTTGTATTAGCAGTAGTATTTGTATTAACAGTAGTACATGTATTAGCAGTAGTACTTGTAGTAGTAGTTCTTGTAGTAAAATCAGTAGCAGGTGTGCTTGTAGTAGAAGCTTTAGTAGCAGATGAAATATGTGGACTCATTTGAAGTACATATAGTACATATACTAGCAGCGATCTGCGTTTAGCATGTAAGTATTAGCCAGGTGTGTAGATTATAGGTGTTAACATAAACATTTATAATACTACTTCGACCACTGTTTTGTTAACGAAGGAAATTATGCAGTGCTGTTCAAATTTAATCTATATTTTAAGACTGTAGTAGAACGAAATAAAAAATAATGGATGTGCAGATGCAAATATAAAATATAGATAAACGTCTCAAATTTAGTATTTTACTAGCAGCATACCCGTTCTTCGTACGGAGTATATAACATAAAGAAACTTAAAATTCACACTCATGTGCAAATTCCTATAGTATACTAAATGACATTTTTAATCAAAATATTCTGCTAAAGTATTTAACATAATGTTCCTAAAAAGAAGTTTAGAAATGTCTGTTCTCGCTATTCAAAGTTATCCTCACGGGCAGATCTGAAGAATAACACATCTTGGCCTCTTTTGTAAGCAAATTTACAAAAAATATGGAATTGAATCAATATATGCAAAATAAGAGCGTTAAAATTGTATGGGACCCGTACTACTTATACAGGCGAATATTAGAAGATATATCCTGTATTAGTAGATTACATGTATAAATTGAAAATAGCAATAAATCCGTAATCTTTAAACCAGAAGGCAGTAGTTGATTCCAATATGTTCCGAAATGAAAGTGCTAAAATTATATTGGAAGATATACACATACTACTTATAATGTCTTAGATTAGAAGATATGTCCTAGTGTTGGTAAAATATTACCCGTATTATAACATTAGTCTTAAAAATATTTGCCAAAATAAAACAGATTGATTAATAAATTAAAAAATATCAATAATCCTCGAAATCTTCATACCAGAAGGCCGTATTTGATTCCAATATATGCCAATAAGTGTCAAAATATATGTCAATATACCTATACTATTTATATTCTCATAGATTAGAAGATATAGCCGTGCATTTGTAGAAGATTACTCCTGCAACGTGCAATATATGAGTCTCAACCCTTTTTTCTGCAATAAAACAAAGGCATAAGAAATTGAAAATATCAATAATCTCTGAATCAATAATCCCCGAAAACATCAATAATAATAATGTTTAAATCTGAAGATCGTAATTGATATTATCCAGTCAAAAATACGATGGCAATGGAATTTATTTTATATACATATCTTTATTATTAAAATCGGAAAATATTTAATAAAAATATTCTTCCTCATAAACACACTGAATTTAAATCCGTTGCTAACCGACATGTTCTGCTGTCATTTGCTTCAAATAAATTGGTGGTCAAAATATCGTCTGAATAAAGCGATCTCTAATGAAGGTTTGGCGGCATTTCAAAAAATCGCCAAATTTAACGCCAAGTGGCACTGTAGAAATGATAGTACCACTTGGCGATAAATTGACGAAATCCCCTGAAAAACACAATTTCATTTATTTAGCGCAATTTTATCAATTTCAAGATCTTTTTATGGATTTACAAATATTTTTATCAATTTGGTGATATTTTAAAAATTCGCTAAATGTGTTACTAAGTAAGACGGTTGGACTGACAGACAAATGCTAATGAAACATCATGTCTGTACTTTCTTCTAGCAAAACAAAATAAATTTCATTGATTTACATCGTTTTTATCAATTTGGAGACATTTCAATCAATTTGGCAACGTTTAAGAAATTTGCCAAGTTAGCGATATCCAGCCAAATTCGTAGCTCTAAATTTTCAGATCTGAATAAAATATATTGTTCCAGTTTGTATATACTAAATGAAAACACTAAAATATTATTAGAAGATATACCCGTTCTACTCTTTTTCTGTTTCAACAATCGGATAAATGAATTTATTGGGTAGACAGAATATATTAGTTTATTAGCTAAACACAATATATAAGCTTGAAACCTCTTTGCCAAAATAAATGAAAGTGATGTACGCAGTTCGCAATTAATACAATTAAAAGAAAAATCCAACCATTTTTTTCTAAAATATATTTTGATATCCCTTTATTTATTATTCAACTCGAAAAAAAAATAATAATTAACAAACACATTTAATTTTATTGCGTTGCCGAGCAACATGATATAAGATAGAGTCTTCCTCATAAAATGCGAAATTAAATAACCATTTTGATTTCTTTATACTTTTCACCGTAGAGTAAAAGCTTGTGAAAAATATAAGCCATGGAGGTAGATTTTTCCATTTAAATTCATGTTTCAAACAATTCATGCTTTCAGATAGTGATTAATTAGCGCACAAAATATCCACCAAACTCAGAAATAAAGTTTTTTTTTCATTTTGAAGTTTTAAACAAACGATTTTCATCCTTTCCGTTTGGATAAACCACGGAGTTAGAGAGTAGAAGTCCTAGGGAAAAGTTCCGTTTTTCATTAATATCTCAACAACCCCTGGTTTTAGAAACCCGAAACTTGGACAAAATTTATGGGAGGTTACTTCAAGGCTACCCACAAAATTTCTTTGAATTCGGTTCAGCCGTTATCTCGTGATGATGAGACAAACGAAAGTTTCGTTTTTTACTAATATCTTGAGAACCACTGGTCATTGAAACTCCAAACATAGACTAAATTTTAAGTGGGGCTATTTCCAGGCTACTCACAAAATTTCATCAAATTCGGTTAAGCCGTTCTCTCGTGATGATGGGACAGACAGACGGACAGGCAGACAGACAGGCAGATTTTCAATTTTATAAATATAGACTAGCAGCATACCCGTTCTTCGTACGGATTATATAATATAAAGAAACTTGAAATTCATAACCATGCCCAAATTCTTATAGTATACTAAATGACATGTTTAATCAAAATATTCTGTTAAAATATTTAATATAATGCTCCTAAAAAGAAGTTTAAGAATCTCTGTTCTCGCTATATAAAATTATCTTCATGGACATATCTGAAGAATAATACATCTTGGACCCCTTATGTAAGCAAATATAAAAAAAAATATGGAATTGAATCAATATATGCAAAATAAAAGCCTTAAAATTGTATGGGACCCGTACTAATTATATACGCGAATATTAGAAAATATAACCTGTATTAGTAGATTACATGTATAAATTGAAAATACCAATAAACCCGTAATCTTTAAATCTGAAGACAGTCATTTATTCCAATATATGTCAAAATTAAAGTGCTAAAATTATATGGGAAGATATACACGTACTACTTATAATGTCCGATTATTAGTAGAAGATTACCCACATATAGCAATATGAGTCACAAATGTTTTTTGGTAAAATACAACAGACGACGTAATAAATTGAATATATAATTAATCCCCTTAATCTTCATACCAGAAGACTGTACTTGATTCCAATATATGCCAATATATGTCAAAATATATGCCAATATACCTGTACTACTTATATTCTCGTAGGTTAGAAGATATACCCGTGCATTCCTAGAAGATTACTCGTACAACGTACAATATGCGTGTGTCAGCAATTTTTGCCGCAATAAAACAATGGCGTAATAACTTAAAAATATCAATAATCCCTGAATCAATAATTCCGGAAAATATCAATAATAATAATGTTTAAACCTGAAGAGTATAATTGATATTATCCAGTCCAAAATGAAATGGCAATGAAATTTATTTTATATACATATCTTCATTATTCAAATCGGAAAGGATTTAATAAAAATCGTCTGCCGCATAAACACATTGGATTTAAATCCGTTGCTAACGACATGATATCATTTGCTTCAAATAAATTGGTAGAAAAAATATCGTCTAAATAGTTATATTTCTATGGAACATTTGGCGACATTTTAAAAAATCGCCAAATTTATCGCCAAGTGGGACTGTAGAACTGACAGTTCCACTTTGCGACAAATTGTCGAAATATCATCACAATACTATCCCCTAACAAAAAACAATTAATATCATTTATGTAGCGCAATTTTATCAATTTCAAGATATTTTTATAGATTTGAAAACATTTTTATCAATTTGGTGACATTTTAAAAATTCGCTAAATGTATTACTAAGTAGGATGGTTGGTCTGACAGATAAATGCTAACCAAACATCATTTCAGTACTCTCTTCTAACAAAACAAAAAAAAAAATTCATTGATATGTAGAAGACCCAAGCCACACGACCAACCCGAAGGTTTATGGCAGCTGTTTGTGTGTCGTTTATATCAATTTGGCGACATTTCCGTCAATTTGGCAAAGTTTAAGAAAAGTTGTCAAATTAGCGATATCCCTCCAAATTCGTAGCTTTGAATTTGCAGATCTGAATGAAACATTCTTATCCCGTTTCAATATACTAAATGAAAACACTACAATTGTATTAGAAGATATACCCGCTCTACTCTTTTTCTGTTTCAACAATCGGCTATATGAATTTATTGGCTAAACACAATATATGAGTTTAGTAGCTAAATACGATATAAGCTTGAAAACTCTTTGCCAAAATAAATGAAATTGATGTACGCAGTCAGCAATTAATATAATTAAAAGAAAAATCAAACCGTCCATTCATAAGATATTCTTTTATATCCATTTATCCATTTATTTATTATTTAAATCGAAAAAAAATAATAAAAACATTAACAAACATATTTAATTTAATCCGTTATTCGTACGGGGTGTATAATTTAAAGAAACTTATAGTTCGCAATCATGTGCAAATTCTGTTAAAATATTAAATTTATTGCTCCTAAAGAGAAGTATAAGAATATATGTTCTCACTATGCAAAATTATCTTCACGATCAGATCTGAAGAATAAAACATCCTGCCCCCTTTTGTAAGCAAATTTACAGAAGAAAAAATAGGAATTGAATGAATATATGCAACCCCGTACTAATTATATTGTCGCAGATCAGAAAATATGCCAATGTGTTAGTAGAAGATTACCCGTATTACAATATGCGTCTCAAAAATATTTGCCAAAATAAAAGAGATGAAGTAATAAATTGAAAACATCACTAATATCCGTACTCTTTATACCAGAAGGTCGTAATTGATTCCAATATATGCCAATATATATCAAAACATATGTCAATATACCTGTACTACTTATATTCTTGTAGATTAAAAGATATACACGTGTATTTGTAGAAGATTCGTACAACATACAATATATGAGTTTAAACAATTTTTGTCATAATAAAATAATTGCATAATAACTTGAAAATATCAATAATCCTTGAATCAATAATCCCCGAAAATATAAATAATAATAATTTTTAAACCTGAAGACCGTAATTGATATTATCCAGTCAAAAATGCTATAAGAAAAATCAAATCGTTCTTTTCTAAAATATATTTTTATATCCATTTATTTATTATTCAAATCGAAAAAATAATTATTAAAATTAACAGACAGATTTAATTTAATTGCGTTTCTGAGTAACATGATATAAGATAGAATCTTATAACATGTTAAATATGTCATGTCTTATAACATAAACTGCGAAATTAAATAACGATTTTTATTTCTCTATACTTTTCATTGTTCCGTAAAAGCTTGTTTTAAATCAACCATGAACCATGGAGATAGATTTCCCCTTTAAATCATGTTTCAAACAATACATGTTTTCAGAAAGTGACTAATTAACGCAAACAATCTCCCATCAAACTCAGAGATTAAATTTTAATTCACTTTCAAACGATTTTCAAGCTTTTCGTTTGGATAAACCACGGAGTTAGGGAGTAGAACTCCTAGGGAAAAGTTCCGTTTTTCATTAATATCTCGACAACCCCAGGTCTTAGAAACTCGAAACTTAGACAAAATTTATGGGGGGATATTTCAAGGCTATCCACCAAATTTCATTAAATTCGGTTCAGCCGTTTTTCCGTGATGATGAGACAAACGAAAATTTCGTTTTTTACTAATATCTCGAGAACCACTGGTCGTAAAAACTCAAAACACAGATATAATTTTAAGTAGGGCTATTTCTGGGCTACCTACAAAATTTCATCAAATTCGGTTCAGCCGTTCTCCCGTGATGATGGGACAAACAGACAGACAGACAGACAGACAGACAGACAGACAGACAGATTTTCATTTTTATTTATATAGATTAGAATTTTAGTAAGGCGTGTCACATGTGTTGCTTACAATTTTTATTTTTATGTAGTTTTTTTTGTGACTGATGAGTGTCACTAACTTAGTAAAGAGCCGAAATAATTATTTTTGATATTTATAAAATGTGTAATTAATAGAAAAAAGCCTTTCAAGTATAAAACAATAGTTAATACTATAGTTAATACTAACAATAGTTATTACTATACACATAACTTTAATTTAAGTAGCTTGACTACTGTGTATACGGGCCTGACGAGTTATGCAAATATCTTATTGAAAGTTGGTTAACTATATTCTATGAAATATGATAGTAAAATATTTTTTAAAACATACATGGTGCAATTGTTAAGTGGTAAAACATATAAAATATACGCAAAGTTAAACTAAAGTCGATAACAGAAATTTAAATTCGAACAAATTGCGCCCTCCATGTAAATTATACATTACATATATAAACTATAATAAAAATAGGGTATTACTACATATTTTCTTATAAATTTTGTAGTTGAAAGAGAACAGAGCCAATATTTTAAGAGTGACTGCCTGCAGCCAGGTTATTACACACTTTAGAGACGATGATAATCCTCTATATGTTGTTTCGAAACACCTATGTTTGAGTAGTGGTGTCAATGGCATATAAAAATGAAAAAGTGTCATATTAGAATCTCTCCCGTAAATAATAGTCCATACATTATTGTCTTACTTATGAGATTATATTCCAGTGGGTGGTCAAAGAATGATAAGAACTAACATATATTTTATAATTTTTTCAGAATATGATATCATTTGATAAGGGAAAATGGATATATTTGCATTAATATTAATGCTAAGTTAAGATGATCTAGTCATAAAGAGTGTGCTTATACTTAAAATGTGTGTGTAATATTTTGTTCACTAAAGAGGATTATACTTAAACTGTGTATAAATGTATTTATGAATGAATTTCTTTACGAACAGTATAACGCCATTAAAAAAAATTTGAAATTTTTTCCACGAATAGAAAATGTTTCAAAGACACTGTTCTAAAGCATAACAAGAAATATTAATAATACATAAAGCATTGATAATAAAACGCTTTCCAAATGCAATGCAATTTTATTTAAGCATCTCTAAAACGTGATATATTCAGCGGTGATATTTTTAAAATTATCCCAATACTACAAAAATTTATTATATTTGAAATCTTCATCGAAAACAAATGAACTTTATTCAAATGCCGTCATCGAAATATAAATCGCCTGGTTCTCCATATAAAAGTAATGAATATTTCACTCATAAACTTTTATTCCATTCCTTTCATTCAGCGGTGATATTTTGAAAAATATCACAATGCCACAATAACTTATTTTACGTAAAAACTTAACCATGGAGGTAAACATACTGTCTAGCTCCATGTTTAAAACTTCATCGAAAAAGACAATACTATAGAATTGTTTGCTTCTCTATGTAAAATCAATGAATGTTTCATTCATATCAGCTATATTGTAGACTCCAGAGCTAAATAATTTTGCGATAAAGAAATTCAACAATTCTTATATAACTCATTTTACAGCTTGATGTGTTTATATTCTCAATACATAAAAATTAGGCTTCGTTATAATAATCAAAGTTTGATGATTTTTTAAACTAAAAAATATTGCAATTGCATTGGTATATAGATTGGATTGATATATAGATTGGTATATAGATGCACAGAAAAAATTAAGCTGTTTTAGGACCGTTGCAACACTAAATATAAATCAAAATTAAATTTAACAAGAAAGATCAATCATGCATAAGCATTGATTATGAAACACTTTCCAACTGAAATGTAATTTCATTTAAAAATTTCTAAAATGTGATTCATTCAGTGGTAATATCTTTTACATTATCACAGTACTACAGTAATTTATTATACTTAAATATTTAAAACTGTATCGAAATATAAATCATCTGATTCTTTATGCAAAATCAATGAATATTTCATTCATATAACTTGTATTCCAGACTCCAGAGCTAAATAATTTTGTGTGAAAAAAATTCAGCAATTCTTATGTAATTCATCTTACAATCGCTTGAGATATTTGCATTCTGCATATGTTAAAATTAGGCTTCCTTGAAGAAATAATAAAAGTTTAGGGATCATTTAAAATCACAACTATTGTAATTGCATAGGCACGGAATTTAGATACACAGATAATATATATGTGTATGTGTATGTACTCAAAGTATTGAAATCGTGCCGAAGATCGGAACTCGAATTTTCAAAGGATCTACACGTTTTGGGACTTCTAGAACACGAAAAAACTAGTTTTAGGAAGACGTCTGTGTGTGTAAGGGTGTATCTGTGTATGTTTCTGTGTGTCTGTGTGGATATTACATCCACTCTAATTGAAAAACTAATGGACCGAATTTCATACAATTTGGTAGGTATGTTTTTTGTGGGAAATCCTGATGTTCATTAGATTATAGTACGATTCGTAATAAAAGAATCTGCCTTCTTTGCGAAATGGCCGCAGAAATTGCCTTTATCCACTCTAGCTAAAAACTAATGAACCAAATTTAACAAAATTTGGTGTATAATATTTTAATAACCTACAAGTGATTTATATACCAAATTTAACAAAATTTTGTATATAAATCATTTGTAGGTTATTCTACTACGATTCAGGAAAAAGGAACGGGCTATTTTTGGGAAATGGCCCGCAAAAATCGTTATATATAAAAATAAAAGACTACGTGTGCTCAATTATATCAATTAAATTCCTATTTTATATGTGATTTTTGACAACAAAAAGAATAAGACTAACCCCATTACTCTAGGACTAGCCGTTCTTGAGATATTCTAGTTTTTTCGCGTTTTCGCTACGCCACCTTTGACAATAAGTCCAGCTATCAAATGAGAACCAAATTTAAGTTTAACGTGTAAATTCAATGTCATTTAAAATACTTATGTTGTACAGATAAACTCAAATTATCATTGAATAAATAAAGAGAACGAATATGAGTCTGCAGAGAAAGACATGTGCTGTCCACATCAGAATTTTTAACAATATTACAACAATGATTTATAGAAGTGAACGGGGATTATTTTCAGGCCATTTCGAAAAAAATGTATGATCTATATTTAAAGATCCATCAAATTTTTGTCGAATAAAATGTTCAACAAATTTAAGCTGTGTACCAAATTTTAACTCTCTAGGACGTAGGAAAGTGCATTTAAAATGCCATCAATTAAATTTATCATGAAGAGTTATATAAAATTTAAAAAAAATGAAAAATTGCTATCTACCAAATTTATTATAAAATATGAAGCCACTCCCATATGCAAAACGTTTAAACAAATGGAGAGATATTTATTATATAATATCTCTCTCTTTCCTTTCTGGAAGATATCCCAAAGTCAGAATTTAATTGAATTTGTTTTTTTCGATATATTAAATAATTTTTTTAATTAAAAAACTACTTAACATATTTTACTGAATTTTTTTTTATATATTCTATGGGATAATGTGAATATTTCCTAAAAATTTCGAAGCAATTCGTGAATTTTAAATTTACTTAAAAAATGTTTGAAAAATTAGGTCCCATAGGGTTCAATGTATTTCATTTTTTCAACCCGGGTTCAATAAAAAACTAATTGGGTGATATTATTTATTTATATTCCCATAGGTCCTACAGACCGTCTGAACAACATACTAAAATTTCATTTTGATAAACTCATTTTTACGGCAGTTATCGTGCTAACGGACAGACAGACAGACAGACAGACAGACAGACAGACAGACAGACAGACAGACAGACAGAATGAACAAAGTCATAAACACTTTTCAACTTTGTTGTAAAGTGTTAAAAATCACGGTTTTGACACTAGATGGATGGCATATTTTATTTTGAAATGGGTCACATGATCTCTTCATATAATATGGATACAATGAATATTTAATTTTTATTTAAAAAATTTCCGAATATATTTTGCTGAATTTTTTTTACATATTTTATGGGATAATTAGAATATTTGCAAAAATTTTCGAAGCGAATAGTGAATTTTAAATTCGCTTAAAATATGTTTCAAAAATTAGGTCCTATAGAGTGCAATGTATTTTATTTTTTCAACCCAACTTGAATCCATAACTATTTAGGTGATATTACTCATTTACATTCCCATAATGTACCACAGACCGTCTCAACAACATACTAAAATTTCATTTTGATGCAGTTATTTTTACGGCACTTATCCTGCGAACGGGCATACAGACAGACAGACAGAATAAACAAAGTCATAAACACTTTTGAACTATGTTGTAAAGTATTAAAAATTTAATTGCATTCCGTATAAAAATATTAACTTACTTTGGATGTTAGTTTCCATTCTCCAAAATAATCTTTTATTAATGAGATATGTATGAAAAAAAATATTTTACTGAAGATATATTTATGAATAGGGGACTTGACTTGTGAGGTGTTTCTAGCTTTAAGACTTCCACTTCCGGTATGTGTCAATATTTATAAACTTGAAATTAGTTGAGCAGAATGGATATTTATGAAATTATATGTTAAGAATGAAATAAAAACTATTAAGTATTTTTAAATGTCTGGTATTTAAAAAATATTTTGACAGAACAATCCCTTTTATAAGATAAATGAGTTTACATAAATAAATCGGTTCTAAGAAAATTCGAGATCAAGCTACAAAACGTATTAAGTAAATTATATGTTTTTAGTATTTGCTAAAATACATGACTCTCAGCTTTACATCTTCATAAAATGAAGAACACAAGCAATGTATGTCTATTAAACATAAAATAGTGCCGTTACACGTTGTTACAAAGCGCATTTACGACTTGCTTAATCCCGACCATAAACATTGTCTAAGACTATACCCATTTAGAAAGAAATGGAGGGTAATAAAGGTTATTCGCCTGATGTTTTCTTATTTACTTATCCTTCTGTAGAATCAGCAGTTTCAAGGTTAATTAGTGCTTGTATCATACACTATAAATGCCATATTTGCCAAATGAGGCAGCTAACGAAACTTTCAATTTGATGTGGAAACTTATAGGACATATTCCTTAATGTTTTAGCAAGTAAAGTAGCTTCTTCAATAGTGTATTTTAAAATATGACACATCCATTTTCTGTCCCCATTTTTTAAACAATATTGGAGTGATTTTCAAATGAATTGCCTTGTTTAGCTTTACATCACATAAAAATGTGATTTAGATTATAAATAAAATTATACTCTGTTATTAATTTTTTGTAATATTTTTTTATACTAGATAAGAAGGGATAATATGGCTTCCATTAGCTTTGTTACCAACTGCAGAAATCAAAACCTATTTAAAACAATAGTAGTAACTCTCCTGAAGTAACACTCATGAGATGTAGCAAGGGACACATATTAAATTAAAATTTTAAAACATTAATAATTATATTTTAAAGGAATCACTTGCAAATTTATTAATTAAAACGTAAAACCATATTTTTACTTTCCTTATATACATAATGTATAAGGAAAGTATTGTGACGGGGTCGAAAATTCGAATTCGAGTTTTCGACGGGAGAGCACGTTTCAAGCATCCCTGATCACGAATCAAACATTTTTGAAGTGATGTCTGTGTGTGTGTATGTGTGTGTGTGTGTGTGTGTGTGTGTGTGTGTGTGTGTGTGTGTGTGAAAGTATGTGTGTGTGTGTGTGTGTGTGTGTGTCAGTGAGCCTGTGGAGACGATAACTGACGAACGAATGGACCGATTCGAACCAAATTTGGTACAAAAATCACAATCCGTAAACACTGGAAGCCTATTGCTTTTATATGCAATCGAATGTTAAGAACCCCCCCTAAATTTTCGAATGAAATTTTGAAAAAATCGTCAAAAAAACAAAACCACTAATAAAGTTACGCAAATAGACATTTTTTATGTAATTTTTCATTAGAAAACGATTGACATAAATTTTAGAACGCTAACATGAACCGTTCTCGAGATATTGTTCATTTAAAAAAAAAAAATTATCAAAAAGTCATATAAAAAAAATTCCTTTTGAGAAACATGTTCACTTTTCATATGTAATACCATGCGATAAATTGGGTTGCATCATTCTCGTGTAACTAGCTCATTCCATTCATGAAAAAATATACTTTTAGTAATACTTTTGTGTTTGAACGCCAATAATCATTTATCTGCTGTAAGAATAACTTGTTTCTTAGTGCATAACGCTTGGCGAGATTTTGGCGACGAATTTGGCGGAATGTCGCCAACTTGGCGACTTTTTGAAATGTTGCCAAATTAACGAAAATCTCGCCAAATGGATAAAAATGACGACTAATTGTCGAAAATTTAATATCTTGGAAAGAATATTAGTATCTACTATAAGAAAGACCTACTTTTTTTTACTGTAAAAGTAGTAAATTAATTACATTATATAAGGAGAGTCATGTGTTGCCCACATCAGATTTTTTAATTCGTATACAAAAGCTAATCTAGTTTGAAAGCATAAAAATATACTTCCTTAAGCGTGGTGTTTTGAGTTGGGACATGAAAATTTATTACATGAAAACTAAAAATAATAGAAAATAGCTAATATTTTTAAAACATAAGCACTTTAATGATTATATTGTATTAATTATAAACTAATGGTATCAATATATGTTCTAAAAGTATAAATAAAATAATTTTATTAGCATGAAATATGGATTCAAAGATCGGGACATCACAAACAGGCGGTCATTTTGAAAATCAATCATCGATAGAGTATATATAATTTTATATATATACCAAGATATAGTTGGAGTACATTCAATTCAAATAATAACTAGATTTTCTCATTCTAAAGAATTTTTCTAGCTATGTTCCGAAGCGCTGTAAATACGAATTTGCTCGTATCAACATGCGCTTTTCATATGCTTAATAATTCATAAAATTTACAGAATTATAAATTCGCATTAATAAATAATTCGGCTGATTAATCTAGACTTATAATTGCAATTTGTCATCGTGAAATTCAGACATGATGATATTTTCGCCTCTTTTAAAATTTGATAGAGGCTGAAAATTTGGTATATGGGCTAACCATTTGATAAAAAAAACAAGAAGAATATAATTATAGGAGTTTTTTTATGTTCATTTAAGGGTGTGCCTCACAGGAAAACGTCCGAAAGGTGAAATGATAAAAAAGTAGTTCAGATAGATATTTCGAGTAGATAGTTCAAAAGGACGAAAGTATCCAATCTCAGTTTTACAAAATTTTATACTTTAGGGGGTTTACACACCAAAATGTTCGATTTTTCGAGTAAATGAGTAACGCCACCTTTAAAATGTGATAAATTCTTGATATGTGGTATATGGGCCAATCATCTGATAAAAAAACAAGAAGAATATATTTTTTTATTTATGTTCCATTAAGGGGGTAGGTACTTCACACAAATTCATTCGAAAGGTAAAATGATAGAAAAAGTATGCTTCGCGATGGGATAGATATTTCACATTTAGTGTATGGGTACATAGTTCGAAAGAAAAAAGTGCTCAATTTTAGTTTTTCAATATTTACTACTTTAGGGTTTGCCATACATCAAAATGTTCGATTTGCGGTATATATAATAAACGCATTATTTTAAGTGAAATTCAAACTTGATATCTTTTACACAGGTCAATTATTCAATAAAATCCTTTTTTAAAAAAGTTAGTAAAAGAGAGGAGGGCTCCCCACCAAAATGTGTTCGAAAGATGAAATTAAAGGATAGTAAACATGCTTACTATCAGATATAGATTATAAATTGGGTGTGTGTGTAGGAAAGTGAACAATTTCACCTTTTCAATATTTGCATCTATAGGGGGTCCCGCTCATTAAAATGCTCGATTTGCCGAATAAATAAGAAATATGTTGTATAAAATGTGATAGAGGCTTGAAATTTGTTACATGGCCTAATCATATGAAAAAAAGCCAAGAAGAATAGAATTTTCCAAAAATTTCGTTTACAGGAGTGGGTGCTCCACACAGAAACATTCAAGAAATGAAATTATAGAATAGCATAGTTCGGGATAAGATAGAGACTCTAAATTTGATGTAATTGTAGATACTTGGGAAAAAAAGTTCTCAGTGTCAGTTTTACATAATTTGATACATTAAGGGTGCTGCACGCTAAAATGTTCTTCTGAGCGAAGAAATAAAGAACGCATTTTTACATGAGATAGGATCTTGCAATTTTGTACACGGGTCAATCGTTCTATAAAACCCTCTGGAAAAATCGAATTTTTCCAAAAATGTTCTGTAGATTGGATGCTCCACTTCAAAACGTAGGAAATGTGAAACAATAGAAAAGGATACATCTTGATAAGAGATAGACTTCAAATTTGCTGTATAGGTAGATAGTTCGAAAGGAAAAAAGTGCGCAATTTTAGTTTTACAGTATTTTCTACTTTATGGTTGCCTCACATCAGAATGTTCGATTTGTCGAATAAAGGATAAACGGCTTCTTTTATGTGAGATGGAAACGACCTTTTCAACAGAGATCGATTACTCAATAAAATCTTCAGTAATTTTACACGATCAGATATATATTATAAATTGGGTGTGAGGGTAGATAGTTCGAATAGAAGAAAGTATATATTTTCAAATTTACAATATTTACTCCTTTAGGGGTGCCGTGCACCAACATATTTTATTTGCAGAAAAAATGAGAAACGTTTTATTTTAAATGAGATATAGATTTGATATTTGATATACTGGTCAATCGTAAGATTATAGAAAAAACGAATTTTTTAAACATGTTCTGTAAAGGACGAAGTCCCAGATCGATTCCATTTAACGTGTTCATCACACCAAAACGTTCGAAATGTGGAATGAGAGTGAAACGGAATTTAAAAGAGATACATACAGTATTGTGGCAATTAATTGAGAAATGCAGTTTTTTTTTATAAAATTCAGTTTTATTCAAGTTTTCTGTGGATACATTTAAAACTAATAAGTGATATGACCTCCCCGAGACTTTATAACATCACAGACACGTTTCGGCATGGAATGTACTAGACTAGCACATGTAGTTTTAATGTCAACGTCTCTGAACCATATGTCAATAACGGCCGAAATTAGCTTGTCCATCGTCGTACAGTCAAGTTTGTGAAGCCGTTTTTTGACAATAGCCCACAAATTTTCTATGGGATTCAAGTCTGGTGAATTCCCGGGCCAATCCAGTACGGTAATATTTTTTTTTGAGCAGAAATTTTTGATTCGCTTCGAAGTGTGACATGGCGCGCTGTCTTGTTGGAAAACGCAATCTCCGTTCGGCCACAGTTTAGCCATGGTTGGAAGCACTTTTCGGGTCAATATGACTTCGTAACTGGCACTGTTCATCATTCCCTCTTCGGGAACAAGAGATTCTGTCCCCAAAACGCTGAAACAACCCCAAAACATCTTTTTGGGCGGATGCTTGATTGATGTGGTGCTGATTGAGAGGTTCTCCTTGGCTCCTTCTCACGAACATAGATCTAAATCCCTGAACCACAAAATGTGTTTCGTCAGAAAAGAGAACTTTCTGCCAGTCCTTCTCAGTCCATGTTTTGTATTTCCGTGCCCATTCCAACCTTTTTTTCTTCATGCGAAGCGTCAGAAGCTGCTTCTTGTACGGTCGACGTGCTCTCCGTCCGCGTTCTAACAGCCTGTATCGCACTGTTGAAGGCGCAATATCAACACCAGCTGCCACCATGGACTTAGACAGGTCAAAACTGGTTAATCGAGGATTTTTAACACTCATTCGATGTAAAGTTTTGTCGTCACGAGTCGAAGTTGAACTTTTTCGGCCGCATCTTCCAGAGCGGTTGGTTCCAGCATTTCCTGTTTCCTGAAACCGCTTCCAGATCCTCCCGACCCTTGCTGTACTCACTCCACATATTTTACCTATTTCCTCGAACGTCTTAGAAGTGTGTTCTCTAAGCGCAATCACTTTAGCACGTGTTTCCGCGCTGATATCCATGACGCTAATGAGCCCCGCAACAACTGAGAAACTACCACTGCGGAACACCTGCCACCTGCCGGAGGAATTTGAACACCTGCTACTTATGGTGCAAACGAACACCTGCTACTTTGATAATAACTGCAATTTGACCTCTGAGCTAATTTGGAGTGCTTCTTCCTAAGCTTACGTGTGATAAAACGAAAAAAATGACATTTCTCAATTAATTGCCACAATACTGTACTTTAAAATTGGTGCAAGGATAGCTCGTTAGATTGGAACACAATGCATAATTTCAACTTTCTAGTATTTAATAATTTAAGGATGCCACACATTAACCTGTTTAATTCGCTGAATACATGAGAAATGCCCAGTTTGAAGTGAGATAGATATTTGAAATTCGGTGCATGGGTGAATAGTTTGAAAAGACCACTGAAAAAACAGAAATATTCAAAAATTCAATTTATTCATTAGTTGATTTTCAACGGGTATTCGGCTAGTGATTTTTATAAATGTTTTACATATTATATTTTATGTATATAAATACGATTGAAAATGCTTAAAATATTTTTACAATATATAAAATAAGAAAGTTAAGAATTCTCACACTATATGTGGCATGTTTAGAATTCGCTACATTGCTGATATCGTGAACATTAAAAATCCTTATATAGCTTCGTATTGCAACTGGTCTTGCTCCGTGGAGTCCTACTATATTCTTTTCTATGCTAAGCTTTATGAACTTTATGACGTACTGGTTTTTTCTTGACCAACTTCAAATAAAAAAAATCTGATGTGACCAACACATGACTTTCCTTATATAATGTAATTAATTTACTACTTTTACAGTAAAAAAATTTGGTTTTTCTTATAGTAGATACTAATATTCTTTCCAAGATATTAAATTTTCGACAATTAGTCGTCATTTTTATCCATTTGGCGCGATTTTCGTTTATTTGGCAACATTTCAAAAAAGTCGCCAAGTTGGCGACATTCCGCCAAATTCGTCGCCAAAATCTCGCCAAGCGTTATGCGCTAAGAAATAAGTTATTCTTACAGCAGATAAATGACAATTGGCGTTCAAACACAAAATTATTACTAAAAGTATATTTTTTCATAAATGGAATGAGCTAGTTCCACGAGAATGATGTAACCCAATTTATCGCATGGTATTACATATGAAAAGTGAACATGTTTCTCAATAGGAATTTTTTTTTTATATGACTTTTTGATAATTTTTTTAAAAAAATGAACAATATCTCGAGAACGGTTCATGTTAGCGTTCTAAAATTTATGTCAATCGTTTTCTAATGAAAAATTACATAAGAAATGTCTATTTGCGTAACTTTATTAGTGGTTTTGATTTTTGACGATTTTTTTCAAAATTTCATTCGAAAATTTTGGGGGGTTCTTAACATTCGATTGCATATAAAAGCAATAGGCTTCCAGTGTTTACGAATTGTGACTTTTGTACCAAATTTGGTTCGAATCGGTCCAATCGTTCGTCAGTTATCGTCTCCACAGACTCACTGACACACACACACACATACTTTCACACACACACACACACACACACACACACACACACACACATACACACGCACAGACATCACTTCAAAAATGTTTGATTCGAGATCAGGGAGGCTTGAAACGTGTTCTCCCGTCGAAAACTCGAATTCGAATTTTCGACCCCGTCACAATACTTTCCTTATACATTATGTATATAAGGAAAATAATTAATGGAGAGATAAATTAAACAACAATGACTTTTCTTTCGTAGTTGGAAATGGTATATCAAACATTCGCATTTCAAATTAATACAAATAAAATATATAAAATATTCATTCCCATACAAGTATGCAATTATTCTAAACAGCATTTAAATCATATCAAATAATGTAAGGTTGACAATTACATTTCTCCATCGCGTTACTATAAAATAAATTACTGATTTTTTTAAAAATTCCAATTTAATAGAAAAGCAATTTCCAACATGTTTCATTATAATGACACCCTCGTAATGTGCATTTCTATATGGAATAAGCTTGAAATCTTTAGCCTTAGATTCAAATACGTAAATGGCATCCTTCATACTTGACTATTGATTTGCCAAAAGCTTACAGAAAAAGCTGCATCGATCGTTTACAATACATCTTTACCAACGTACTTTTGTTGAGATGGAAATCATTGTTACAAGCATTGTAATGCTTCCTTTCAGCACATAAGGACTTGGAGCATCGATCAGTTCATAAACTGTTATTCTGAGAAAAGAAGAAGCTTAGGTATTTTGTTATTGTGTAGAATTAAGATACTGAATCTGGTAGGTAAACTATAAGTTCTTAAAAAAAACATGATAAAATATTCTCCAAATGAATATGGTTATTATCAGTATCCACACATGGAATATAAACACACACTATTCTTAAAGTCCTTTTTAATAAGTCTTTCGCATTGTCACATTTAGAATTGCTCTAATGCAATTTTTTTCGATTCTATAATGTGTTACGAAGAATCTATATAATAATGAAAAACCTTTTACTTTTCAGATCCACCATTCGACCTCCCGGTGACCTAGAACACTGAATCTTGACATAATCTTTATAGTATCAACAACGGTATAGAACGTGGCTAAAGTTAATTTTCCATTCCCCCCAAAGGGGCAGTGAAAGTGGGGACTTCTTCAAAAAAGTATCTTTAGAACTTTCACAGGGGACTGCCCAAATTATGGGGAAGGGGTTTAGTAAGCTTCTCCGAACCTACTAAAGCCTTCTAAATAAACTAGAAGGCTGAATCTTTGCATGCTTATAGTATCAAGTACAGGACACAACATAATGTAGCTGGATTTACGATTTCTATGCCGTGGCTAATAAACTGAACGGGGTTTAAAAGTTCTTTAATGCACTATAAAAGCACTTTTGTTGTGACACTCCGAAAAGGATATTTTAAGAACTGCAAAGGAAAAACTCTAAACTCAAAGTGAACTCAATTGCAGCGCAATGAGTAAGGTGCTTGTAAATATTAGAGACATAAATTGTTAATCTTAATTTTGTATTATTTCTTTAGTGGAAGCTGCTGAATTGTTGCTACAGGTGCAAATAATTCCCTGAAGTTGGATTTCGGATGCGTCCAAGGTAAGAGTAATTATCATTATTTATAGTTTACATCTTTAGTAACATAGAAGGCTAAAGCTTTGCACACTTTGAGAATATTGACCACGAAGCTAGTGGAGCCAATTTTTAATAAAGATGACTATTTATGACATCAAGCAACATGCATTGTTACACAAAATAAAACCCGCCTATAAGAGACATTTTCAAATATAAGAAAAATCTAATGTGGGTAGCACATGACTTTCCTTATATAATGTAATGAATTTACTTTTCGTCAATGAGTCGTCATTTTTCATGCCGTCATCATCAATGAGTCGTCATTGATTTAGCGTCATTTTTTTCCATTTGGCGAGTTTTCGCTAATTTAGCAGCATTTTAAAAAGTCGCCAAGTTGGCGACATTCTACCAAATTCGCCGCCAAAATCTCGCTCAGCGTTATGGACGAAGACATAAGTTATTCTTACAGAAGATAAATGAGTATTGGCCTTCAAATACAAAAATATTACTCAAATTATTTTTTTCTCATGAATGGAACGAGCTATATCCACGAGAATGATGTCACCAAATTTATCGCATGGTATTACATATGAAAAGTGAACATATTTCTCAATAAGAGATATTTTTTTTATTTTATATGATTTTTTGATAATTTTTTTGAAAAATGTGCATTAATTCGAGAACGGTTCATGGTAGCGTTCTAAAATTTGTGCCAATCGTTTTCTATTGAAAAATTACATAATGTCTATTTGCGTAACTTTATTAGCGGTTTTGATTTTTTGACGATTTTATCAAAATGTCTCTAGAAAATTTAGGGGAGTTCTGAACATTCGATTGCGTATAAAAGCAATAGGTTTCCAGTGTTTACGGATTGCGATTTTTGTACAAAATTTTGTTCAAATCGGTCCATTCGTTCGTCAATTTTCGTCTGACACACACAGACATCATTTCAAAAATATTTGATTCGTGATCAGGCATGCTTGAAACGTGCTCTCCCGTCGAAAACTCAAATTCGAATTTTCGGCCCCGTCGCAATACATTCTTTATACATTATGTATATAAGGAAAGTAAAAAGACTAACATTGCAGATACCAACAACCATTGACCTGTTTCCCGGGTATTATGCGCTCGACAGCATGCAATAGCCGATAACTGCAATGGCAACAATGAAATTTCTATAAGCCATAGCAAGCTTCTATGAGAACTGATAATTTAAATCATTCCACATAGCGAGAATACACTTTGTTTATAGTTTAGCTCAGACCACACACAACCCCAAAGGCAAAGTTCATAAAACATAAAACCCGCCTGTAAGGAGCGTTCCCAAAAATATGGAAGACACTCCCACTGCAGATGCCAGTTTTATGAACTTTGCCTTTGCTGCTTTGTGTGGCCTGAGATAAGCTGTAAACTAATTGTATGTCGGTTACATAGGAGGTCTGAATTTGCCAGTTTCCATTAGAAGCTCGCAAAAATTGTGGTTTATAGCAAATATCATGTTGACATTTCAGATATCGATTATTCCATGCTGACGGGTGCATAATACTCGCAAAACTAGACCACGGATACTAATACAGTCGTCCCTATTTAATGGCATACACTTGGTTTCACTCCATTGTATGTGATAAGGTAGGATAAATGATGAGGCGGGTACACAGATTAATAATTTTAATACCCCTCTTGATTATATAAAGTGATGAATATAAAATATTTGTTACACTGTACATAATAATTAGTAATTTGTTACTATATAATAATACGTTTCTACTATTTAATATGTATATGCCTTTTGAAGAACACAGGGAAAACCGGAGGTTGCTAAGTTTGGCAATTTATCGCTTTTCCTCACATGTCTTCCAACACAAATTGTAATTCACGAGATTGGTGTCTCATCTTTTATGCAATTAACCGGGGATTGCTATGCAATAAAACGGATATTGTATTTATTGCTTTGGTTCCAATTTGTTTAATTGTATTTTGTTTTTGTTCCACAATATTTATTCTATGCATATAATGCGAATATCTGTTATCCGATTAAGAGGGGACGGCTGCTTCTGCTATTGGAGTGCCTTCCAAATTAAAACATGTTAAGCATGTTACAGCGTAATGTTCTATGAATTTAATTACCCTATTTTGAGGGGATTTAAAACTTATTAAATCATTATTCACGTTGTGACATTATTGATAATGTGTATGTGTAAGAGTAAGTATACCGAAAATGTTTGAATGGTGTTTGAGAAATAAATGTTCAAAAATTGTATCCTTTAAATAGTGTATACCGTTTCTATCAATAAAGATATAAAAATGAGAGTATAGGTACTTACAGGCTTTTACAGTTTTTTAAGAGCACATAAAAATGTCAAGCCTTATGTTTATTTTACCAATTTAGTTTGCTTTATCTTATGACTTAAAATTGCTGTGTACTCAATACAGAAATAAGTAGAAAGTGGGTAAATTTAACTTTACTTTGTCGTTCTTAGCTTATTAAATATGAATGCCCGACTAAAATATGGACCAAAAATATTTTGATGACAACATACTTCTTACCTGTTTTAATATCTTACTTGTTTCAGGAGTTTTAAATTGAAATTAGAAAGTTATGGGTTGAGCGAAATTTTCAACCGGTCATTATAGCTCCTACTTTGATCTAATAAAATGTTATTTTTTACTTTTAATACCGTGGCTAACTGGATGTATTCTATAACCACCATAAATAATTATGTGATGTTTTGTAAATCCATTAGCTCACTCCATATATATAACTGTACTAAAACACATGAAATTTATTTTACAATGGCATTATAAATAAAGTCAAAAGATATATTTTCATAAACTTCTAAAAATGTTTTGCTTGATTAAATACTATTGTATTCTAAACAGCGCACACATTTTATAATATGAAAATTTATCAAAACCTCAATATTCCAAAGCATATTATTTCGAAAAATTACAATAATCATACCGGAATACACTAATTCACATAAATAGGGGAGGTTGGAGAAGCTTGATATATTTACAACATTCCTAACATGTGAAACCATATATAGTCTGCAAATCTGCTTGAATTTGTTGTAAAACTGTCATGCAATCTAAATACAGAAAACAAAATACCACTGGATTCTTTTGAGTTTAGATTTTAAAATTTCAAGATTCTTGAAATTTTTATATTTATTTATAATGTTCATATTTTTAAGTAATTAAATATTAATTACATATGATTTGTAGTGTTCAAATAACATATTCCTTTAAGTATTTTTAGATAATTTGTTGTGATGCAGTACAATTTGATCCAGGACGTATCAATATTACAAGGTGTATATTCATGGAATGATGAGAAGGCGTGCAGCGAGATTTGGGATGTCAATCATGTTGTAGATGAGTGTCAAAGAGTTTTTAATTTTTCGTCCAAATGCCTCCTGGAGTCATATCATGGGAATTGCAGAAAGTACATTTTACCAATGCATATATAATTGACAGAAATCAAACAAGTGAAAACTTCCCCGCTAAGTATGATGCTCTCTCATACAAGTTTATCAACGTAGAGAGAAGTCAAAATCATCAACAGGACAGTTCCAGTGCCAAAGTATGGTAGGCCAGCATCACAGGGTTTAGCTGCAAAAGTATCTAGCTCAAGGCATTAATACTGTCTTATATTTTTTCTTCAGTGCTCCTCCTCTCGGTGAGTTTCCTAAAAACTGAACCAAGTTGTTGTTTCTGGGTTGCAGATAATGCATATGACCTGTATGTTGAAGAAAGGGAAAACTAATGAAGCCCTGAAAAGATGTCTTGTGGCAATTGCGTTGAAAATTATGTGACTAATGAAGAAAGTGTAGCAGAGTTTGGATTTTTCATTCATCTGCCTCCTGATGACATCTCATGAGGAGTACAGATAGTACATAATCAAGTTCGGGTCACCAATATAGCGAGAAAGCGATAGCATCAAATTCCCGGTGTCGGTGTTTGATTTTGGGACCAAAACATGGCAGGTCAGTATCAAAGCGTTGAGCAAAAGACGCCTCTGGCTCAAGTCATTTAATACTGCCTTATTAGCGCAGGCTAAAACTCGTTCTAAATTGTGAATACTATTAAAATATTTTCAATTAGCGAAATTCAATTAGCTGGTTTGTCACGCCAATGAGTTGGAAACATTTGGCAAATGTATGTTAATAGATGCAGTTTGAATATCATTTACATTGACAGTGAAATTAAAATCATTTTCCAGTACTGACTTTATTAATATGATTGACCTGTGATTGAGTCTGTTTTCCCGTAAAAGATAATGTAATACACACGTCAAATTTTGAATAATTCCAGCTCGAATTATGCAAATTATTTAAAACCCAGTTTTGCTTTAGTTTCACAAAATGTATTCACACGTAAAATTTTGCAGTGTTAAGCAAATTTGACAGTGTTAGATTAGGTGTCCAGATCTCCCTGGCACACACATATACACTCTTTTTTTCAAAACAAACATGAAATACCCCCTAAAAAAATATCCGATCATCTCGAAATTTGGCATGCAAATTTCTTTATACCAAGTACGCAAATGATTAAACTTGCGAGGCCAATAAGTGTTAACTTCGGTCATAGAGCTCGTTTCTACTGAGCAACGAGCATCCTCCAAAACAGGTTAAAAATGTTAACGGTTTAACTTTGCTCGTTATCTGCGTTGCAATTCTGTGGAGACACAGCCAATAATGTCGTTACGATGTTGCCGAACACCTTATAAGCAATTAGACGAGTTCGAACGTGGTCATATAGTCGGGATGATTAAACCGACTGGTCATACTGAGCAATAGGCCACCACCTGCACTGAGCGGACACTGATGCACAAAGGTGCTGGCAGCAATGGTTGCTGTAAGAAACTCATAGGCGGAATGAAGGCTCTGGAAGGCCAAGATACGTGAATGCGAGGCAAGGTCGGGTGATTAGAAATACACCTGAACTCGTCCAACTGCATCATTGTCTTCCATCCAACGCGCCACAACCTTTTCCATACCATCTCTGGTACCTTCCACCATCTCACAGCGTTTGGCTGAGGTTGGGTTACGCTCACGGGGGCCTTTAAGACGTCTGTCCAATACCCCACAATATCGACAGAGTCGTTTAGAGTGGTGTCGCAGCCGAGCTTCATGACTGCCAACATACTGGCATCGCACAGTGTTCCGCGATGAATCACGCTTCAGTCTTTCAGCAGATGACTATCGGGTACTGTGTGAAAGCGCCATGGTCAGCGGTCTCAATCAGTCTTTGTTTTACACATGCATGCAGACTTTTGCAAGCGGAGCTAGCAAGGATCAAGGAGCTCCAGAAAGAAGTATAATTTTTATTGTATTCTTTTATATGTTTTTGTTTGTTCCCCTCTTCTGAGCTCTGCCTTCCCTTCCTCCTCGTATGGTTCTTGAGGGCCTTCAAATCAACACCAACCACTATTTAGCTGCACACAGTTATTCTCTCCAATTTGCAATTGACCATTCATATGATTTCATCTGCCTTCAAGAGACATATTTATCTAATGACGAAATTTTAAAACCTCCTTTCGGCCTCACCCAATTTTGCTCTACTTCTAAAAAAGCACCAATCATTATCCTAAATCCGAATCTTACTGTTAAACTTACTGTAATTCTTCTTCAGCCGTCTTCCTCGAAATTTCTCTCCCTTCTCGTAAAACCTTTATATTAGTATCAATATATTTTCCCCCCTCATAATAATATTTCTGAACTTATTGAAGAATTTTCCTCACTTGACTTCTTCTCTTACGACTACATACTTCTGGGAGATTTTAATGCCGGAGTTCAAATGTGGGGATATGGTTTCAGTGATCAGCGGGGCATCAAAATCACAGATTTCTGTATTTCCAATAATCTTATCATCTTAAATGATCCTAAATGTGGTCCAACATTCGAATCACACTCTGGTAAAGGTTTCCCTGATCTCTCCCTCGCATCTTTTGGCCTTTTTGACTCAATTTTTTCCGGGAAAATTTTGTCAGATGAATCCTCCAGCGACCATAAATGTATCAAAATTAACATTAACGTCGGAATCCCTGTGGAAAATTCATTTTATTTAAAAACCTATTTCAGTCTTGGCAAATTTATTTTTAAAATTAAACCCCACATTGCCCAATTAAAACTTTTAGCTAACGATATCACCGACAATAATAGCCTTGGTTCTTTTATTAAATCCTTTATAGATACTGTTCAATCCTGCGTCCTTTCCTCCATCAAAAATAAAAAATCCACTAAAAAACCTACTTTCTCTTGGTGGACTAAAGACCTGACCAAATTCAGAAATTTTGTCACTGCTCTTGACACGAGAGTAAAATCGCTGGAGAAGATTTCTGCAGCCCCCAACACTATTTCGGCTGTTAAACTTAAACTTAACCATGCAAAATTTAAACTTCTCATTAAAAAGTCTAAAAATGTCCCCGGGAAGATTTATTGTACTAACTGTTATTCCAAATTTGGCAGCCACTTTAAATTTGCGTTTCAAAAATTAAATAAAATTAACAATATTCAACTTCTCTTTCCAGGCGAACCTGACCAAAATTACGATACCAAGATCACTCGTCTTTTGGATCACTTCTTTCGAGGATGCCCCCCCTCTTTGATTCTTTTCCCACTACTGTTCTGCCTCCCGAAGGGCTGGGGGCGGTTTCAGAGAAGGAACTATTTCTGGTCTTCTACAATCTCAAAAACAATAAAACTCAAGATTTAGACCTTCTTGATTTTAAGATTTGGAAAACCTTGTACAAAAATTTTCCCTCCTTTTATCTTCCATCATCAATAAATGTTTTAAGTTCTGCTTTTCCACCCTCTCCTCTTATAAATGCAAAAATAATATTCTTCAATAAACCTGGAAAAGACCCTATTTTAATTTCATCTTATCGCCCTATATGCCTTCTCCCTACCTTGGGAAAATCTTAGAAAAATTATTCATCAATAGATGAAACTTCTGGATGAAGACCGGGAACTCTCTTCACCCTCTGCAATATGGCTTTAGAGAGCTCCACACTTGTGAAGATGCCTCGTACAAGCTTGTCAAAACCATTAATAAATTTAAATCCTCTTATCATGTCTCCTTAACCACAGTAGACATCCACCGAGCTTTTGATAATGTGGATTGGGGCATTCTCCCTGATACTTTTAATTCTATAAATCTTCCTGCAACTTTCAGAACCTTTATATATTCGTATCTAAACCAAGAACTATCAACTACTTTGAGAACAATTTCACCTTTTCTAAAATTATCTCTAAAGGGGCCCCCTCAGGGCTCAGTCATCTCACCCACCCAATGGAATATTTATTTCAATAAAATTCTTACTCTAAACAATGATGAATATTACCTTCAAGCCTTCGCGGATGATCTCGCAGTGGTTACTTACTCTACCTCAATTATCACATTGGGTCGTAAAACCAATAAACTCTTGAATTCAGTAGCAAACACCCTTTCCTCTCGCAAACTGGAGTTCTCCGCAGAAAAGTCAAACTGTATTATTTTTAACAGATCTAAATCTAAAAGAAAAATTAAGCCTTCAATTAAAATTCTCAACTCTCCCATTAAACTTAGTAGAAGTCTTAAATTTCTAGGTCTCATAATTGATGATAATCTCAAATGGAGTGCTCATATATTTTACCTAAAAGAGAAATGCTTTAGATTTGTATCTACTTTTGGGAAACTCTCGGAGGGTAATTAGGGATTAACAAATTTTTCCTTAAAACTTGGTATCTTACAGTGATTGAAAAAATTATTACTTTCGGGTCTGGCATCGGGTCTCTTAATGGGGCTCAAAGTAACAATCTCATCTCTTTACAACGGATATGTCTGCTTAAAATCTCGGGCGGCTTTAGAACAACCTCGAGCATTTCTCTTTTCTCCATCACCAGAATCCCTCCTGTCCACCTTCTTATTGATATTCTTCACAAAAAATTTCTCTTTTGGAATCAGCGTATTGATACTTTCTTAAATTCTTCCCTCCCTTCCTCTTCTTTTTTCGATTTTAACCGTTCCCTTTCAAATTCTGCACCTTCCAATCGTATTGTCCCACTTAAACCTCAAGATCCTTCCTCTTTCTCCCATCAAAATTTTTACACCGATAGATCTAAACTTGACGATAGCGTTGGCTTTTCTGCGTGTTTATTTAATCATGATAAATTAGAAGAGGTATTTAAATTTAAATCTGGCAATGGAGACACAGTTTTTCAGGCAGAAATTAACGCTATTAACTTCACCATTGACTGGGCAACCTCTAACTCTTCCAAAATCAATATCTTTTCGGACAACCTCTCCTCAATCCCGGTTTTCAAATCGATCAAAAATAAATCAAATTTCATTAATTCTATCAAAATTTTGGCATCTCGATCAACACACCTTTTTAATCTCTCCTGGGTCAAGGCCCATGCTGACAATCTGGGAAATGAAATCGCAGAATTCTACGCCAAAGAAGCATCCTCCTCCGGTTCCCCTCTCTTTGTTTCCCTTCCCTTTTCTCGGCTAACTTATTTTTGTAAAAATCTACTTCTTTTTTTTTTTTTTTTTTTTTTTTTTTTTTTTTTTTTTTTTTTTAGAAAGAGTGTAAATGGAACGCGGATGTGCATCTTTCGATAAGTGTTTAAAATTGTATTCAAGATGACTTAAAACGCGCTTATCTTTTAACATATCGACATAGAAATTTTTCGAGTAAACTATATATACAATATGAAAAAGTATAATTTTACTCACTTCATAGAGATTCTGTAAAAAAAAAAGAATTTAAAAACAATAGTAGATATGACTAAATAAAACAAGTAAGAAAATCAAATTGAAATTAATTTTAGAAAAATAGCATTTGGAATTTAACCGTTTTATCAACGTAAGAATGGTATGATCCAACGCTCTTTTTTCAAAAGTTATCAGAAGATAATAATAAACCAATAAATTACTTTAAAGAAGATTTCTTAGTGTTTTTTAGAACTATGTGAAAGAAAAATATATACTTTTTGGCAAAACATTGTGATACTGGTATACTTTACTTATACGTGAAAATAATGAATTGGTTTCGATAAAAGCTGCCAGTCGAACAAAATAAAAAAAAATAACAATGGAAACTTTTTGGTCATTTTAAAAAATCTAATGAAAACAGCAGATCCCCAATTTTCAAAATTTATGTTTTTATGCATTTAAGTTTCATCAAACAGACAAAAAATTTACCCTGTAAAACTGTTATTAAGTGGATTTTTACAATATTTTCAGTTTTAGAACTATTGAAATCTTCTTTGAATACATGAGACACTTTAAAATATTGTCCAATTGTCATCAAAATTTACAAAATAATAAAATATATCAAGGATGGTGAATTGGTTTCTATTTTGAGGATTAGCTCTGAAACAACTCGCAAATCGCCTATATATATATATATATATATATATATATATAATATGAAAACACCGTGAAATACAACATTACAAAATCATCTGAAATCACACTATATATCACATTATATATCATATAAAGATATATATATAGAAATTTTCTAATAGATCAAAGAGAAATGAACAAATCGAGTACCACAAAGTAGCCGTGGGGGGTTGTGACCCCCACTCCCCGGTTAAAGCATGCTTAGAGTCGCGGCAAACACTCCCGGAGGCCGGTACCAATTTGAGAAAGATATATACTTGAAGATATACACTACAATACAGTACAATACAAACCAATACGAGATTGGAAAAAGGCATAAACCCCGATTCAAACAATCAGACACAAATACCAATACCAACTCCATTACCACAAAACCATCATTCCCACGTATTACGTACTCTCGTCGATTATATGCCTAAGGATACCTACCCTAAAAACACAAATTTCTTGACCTCATATGTATCGCCATAGCACTCCACTATTAGTCTGCATTTAGCTCTCAACCTTTCTTCGGCCACTCACTTTATATCCTTTTCCATGATTTGTATCCAAAACGCATGCAACACTCGGTTACAGTTATTCTGAAAAAACCAGTAATAACATCGGTTAAGAACTTCTGTGGATACCCATGTTCTATTGCGTCTTTCATATATTTTCCAATGCATTTATCCCGATCTTCAATACTACTATTCAATTTATAGCTTCTTGTGAGAAGATTCACAATAATATAACAAAATATGTTTTTGTGTAAATTTGAGCTCCATGGTATTAGACTATTAATCTTGAAATTGAATCCATCTCTCTTGTTGTATATTTTATAAATAGTTTTGTCCTCCAGACTTTTTATATTTAGATCCAAAAAATCAGTACTTTCATCAGAGTTTTGAAGTGTATCTATCAAACTCAATGTATCAGGATAGAAATCGAAATCCATAACATAATTCTCTTCCTCCGTAGCCAATAATATGTCGTCGACGTAACGTATATACACAAATTCGTTCAACAAACCTGTTCTTATTTCGAATTTGTTTAGATAAATATCTGCTAAAATGGACGAACAACTTCCACCCATAGGTATACCACGTATTTGTTTATGAAAACGCGTTCCATCAAATCGTATCGTTTCATATAAAACCAAGGTCACTAATACTCTGTATTTACTCAATGCTATAAAAGACTGCAAATCGTATCTTTCATACAAATCCATTACGATATAAGTTATCAATGCCAATGTTATTAAACAAGTCGCTAAAATCGAAACTTTTATAATAAAGCCTATTTGGTATACTTTTTTTAAAAACTGAATAACCTCATTACTGTTTTTCACCATATACACACCTTCTATTTTTATCTTGGCCAATACCATTTTCATAATATGTAGTAGACGCTTGTTTGCTCTAGTCAGGTATGTTTTATACTCGATATTTACGGGTCTAAATTTGACCGGATTCTTATGAAGTTTCGGAATCAGCGTCAAGTAAGGAAACTTAATACTATTTATATTGTATCCTGTTTTTTTGTATAGAGCTCTTATACGATTTTCGTTCTCTTTTATAGAAGTGTTTAACAATCTGTACATATTGACGTTATCGTAACTTTGTGCAAAAAGCTCACCTTATAGCACTTTGCATGTAAATGAGTAATTAAAAGTTACCTTGTCCACATAAGTGATTATATATTCCTCCTGTATACTCTTCAGTTTCTCCCTAATCTTTATATTATATATATTTCTTTCATGCCTGTAGTTGTAATTATCATTGCATTTTGCCAAAAATACATGTCTCCATTGTTTAAAACACTCTGTAGGCAAACTGTATTTGACTGACAATTTATATATAAACACATCGACGTCATGTCTTGTCAAAAATATCCCTAAGGTCTGCAAACTAAAAATTCTAAATTCCCAGCAACAACGTGTCCGTATGTTTTATCTACATACTCCTTATTTTTCGCACATGTACATTCTGTAATCCCGTTTCCGTCCAATGACCTGCTAAATGCGTTATAATTAAACACATTTCTTCCCATTGGAGTTGCGTATTTGTATGTAACACCAATTCCTATATTCTTTACTGGCATCAATTCCCGGCATTCGCACAAAATTCGTCCGAATTGAATATTATCAAATCCCTTATTTTGATAACTGATTACCATATATTCCTTACTCATATAATTCATCATTACTTTTTCCAAATTGATTCCCAAGATTGTAGCTCTGAGTTTTATATAATCCTGGAAAGCAGCGGTTGTTGTTGAAACGTTTATAAGTCCACATCTAAAATCATTATTTGCAAATAGTTTCCAAATCCTTTTTAAAAATTTACCTCTTATTCCATACACTACATTTTTGATCTAACCATGTGTAATGACCGGTAATGATTTATATTTTTCAAAAAACGCCTAATTTCATCAATCTTTTCTACATAACTTATTTTCCTAGTTCTACCTCCTCTTTTTCCTCTTCCTATGTTACCCCTGATTTTTTTATCCATTACAATTACCGTATCTGTTTTATCAAAGTGTTCACAGTTGTAATTATAGTTATAACAGATAGTATTTAATCCATAAGGAAATAATGTTTTGTTTTTTGCGATATAAAGGTTTTCCCACCACAATATTTGCTTGAGATCTATGATCAAATCCAAAATGGTTATTTCGATCGCATCCATACCATGCTCTGCGAAGTGTTTTATTTCCATGGTGGTACCCATTTCTTTATTTGCACTGTATTTGTATACTTTGCTACGATGCAAATTTATACGAATGTTCAAACAGTTTTTTGTTTGTCCGATATAAGCTAATCCGCACTTTATGCATTTAATGTAGTAAATGCAGTTAAAAGTTTTACAAAACTTTTTTAAGATCTTGTTATTGGATATTTGCTTGGGATTTCCTTTTGGGCATAATTTGCATCTATTGTTTCCACATCTACTGTATTTAAAATTTTCAAAGTTCTTGTAGTTACTTCCCAACACGATCGGGTTGTTATATGTATCAGCACCAGAATGCCCTATTTCATCTTTATGATTATTTTCCACCACATCCAATGTATTTACATTATTTTTGCTTTCCTTCCTGCTAGCACTAACGGGTTGTAAGTAATTGCGAATAAAGTCAACTGCACAGGGTTGCTGTTTGACGATCGTCTAATACCCCCGATATTAGACGACCGGGCGATCGCTGCCATATCGACGAATATATATATATATATATATATATATATATATATATATATATATATTAGTGTTGAGAGTTATAGCTATTTTTCACTAGCAGTGCTAAATGCTAATAGTAAAATCTATGTACAGCTAATTTTAATTACTATTTTTAACAAATACAATATTGAATATCTCACCAAGTTATATGTCATATGGGGTCATTACTCTCTATTCCTAAACGTTAATGCAATGTTTACACCTTCTTCCACCCATAACGTTCAGCCTACCCGAAGATGTAAGGCTTGGACGGCCAGGAAGTGCTACCCAATTTAAACCGGAACTTAGTGGGTACGATATACACAGGGACAGTACAACCAACCCTTGGTCCTCTACAACCAACCTCTCGGAAGGAATTACGGACCCACATATTTAATGTGCCTATACACCACTTGAAGACGGAAACAGCTTGGGCAGAGCCAAAAACAGATCTCGGGCGTCTGATTGCAATCACCACGAGCTATCGACTGGTGTGTCTTGCCCAAAATTGTTTTTAAATTTAAAATGTATACATGCTAACCCATCTTTTTCCTCAGTAAAAATGCATTCGTTTTTGCGAAATAACTCCAGAACCAGATCAGTTAGAAAGTCAAAATATTATATGTATCTGTCGTTTGAAGTATGAATTAATTTTTTGGATTTTTTAAAATTATCGGGCTAGCCCATTCTGTGCCTGAATTGTGTTCGTCATAAGAATGCATTCGTTTTGGGGTAATAGCTAGAGAACCGGTTCAGCTAGAATGTTCAAAATTAATATATCGTTCTTTTATTTATTGATATATTTTAATCCTTCATTTTAAAGCTTATTGTGCTAGTCCATCTTACCCCCCCCCCCTTATAGGAATGTATTCTTTTTCAGGGAATACTTCGATAACAGGAAAAGACAGCTACAAAGTTCCAATTCAGTATCACGCTGTCCTTTGTGGTATATTTTAATTATCTGAACTTTCAACATTATCGGGCTAGCCCGTCCTGGGCCCGCCACAGGAATGTACTCGTTTTGGGGGAATAACTCCAGAACTGGAGCAGCTAGAATGTCCAAATTAAGTATGCCGTTGTCATTTATAATGTATATTTAATTCTCTAGATTGTTAACCATGTTGGGATAGCACGTTTTGTGTCAGCCATAGGAATATATCCGGTTTTAGAAATAAATCGAGCAGCCAATCAGACAAAAGTACAAATTAATATCACGTTTTCATAATTTGGGGTATATATTAATTCCTCGTATTTTGAACCGTATTGGGTTAGTCCGTATTTAGCTCTCCGTACAAAGAACTTAACTCGCGATGTTTAAGGAATAATTCAAGAACAGGAGTAGCTAGAAAGTTCAAGTTTAGTACCTCGTTGTCTTTTGTGGTACATTTTATTTCGTTGGATTTTCAAGTTTCTTGAGCTAGCTCGTCCTGGTACCGTGATAGGAATTTACTGGTTTTGGAGAATGACTCGAAAACCTGAATAGCTAGAAAGTCAAAATTTACTATGTCGTATATTGTAGTATATTTTAATTCTTTGGATTATTAAACTTATCGGGCTTGTTCGATACGGGCCCGTCATAGGAATGCACTCATTTCGTTGGAATAACAAGGCAATCAAAGCAGATATTTGGCCGGGCATAGGAATATACTTGTTTTTGAAAAAATAATGACTAAGCAAAATTTTGTGAATGTGTGCAACTAAAAAATGCTCCCGCGAGCTCCAGCTATTGGTGAGCGGCAACAAGCATGAGGCTGGACCCCCCCTCCCCCCGCCAGTAAGAGAAAGAAAAATAATATGATATTTTTGGCAGTGATGAGCCAACAATTTTTACTGCCTGTCGCCTACAGAAACTCGGTTTCCGAGCTGTTTTTCTTTTCAGAAAACAGGTGCTGTTGAAGAGATATCTGGCTGACTTCACCGAAGTCCGTTTCAGCATTTGGACAATCGTGCGAGGAGATTCAATATAGGTCCACGTATGGCTGCATTGACGTACCGACGTATTGCTCCTGAAACAAGCGTAGCTGCGTCTACTGTGCAAATGATTTGGAGAAGATAGATTGAAAAAAGGCATGTAAATCGTAATAATGACGCAGATCCATCCAGACGTACGCCAGGACCCGTTGATCGACGCATTCGAAGGTGACAAAACAAACGCCCACTGTTGACATTCTACAAAATTTACAGGGTGCATTGGTAATTTCAGTATCAGAGAGAACAGTTTCTCGGTGATTGGCACGAACTCGAAGCGGATTGCAATCAAACGGTCCTTTACAAAGACTTCCAATGGCGACAAGTCACTGACGTGAGAGATTGCAATGGCGTCAAGCCCGAGCCTGTTAGACGACTGAATGGAACAGTGCAGTGTTCAAAGACGAGCCTCATTTCTGTTTGTGGAATGACAGTCGCAGTGTGAGAGTTTGGAGATGACATGGAAACGCATCCAATTCTGCCGTGACTGCTGAATGCCATACTGGCAACATTCTGGCAACTGGCCAATCTGGCAACATCATGATTTTCCTTGCCATAGGCTTCCACTGCTGGTCATGTCTTGTTCGTATCAGAAGCACAATTACGCCACGACGATATGTGAATAAGGTGCTTCAGCCATTTGTAGTGCCCTATCTTCAGCGATTGAAAAATGCTGTTTTTAGTAAGATAACAAGCGAGCTCACACGACAACTATCAGCAGACTAGTCTTGCAAGGCATCCAGGTGCTTCTGTGGCTTCCGCTGTCTCCAGAATTCTCACCCATCGAGCTAATATGGGGCGTGATTGGCTGTCGTTTGTCTGCCATGCCCCCTCCTCAAACAGAGGACGACTTATGGAGGATAGTTGAAGGTATATGGCCATTCATCCCTCAGGAAACTATCCACACGCTCATTACATCTATTCCTCGACGGGTTGCTGCTTGTATCGCAGCAAGAGGTTGTACTACCGTCTATAGATTACCCTGTCTATGCTATTAATGTATCGTATTATCCTTCTGGAATTAACATCATTTATTTATATATGTCTGTGTGTCCTTTATCATCACACACTATTCGCTTTTTCATGGTGTTGCATTTTCTGTGTCGGCTAGTATATATATATATATATATATATATCTTCTTATCCTCCCCCAGATATTCTATTTTTATTTATTTCCCAGGCCGTCCATCTCATCCAAAGAGTGTAGAGAAATTTCAAAGTATGGCGGAAAAAACACAGAAAAACAACACATTGATATACACAGACATGCATAGAGAAGATACATAGAAATACAGTACAAATATGATGCAAATAAATAACATGATACAAAACTGTAGAAAAATAATTTTGAATGAAATGTTTGAAAGAGGCTAAGGAAATGAAAAACATTTTAAAGGAAATAGAAAATAAATATATGCAAACAAAAATTTGGAGCAGTGGGAAAATGTTCCTTTGATAAAAGACTAACGGTATATAGGGTAAATTTTTGCAGTATTTAACTTTTATCTGTTGCATTCTGCCAACTGTGCAAATGTTTAACTCTAATACGTATGACGCAATAACTTTAAAAATCATTTACATTATATTTTCATATTTCTTAAAAATATTTTAACTTCTAACACATCAGACATAACAAAGTCGAGTTTCTGTTAATTTTCTACAAAATATAAATAATTTGTATAAATAGTACTTCCTTTTTATAAAATATTCACTAAGTGTTTTTTAAATAAAAATACAATACAAATAAAACTGTAATGCAAAGATGGATGCAGTAGACTTTTTGGTGTACAATATATGATTTTTCATACAAATTAAATTACAAAATTTGAATATTTTTGAAAAAATAATTAAAATAGAACTTTTTTAAGTCCAACTACATTGAAAATCAATAGACTAATTTCTGCCAATTTAAGTATTGAAAATAGGAAATTGCGTTATTACTTTGAGAATTTTAAGTTCTTTGGTGGAATGCTAAATTTCTAATGTCTTGTTTTTTTAACTCCCAATCTATAGAATCTATTAATTTTTAATAAAAAAAGGAACTTTTACGAAACATGACCATTTATTTAAATTAAAATAATGAGCATTTTTATTTATTTTTTGTCCATTTTAGATTAACACAGCATGATATCAAGAAAATAATTCTAACATATTTGAAGCATAATATTACTTTTGGAAAGTGAACATATCTGATAATAAAGAGTAATCCTTTTAATTTTATATAATTTTTGTATAAAAACATTATTTGGAAAGCAGTCAATATCTCGAAAACGGTTATTCCTAGTTTTCTGAAATTTGTGCCTTTCGTCTTCTCCAAAAAACCACGTAGGAAATCATTATTTATTTAAAAGTGTGATCTTGATTTTTGCAGATTTTTCAATAATTTGTGAGGGGCAGCATATAACGTTCAAACTCAGAATCTTTTGTATGCTGATCCTCCTCTATACTGTTGAGCCAAAAGAATTCTTCTAACCCGAATGTGTAATTGGGGATGTCTTTCATAGCAGTGAGTGACGCAATGTAGCCCGTCACAAATATATTAAATAGTCAGACATTGCTTCGTGATTTACTCACGCTAGCGTTATGAAATCGGTATCATTCGTTTTCTGATGAAATTACGTCTGACATGATTATTCGTTTATCTTTATATATGATATTTTTAATGATTTTTTCGAAAATTAGGAAGTATTTCGAACATTTGATCCCGTTTAAAATCAATAGGTTTACATATCACCGAATGCAATATTTGAGCTAAATTACGTTAGAAACGTTCCATTCTTTCGTGAAATATTACATCCACAAATTCAAAGACACACACACACACTATACATACACACAAAAATGTACACACACATTAACATACATACATACTGTGAGGCCAGAAATAGATCTCATATGTGTTTTGGTGAGACAAGTTTATGCCAGTTATTTATAATGTTCAAAACGGCAAACAATACTGCCGGTCTGTATGGCGCCGGTTTTTACAGCATGTGAACCTAAAGGTCAGAAAACCATAAATTTAGGAGCCGCAAAGCAGAGGGTTCCGAACGAACTCTTACGAGGATGTGGAATGGATCCATTGGTTAAATGAGTAACCAATGAAAAAATGGGCTGGTTGCGTCACTCTCAATGCTGCAAATGAAAGCAAAGGGGGGGGGGAATGACACCCCCGAGAAAAGAAGGAACCACAACCTGGGACCGAAGAAGGACACTTGAGTAGACATATGTAGATAACTTGGATCATGACTTGAGCAGATGTGTGCAAGGAGCAGACTTATTCAGATAACTTCGACATTAGGACTTAGTAGACATGTGCTAATACTCGGGCGATATTATGACTTGTGTAGATGTTCAGAGATATACTTGTGCGACATTATGACATAGAGATGACTTGTGCAGAGGTACTAGAATGTACGTTGTGCGACAGTAAGATTGTACGACGACTAGAGATATAAAGTGTTCCGTAGATGTTCCAAAAATACGGTATGGCTAGCAAAGTACAAGACAGATTTTAAGGTATGTGTTCCTCAAATAACTTTAGGTCTAGAAACATTCAAGCGATCTAAGTGGTCTCACATTTTCCCCCGCCAAAACTAATAATTAATTGTGTAATGATTTAATAAGTGTTTATGTTGCTAATAAATGTTTTATTGTTAAAGTTTAAATGGAGCAATCAATTTAATAACATATTAATTAATAATTCCTTTACAGAACTCGCGCGAAAGTTAAATAATTGGAGCACAATAATTGGAACTCAATGTAGTAGTAATAAATAATGGTTATATTAACTTTAACTTTACAGTTAAATCTATATTTTATCAGTTCCAACACACACACACACACACACACTAATACACGCACACAGACATCCCCTCAAAAACGTTCGATTCAAATAGATGTGTGTTTGTAAGTGCTCATCCGCCTAAAAATCGCATTCGAAATTTCTAGCCCGATACAATATTTTTACTATGATAGAATACACCGATACAATACATTACACTATGTAGAGAAATTAATAAAAATTAAAATATTTTGTCAAAGACTGATATTGAATACTGATATTGTATTGTGATAAAATATTGTAATTAAAGTAAACATTTCAAAACTTTAAAACTATATAGATATTTTAAAGCATCATTTAAAATTCAATTCACAAACATTTAGGGTTCTCGCGAAATTTGTGATAAAGGTTTTTCGAATCCGTATGTTACAAACACATAGTAAATCAATACTCCACCATAAAGCCGCCTAAGCCCAGCTATGTCCACGACACCATCTTTCTTCAGAAGGGGGAGTTTTAGTCGCGTGACATCATTTTCGATTCTCTTTAGAGGTAGATTGAGGAATATATCGGCTAGGAAGTTTCCTCTGCAATTTATTACAAGTCGTTGAGTAAAGCATGCCTATTGATAGAATGTTCGAAAGGGGGTTCTGGAACAGAACATGTTCTATTCTTTATTTTGCACTTATTTATTCGATTTTTGAGACAAGTAGATGCATTTGTTACATTTGATGTTTGTGTTATTTAAGCTAAAATATGAAAAAAAATCTGATGTGGGGAGCACATGACTTTCCTTATAAAATGCAAATAATTTACTACTTTTACAGTATAATAAATATATTATTCTTATAGAAGATATTTATATTCTTTCCAAGATATTAAATTTTCTTCAATTAGTCATCATTTTCATTGATTTAGGGTCATTTTTATCCATTTGGCGAGATTTTCGTTAATTTAGCAACATTTAACTAAAATCGCCAAGTTGGCGACATTCCGCCATATTCGTCGCCAAAATCTCGCCAAGCGTTATAGACGGAGAAATAAGTTATTCTTATAGCAGCTAAATGACTATTGGCATTCAAATACAAAAGTATTACTCAAAGTATCCTTTCTCGTGAATGGAACGAGTTAGATCCACGAGAAAGATGTCACCAAATTTATGATATTACATATGAAACATGACCATATTTCTTAACAGGTAATATATATATTTTTTAATTTACGGGATTTTTTGATACATTTATTTGAAAAATGTGCAATATCTCGACAACGGTTCATGCTAGCGTTCTAAAGTTTATGTCAATCGTTTTCTAAGGAAAAATTACATAAGAAATGTCGATTTCTGTAACTTTATTAGCGGTTTTGATTTTTTGATGATTTTTTCAAAATTTCACTCGAAAATTTTGGGGGGTTCTGGACATTCGATTGTATTTTAAAACAACAGGCTTCCAACATTCACGGATGGTGATTTTTGTACTAAATTTCGTTCGAGTCGCTCCATTCGTTCGTGAGATATCGTCTCCTCAGACTCACTGACGCACACACACACACACATACACACACACACAGATATCACCTCAAAAATGGTCGATTCGTGATCAGGGATGCTTGAAACGTGCTCTCCCGTCGAAAACTCGAATTCAAATTTTCGACCCCGTCACAATACTTTCCTTGTACGTTATGTATATAAGGAAAGTAAAAATTTAAACTTTAAAATGGCGAACGTTCTAAATTTGATATAAATTAAAATTCATACACAGGACATTGCTAAAAAATATATAGGACATTGCTAAACAATGTATAAACAATATATTGCTAAATAATATTTATTTAATAAGAAAATCATCCTCTTTCATCTTTTTTACAAGCATATTTTATAAATAAAACTAAACATTTTAATTAAAAAGTATATATTAACTTATATGAACTTAAAATCATAAATCAAAGTAGTAAACACTTTTCAACTATGTTCTAAAGTGTTAAAAAGGAAACTAAATCGAATTAAACAATAAAGATCAATCATGTATAAATCATTGATTATGAAACACTTTCCAACTACAATGCAATTTTATTTAAACATCTCTAAAATGCGATATATTCAACGGTAATATTTTTAAAATTATCACGATCCTACATTAATTTATTGTATTTGAAAACATAAAACTTCATCGAAAAGAATTAACTTTATTCAAATTCCGTTATTGAAATATAGATTGTCCTACTCTCTATGTAAAAGCAGTAAATATTCCATTCATACACTTTATATTCCATTTCTTTCATTCATCACAATATTATAATTTATTTTATTTAAAATCTTAAAATCATGGAATGTACAAGAAATTTAAGTCTATGCTTAAAACTTCATCGAAAAAATAGTATGCTTCTCTATGTAAAATCCATGAATGTTTCATTCATATCAGCTGTATTGCAGACTCTAGAGCTAAATAATTTTGCTTTAAATAAATTCAGCAATTTTTATACAACTCATTCTACATCTTTATGTGTGTCCATTCTCCATAAGTGAAAATTATGTTTCGTTGTAGAAATCATTGATGATAATTTAAACTCAAATATATTGTAATTGCGTTATTTAAGAATGTAGTTGCTCAGAATTTAAGCAAAAATAAAGCGGTTTTTGGACGAATACAACATTCAATATAAATTAAAAAGAACTTTAAAAATCACGATTTTGACACAAGATGGATGGCATTGATCATTTAAACTCAAATATATTGTAATTGCGTTGTTTCAGAATGTAGATACATACAAGGTGTATATGAATTCATCATCAATATTTGGTGGGGGGGTAGGAAATTAGAAAAGAAGACTATTTCACATAAGAAACCATGGGCGCAGACGTCATGTAGTAGGGCAACATGAGCCTGGTTAAATGATGGAAAGGAAACTTAACAAGAAAGTTGTAAGAAAAAAAAAATTATGTGTGCACCGTTTGTACAGACTTACAAGAGGTGTTCGAAATGCCGATCATTTGCTAAAGTACATGCCTCACAACGACGTTGCATGGACACCCGGACTTTCTAAAACATGCCCGGCATTTCCCGGATGTTTCCGGCGGCAACCGAGATGCGTGCTATAAGATCCATAGCACTGGCAACAGGGATCTCGTACACCATGTTTTTCATCGCACCCCATAGAAAGAAGTCAACTGGAGATAAATCCGGTGACCGTGGTTACCAACAAACCGGTCCACCGCGACCAATCCATTGAGCTCCAAATTTTCTTGTCGTTAACCACACACATCATTTGCGAAATGTACTGGAGCGCCATCATGCTGGAACGACACGTCACACAGATGTGTGCGTGAATTTAAGTTCTGGACACAAAGCGCCCTCTACACCGGCATGCGTCCGTTTGCGCCTATGCTTTCCAATGTGAAATAGTCTTCTTATCCTATTTCCTACCTCCCCACCAAATATTGACGATGAATTCAGATACACCCTGTAGAATTTAAACAAAACTAAAGGGGTTTTAGGACGGATAATTAAAAGGCGAAAAATTAAAGTGAAGTGAAGAAGCACAAAATTCTTCGACGTTTTAAAACAAAAACTTTTGAAAGAACCAGTTTTGACTTTACCAGATTTAGAAAAACCTTTCATTCTTCACACAGATGCCTCAAAACACTCCTTGGGAGTTTACATTTCGCAGATGGATGATGGTGGGGTTTTGCACCCCGTTGCTTTTGCAAGCAGGAAGCTAAATGAAGTTGACACCAGATACAGTCTTATTGAGCGTGAAGCTTTGGCTGCAGTCTGGGCAACTAATTACTATAAACAATATTTGATAGGAAGAAATTTTACCATATACTGTGGTCAATATTCTTTATCATTTATATTCAAATTGAAGGATCCTACTTCTAAACCCTCACGTTGGATTGTCCCGTTGTCACAATTTGACTATAACATAATACACACGCTTGCAAAAGCAAATGTTGCTGCGGATTATTTATCTAGATATACAGGTGAGAAAGAAAATCCTTTGACGAAAAATTCTTCTAATGCTAAAAGTACAGAAACAGAAATCTTATGACAATGGCGATATTCAACAAGTTAATGCAGTAGATAGAAATTCAAGTGTAGATTAAAATAATCTACAAAATCAAGAGGTAGAACAAGTGTCAGTAGAAGCAATATTATTTACTAGAATTTGTAATGCACAGAAATTTGATACCAGGTGCAACAAAATCAAAAGTTTTCTGGAGAAAAATATAGCTCCATATCCTCAAAGGTTGACATTTTTCGAGAAATATAATGCTCTGTGGCGCACACACAAATATCCGAAAAGAAGACATGAATACAATGAGAGATTGGTAATCCCACAGACTTTGGTTTCTGAAATTTTATGAATTCATCATGATTCATCCAGTTTTTGCCCACTGTAATTTTCGAAGAATTTTGTCTTCCATTAGCAGAAGATACTATTGGCAGGATATGTATAGCCAAACGCAAAATTATGTGAGTTCCTGTGACATTTGTGTAATCAATCATGGATTTAGAAATAACAAGGTACTTGTACGAAAATGATTCATCTGGTTTTCCCTTTCAAACAGGAGCAATGGACTGTATAGGTCCTCTTCCAATATCCAATTCTGGAGAAAAGTATATTTGGATTATCACAAATTATTTTACCATATGGGCTGAAGCAGACCTATTGACTTCTATTACTTCGGAGAGGATTTTGGAATGTTTGGAGAGACTTATTGCTTCACTCGGAATTCAAAATCAGATAGTAACAGTTGAAATTTATTTCAAGAGCTGTACATAGCTTGTATAAGAAGTCAGAAATAATTAAGCACACTACCACTAGTTTACATCCTCAGTCTGACGGTTTGTGCAAAAAAGTAAATAAAACTCTTTTGAGAAGTTTGAAGAATCTAGCTTTTTAAGAAAAAGGTGATTGGGACCGTTCTGTTCCTTATGCCCATTTGGCCCACAGAAATGCTACTCATGCATATACTGGAAAAACTCCTGCTTGTCTTGTTTATGGCAGAGATCTGTCTGTGCCTAATACTCTTCCAACTGGTTATAAAAATCCTTAGTATGATTAAGTATCTGATTATGATCAAGACTTGGAGTACATACTTAAAAAATATAAAATTGTTAAAATTAATTTAGATAAAGCACAAAAGATCAGATGCAGCAACAACATAAACGAGCGAAGCAACCTATGATCAAAAGAAGGTGATCTAGTATATCTGTACACTCCATTTTTGTCACAATTCCAGTCCAAGAAACTTACTTCATATAACAGAAGTCCATTAAAGTTGTTAAAAAAATTTCTCCAGTTCATTTTATAATCAGGTATGTGAAGAATCCAAAGAATGAGCAAAGAGTACATGTAATCAGACTTACATTGTTTCCGCCTAGAAGCAATGAAATCAAATCCCTTGGAAAATATAATTTGCTGGGTCTTGATGGTAAAACCGCGTCATCATCAAATTTGAATGATTTTCACCAACACTCATCCAGTGTCGCAGTTAACGTAAACAAACAACATTCTTCTTCCAATCAAACAAATTGTGCCAATAATAGAAGCAGAGTTATTTACAGTAGAAACTTTAACCAGCAACGACTAAGACTAAACAGCAGATATTATTTGAGACAATTTAATTAATGTATGTCTACAGTTCTTTACAAAGCAATGGTAATTTTTTTTCCCATATTGAAAAATTCTGATGTTTGAAAGTTTATTTTTAAGACAAGATAATTCAATAATTTGTAGCGCAGTTGGTAAATTTAAAGCCTGAATTTGAAATCTGATTGATTGTTGTGTATAATCATTGAAATTTATTGATTTTTATTATTGAAATTCATTACTGTTTATTTGAAATATTTTATTACTCAAATTCTCTGATCAATTGTAATGGAAGTTCGACGTCATCTGTGAAACATGCTTGATCTGTGAAATACAAAAATTTTATTTTACTTTTTAAAATTGTATGCATTTATAATCTTTTGAAATTTGATAACTGCTGAGACGTTCATCATTCTTAAGAACTTCGTGATTTAATGGAACTTTTTGATCTGGAATCAAAAACTCTTTTTAAATTTAAACTATGCATCTAAATTTTTGAATTTTAAGTGATTTTGCAGGTGAAATAATTGAACATTTTCCTTGAAAGAATCTCTGATTTGAAGTGTGATTTTTTTCGTGCTTCGCCTTGTCCTGAGGTTGTGCTGAAGCCATATTGTTGTATCGGTATTTTATAAATTATTAATTTTCTGTTTTAAATGTATTTTCGTGCTGATTGTAAGTGTATATAGATATTCTGTTTTAAAAATTCTTCTGTGTGCGAAGGAATACGCACTTTGCCTGAACTTACATTTTTGCGGCTTTCACTTCCGCCTTGAGGGAGTCCGTTGTGTGTGAAAAACCCAGACCACACGACAGACCCGAAGGCTTACTGTAGCTTAGTGTGTGGCTGGGGAATCCGTTGTGTGTAGATGTAGCAGTTTTTCTTTGTTTGATTCTTTTCGCGCCTGGGAAAAGTAAAGTTTGAGAAAGTTTTGGGGCTCTCGATCTAGGCCGCCCCTAGTCGGTTTGAAGCGAGCGCCTTGGATAGAAGAATTTTCGAAATGCGTGATGTTTGGCTGACGTCACGGCGATAGCGGTAAAAAGAGGACGCTATCGTTACGGGGAGATGGAACAAAGAAAGCGTTCGAGATGGACCTATTGAAAGCACAGTCTAAATTTTATGAAATTTCAAATTTGAAAATAAAAATGTAATCACATCTCACTTTGGCAACCAAAATCAGCTGATATTCTGTAAGTAAAATTTAACTATTTTAGAAAATACTATTTAGTAAATGAGATATAAAGAAACAATTCACCTTTTATGCCCATCGAAATAAACTTGCTAAATACATTCAAAGGTTGAAAATATGTTTCTATGTGAATTGGATTTATTGAAATATGAAACCAAGAGATATTTGATTTTTCTATGCATTTGTTACAATACTATTGAATTGATATATACACTGGCGGAAAATAAAATCCCAACACCAAGAAAATATTAGTTTAGAGGAATGAAATGTAGACAAAGCAATTATGTAGGTAACAAATTTATTTGATTAAAGTTTCAAGGTCACAGGTTAAAGTCCGAACGAGAAGAACCATTTCAAATGTGAAATGGTGGTACATCAATAAACGCTATAGTCGCCACGAGTTTGAATGCAAGCATGCGATGTGTCGTACAGGTACTGTATGTCATTTTTTGGCACGGAGTTCCATGCCTGTTGCACTTGGTCAGTCAAATAAGCAACGGTTAATTCTGGTTGTGGATGGCGATGAATTTGTCTTCCAATAATGTTCCATACGTGTTCGATGGATGAAAGATCTGGTGATCTCGCAGGCCAAGGCAACATGTCGACACTCTGTAGAACACGTTGGGTGACAGTAGCGGTATGAGGACGAGCATTATCCTGTAAGAAAACACCCTCTTGAATACTGCTCATGAATGGTAGCACAACCGGGTCAATCACCAGTCCGATGTACAAATTTGCTGCCAATGTGCTTAGGATAACGACGAGAGTGTTCCTGCTGTCATAGGAAATGGCTCCCCAGACCACATCTTCTGGTGTACATCCAGAGTGTCTACGCCGCAGACAGCTTGGTTCCAAACTCTCACCTGGCCTGCTTCTTACCAACATACAACCATCACTGGCACCAAGACAGAAACGGCTCTCATCTGAGAATACAACAGATCTCCACTCCGCCCTCCAATGAACTCTAGCTTGAGACCACTGACGTCGAAGATGGCAATGATTCGGAGTTAGTGGTATGAACGTTACAGGTAGTCTGGCTCGGAGCTATCCCTCAAGAAATCGATTTCTTGCAGTTCGCTGTGTACTCTGGGGCTAGTAGAAGCTCTAATTGCTGCTGCAGATTCAGTACGATTCACTACAGCGATCCACTGCTGTCAACAATCATGCACAGTGGATACATTCCTGCCAAGTCTTTCTGAAATATCGCGGAAAGAAAATCCACCTTCTCATAGCCCTATTATACGGCCTCGTTCAAACTCACTAAGCTGCTGATACTGCCTTTTTCGTCTCCTTAAAAGTCATTCTTGACTCAAACCTAGCTCACAACGTCCAATTCGGATGATAAATAACGCTCACGCAGTTTACCTCGCGTATTTAAAGCAAACGTGATGTGCATGATCATTATTCGTCTCACGCGAAATTTGAATTGGCGTCATCTTTCATATGTGCAAAAACGCGCCTCCCAAATTTCGTTTATATAGCACAACTCCTTTTTGGTGTTGGAAATTTATTTTTCGCCAGTGTATGAGGACGAGCGTTATCATATAAGAAAACACCATCTTGAATACTGCTCATGAACATCAGCACAACCGGTTCAATCCCCAGTCCGATGTACAAATTTGCTGCTAAGGTGCTTGGGATAACGACGAGTGTGCTCCTGCTGTTATAGGAAATGGCTCCCCAGACCATATCTTCTGGTGTACGTCCAGTGTGTCTACGCCGCAGATAGCTTGGTTCCAAGTGCTCACCTGGCCTGCTTCTTAGCGACACACAACCATCACTGGCACCAAGACAGAAACGGCTCTCATCTGAGAATACAACAGATCTCCACTCCGCCCTCCAATGAGCTCTAGCTTATTTGAGGAATCTTTGTGGCTCTATCTTATTGCTAGAATGATTTAACATATTAAGTAAAGAATTTTAACATAAAAAGTTTGTTAATTATTCTGTGTCCCTTGCATATTTCAATATTCCAGTTATTGGTGAGTCCTGGCGCCCATCACCATGAAAGACGAACCACTAGGTTGTATGAACCACTATTACGGAAACTGTCACTATTACAGTACAATAAAATATTACATATTGGTAACATTCTGCATTTGGAAGTTGATGCCTTTCTGACTTTACAGCATTATGACGTTACAAATGAATGGTTTGAATCAGTGAACTGCAAGATAGTGATAGTGAAACGTACGCCCCTTTTATTTCCATGCCTGTTCATTACTGCAGTAGTATTGTCAGACTAACGTATTCAATGAGATCAATCGATTACACTTCCATCTATGTTCAAGATAAGTTTAAGATTCAGTTTAATTCCTTAAAATGAGAGAAATATAGTAGAAGGAAGTGTTTTAACGTCAACTTTTTCAGTTACATTATTGTCCTCACTTTACTCCTTTCTTATTATATATATTATATATATTCTAAATATAGTTTTTGGAAGGAAAAGCACGTTTGAAAACTTTCATAAGATATTCAGAACACTGTTATGCCGAGATTTGACAGCTCTAAATTTAATTAATAGTTCAAAATTTGATAATAGCTTAAAATTCGTTATTTTCCCCTTTCCCTTCAAAATTCTAAATTTATTTGTTGTTTTGGAATATTTCGGCGATTTATTTCCCCTTTAACGTAATTTGTTATCTTTTTAATGTTTTTATTATTTAAAATTGTGCGCAATGTGCCTTTAAACGTTAAATAATCTTTTGTTAATTCTCATAATCTTCGTTTTCAGCTGTTAACTTCAATTCACTTCATTCACGTGTTTGCAGAAAAGATGCAATTTTTAAGAGAAAAGTGGACTTCTTATCAGTTTTCCCCCTCACACCTGCAAGTGGGGTGCCAGTAGGGTTGCCTCACGACATCCGGTGACCATGCGTCACCGCGTGGGTTCGTGGTTGCTGTTTGGGGGAAGTGATCTTTTTCTGATTCTTGGTATAACAGCGTTTTATTTCCGCAGTGTATGCGTGGGCGCTCGGAGCGAAGCGCAGGTTTCGCTCGCCAAGTTTGGCATCTCCTGGGAGGCTGGCGTGTTGCCTGGGGAGATGGGATTCCTGTCCGGCATTGGAGAAGGTGGTCATTTTCTTTTGCTCTGAAAAAACCGCGGTCCGGACCCCGAGCAAGGGGACCCGTGACTCGCGGTCGCTGAAACCTGACTTAAATTATTCCTCTGTCCAAGAGTAGCAGAGGTGACGCTGAGTTTCTGACACCCTACAAGTGCTCTCTTTGTGTGTCCCTTTTTCATCAACCAGTTTTATTTTGCCTGCATTGTACCTACACGATTTTCAAATGTGCTCTCCTTCATGTTGTGAGATCGCCACTGGTATTCCTCGGCCATCACTGGTTGTGCACCGCATAAGCCTTGGTTGCTGATTCACCTTTTTTTTGGTTCCGGAGCTGTCATCTATTTCGCCAATGAAGGTGCCAAGTATTGGTCAATGGTATCGCAAAAGGAATTCGTCACCCGCGTGCCGTGGCGGGTCTGCTTGGTCTCAAATGTGGGAGATGTGTTTCACAATCTTCTTATCAATAGTTTCTAAAGTGCATATCAGCAAGTGTTGGTGTTATGTTCACAAGTTTCTCCAAAGTGCGGTTTTAGTTTTCATGTTTTACTTGTGAACTTCATAATCACCTTTGTTCATCATAATCACTTTGTTCAGTGGTGCTGCCATCTAGGAGCACCTCTTTGATTGAAATCTAAACAGGGAAAATTGATCTTACTTAACACTTTCTTTGTTTTACATACATGGAATTTATTCCTTGAAATTTTAATGGTGTTTGTTTTTCGTTATTTTTTTAGTTATAATTTTTATACATCGATAACGTGTTTTTCTTGTTCTCTTAACATTTTTGGGGGTGGACAGCCAGCTTCAGGCAGACCAAGCTTTGGTCTTCAGACCAGAGTGGATTCTGTTTCCTGGGTTAATTTCAATTGATTCTAGGGTTTTCTGAAATTGAATTCCAAATTTAATAGATGTTAATTTTAAACGATGCAATGTACTAACACTATACATTCAACTTAAGTGAAACTTTAATGAATAGGATGATATTTTTCTAATTGTTGTTAATAAAAGTTAATTTTTAATTTAACAAATGAGTTGTGTTTTATTAAGATGTTGTTGGCTGTGCTATTTAATTATTTAAAGGTAAGTGGATTTTTTAGAAGTTATAAGATGTTGAAGTGTTTTAAAAGTGTTACACAGTTGAGCACAGACCAAGTTGTAGTAATGGTAATAAATAAACTAAGTAAATAAGAAGAAGTAAAGAAACAAATAAAATAAATTATAAAAGTAAACTTTATTATAAAAACTATACGATCAGGCTTTATCTTAATAACATAGAAACAAAATGTAAATAATATTAAAATAAATCTAGATAATGTAAATATAAATAAATAAGTATAAATACTAAATTGTAATTTAGTAAATAAATAGTATAATTACAAAAGGAAGAAAAACCCTCATAACAACACTTAACTCATGATTGGACGCGTGTATTGCTGTGGAATTTTGCATGTTTATACATTATGTAAGAATACATGAAACTAGTTGCAGATATATTTTTGCCTCGTGTATGATTAGAAAGAGTATTATTCGAAATATTATAAGTTATATAAGGATAAGATACATTGTTATTGCAATTTATAACGAGGGACAGCATTTCATGTGCCGATATAAAACATTTGATGTGGGCAGCAGATGACTTTTCCTACAGACTCAAACTCATTTTCTCTTTATTTCTGTAATAATTAATTAAATTGAGTTTAATTGTCCAAAACAACACGCATAATTATTTGAAACTACACTGAATTTTAACTTTTAATTCAATTTTTGTTTTCATTTGGTAACTGGAACTATTTTCAAAGGCGCGTAGCAAAATTGCAAAACAAACTGAAATATCCGGAGAACGGTTAGTCCTAGAGTGATGAGATTGTCTAGTTATTTTTATCGTCAAATGTTTCATATTATATATTATGTATACTGATAGTGCCTCCTCTATAGCCGCACTATGCTCGTACCGGAATCGCTCGTCCCTTCTGGCTGGTGGGAAAAAGAGTCTTAGAGACTTGCCAAAATTCTGTCACTTTAAATTGGATTAAGGCTCATATTGGCATTACCGGCAATGAGGAGGCAGACAATAACCCAAAGTTAGCGGCCAGGTCCGGCGAGCTGTTGGATGTCCCTGCCTTCTTCTCGCTTCTGTCCGGCTTTGTAAATGCAGAGGTGATGAAGAGATGGTGGACGCTCAGTGGATCGAGGGCCCGTTCTTTCTGTCCTTCCTTCAGTTTATTACGTCAGGTAATTAATCGTGCTCTCATCCTGTTCTTCACCGGACATGGTCCGTTCCCGTGTTATTTGAATAGGTTCAAAATCTTATCACATCTCCGTTATGTACCTGCGGGGCAGTGGGTGATGCGGATCATTAGGTATTCGATTGTCCACTGTTCCTTAGTTGGCACCTCTCTAGGCCATCGGACGAAGGACGGACCTTATGGTTTGATAGGGTTGTTGCTAGCTCCTCTTCAACTAAATTAATCGAAAATTGCGTTCTGGTTCTACCAAAGTTTGTGAAGAAATCTCATAAAGGTTTCAAATCAGCTAAATCACCATTATTAACTGAACGGGTTTGGTGCTGTTCTTAGTTAAGAGTATACATTAGTTAAAAGATAATTCTCTTGATTAAATAATGTTTTAATTTTGGCATCTTCCCTTAGTTATAATTAATATTCCCCAGTTATATACTCCCCAGTTAAATATCTTCATCAGTCTTTATCTAATGGCCCATAATACAGAACGTAAATAAATCACGTAAACTGTTGTAAATAGGTAAATATGGTGTACAATAAATTAATGTTTATAATGTTTATACATCAACTGAGTAATTGTTTAAATAATGTAAATTAATTGGTGTGATCTTAATTGGTGAGATCTTAATTGGTGTGAACTTATTGTATATATTTCACTGTGCGGATTGTACATATTATGTTATTCTCATGTATACTTGTAATTCTCGTATTCTCGTGTATATAATCGTATAGTGTGCAAATTAAATGTAAATAATCTATAAAAAGTTTTTGTAAATTTGCAATAACTATTTTAAATAGTGTAAATATAAATAACTAATATAAATAGGTCGTTTTGCGCATCTAACACATGTAGTTTATATAATAAAGTGTATGTAATGTGTTTAATGTAAATATGGTTTATTTTGTGTTACATGTGTTTAATAAATATTATGTGAATTTTAACAGGAGGGGAGTGTACAATTAAATGTACTATTCAATGTTAAGCAGTTGAATATTTATGGAACTCCTCTTCATCTTCATCACATTATTTGTCATTTATTTATTTATTTGATTTTTGTTAAAATTTTCCCGCCAAGTCGTGCGGATGTCATGTTATCATTAAAAATTTCTATTTAGTTCCAGCCATGTGGTGCGTATGTACCTGCCGCCAATTTGTTCTCGTCCGCCAAGTTGTGCGGTTTTTGTATTCTAGCCTCTGTAACCACCTTGGCCGGTTTTCCTTGGTCGGCCCCTTAGAGAGAGAGAGAAAAAAATAAGGTAATGCAATGATTTATAGGTGCTGGATTATACTATATGGCGATACCTTATTATGTTGCCTCTTTATTTGTATTTGTTTGTGGAGGTGTCAGGTTAGTGCTGGGGTGGCTCAATTCCCGGCTGAGCTTTCCACCCTTTAAGCATTTTGTTGGTAAGGGGCACGGTCTGGGTCGCAAAAAAATGTTACGTATAAAAGGGACATTTAATTGATCCATTTGAGCATGCGCAGTCGTTTATTTTAGATGTTGACGATTTTTTCAAGCCATTTCGTAAAAGCGGGAGGGTTTTTTCCGAATCGTACATTAATCTAAACAGCACTAGAATCACTTCCAAGTGACTTTACGAAAATTTTATGAAATTTGGTCCACTAGATTTTGAGTTACAGTGGATACATACGTTGCACAGACAGACATACACACAGGTCACGCTAAAAATAGTTTTTTCGCATTATAGAGGTCCCAAAACCTGCAGATCCGTCAGATACTCGTGTTTCAATTTTGACATGATTACAATACATCCCTTATACTTTACCATGTACTGTATATTAAACATGAATCAGTGTCTAATCAGAGGGAACGCTTCGAGGTGGTCGGTGCGTTTGTCCGCATGAAGTGATAATATTTAAGAACTATAGTAGCCGCCCCGAGTTGCCCAGCTGTTATAATGCCAACCAGAATGATGTGGCATATTAAATTGTGTAACTGGCTTATAATCCGCTGTCAAATGAAAGTTGTGTTTGTAAGCGGTCATGCTGTCGTTCATTAACCCGGGAAAGTCGGAATTATTTTTTCTCAGATTTAATTTCATCGATACTAATTCATACTCTAGAAATATATTGAAAATGATTTTTGTAGAACAGTTATATATTTCATTTAAAATCTGGTACCGTATGATATCGGTAGTTTATCATACTAACAGATTTACTAGATATATCTAACTGATTGCATATACATTTAAGAACATTATCATATGAAACCATTTACAATATATCATATGTAGCCATTTGGAACATAAATATATTCTATGGTCCTTTATGAAGCTAAAGAAACAATCCACACAACGTCCGAAATTACACTTCACACATTCTGTACATATACAACATCCGCAAGTGGAGAAGGCACAACGACACCTTTGGACTGTTGATCTTAAGTAATGATCTATATCACCGAATCTTAGTTTATCCTAGATCCTTTAAAGATCCATAGATGGAAAATAAGTATTAATATCCAATTATAATGATAAACGATTATATTAAATGAAATCTAAATAATGTTTATTTTACGTTCCGTACTCCACTCAAACTTCCTCGGGAAGCAGAAATGTGCCAAGGAGTTTGCTATATCTCAAAAGATATGTTTGAAAAATATTTTAACAGAACTCTTACTGTGGCATAGTAGCATTAGACATTTAGCGCAGTAAAAAGTAACACTCCTAAATATACAGTCGCAAGAGCGACCATCGAAAAAACGACTGTCGCAAGAGCTACTATCTTGATTTCCAGTTAAAGCGATGGAGGGCGCGGTAGCCCTGTGGTTAGCGCGCTGGAGTTGCACTCAGTAGGTCCGGGTTCGATTCCAGCCACTGCCCAAACTGCCGCCGTGTTCACGCGGAGTACGATCACGTTAAACATGTGGGTCCGTAAGTTCTTCCGAGAGGTTGGTGGTAGGGGAAGGAGGGTACGGTCCCTGTGGATGCCTCCCCCACTGGGTTCCGGTCTAAATTGGGTGGCACTTCCTGGCCGTCCAAACAGATACCTTACATCTTTTTGGTAGGTCGGACGGTCTGGGTCGAAGAAGAAGTTAAAGCGATTGTTGTACATGTCAAAAGAGGGTTTCTTTCTCATCCATTTTTCGGAGTCTCTAGAAAATAAAATCATTTTACACCACATTCTTATATGACTGGTGCAGTATTTTGACAGAAAAATCACCTATTTTATAGCTGAATTATGTATAAAATATCATTCATGCAACATGTGCTCGCTCTTGAAATAGCACAGGCAGACGATAAGTAAATTAACCGGATGAAGCCAAAATGTCAATTGCGTATGCTTGTATATTTAGGGGTCTCAGTAAAAAGGCATTATGCACCATTACGTCTTTCCGCAACGTGAAATGAACCAGCACCACTTCTTTCCTCTGATGAAGATAAAGATACGTTCTCTCCTGAAAGAAGTTTCTTTTATGTGATCGATACAAGTGTGCCCAAATTCAACTTTCTCATATAGGGGCCTCCGGATATACCCTTCGATCTGCCCCTCCCCCCTTTCTCGCCCCCCCCCCCGAAAGAATCGAAAATACGGATCGGTTAGGTTTTATACAGTGGTCGATACCCCGGCCGTCCAATTAGTGTTCAAGTCCTCAGGATGAGTCGGACTGTCTGGGTCTTCAACAGTGGTCGATACTGTAGTGTTGAAGGCCCAGACCGTCCGACTCATCTGAGACATAGAGCATCCATTTGGATGGCCGGGATTCTATAAGTGTTGTTGTTGATGTTGAGACCCAGACCATCCGACCTACTAGAAAGGTGTAAGGTAACCGTTTGTACGGCCAGGGAAGTGCCACCCTATTTAGACTGGAACCCAGTGGGGGAGGCATCCACAGGAACCGTACCCTTCTTCCCCTACCACCAACCTTTCGAAAGGACTTACGGACCCACATGTTTAAAGTGATCGTACTCCGCATGAACACGACAGCAGTTGTGGCAACGTGCAAATCCAGCGTGCAATCCACCGGGCTACCGTGCCCGAAATGTGCCAACAGCACGTGGTGTTCCCAGGTGGTAACCCACCCATGTACTAACCGCACCCGATTCTGCTTGACTTCCGTGATCTAACGAGAACCGGTGTTTTCAGCATGGTAGGGCCGTTGGCTGGGATTCTGTAAGTGTGAAAATCTTCAGCCTACCAGGTCATCAGGAAGCTTGTGGAGTTTTAGAAAACGCTAAAACTCTTTAGATAATTATGATATAACTGTATTATATAGCATAAGGTAAATATGGTTCATTAATAAATTACAATTATAGAAATTAGAATAGCTTAGTGTAGTAAAACGTTTCGTCAACATTTGCAAATCATATCTACAGTAGGAGCCCGACCGGTATATTTTTTATCCTTAAAACACAGAGCTGGAGTAAGCAACAGATATAACCAAAGCTTTCGGTACGATGCGGACAATAACTATTCTATTCAATAAACATTTACCTAATAGAAATATATCTTCTTCAAATTATATACACAAATGCCCTGCATAATTACAATTATCACGCCAGGAAATCTGTTTAATTATAATTATAAAATTACATATATTTAGTTACGTTTGACGGCAAAGTATCGCAATGCACCTTGGTGATATTTGATTTTATCATAGCTAAATGGAGCGCTAGCGAATTGCTTATCGTGTTCAATTCTTTAGGTTATTTACACGTCAATATATAGGCATCTGTTAATAAACAAACAATTGGAATTTTGCCACTACAATTTATTTTTATTTTTTAGCCATGTCTACTGGTAATGAACGGTAAATAACGGCTTTCCCAGGTTAACAATGATAAAATTCTAAATCAATCCATATTAAATAAACCGTTATCAATACTATGAAAAAGCTATTGAAAATTATATACAATATAAACCAAGTGGAATCAATCGTGATAAAAATTATTATACATTAAAATAAATTACAATTTCAACCACTTAACCGCCACGAATTTGACTCATCCAAAACATAAGAAGTAAAATTCCATGTTGGTTAAAAATAATAAATCAATCATGAGATGGGATATGGAATTTCCGAAATAACTTAAAACCATCAGTGGTAGTAGCATCAAATAAATGCTGTAAAATTTTTTGAATACCAATATGCATTTTACCATTAGTAAGATACAATTCATGCATTTTTCGAGTTAGTCGTAATGCTCATCTTGTTACCTTCAGAAGTGAGTATTCTATATGCCACAATTGACAATTTTATATGCTACAATACAATTTACATGTTATTTTTACTATTCACAAACTATGCTAACTAGCTAACATCCTTCAAAGCATTTTACTTCAGGTATTAGTTTAAAGCACTTTAAAGATATCTTCATTAGGTGATAAGAAATTTAAATGAGGGTAAATAAATGTTTCAAACCAATGAATTGTGACGGAGAAACGACACAAAGCACACCCCTTTCAATTTCAATTTATGTTTATGGCACAAGTTTAACTGTCGTATCAGAACTTAGTTAATGAATAATATCGATAACACTTCAAGGCATGTTTAAGATAATTTAATTCGGTTGCTTTCAATAGAGAGGGAAACACTGAAGTGAATATTTTACATGATATCCTTTGATTAACAGCCATTACACATAGTTGAATTTGTTATAATGTTTATTATAGTTATATAATTCTTCTATAGTTATATATTTCTTTTTTATTTCGTAGCTATAGTTATAATTCTGAGCATATATCAGTTGTTTGATTCCCATTTGAGATAAGAATTATTTTCATTGGCATATGAACAACTTAACCCTGCTGGTTAAATAACAGTGGATGACTGGAATGTCTAATTAATAAATAAATATGAATTTTGTCAGGATTCTACACTTTTACGACAGTTGTGATAATCCCCATCGAACTGTAACTAACAAGATGCTTGTTATATTGTAATTTTCAATTCCCAATATAACATTGCTCTTTTGAAAAAGGAAGTGGACCTAAGAAGACGGTCCCTCATGAAGTGAGGCAATTTTTGTAACATTCCCTCTAACGCAGCTGCACCGGACATTCATTTCGAAAAGAGAGGGTGCTTCTCAAGTTCATGTCAGCGTTAGGTGCTACAACAAACGGAAGGGGTTGAACTTCTTGACCCCAGAGTCAATTCATATCACTTGAACCTTGGGAAAATTCTCGTGAGAACTTTCAACGATTTTAAAACTGGAGACTGCATATCTCATATTTCAGGGGGGCCTTGACCAATAATATAGCCTGAAGGGCGTAGCCCTTAATTTACTTAGCCAATTATGGACAGGGGCGCCTTGTTAAGGGGGTAGAGACAGAGAGCAACTTTGGACTTTAAGTTTTTGAAATCGTAGACTTGAATTTTGTGAGTGAAAAGAAGAGGTCGCAAGAGCGACGGATCTCGGAGAGAGCGAGCCCACGGGACAGAGCCGGAGCGCGCGGTCATAAAGTCCGACATCGGCAGTGATGATCGAGGTAGGACAATTCTACACATATTTTTGCACTTTGATTATTATTATCTCTCTGACCCTCCTAAATAAGGTTAACCTGGGCCATTAAGACGTAGGCTTGTAAGAATAGTGAGTTAATGTACATTAATAGGTTAATAATTGTAATGCTCATATTATGATCATAGAATGAGGGGATTTGATTGTCTTAATGTACTACACTAAAGATGTTGGTATATGAAATTTACCAGATGTTAATAGTTATTAAATAAGGTTTTATCTTAATGAAATAAATTCTTTGTTATTGTTTAAAATTAAGCCTCTTCATTTTAATTACTGGTATTATGTATTTCTTTATTTACTCCACTTTACGAGAACGGTCCACGTAGCGTCAATACATGACGTGTGACGACTCACATATCATTTTGGCGCCCGTGACCAGTCGAACCTGGACTCAAAATTATTGCTCACATATCATTTTGGTGCCGTTTAAACCAGTTTCGAACCTGGACTCAAAATTATTGCACCCTTATCATATTGGTGCTCATGACCAATCAAACCTGGATTCAAAATGATTTCACCCTTCTGGCGACTTTGCTGTTTTAGACCTGTTATATGCCAGAATTTAAATTTTAATGAAGAGAATAAAAATATTTGGAATTAATGAAAAATGAAAATATTGAATAAAATTTTTTTCTGTGTAAAATAAGGATTAAATTAAAGAAAGAAATTTAAAATTAAAATAAATATAAGTAAATTTAAGAAAATTTATTTCACAGTATGAGAAGCAAGCAAATAGTGAATCATTATGTGTTCTTAATGAGACATGCCATATTGTATGTGAAAATATAATTATTAGGGAACTTGAAGCTTTTAAGAAACTTTTGAATTATATAAATATTTGTGTAATATTTGAGGAGTTAATTATGAGGATTGAAGTATTTGCATGCGTAGATAGTGAAATGATTAGAATTATGTTTTTGAATTTATGTGATATTGTATTTAAATATTTTGGGGGAACATTTTGAGGTGTAAAAACAGGAGATAATTTTAGATATAGAATTTTTGCGAGAAATTGAAATTTAGAATGACGAAAAGCGGAGAAAATCCTCCAGCAACGAGGGGCAGGTTACCAGGACTTATACACCTATTAGGGGAATGCAATGGCATAGAGAATGATGTAGAAATTTTTTTTGACCAGATCAAATCTTTAAGCAGCTTGGGGGATTGGTCAGAGGAGGAAAAGTTAGCAATTGTGAAATCTCGGTTAAGAGGGAATGCAAGAAAATTTTATATAGGGTCACAAGAATTAAGAAGGGAAACATCTTTCGAAAAATTTAGGGATAGGTTATTAGAGTTCTTTACAGAAAAACCGAACATTACAACAAATCAGATCCTTTTCACGACCGCAAAACAGACACAGGGAGAAACGATTAAGCAGCTAGCACACAGAATAACAACACTAACTTTAAATTATATTGGCGACACAGAGCACAGTGAAGCGACACAACAGATTATGGATAAATTAAGGTTAAGTAAATTTTTAGAGGCAGTAACACCTGAATTCCAGAGAGAAATAATAAAAACTAATGCCCAAAATTTTGATGAAGCTGTAAAAATAGCCACAAACTTGGAACAGGCAAATTTAGCTGCGATAACGGCAAATGTAAATAGTGCTACATATAGACAGGAAATTGAGACGCTCCGCAAAGAGCAACAGGAATTTAACGCACATATTTTAAATTCAATTACCCAAGAAATAAACACATTAAAAATCCAAGAAAAAGTACAAATTCCCACGACACAAACAAAAAAACCCGTAACATGTCACTACTGTAATAAACAGGGACATTTCATGAGAGAATGCCGAATATACAAAGCTGATCATTTTAAGCAAACCCAGAATCTAAACATAAACAACGCGAGAACACATTGGCATAATCAAATACAGTCCCCTCCCCACTCATTTCAAACCCAGCCGTATGATGACCACAGAACTTACCCTCCCAGCCGGACACATACGATTATATGCCAAACCACGCCTTTGGAAACTATCAACAGAGCAGAAATTACTATGCAGCACCCCCCACACAAAGTACATTTTCTAGGGAACAACGATATAATAGGGACGAGTCAAACCAAAACAGAATCAGAGAATCGGGCGGGCAAAGAAACAATGGAAGAGAGATGAATACAAGATTTGAATACAGAAATTTCCCTAATAGAAGAGATAATTTAAACTAATTGTGGGAGCTTTAAATAATAACTTACAAAGACAGAAAAATTACAGGGTAAAGTTCCCGAGAAAAATTGAAATTCCTGTACAAACAGAAAATAAGAAATTGGAGATACATAACGATGAAAGTACTGAAAAACATGAGGAAACGATTGCATCGGTAGGAGAACAAATTGAAAAAACAGAATTGCCAACAATAATAGTTCAATTTAAAAATATACAAAGCGAACTCATGATAGATTCAGGAGCGAGCGTTAGTGTATTATCATTAGAATTGTTCAATAAAATTAAAGATAATGTCAAAATTAAATATGTGTCAAGGAGTGTTACAATATCAACGTTAACAGGACATAGTATTGAATATATAAAGACTGTGGAAATCCCATTCAAAATTCAGGGAAAACAGTTCAAACACATTTTTTTTGTCACAACAGCAAAATTTACACAAAAATTCAAGGGAGTATTGGGTTTTGACTTTTTACAGAAAAATCAAGCCATTTTGAATACACAAAAGAACATTCTGAAGATGGGCGACATAGAAATAATTTTAAATTCTGATAGGCAAATTGATAGACAAATAAATGAGATAATACAGGAAAAACCGAATCTAGCCAAAATTTTAAGAAAAGTACAAATCAAACCTAATTCGAGGGAGAATGTTGTAGTATATAGTGAGGAAAGTCTAGAAAATGGAACAGAGGTTTTGTTCGAACCCAAAGAAAAATCATACATTGTAATGAATTATGGAATACACCACATGAATGAGAACAAAATTAAAATTGAAGTTCAGAATAACACGAATGCGACAATTACATTAAATAAAAACATGGCTTTAGGAAACATTACAACAGATTTTACGATACAACAATAGGACATTAAAGAACCAGAGATTAGTGAACGGACACATAAATACGAAGAGATGATAAATTTAATACAGGCTAAACCGGAGATAATTGAAGAAAGAAAAAAAGATTTGAAAACAGAAGATTTTAATACTGACCACATGGACCCAAACATTAAACAAGATTTCCTCAAATTTGTAATGCAATATTCGGACGTTTTTTCAAAATCATTAAAAACTTTAGGAGCGACGGACATCGTAAAACCGGTGATAAAGCTTGCACATGACCACGCAATACGTTCCAGGCCATACGACGTTCCGTACGCACTGCAGGATACCGCAAAAAATCAATTAAAAGAGTTAGAAGAAGCAGGGATAATTGCCAGAACAAAATCAAATTTTGCATCGCCGATGATTTTAGTGCGTAAAACAAGTGGAGAGTACCGTTTATGTTTAGATCTGAGATTAATTAATAACATATCCACTCTTTTTCCTTACAAAATTCCCCGTGTAAATGAAATTATAACTAAATTAGCCGGACATAGATACTTTTCGAAACTGGATTTTCATAGTGCATTCAACCAATTGGTTTTACCTGAAGACACAAAAGAATTATTTGCTTTTACAACGCCCTATGGCAATTACCAATTTGAAAGACTCGTTTTTGGACATGTAAGCTCCGCTCCAATTTTTCAACAGGTTATGTACACCATTTTAGCGGACTTAAGAGAGGAAAACATACAAGCTTACATCGACGACATAATAATCCCGGCTAACTCTTATTCAGAATTAATACATAAATTAAAATTAGTATTCGATAAATTAAGAAAATACAACCTAACTCTGACACCCAGCAAATGTAAATTTTTTGTAGAAAAAGTCGCATATTTAGGATTTGAAATTAGTCAAAAAGGCATTACACCAACAGATGAAAATATAAACAAAATAACTTCATTTCCAGTACCAAAAACTTTAAGAAAATTAAAAAGATTTTTAGGCATTTGTAATTTTTACAGAAATTCAATAAAAAATTATGCTCAATTAACCGCTGTTTTATCAGACTTAACAAGAAAGGATAATAAATTTAAATGGGATAATAAATGTGAGGAGGCATTTCAGGAACTCCAAGAATGTTTTTTCAAGAAACCATTACTTATACAGCCAGATTTTGACAAAGACTTTTATCTGAATATCGATGGCAGCATTCAGTCCATAGGAGGCGCTCTTTTACAATACAGAGAGGGAATTTTAAAACCGATTGCATATTTTAGCAGGAAATTATCGATACAGGAGCAAAAATACCCGGCCATGAAAATTGAATTACTTGCTATGCATCAGGGAATGAAATTTTTTAGGAATTTTCTCTTCGGACGAAAGTTTTTTGTGCTTTCTGACCATTTACCTTTGGGACAGCATTTAAAAATACAAAACCCACCCAGCGTATTACAGAGGTGGCTTTTAGACATATCTGAATACGATTATGAATTTATTCACGTCCCGGGTAAAGATAATTTATTAGCGGATTTTTTAAGTAGAGATGATTTTGAAAGTAAACAAACAGAGCAGAACGAGAGAAAACAAAACATTGAGAATCCAAGGGGAGAAATTAACCTGATAGAACAAATTAAGGGAGAAAACACGATGAAAAGAAATGGATATGTGAATGAGGATAGTGTCTATATTGCACAGATAAACACAATAACAGAAATCCCGGCATTAGATAGAATTTTAGACGAACAAATTAAAGATCCAAAATTAAAAATAATCAGAGAAAATTTACAAAATCGGAATTTTAAAGAGAGTAAACATTATGACACATTATATATTGACGAGGAAACTAATTTATTAATGCACGTAGGAAACTGGAAGGACAGACCTTGGAGAGACAATTTGAACAAAACTATAGTTATACCCAGAAATTTACAGAAATAAATTTTAGCGATTACACACGTAACACATGCAGGGATTGATAAAACTTATAAACTTTTATCGGACAGATATTTTTGGACGGGTATGTACAGTGACACACAAAATTTTATTACATCCTGCGAACAGTGTAGAAAGAAAAAGGGAAAAAATCAGCCCGTTCCCCTGGGAAGAAACCCTATACCTGATGGGCCCGTGCAAATCTTGTCAACAGACATTTGTGGACCATTTCAAACTAGCACTTCAAATAATAAATATGTGTTATCGGTGGTAGACCATTTCTCCAAACATATACAAATGTTTCCAATCCCGGATATAACGGCCACCACTGTTGCTGATAGACTCTTAAATTACTTTATGAATTGGGGATGTCCTAAGACAGTGTTATCGGACGCAGGCTCTCAGTTTACATCTAGTATACACCAAATTATGACAGAAAAACTCGGAATAGTTGCCAGAATAGCATCGGTACGTTCGCCATGGGTTAACGGTATAGTGGAGGTTACTAACAAACAATTGAAACACACCTTAGCGACATTAGCGGAGAATTCTCCATACTGGGATACTGCAGTACAATGCCACGTAGCTGTCTACAACGCGACAGTACATTCAAGCACCAAAGAAACACCAAACTTTCTTTTTTTTGGAAGAGACCTTCCAACCTTTTTTGAAACTAATGCAACAGAAAACAATACAGAAACTACATACCAGGATTACATATAAAAAAAAATCACAGTGATGAATAACGCATTTAAGGAGGCAAATAAAAATTTAATTCTCGCGAAAGAACGCCAAGAAAGTCAACAACTCCAAAGAGCTAAATTCAGGGATTTCGAAATCGGGTCCAGGGTGTTCATGGAAAACAATAATAATAAATATAAAAGAGGGAACCACACGGGACCTTATCGGGTAATTAATAGAATAAATAGATTTATATATGAAATAAAACTGTGTGACAAACCAAATTCTAAAATCATAAAAGCCCACATAAATAGATTAAGGACTCTTCCCGACCGCAAGCCACATCTAAAAATGCCCTACATAAACAAATACAAGTCACCTCTTCTCCCCACTCCTAAAAACGCACAAAACTCTGAACCGAAACCGGAACTAAAGAAAGACCGCGGTCAAAATGAGAATATTCCGCTTATCATGTTGGAGGAGGATATAGCAGACGGACAGTACAGAGAGTCTTGTCAAACCAGTGCACACAACGCGAAACCACACCATACGCACGAAAACACTCTTACTCTTGGATCCGCGAAACCAGCTACCGCACAAGTACAAAACGAAACAACTCAGAGCGCACGAGAGAATGCAATCATCCCTCCAAAAGACTCTCCGAACGCAAACATTCTTCCAGCAGGGGGGGACTCAGGCAGACATAGCACGCTAGAAACACACGAGAATTTGGAACTTTCAAAACAGGGGGACTGTACACAAATTGAAGCAAACACGAATGAAAAGGCGGGAGAAATAGAACAAGATGCGCGAGAGGGACCAACACAAGTAGATGGGGATGTATACAGATGGAACAGGAAAACGTTCAGGGGAAAGATGAATCAGCGGGAAATTCACAAGGGGACGATATAAGCAGTACAAATTGTTCACGCACAGTACTTCTTCCAACACCGGTTAGGCCGAAACACAGATATGATTTGAGATCTTTAAAGAATTTAAATTTAAATTGATTCATTTAAAACACGAAAGAAGTTTAAACATAGGTAAGAACGCGGACAAACCGTAATTCAAAATTTTGAAAATATTAGTAACAAAGAAAAATCGCCATTCACAAAATGCAACGCGAAAGATGAAACGCAAATTTTAAATAAATATTGGATTGTAAATAAAGGAAATTTTAAATAAACATTGAATTATAAATTAAAGAAATGTAAATAAATATTACATTAATTAAGAAAGTGTAAACAAATTGTGAAAAAAAAAATTGAGGAAATTTTAAATAAATCATACATTAATTAGTTGAAAGTTTAAATGAACAAGAAAGTTTAAATAAATATGGAACTATAAATAATTGGGAATTATGAATAAAAATTGTGATTTAAAAAAATAAACAATTGTTACAAAATAAATAACAAGTATCGTTGTAGGACAAAAGAAATTTTAGGGATGATAGGTTAAAGATGTGGATATATTAAATTCAAATTTTGGAAAGAACATAAATAACAGAGAAGATACGTCACATTTCATGAAAAAAAAAAAAAAAAAAGCAAAAGGGGGACATCGGTAGAATTCTATAAAAAGTCGTTATAACTCTATAAAAAGAAAGTTTTTTTTAAGAGAATTTTGATTTCCGGGCAATAAAAATTTCGATGGGTAAGATAATTAGGAATATTAAATAAAGGGATATTTTGAATTTCAAAAAAAAAAAAACTCTTTTCAAAGAACAGTGAAATTTTAAAACAAAAGTAAACGTTCTCCACGCGCTATTCATTTAATTAGCGGACTGATCAACCATTGTTGGATGAATACGCGTGAGGAAATAGGAATTATAGAAATATAGTTTAAAATGATTAGATAATTGGTAAATATAAAAAAAAAAAAAAAAAAGAAAAACAAATTTTTTTCTAGTTTAAATAAATAAATAATTCTTAATTAAAAATAAAAATTGGAATTTAAATAAATAAATAATTCATAATTAAAAATAAAAATTGTAATTCAAATAAATAAATAATTGGTAATTCAAAATAAAAGTTGTAATTTAAATAACTAAATAATGGGTAATTAAAAATTAAAATTAGAGTTTAAAATGGATAGAGAATTTTAATTAAAAATCATAATGACAGTTCAAAGAAAAAAAGATAATGGTAATGAAAATTATACGCAAATTATAATTTAAAATGAATAGATAATTTTAATAAACATACGCGAATTGTTGGTTAAATAAAAAGCATTTGAAAAAAAAAAAAAAAGAGAGTTTTTTTTGTAATGTTTCGTGTGCCGGGTGACAAATTAAAATTATAGAAATTGAATTTATAAAAAAATGATACTTAAGGGAGTTTTAAGAGAAGAGAGTATTTTAATAAGCTTGAGTGTAATGTATATGTATTGATTGTCCTAAACAAAACATGAGACAGCGTACAGATCCGGTTGCCTAACGATTCTCAAATGGCCAGCAATTCCTGTTGATCAGCGATTCCGAGTGAACGATTCCTGGTGCACAAAGATTATCATTTGGTCAACGACTCCAGCAGTTCAGCGCCTTACAGTTCAGCGAATTCCAGTTAGACAGCGGTCCAATCCTTCAGCGAGTTCCAGCAGTTCAGCGCCTTACAGTTCAGCGAATTCCAGTTAGACAGCGATCCAGTTCTGCAACGAGTTCCAGCAGTGGAGCGATTTACATTTCAGCGGTTTCCAAGTGTGCAGTGATATCAGTGTTTTTTTTTCCAAAGGAAAGATATTTTACACTTTCCACCATAACTACAAGGGGACAAAGTGATATTATTAGGGACCATATGCGTAAGTCCCTGATCCCAACAAGTATCCAATTGACGGTCAAAGTGACTTTGGTTATCATATGTGAACAATTTTACAGATATACACCTTGAACTTGTGTGGAACTATATTGTTTAAAAAAAAAAAAAAAAAAGACATATCACCAGTGGACGAACTTGTGCTTACATGAATAGACTTTTAATCGATATTAAGTACAACTGAACGACACAGATATCGTCATTTGCAGACACATTGAGAATTGTATTTTGTATAGTATTTTCGTGTTCTTTTGATGGCATATAAGAGTATATATATGATAATATGATTTGTGTATATGTGTATATAGTGCATTTTTACAGTAGATACAGATGAGAGCAAGACGAGTTGTTGGACTACACAGTGGACACGCCTGCAGCAACTATGAGCTGGCACTTTTGTAATTGGCTTTTTTCCCACCAAAATTTTTGGGGGGGGAAGAAGGGTAATTGTTATATTGTAATTTTCAATTCCCAATATAACATTGCTCTTTTGAAAAAGGAAGTGGACCTAAGAAGACGGTCCCTCATGAAGTGAGGCAATTTTTGTAACATTCCCTCTAACGCAGCTGCACCGGACATTCATTTCGAAAAGAGAGGGTGCTTCTCAAGTTCATGTCAGCGTTAGGTGCTACAACAAACGGAAGGGGTTGAACTTCTTGACCCCAGAGTCAATTCATATCACTTGAACATTGGGAAAATTCTCGTGAGAACTTTCAACGATTTTAAAACTGGAGACTGCATATCTCATATTTCAGGGGGGCCTTGACCAATAATATAGCCTGAAGGGCGTAGCCCTTAATTTACTTAGCCAATTATGGACAGGGCGCCTTGTTAAGGGGGTAGAGACAGAGAGCAACTTTGGACTTTAAGTTTTTGAAATCGTAGACTTGAATTTTGTGAGTGAAAAGAAGAGGTCGCAAGAGCGACGGATCTCGGAGAGAGCGAGCCCACGGGACAGAGCCGGAGCGCGCGGTCATAAAGTCCGACATCGGCAGTGATGATCGAGGTAGGACAATTCTACACATATTTTTGCACTTTGATTATTATTATCTCTCTGACCCTCCTAAATAAGGTTAACCTGGGCCATTAAGACGTAGGCTTGTAAGAATAGTGAGTTAATGTACATTAATAGGTTAATAATTGTAATGCTCATATTATGATCATAGAATGAGGGGATTTGATTGTCTTAATGTACTACACTAAAGATGTTGGTATATGAAATTTACCAGATGTTAATAGTTATTAAATAAGGTTTTATCTTAATGAAATAAATTCTTTGTTATTGTTTAAAATTAAGCCTCTTCATTTTAATTACTGGTATTATGTATTTCTTTATTTACTCCACTTTACGAGAACGGTCCACGTAGCGTCAATACATGACGTGTGACGACTCACATATCAATGCTAACATTTATTCAACCGCAGAGAACTGGCCCGATCGTATGAATCAGAATTGAAACATCACCATGACATATAAAGAAAGAGAATGTGTGGTTCACTAGAAATAGAAGTTTAAAGATAATATTGTTGGTAGCTTGAGGGACCGTAGTTTGACTAGATGAAATTCGGTTCTTTGATTCCTTTAATTTGTGACACTAATATCTAACCCTAGCTGTAAATGGTGTTACCCATTCAAAGAAATGTGGGTACTCCACATTCAAATTTAGCAGCATTCAGCTAAAACTATTTCATTTGATATGTTTAAATACAAAAAAATTGACTGTGACTTCAGTAAAATGGAGCCGAAATGGATTTGTGTGAATAACATCTGGGAAAATAAAAACATAATTAGGTTCCAATTATATATCCTTGTAAGGATTTTAAAAGGCTACCAATTACTCGCTTACTGTTCATAACTAGCTTAATTGTTAAAATTACATTCACCTTTTCAAAATATGTAAAACTTTTAAAATTCCGAAATTAGACCCTCATTTTCGAAAACTAAGAATAAATCCGAAATCAAATTATATATATACCTGTAGTTTTTTAAAGGGATACAGATTACTTATGTGCTGCTTTTAGCTGGCCCTTTTATTTTTCGGCATCCAATTAATAATTGCATGTTTTAAAAACAGAAATTTTTCCACACTTTTTCAACTTGACAAAGACGCTTTCTCGGAAACTAAAAGAGCTTTATAAAATAAATTATTAATCTAGAAAATATATTTCTTACTGAGCATTTTTGCTGCATAATGGACATATTTACACTTCTATATTTCATTGTAAATAAAAAAAATTCAAATATTTGAATATAAGCAAAGGGAAACAAAAACTTGCTCGGAAGTAATCATTGTTTTAAAAGAAAATAATTAATATATTAAAACATTTAAATGATATTTATATTTTCATAAATGATACACCATATCTGTCAAACACGTATAAATTTTGTAGATTCTTATCTAGTCGACGGTTATTACATTTTTCAAATATCTCCGATTTCAGCCGGATACCCCAACCATAGACTTTATTTTCGTCAAATTAAATTTGAATTTAATATTGTACATTTTTCTGTTGCAACATATACTTTCAAAGTTTGACTCAATGTATGAGAATTCAGTATTATAAACGAATTTTTACATCATATAGCAAACATGTAAAGAACTTTACCTCCCCAACCGGGAATCTAACCCTGAATCTTCGAACTGGCCAGCAGATGCTCTACCGTTGGGCTACTGGGACGAAATTGCAAGCTCTTATCGTCGAAGTGGACGCTGCATTTTCCACCCTCTATTGTCAGATTGACGGGCAACTGACAATTTTAATGGCACCTCCTGCTATTTTTACCTCATGTTAGCCTCCTGCTACTACTATTTCTACCCAGGTCCTGCTTGGTCGTTATCCTCTCAATTTGAAATTGGCGCTTAATCTTACAGAGTCCACTGAATTCGTACTAGTCATACATGGATCACTTTCAGATCTCCGACATCATAAAACATCATTCAGCAAAGAAAATTAAAAACTGTATTCTTGTTGCCATGGAAATTTCTAATAAAGTGACGTAAGATTATGAGTAGATCCTGCTCTCAATTAATTTTGATCAATGAATCCCTTTATTGCATTCTTATTAACTTATATGAACTTATTGTTTTCCCTCCATTTTTTCTAAAAAAAAAGCTATGTTAACTGTTCTGATTTTCTCGGTACTTTCTCTTTTTTTTTACCCTTTTTATTTGTATTTTTTCTAATTTTTCTTTTCTAAATTTTATTCGAAATCTCTGTTTTTGTTTTTCATATGTCTAACATTTTTCCTTTTCATATATTTTCTTTTTATATATTTTCCAAATTTTACTTTTAAAATTTTATTATTTTCTTTAATTTTAATCGATTTTTCATTATGTTATTATACCTCACTCTACATTTTATATTTCAATGATCTTTTTATCTATATTCGCAATAACTATTTTCAAATTTTTGTAAAATGGACGTACTTGTCAAGTTCTAATATAATGTAAAACTGTCTGTTCAATCACAATATTTTTCATCAATTGTTATCTGTTTAGATTTAAATAAATGTTCCTTTGGCGGGATGGTAGACCTTGGATGCCTCCTGAGTGCAGGAGGTATCCTTTCCCCGCCGTGCAGTTAGCTACTCCAAACCTACTATGTGAGTCGCACGGTCTGTGGTCTTCAGACCTCCGACATCGTTGCACTAACCCACAAGGATGATTTGTTCAGGCGCATTGTAAAGAACCTTGCTGCCTCAGGCGGGAGTCGAACCCTGGATCATCGAACTGGCCAGCTGGTGCTCTACCGTTGAGCTACTGAGACGAAATTGCAATCTCTTATCGTCGAAGCCAATTGTCTGCAAATATATACAAAATATTCAAATTTCTCTGAAGCTTACACGATATTTAAACAAAAATGGATTTTTTTGCTTAATTGTTCAATTCTGCGGTTTGTTAGTGTTTGTGGTGAAGTTTAACAATACAGAAACTTCTCCAGGTCTACTGACAGCCATATAAAGAGCTCAGGAACGGGAAAGATCTTGAATGGAACAACATCTGGGATTTGTCACTTATCATATTGTTAAATTGATGGTTCGAAACAATAGCGATGAACTATACTGCAGCATTATACTCTTTGATTTGGGATAGAGGATATAGTGACGTTTTAGAACTTTATGTCAAAATATATTTCCACTTATGTATTATTGAAATTTCAATTCATATCCAATTTTAAGCAAGCAAATATAGTAAAATATATTTTCTATTTATTTCCTACTAACATTCATAATTCAGTGAGATAGAAAATTTACGTGCATTAAATTTTAAAATCATTTAATGTAACAAGCAATTGAAATAGTACACTTTTTTCTCAATCAAGTAGCACTAATATACCCTTAAAAGTATATCAAAAATATCATCTGTTACTTTTAATATATCAGTCGATAATTACAGACATATTTTTATCAATATAAGAACATGCTGTTTTACCAGAGTGGATTGTTTTGTATATTTTAGAGCGATATTTTTCTAGATATTTTTATGAGAGTGTCATTGAAGTGTTTAAGAAGAGAACAATTCCAAACGATTCCACAATTCAACAATTACGAAGTTAGTAAAGTTTTTTTGGGAAACTGGATCTGTTGCAGATAATTCGAGAGCAATTTCATTTTGACTTTGGATAAACTGTAATTAGTGAATTGTTAGAAGTTTGAAAGCATTTGTGTTTCATTGGCAGTCGCATACAAATGGTTAGACAAATATTGCTCTAAAATAAAAACTGCAATGTTCTTCTATTGACAAAAAAAAGGTCTGTAATTACCGCCTGATGTATTAGAAGCAGAAGACGATACTCCTGATATGTTTTTGAGAGTATACTAGATTAGAGAAACCTACTGAAAAATCCAACAATTTTTCCGTATATTATATGATTTTAAAATTTGATGTGTGTAATTTTTTGAAATGTAGATTTCGGTTTAAAAACAAGTTGAATATAAAAATTTTAATTCGATATTTCAATAGCTTTACACTGTTGAAAGGTTAGCTGGTGCACGAATTAGCTGGTTTTTAGAATGACATCTATATTGTGTGTGACAAAATTCATGTAATTTGTAAATTTGCTGACTATTAGTATGGTACTGATTTGATTTTATGGAAATTAGGTCTTCTGATTTATTGTTTCAAAAATGTAAACTCAAACGCGAATGGTTTAAATTCAATGTTTTACTTGAAATGTCTTGCATTATTTCCCTGCTTTTTAAAATATCATTTCAGGTTATTATCGCAATTTAAAACTAAAAGTGCTCTTAGGACCTCTGTGAAATTGAAAATGTACCACTAGTTTCACGATAGTGTTATCCTCAGTTCACGGATCATTTGCATCACAATTAAGAAAAAAAAAGGGGGGAGTATTGCCCTCCCCTTGTAACACTACAACGTATCTCTAATTCCCCAATCACCCACTAAGTATCGTGCAATTTGGTAAATTTCAGTCAAATATCATAATTTTAAAAGAAAATTGGGTCTTGTCCACCCTGTAACATAAAAAAGTATTTATAATTCCTCAAACATTCTCTAAGTATAAGACAATTCACTAAAATAGTGAAATTTTAGGGGCTTAGATCCCTTGGAATATCGAAATCACACCCCTAGTTCGCCGCACATTCGACAAAATACATTCATACATGCAGGGTCTTTCAATAGTCCGTATAAATTTTAAAATTCATTAAAAATAAAAAAATCATCGTATTGAGGTACGGTTTATACCATAAGTATGGCCAGAACGGGGGGGGGGGGTTGACGTGAAAAAATTGTGTAGTTTATAAAATCACCTATAGGTGGCGCTTACCCGAATGCCTCTTCCAGAAGTATGCAAATGAGGCTGTTATAAAAGATCTGTAGTGCTCTGTAGATTCTTCATTTGATTCATTAGTAAACGATGCAAAGAAGAAGCTTTTGCGAGAATGTTAACTCTGATCGAGAAAGCCTTGTTAGTGAAGTTGTATTACGTGAGCGGCAAATCAGCATTAGATGCTTTGCGAAAATTCTGATTTAGGAAAAATCTAAGGAAACTATCACCTGTTCAGGGTTGCTTAGGCCTGTCACACAATTCGACACGTACAGTTACTTCTTTAAGGGTCTTTCCAATGCGTTCAGCGCCACCTGTAGGTGATTATATAAACTACAAAATGTTTTCACATAAAAAAAATTCCCGTGTTCTAGCAATATTTATGGCACAAACCGTACCTAAATGCGAGGATTTTTCGATATTCAATGAATTTTTAGTTTATACGGACTTTTGAAAGACCCTGTATTAAAAACCCTATATCATTTTACAAAGTATTCGTAATTTTAAAAACGCTTTATAATAATTGTATTTCATATTTTACATATTTTCTTTATTCACATCAATGAAATAATTCATTCATCATAACGAGAGAAAACCCTCTAAATTGACACATTTTTTTATCAGGAAAGACACCAGCCAAACTGTCTCACTATAGCCCGGTTTGCTCGCCCGCTCAGTTACGAATTCTATATGGTTCTCAGTTACAGTCAGCTGCAGCTTTCGGGTTGGATCCCCTGAAATATTTCATTTTAAATTCTGGATGGAAGCCTTTTGATAAAAGTCCGATATATAGCGCCATCAAAATTGGCAGTGCCCTTTGTTCTCAAACATCTGCTAGGGGGCAGCACCTCCGAAAATTTGCTTAAAGTATGTTGCGATTGATCAATATTGTCAGTACTTCACAGATCCCCATCTGATACTGTCAGAGATTGATCCAGAGATGGAGTCATCGGTTCAAAGGTCAGGTTAACTCATGACGTCGTCGGTCAAAGGTCATACATTCAAGACTACACCATTACGTCATCGGTTCGAAGATCATATGATAAAGTTACCGCATTCCTCATTTCCCAACACTTCCTCCTCAATCATTCATTCATCCTCCTCCTTCCCATGAATTATCAGATTGCTGCACCGATGCAATCTGTCTATGAACCACCATTTCTTACCTACTACTGTGCAGTGATAGGATATTAAGCCGGCTGTATGCAGTGTAATTATCAATTTATTTCGTAATATAGTTATATTTATTTCATAATAAGTTTTTATTTATTTCGTAATATAGTTATATTTGTTTCGTAATATAGTTATATTTATTTCGTAATATAGTTATATTTATATCGTAATAGTTATATTTATATCGTAGTACAGCTTCATTTATTTCGTAAAATAGTATATTTATTTTGTAATATAAGTAAACTTTCCAGAATTTATAGCCTTTCTAATAAAAAATATCATAATTTACACATTGTTAACCGTACAGGTATACCTTCTAATTCCATTTTAGTGTTTGCATTTTGACATTTATTGATCAAATTTCATATTTTTTTTGTAAATATCTTTACAAACGGAACCAGGGTATTTTATTCTTCTAATCTGTGTATGAAGAAATTTTGTATAGCGAAAACAATAATTCTAATACTTATTTTTTAGGAGAATTAAATAATTTAATAAAATGTTTAAACTACAATGCAATTTATTATACTGAATTTCCACATATTTTAAATCACAAACAACCGCGGGCATATCTGCTGCTATCTATAAATATAACATTGTAAGCTGTGCTTCTGTCTGTCTGTTTATTATCTCAGTATAGTAGAACTCACCTCTTGCCTCATATTTATCATCAAATTAAAAATAATCCAAATATGAAAAGTTCTTCGCAAATGATGAATATTAAATTTAATATTTATATTCTGTACGAATAGCTGTTACACTGCTAGTATTAAATATAAAAATAACAAAGATTAACATAGAATTGAAACGTCAAGAATTTTTACACATATAATCCATTCATATTAAAAGTATTTATTTCAAGTTACTTTATACAGACGTTTTCAATATCATTCAACCTGAAACCATCTCTAAATTTTCATAAAGCGATAGTTGACGAAAAATAAAGAAATAATTAGTTGTTATACGAAAAGAGTGCATTGAGTTGCATTCAATAAATTGTGACACATCGTCGAACTTTTCAGCCTGCAGTGTTCCCATGACATAGGCTTAATAAATCGCGGTGCATGATGGGAAATCAATTTTAAATTTCGTCAGAAAATGATTGCTGCTTAAGGTCTAGAAAAGTATTTTCTATTCGCGAGAATCCATTGTACATAACAATACTACTACCTGTCTATATTTTAAAACCGCTTATCACGTTATTTTTGTAAAGAAATTCGAAGTAAAAAAGTTTCAGGACTTGCAAACAAGACAAATCTGATAAAGATTTTATTTTATTCAAAAGTTTATTCTTTAATTACTCCCTTCTTGATAAAATCTTATTTGACTAACATTTAAGTGTTTATACCGCTATACAGATTTTATTACTTTCCTTATATACATAGTATAATGTATAAGGACAGTATTGTGATGAAGTTGAAAATTCGAATTCCAGTTTTCGACGGGATAGCACATTTCAAGCATCTCTGAACACGATTCAAATATTTTTGAGGTGACGTCTGTGTGTGTGTTTGTGTGTGTCAGTGAGGCTGTAGAGATGATTTCTCGCGAACGAAATTTGATACAAAAATTACAATCCATGAATACTGAAAGCCGATTATTTTTAAACGCAATCGAATCTTCTGTACCCCCTAACTTTTCTAGTGAAATTTTGAAAATATCATTAAAAAATCAAATATTTTAATAAAGTTACGCAGTCATTCCTAATGCAATTTTCCCTTTAAAAAACGATTGACGTAAATTTTAGAACGTTAGCATGAACCGTTCTAGAGATATTGCACATTTTTTAAATAAATGCAGCAAAAAATCACGTAAAATAAAAAATATTAACTATTGTGAAATATATTCGCTTTTCATATGTAATATCATGCGATAAATTTGATAACACCATTCTCGTGGTTCTAGCTCGTTCCATAAATGTTGCCAAATTAACGAAAATGTCTCCAAATTGATAAATCAATGAAAATGCCGACTAATTGACGAAAATTCGATATCTTGGAAAGATTATAGGAATATACTATAAGAATAAAACTTATTTTTCCATCCGTAACGACTGACAAAATTTTGGTGACGAATTTGCCGAAATATGTCCAACTGGATGACTTTTTAAATGTTCCCAAATTGCAGAAAATGTCATCTAATTGATGAAAATTCGTCAAATTGAAGAAAGTTCAATATTTTGGAAAGAATATCAGAGTAGACAATAAAAATAACGCATTTTTCTGTTCGTCTGTAACACTTGGCGAGAAAGTTAGCGCGACGTCGACAACTTGGTGACTGTTTTAAATGTGGCCAAATTAATAAAAATGACGCCAAGTGGGCAATAATGTTTCGCAAAGTCTGACTTCCGTTATATGACGGGCCTATCTTCTAGCATATAAGAAATGTTCATCTCTCCGATTGTCTGTAACACTTGATGATGCATTTGGCGAACTTGGCAAATCATCTAAGAAAGTACCGCCAACTTGGCGATATTTTGCCTCAAATTGACAAAAATATCATTAAAATTGCAAACATGAAGCTAAATTAATGAAAATGATGCCTAATTGATAAATAAATTATTAAATATTTTAATATATGTACTATATCCGTGCTTGAGGATGATATCAATGTTGATTATTGTTTATTTACAGTTGGGGAAATATAAGTTAATTGGGTACTTTGAAATAGTTTTACATGTTGTCATACAGAGAATCGACAAATGTACAATGCAACTTTGAAAACACATTACAGCTGGTCTTTTACATTAGTTTTTGAATGTTAAAGGACAAAATTGATTATATACATTATATACTGCATTATATACAGTCGTGTTCTGACTACGTCAGATATTTTTTGTAAAGAAAGTCGGCCTTCAATATTTTCAGCCTTTGCAAGCGAGACCCATTTATAAATTAAAAATTTTATTCCTCAATTACTCTCTTACTGATAAAATCTTATTTGTCTAACATTTAAGTGTTTATACTGCTTTATAGATTTTATTACTTTCCTTATGTACATAATATATAAAGAAAGTTCTGTGACGAGGTCGAAACTTTGAATTCGAGTTTCCAACCGGAGAGCACGTTTCAGAAATCCCTGAACACGAATCAAACGTTTTCGGTGTGATATGTGTGGAGACGATATCTGATGAATGAATGGAGCGACTCGAACGAAATTTGGTACACAAATTACAATCAGTGAATACTGGAAGTCTATTGCTTTTAACTGCAATCGAATGTTCGTTAATATTACTATGATTGTTCTACTAATCTTCTTGATGATTTTGGATTCATTGCTATTTACTTATGAACATTAATAGCAATTAATGATGTATTAATTGCTATTAACATTCTACTAATGCTATTAATGTTCTACTAAATTTGTGAGTGATATTTTGAAGAAATCATCAAGAAATCGCAAACTTTAATAAAGCTATGAAAATAGTCATTTTCTATGTAATTTTTCATTTGCAAACGATTGACATGAACTTTAAAACGCTAACATGAAACGTTCTCGAGATATTGCATATTTTTCAAATACATTTATCAAAAAATATCAAGTTTATCAATAAATTTATGAAATAAATGTATCACATATAAAATAAAAAGAATATAAACTATTGTGAAATATGCTCATTTTTCATATGCAATAGTATCATGTGATAAATTTGATCATTCTCGTAGATCTACTCGTTTCTTGAGAAAATATACTTTAGGTAATACTTTTTAATTTGAACGGCAATAGTTATTTATCTATTATAATAATAACCTATTTCTCCATCCGAGATTTGGCGACGAATTTGGGGGAATGTCGCCAACTTAACGACTTTTTTAAATATTGCCAAATTAATGAACATGTCGTCAAATCGATGAAAACGACGCTAAATCAACGAAAATGACGACTAATTGACGGAACTTCAGTATCTTGTAAAGAATACAAAAATCAACGAATACTGTGAGAATAATCTATTTTTCCGTCGGTAACGTTTGGATGCAATATTAGTGACTAATTTTTCGGAATATCTCCAAATTGGTGACTTTTTAATGTTGCCAAATTAACGAAAAGTTCTTCTAATTGATAAAAATTTCCCAAATTGATGGAACTGTCACTGAATCAATGAAATGCCGACTAATTGATGATAGTTTAATATCTTGGAAAGAACATAAGAATATACTATAAGAATAACAAATTTGTCTGTCCGTAACACTTGGCGAGAAATTTTGCGGAACTGCGTCAAGCTGGCGATTTTTTTGCGACAAAAATGTATCCAAATTGATTAAAAAAGACTTTAAATGAGAAGTAATGTTCCGAAAATTCTGAATCCGTCATATGACGAGCGTACAGATAATTCTTCTCTCCATTTATCTGTAACATTTGTTGATACATTTGGAGAATTTGTTAATATAATCTAGCGAGATATCGCCGTCTTTACTAGACATCACCCCAAATTGAAGAAAATATCGTCAAAGTTAATGAAAATGACGCCTAATTGATGAATTAATTATTAAAATATTTTGTATATGTAGACTATATCGTTTATTGAGGATTCTATCAATATTGCTAATTGCTAATTTAGAGTTGTGTGAAATATAAATTAATTGTGTACTTTGAAATAATATTACATGTTGTCATCCGAAAAATTATCATATGTATAATTCAACGTTAAAAACACAGTACCGTGGATCTTATACATCGTTTTTTGACTGTCGATAGATAGATATGTAGACGATGTTCTTTTGGGCTACATCAAGAAGGATTACATAATGGATTTCGATTTCTATCCTTCGAAGTTGAAATTAATTGAAACTCCTCTTGATGATAGTTTGGATTTCTTAGATCTGTGTAGTGAAAGGGATAACGAAGGAAAAACAAGGTTTAACTGTATGAAAAAAAAAGTGATTTTGGATTTGATATCAACTTCATAACACCATGGAGTACGACTCTTCACAGAAATGTGTTCCGGAATTTCATATTTAATCAGCTTTCACGGAATAAGAGTTTAAATACTATGTCATGGGACAGATTGTTCATTGACCATAAACTTTTGGAAGTGGCAATGGGGCAAGGATAACCAAAGATGTTTTCATGCAATATTGTATGAAAAGTCTATAAAATAAACCGTAACGGATTGTTTTAGGGATTTGTTGGTTTAAGTTGATGATAGGGGTTGGTATATAGTAAATGTTTGTACGTGGAATGTTGAGTAAATATATATATATATATGTATATATATATATATATATATATATAATTATTTATTAATTATATAAATAAATAAAAATGAAAAATAATAAACTAAGTCAAAAACATTAGAAAAATCAAAAAATCGGTAAATAAGATGCATTAACATTAATGTTTTGAATTTTATTTTCGCAAAAAAATGTAACTTTTGTCAGAATTGAAACTACGTTTTGAGCGCCCTTATAATGGTGTATAGTGGCATTCTCGATTATCCAGTTTTCCTATGAATTACTTGTTTAGTAGGAATTTTCATCTTTGATTCATATTCATATTCAGTTCTGCATGTTTGGGAAGTTGTATTCTGAATTGCTTGTCCAGTCTCCAGCTTAGACTCACTGGACGGGTTTGGGAGTATTTCCGTGAACGTTCGTACTGCCTCCCTGGTAGAATTTCGACTTGTTCATTCCGGTGCTTCTAGATTAAGCTGTTGAGGTTGATCGTGTATACACGTGGTAGAAGAAGAAGGGTTCATGGCGCATGGTAATACAATTTTCTTAATGTATCCTTTTTTCATTTTTTCATTTTTTGATGCCTGTAGTCTGAGTTTAAGCATTTATAGTAATGTACTATTGCTTAATCTGAAACAGGCATTTGTTTGGGTTAATTAGAATTAAATACTCAGACCTGAAGATGAATTTTATTCTGATTAATCATCGAATTTGGGAAGGTTCTGTTCTTTTCTCTTATCGGCATTATGGCCGTGAATTTGCTTCTATGGTGATGTTAATATTACTTGAATTGTATTTTTATTTTTTATTTTTATATAATTCTTATTATTACATTTCAAATATATATATATATATATATATATATATATATATATATATATATATATATATATATATACCCATACTACTTATATTGTCGCAGATTAGAAAATATGCCCGTATGTTAGTAGACGATTACCCTTATTACAATATGAGTCTCTTTGCCGAAATATCTTTGCCGAAATAAAACAGATGAGATTATAAATTGAAAATTTCAATTATCACCGTAATCTTTATACCAAAAGGTCGTAATTGATTCCAATATATGCCAATATATATCAAAATATATGCCTATATACCTGTACTACTTATATTCTCGTAGATTAGAAGATAACACTTGCATTTATAGAAGATTACTCGCACAACGTGCAATATGTAAGTTTCAACAGTTTTTGTCATAATAAAACAATGGTATAATAATTTGAAAATATCAATAATCCCTGAATCAATAATCCCCGAAAATATCAATAATAATAATGTGTAACCTGAAGACCGTAATCGATATTTTCCAGTCAAAAATGCAATGCCTATGACATTTATTTTATATACATATCTTTATTATTCCAATCGGAAAAGATTTAATTAAAATCGTATGCCACATAACACATTGGATTTACATCCATTGCTAAACGACATGATATCAGTTGCTTCAAATAAATTGATGGAAATCATATCGTCTGAATAATGCTATCTCCATGAAAGGTTTGGCGATATTTTCTTCAATTTAGCGATAACTTAAAAAATCGCCAAATTTATCGCCAAGTGGGACTGTAAAACTGATAGTCTCATTTTGCGACAAATTGACGAAACATCATCATAATATTATCCCCTAACAAAACACAATTAATGTCATTTATTAAGCGCAATTTTATCAATTTCATGACATTTATATAGATTCACAAATATTTTTATCAACTTGGTGATATTTTAAAAATTCGATAAATGTGTTACTAAGTAGGATGGATAGACTGACCCACAAATGCTACCGAAACATCATTTCAGTATTGTCTTCTAAAAAAACGAATTTAATTTCATTGATTTGCGTCGTTTTTAGCAATTTGGCGATATTTCCGTCAATTTGGCAAAGTTTAAGAAAAGTTGCCAAGTTAGCGATATTCCGCCAAATTCGTAGCTCTGAAATTGCAGATCTGAAGAATAAAACATCCTGATCCCGTTTGTATATACTAAATGCAAACACTAAAATTGTATTAGAAGATATACCCTTTCTACTCTTTTTCTGTTTCAACAATCGGATAAATGAGTTTATTGGTAAACACAATATGAGTTTATTAGCTAAACACAATATGTGTTTATTAGCTAAACACAATATAAAAGCTTAAAAACTCTTTGTCAAATGAAAGTGATGTACGCAGTCCGTAATTAATATAATAAAAAGAAAAATCAAACCGTTCATTTACAAAATATATTTATACATCAATTTATTTATTTTTCAAATAGAAAAAATAATAACAAATATTAAGAAACACATTTAATTTAATTGCGTTGCTGAGCAACATAATATAATAAAGAATATTCCTCATAAACTGCGAAATTAAATAACCATTTTGATCTCATCCCCATAAAATGCAAAAATAATAACCATTTTGATTTCTTTATACTTTCCATTGCTTAGTAAATGCTTGACCATGGAGTTAGATTTTCCATTAAAATTCATGTTTCAAACAATTCATGCTTTCAGATAGTGACTAATTAATGCAAAAATCCTGCACTAAGCTCAGAAATGAAGTTTTAATTCACGTTGACGTTTTAAACAAACGATTTTCATCCTTTCCGTTTGGATAAACCACGGAGTTAGAGAGTAGATCTCCTAGGATAAAGTTCCGTTTTTCATTAATATCTCAACAACCCCTGGTATTAGAAACTCAAAACTTGGGCAAAATTTATGGGGGGTCATTTTTAGGCTATTCACAAAATTTCATTAAATTCGATTCAGCCGTTCTCTCGTGATGATGAGACAAACGAAATATTCGTTTTTCACTAATATCTCGAGAACCACTGGTTATGAAAACTAAAAACATAGACTAAATTTTAAGTGGGGCTATTTCTAAGCTGCCCACAAAATTTCAAATTTCATCAAATTCGGTTCAGCCGTTCTCCCGTGATGATAGGACAAACAGACAGACAGACAGACAGATTTTCAATTTTATTTATATTGATTTGATCATTGTTTTTAAATGTGCAATATCTCGAGAACGGGTCATATTAGCGTTCTAAAATTTATGCCAATCGTTTTCTAATGAAAAATTACATAATAAATGCCCTTTTGCGTAACTTTATTAGCGGTTTTGATTTTTTGACGATTTTTTTAAAATTTCACTCGAAAATTTGTGGAGGTTCTGAATATTCGATTGCGTATTAAAACAATAGGCTTCCAGTGTTTACGGATTGTGATTTTTGTACCAAATTTAGTTCCAATCGGCCCATTCGTTCGTCAGTTATCGTCTCCACAGGCTCACTGACACACACACACACACACACACACACACACTCACACATACATTCACACACACACACACACACATACTTTCACACACACACACACACATACATCACTTCAAAAATGTTCGATTCGTGATCAGGGATGCTTGAAACGTGCTCTCCCGTCGAAAACTCGAATTCGAATTTTCCACTCCGTCACAATACTTTCCTTATACATTTATACATTATGTATATAAGGAAAGTAATAAGAAAACCAAACATTTCATATTATAAGCCCAGTTCCATTTAATACATTAACTTTTATACAACTCTTATATAAACTCATATATAGTGGCGAGGGTCACGAAAAGGTCTTACAAATCCGATTTACATGAATAGAAAATAGCAAAGATATCATAATTTTTTTTTCTAATTTAACATACATATTAGTAAATACATATCAATATATGTAACTGACAAAAATAACAATAATTGTTTCCAATCGAGAATCGCGTTTTTCAACAATACAACATGCGCAATTGATAATTTACAGAGGATGGCAATGCTATAAAAAATCACTGCGTTAAATCGTAAATTTCTGATCTATTTCTCATTTTAGAATCGCATTTTATTGTTGATACCATCATCTTTTGAGAACTGTTGTGATTCTAGTACTCTTGAATTTAGCCAATAATTGTAATAGCATTGAAAAAGTTTGCTCTGTCCGGTTAAGAACTTAAGAAGAAAACAGTTATGCACAAGAATGCAAGGATGAATTTCTTAGTCATAGAAGCTTTTTATATTCTAGAAGTTTAGAATAGCACACCAGTGCAGATGCCATCCACATGGACTAAATTTCAACATTTTAGGGCTCTTCAACATGGAATATAATTTTTTGGACTTTGTGGCAAACCAGTTATACCACGTAGTCATATCACACAACCGGATACTCTAGACTGACTGGCGGTTCACACAGGTTTAAAAAAATATCTGCACATAAAACAAATTTTACGACGTTTCAGAAAGAATTATAAGCCTATAAACATAAAATTTAAATAATAAAATACATATGTGATAGTTTTATACAAAAGTTAATTTTACGACCGCTAACATTACGTAACACATCCCTACAAACATAAATATCTTTTTATGTTTCGTTTGTTAATGAAATAAAATTAGATAAACATAAAACGCTTTATTTTATTGCTTCTGCCACTTTTTATCCGTAATAAATTGAATTTCGATATCCAAAAAAGAGATCTTAAAGTTTTATAGAGGATTAAATAAAATACGGTAGAAGTTTCTCAGATAATGAAATTAACTTCAGATTTGACAAATAGCTAATCTTCTTTTTTTCAGGTAGTTTCAGAATTGTATGTTATCTGAAATGTAATATGTTTCATTACCACAGTTTTATATCCACATGATGGATTTTAAAAAGAACAAAATGATTGAAAGATTGTGCGCAAAATCCAAGAGAACTGGAATTCGTACTATTTACAGTGAAATATTTTTCACTGTATACTTTTCTGTTCGCATTTTTAAGGATCCGTTATACTTTTATTTTTGACATGGATACTTTTCTTTTTTTACTGGATCCGTATTACTTTTCTTTTCGATCTGAATACTTTTCTTTTTTTTACTGGATCAATAATAATTTTCTTCTGATTTGGATACTTTTCTTTTTTTACTGGATCAGTAATACTTTTCTTTTTACCTGGATACTTTTCTTTTTTTATTGGATCCGTAATATTTTTCTTTTTGATCTGGATACTTTTCTTTTTCTACTGGATCAGTAATACTTTTCTTTTTATCTAGATATTTTTTTTTATAATTGGATCCGTAATATTTTTCTTTTTGATCTGGATACTTTCTGTTTTACTGGATATGTAATACTTTTCTTTTTGATCTGGATACTTTTCTTTTTTACTGGATCCGTAATACTTCTCTTTTTGATCTGGATACTTTTCTTTTTACTGGATCAGTCATACTTTTATTTTTTTACTGGATCCGTAATACCTTTCTGTCATAGTGCTTTCTGACATTGCGGGTGCGAAACACGACGTTTTTCATTTCGTTTCAAAAACATGCTCTTTCGGAAGCCATTTTATTCCGAACTTTTAATTCTATACGAGTTTGCATTTTTCATGCTGAAAGCGTGGGATCTCGCTCCTGCAGATGTTCCGAAGTAATTCCTTACTTCTTTAATTATTGCGCAGGGCAGTGGTTTCGATTCTGCAGACAGTGACGCGACGTTGCCGCACGAAGCCGTTGGATGTTTCTATTTATTTTGCCACACGAAGCCGTTGGATGTTTATGTTTATTTCGTGCAAGAAATTGAAGGTCGAGGTGACCTGGATTCCACTTTTCACAGTAGAGGGGCTCTCTTGGCCCTGAGTTTTCGTTGGAGAAGGAGCTTTCATTTCTCGCTCCTGGAAAATTCGGACACAAAGGAATTTACGACCCAACGGTCATTTTTGTGTTTTCGGATTATAACTTTGATTCGGAAGGAATCTTATAACCCGAGTGGGCCAAGACAATTCTTTTATTGGCAAATTATTAATTTTCTCATTTATTTATTTCAGATCTAAATTTCGGAAAGTCCTGGAAATTGAGAAAAGGATTAGAACGCGATGATGTCCGGTAGGACAGGATTGTGGAACCATGCTAAACAGTCGTTTGGTTACTCCATTTGAGTTTCGGCAATGTTTTGGACGTTCTACGGTCGAGATGTGCGTACAGCTAAAGTATTTGGATCATTGGATCATTTCTATAAATCCCAGAGTGAATTTACTCTGCCAGAATTCATCCAGTGCGTGTATGTGATAGACCCTTACAGTGGTGTTGGATTCAGATCTTCAGTGTTAGTCGCGCCGCTCTAAATGAGAGCATTTTTGGTCTTGAAAGGAATGAACCGATATCTGGTTCTGGTAACGTGAATGATTACTAAAAGTGAAATCTTCTTTAATATTCAAATTCCTCAAAACGAATATGGTTCTCAAATTAATTTCTATGAGAAATGTCGTGTGTCAATTTGCGTGAAAAAATATATTATTACATCCTTGAGATCGTATCTATACATTTTCCAAAAAGGCCAAATGTTATATTTCTATATTTAGTTCAAAAGAATGGCCTGAAGACTTAATGTTGAATGTTGAATGACTTAATGTTTCTATATTTTCATAATATATATATTTAGATATTTAAATAAAAAAAGTTAATATTGAGATTATTTTTTACTCATGTTTTCCCAACTTGATGTGGTATCCTTCTTGTGTGCCTGTGCGTCCAGTTTACATTTTTTAGGCCTGGGCAGCCGGACCTGGGGTTATTGAATTTTCATAACGCAAAATTACGCAATAGTACTTAATATCCAATTTACTTCGTTTGTGTGATCCTTGATTTCTGTCACTCATTTATTTCCGTCACACACTTTAAGTCGCGGGTGTCATAAGGTAAAATTGGCCTTATCAAAATTACCACTATAGGACTTACCTATGATGCCGTCGCTAGGGGTGGAGCATGTAAGCCCCAGGTTCACAAACTGGAGAGACGAACACAAAAAATATCAATACATACTCTTATCTAAATTTAATCAATTACTTTAATATTTACTTTCGTATATATACATGTAGAGAGATCTTGATTATTAAATTTAATCCTGCATCCTTCTGGACACATATATCTTTAACAACATTTAATCAACACATACATTTACAACATATAATTTATAAGACATATCTATTTAGAACACATTAATTACTATTATATATACAACATATAATTTATAAGACACATATATTTAGAACACAATAATTACTATTATCTACCGAAAATCTGAGTAGTTCATTTAGTTTCAATACACGAGCTCGTTATTGCGATAGGTTCGTACGACCTTGTTATTAATTACACGATAGGTACTATGAATTGTGTGCCTTCCTTAATCATTATAACAGATGAAACATATCCATACCTTCTGTTTGCTTGTACCTCGATAGTTGATATGGCCAACACTATATTGTAAGCCTGCGTATAATATTTTAATACGCCATTATTTCACAGTGCTTATTTTTCGCTCACACATCACAATTTTTGCCGATCCGCGTATCTTTGCGCGATCGCAGGAGATATCTTTGAATACTACTAAAAAAAACATCAGGTGCGGCTAGGACGCTGTCGAAATTGAATCTCGTGGAAACTTCTAGAACATTCTCGAAAAAACTTTTTCTTTTCACCTTGTAGTGTCATACCTCGTCTTTTTATTGGTTGTTGTGATGGAGGGGATGCGCGCTGCTTATTTATGTTTGGGTTGCCATTGGTTCCATCTGCAGCATTTAAATAGGTCATTATCTTGGTTGGCATCCGTAATTGAAATTACAAAATGTCGTGCATGCCGTACGACAGCGGGTAGTAACCCTTTTTCGTTGTGACATCTGGTGCACACGTCTTTCCTGTGTGACATTTCTGTTTGATCTGGATACTTTTCTTTTTTTACTGGATCCGTAATATTTTTCTTTTTGATCTGGATACCTTTCTTTTTTTACTGGATCCGTAATACTTTTCTTTTTGATCTGGATACTTTTCTTTTGATCTGGATACTTTTCTTTTTTTACTGGATCCGTAATATTTTTCTTTTGATCTGGATACTTTTATTTTTTTACTGGATCCGTAATATATTTTTTTTTGATCTGGATACTTTCCTTTTTTACTGGATCTGTAATAATTTTCTTTTTGATCTGGATACTTTTCTTTTTTTACTGGATCCGTAATATTTTTCTTTTTGATCTGGATACTTTTCTTTTTTTACTGGATCCGTAATACTTTTCTTTTTGATCTGGATACTTTTCATTTTTTACTGGATCCGTCATACTTTTATCCACGCTAATTATTTTCTGTCCACGTTTTCAAGGATCCATGAACCCTAGTAGGAAGCCGTTGTATTTTGCCGTCAGGTGATTTTGTATAAATCTAAACAGATCATTCGCCAGTCTTCACATTTATTATGCAGACGCATGTTAGATACCCAATAACAAGAAATTTGTATTTTCCAAATCGTAAGAGATAACAAGGCAACCGGTCAAATAATAATAATAATAAACCAACAAATTGTACGACATGTCAAACTTAAAAGTACAACCAAATAAAGAGGAATGTTCAAACTTTTTCATTTGAGAATTCAAAGTTCGAAATATTTCGAGTAAAAATATCAAATAAAATGTCCCACAAGGATTAATCAAAACATGCATTTATTATAATTTTGAATTTTGTATATAGATTAAGTATTTAAGCAACGGAACCATTAATGATCAGTACAGGACTACGTTGTCCCTTGCAATTTTATTTTTATTTTTATCACACGAAGTTTAAAAATAGATTGGTCTTAATAAAATGTTTGCTTTACTCAGATATCTTGACAAGAAAATGTAAGACTTCAGAGATGTTAATTATTAAGAAAAGTTCAGTCTCAGCAAAATATTTTACTTTTCAGGAAAATTGCAGCTTTATTCAAAGATTTTATGGCGTATTTTGGTTTTTTTTATCGCAGAAAGTTTCTGTATTAAGCAGGATTCCCTAGGGAAGATTCAGTTAGACAGATCAAGTATAACCCAGTGGTTAAGACAAAATGATCGGAGGAGGGATAGTTCGATCCTCACTATAACCCAAAATTATCCCCAGGTCAACACGAAGTATGGGGGCGATTAATCTGTAGGTCAGAGAGTCCTTGCGTAAGGCGATGGGTCAGGAATAGGTAGGTATTGTATCCCTGGTTGCCATCCGCATTGGGCTTCGATACAACTTAAGTGGTTTATGGACGTAACTTTATTCGCTACATGTGGTTTGCTGGGTCAACTCGCTATGACAGATAAAGGACTCACTCTTGGTCCACTGGTCAAATGAATGCTTTAATTAGCAAGTGCATAATTATGAAGTGGGCAAAAATATTCAGTTATATATATATTTTACTAAACTCTTGTAGAAAAGACGCACCCAGCTGCAAAAATCAATTATTAGCAAGAATGCACTTCATAGAGCTCGTCACTCATGTCAGATATATCCGTCTAGGGTTCCTCACAGTAAGTTAGTCGGTCACAACTGGTCTTTTTAGCTTACTGAAAATCTTTTGGTAAGAAGAGGAAAGTAGAGTGTCTGTGTTTGCAACTTTATAAAATCACTTATTAATGGTGTTTAGCTATAAAAATGGTTACACAAAAACAAACTGATACTGGTAAGACAAGATCTTACACAACCTCTTTGTAGAAAATAAACATAAGTTAGTAGGTGACTACGCCTTCGTAACAATTATAATCACCTAACTGACTTAAGAATCTTGGAGATATTTTATAGTGTTCTATGCTACAAGCCTGCCTATATATTTAGTACTGTAGAATATTTACAAGATATCCTGTACCATACAAAAGTTATATTCATAAGAAGAAAACATGTGGTTCTTGCAGAAACATGTACCCGAATTTTTAAACTATTTAGTTTAAAACTAAATTTCTGACAGCAGCCGACTAATCTTCCACTTTTCAATATCGACGACAGGCACTGCATAAGATAGAAATGTTTGTCATTCTAATTGCCTAGTAGGAAACAATTTCCAACTTTCTAGATATTTGAATCAATAACCTCGATGAACAGCTTTTAGAGAAAATTATTGGTGGTTAATTAATTAAGGCCGGACATACACGTGCAGTTTGGATTTCAGATCGGTATGAGCAGTCAAAGTAAATGCCCAGCTTCTGTTTGTGGGGCAGCTTGCAGGCAAATATTTTGGACTGTGGGAATTGCCTTAGGTGCGGTCGAAATGACGTGTATGATGCCCCTTCCAGCAAAATATTATGTCCACAGGTTTAAATACGTTGATCAAAATCTTGTGTATTATTCTCAGATAGGAATATGATGAACAAACAATCCAAACTTCGCATGTGTGGGGCAAGGCGCATACGTAACTGACGAATTCAAACAATGGGAGCAGTTTGGCCAATAAGTTTTAACTGACGAACAAACTGTACATGTATGCCGAGCATAAGAAACACCTAACCTTACGAATAGTAAAAACAAATTGTTTTCGTCTAATGATGCATCTAACATTCCAGTCATCACAATGTATTTTTAAATCCTGTGAAATAATTTAAAAATATTACCAGATTAGTTTATAATCATTTTATAAAATACTAGCAGCATACCCGTCCTTCGTACGGAGTATATAATATAAAAAAACTTATAATTCGCAATCATGTGCAAATTCTGATAAAATATTAAATTTATTGCTCATAAAGAGAAGTTTAAGAATATCTGTTCTCACTATGCAAAATTATCTTCACGGGCATATCTGAAGAATAAAATATCCTGACTTATATTGTCGCAAATTAGAAAATATGCAAGTGTGTTAGTAGAAGCTTAAACATATTGTAATATGAGTCTTAAAAATATTTACCAAAATAAAAAAGATGACGTAATAAATTGAAAGTATCAAAAATCCCCGTAATCTTAATACCAGAAGGTCGTAATTGATTCCAATATATGCCAATATATATAAAAATTTTGCCAATATACCTGTACTACTTATATTGTCGTAGATTAGAAGATATACCCGTGCATTTGTAGAAGATTACTTGTACAACGTACTATATATGAGTTTCAACAATTTTCGTCATAATGAAACAATGGCATAATAATTTGAAAATATCAATAATTCCTGAATCAACTGTCCCCGAAATATCAATAATAATGATGTTTAAACCTGAAGACCGTAATTGATATTATCCAGTCAAAAATGCAATGTCAATGAAATTTATTTTATATACATATTTTTATTAGATTTAATAAAAATCGTATGACACATAACACATTGGATCCGTTGCTAAGCGACATGATATCATCTGCTTCAAATAAATTGATGGAAATCATGTCGTCTGAATAATGTGATCTCCATGGAAGGTTTGGCGACATTTTCGTCTCCATGATATTTTTATGGATTTACAAATATTTTTATGAATTTAGTGATATTAAAAAAATTAGTTAAATGCGTTACTAAGTAGGATGGATGGACTGACCGACAAATGCTACAGAAACATCATTTCAGTACTCTATTCTAAAAAAACAAATTTAATTTCATTGATTTGGGTCATTTTTATTAATTTGGAGATATTTCCTCTAATTTGGTAAAGTTTAAGAAAAGTTACCAAGTTATTTAGAGATATTCCGCTAAATTCGTAGCTCTAAATTTGCAGATCTGAAGAATAAAATATCCATATCCGGTCTGTATATATACTAAATGAAAACACTAAAATTGTATTAGAAGATACATACATCCGTTCTACTCTTTTTCTGCTTCAACAATCGGCTAAATGAATTTATTGGATAAGCACAATATATGAGTTTATTAGCTAAACACAATATATGAGCTTTGAAACCTCTTTGCTAAAATAAATAAAAGTGTGATGTACGCAGTTCGCAATATATATAATTAAAAGAACAATCAAACCGTTCATTTATTATGAGTTTATTAGCTAAACACAATATATGAGCTTGAAACCTCTTTGCTAAAATAAATAAAAGTAATGTACGCAGTCCGCAATATATATAATTAAAAGAACAATTAAACCGTTCATTTATAAAATATATTTTTACATCCATTTTTTATTATACAAATAGAAAAAATAATAATAATCATTAACAAACACATTTAATTCCATTCCTTTGCCGAGCAACATGATATAAGATAGAATCTTCCTCATAAAATGCGAAATTAAATAACCGTTTTAATTTCTTTATACTTCTAATCGTTGAGTAAAAGCTTGTGAAATACATGGAGGTTAATACATGTAAAAACATGGAGGTAGATTTTTCCATTTAAATTCATGTTTCAAACAATTCATGCTTCCAGATAGTGACTATTTAATGCAAAAATCCTGCATCAAACTCAAAAATAAAGTTTTAATTCCCTTTGACGCTTTAAACAAACGATTTTTATCCTTTCCGTTTGGATAAACCACGGAGTTGGAGAGTAGAACTCCTATAAAAAAAGTTCCGTTTTTCATTAATATCTCGACAACCCCTGGTCTTAGAAACTTGAAACTTGGGCAAAATTTATGGGGGGCTATTTCAAGGCAACCCACAAAATTTCATTAAATTCGGTTCAGCCGTTCTCTCGTGATGATGATACAAACTAAAGTTTCGTTTTTTACTAATATCTCGAGAACCACTGGTCGTAGAAATTCCAACCATAGACTAAATTTTAAGTGGGGCTATTTCTAGGCTACCCACAAAATTTCATCAAATTCGGTTCAGCCGTTCTCCCGTGATGATGGGACAAACAGACAGACAGACAGACAGACAGATTTTCAATTTTATTTATATAGACTAGCAGCATACCCGTTCTTCGTACGGAGTATATAATATAAAGAAACTTGAAATTCATAATCATGCCCAAATTCTTATAGTATACTAAATGACATGTTTAATCAAAATATTCTGTTAAAATATTTAATGTAATGCTCCTAAAAAGAAGTTTAAGAATCTCTGTTCTCGCTATATAAAATTATCTTCATGGACATATCTGAAGAATAAAACATCTTGGACCCCTTATGTAAGCAAATATAAAAAAAAATATGGAATTGAATCAATATATGCAAAATAAAAGCGTTAAAATTGTATGGGACCCGTACTAATTATATACGCGAATATTAGAAAATATAACCTGTATTAGTAGATTACATGTATAAATTGAAAATACCAATACACCCGTAATCTTTAAATCTGAAGACAGTCATTTATTCCAATATATGTCAAAATTAAAGTGCTAAAATTATATGGGAAGATATACACGTACTACTTATAATGCCCGATTATTAGTAGAAGATTTCCCGTTTTGCAATATGAGTCACAAATGTTTTTTGGTAAAATACAACAGACGACGTAATAAATTGAATATATAATTAATCCCCTTAATCTTCATACCAGAAGACTGTACTTGATTCCAATATATATGCCAATATATGTCAAAATATATGCCAATATACCTGTACTACTTATATTCTCGTAGGTTAGAAGATATACCCGTGCATTCCTAGAAGATTACTCGTACAACGTACAATATGCGTGTGTCAGCAATTTTTGCCGCAATAAAACAATGGCGTAATAACTTAAAAATATCAATAATCCCTGAATCAATAATTCCGGAAAATATCAATAATAATAATGTTTAAACCTGAAGAGTATAATTGATATTATCCAGTCCAAAATGAAATGGCAATGAAATTTATTTTATATACATATCTTCATTATTCAAATCGGAAAGGATTTAATAAAAATCGTCTGCCGCATAAACACATTGGATTTAAATCCGTTGCTAAGCGACATGATATCATTTGCTTCAAATAAATTGGTAGAAAAAATATCGTCTAAATAGTTATATTTCTATGGAACATTTGGCGACAGTTTCGTCAAATTAGCGACATTTTAAAAAATCGCCAAATTTATCGCCAAGTGGGACTGTAGAACTGACAGTTCCACTTTGCGACAAATTGACGAAATATCATCACAATACTATCCCCTAACAAAAAACAATTAATATCATTTATGTAGCGCAATTTTATCAATTTCAAGATATTTTTATAGATTTGAAAACATTTTTATCAATTTGGTGACATTTTAAAAATTCGCTAAATGTATTACTAAGTAGGATGGTTGGTCTGACAGATAAATGCTAACCAAACATCATTTCAGTACTCTCTTCTAACAAAACAAAAAAAAATTTCATTGATATGTAGAAGACCCAAGCCACACGACCAACCCGAAGGTTTATGGCAGCTGTTTGTGTGTCGTTTATATCAATTTGGCGACATTTCCGTCAATTTGGCAAAGTTTAAGAAAAGTTGTCAAATTAGCGATATCCCTCCAAATTCGTAGCTTTGAATTTGCAGATCTGAATGAAACATTCTTACCCCGTTTCAATATACTAAATGAAAACACTACAATTGTATTAGAAGATATACCCGCTCTACTCTTTTTCTGTTTCAACAATCGGCTATATGAATTTATTGGCTAAACACAATATATGAGTTTAGTAGCTAAATACGATATAAGCTTGAAAACTCTTTGCCAAAATAAATGAAATTGATGTACGCAGTCAGCAATTAATATAATTAAAAGAAAAATCAAACCGTCCATTCATAAGATATACTTTTATATCCATTTATCCATTTATTTGTTATTTAAATCGAAAAAAAATAATAAAAACATTAACAAACACATTTAATTTAATTGCGATGCCGAGCAACATGATATATCCTCCTGAAATGTTAAAATTTATTAGCCACTAACAGCACACCCGTTATTCGTACGGAGTGTATAATTTAAAGAAACTTAAAGTTCGCAATCATGTGCAAATTCTGTTAAAATATTAAATTTATTGCTCCTAAAGAGAAGTTTAATAATATATGTTCTCACTATGCAAAATTATCTTCACGATCAGATCTGAAGAATAAAACATCCTGCCCCCTTTTGTAAGCAAATTTACAGAAGAAAAAATAAGAATTGAATGAATATATGCAACCCCGCACTAATTATATTGTCGCAGATCAGAAAATATGCCAATGTATTAGTAGAAGATTACCCGTATTACAATATGCGTCTCAAAAATATTTGCCAAAATAAAAGAGATGACGTAATAAATTGAAAACATCAATAATATCCGTACTCTTTATACCAGAAGGTCGTAATTGATTCCAATATATGCCAATATATATCAAAACATATGTCAATATACCTGTACTACTTATATTCTCGTAGATTAAAAGATATACACGTGTATTTGTAGAAGATTCGTACAACATACAATATATGAGTTTAAACAATTTTTGTCATAACAAAATAATTGCATAATAACTTGAAAATATCAATAATCCTTGAATCAATAATCCCCGAAAATATAAATAATAATAATTTTTAAACCTGAAGACCGTAATTGATATTATCCAGTCAAAAATGCTATAAGAAAAATCAAATCGTTCTTTTCCAAAATATATTTTTATATCCATTTATTTATTATTCAAATCGAAAAAATAATTATTAAAGTCAACAGACAGATTTAATTTAATTGCGTTTCTGAGTAACATGATATAAAATAGAATCTTATAACATGCTAAATATGTCATGTCTTATAACATAAACTGCGAAATTAAATAACGATTTTGATTTCTCTATACTTCTCATTGTTCCGTAAAAGCTTGTTTTAAATAAACCATGAACCATGGAGATAGATTTCCCCTTTAAATCATGTTTCAAACATTTCATGTTTTCAGAAAGTGACTAATTAACGCAAAAAATCTCCCATCAAACTCAGAGATTAAATTTTAATTCATTTTCAAACGATTTTCAAGCTTTTTGTTTGGATAAACCACGGAGTTAGGGAGTAGAACTCCTAGGAAAAAGTTCCGTTTTTCATTAATATCTCGACAACCCCAGGTCTTAGAAACTCGAAACTTGGACAAAATTTATGGGGGGATATTTCAAGGCTATTCACCAAATTTCATTAAATTCGGTTCAGCCGTTTTTCCGTGATGATGAGACAAACGAAAATTTCGTTTTTTACTAATATCTCGAGAATCACTGGTCGTAGAAACTCAAAATACGGATATAATTTTAAGTGGGGCTATTTCTGGGCTACCCACAAAATTTCATCAAATTCGGTTCAGCCGTTCTCTCGTGATGGTGTGACAGACAGACAGACAGACAGACAGACAGACAGATTTTCATTTTTATTTATATAGATTAAGCTTCGTTTGAATATTGGTATTCAAAAATAAAAACATTTTATGAAACAATTCATTCAAAGAATGACATTTTATTTTAAAAATATCAACCGTTGATAGATATATAAATGATTGAATTCTTCATCATATACGTTCTCAAAATGTTGTATTTATTTGTATGCTTTAAATTATTTACTGTTACATTGCAATTATTATTGCTTAATTATGATTCCAAATTAATCCAATTACAATTATTATTCCAAAATTAAAGATATTTTTTTCCATCAAATACACTCTAATTCGCAATTTTACTCTCTTTCCTATAAATATCTTTGAACCCCAAGAACAGTTATAGAAACATTCATTTCGATTTTCGTCCTTGTTAAGAAAAACAAAAAAATATACTTTAAGGTAATTGACTTTCCGAACTCCATAAACTACGTTTTAAGAGACAGTAATTTACCGACGATTTATCGCAGCTAATTTGGATACATTCCAAGCATATAATTGTGCATGTGGTACATTTTTTATATATTGAGATAATTAAATCGGTATTTCTCATTTCATTTTTATAAAATACACTGCATTAGTGTTGAAACTCCAGTTTCGAGGTGACTCATCATAAAATTGGGGTTGAGAAAAAACTTTGATTCAGGACGTTACGTCAGACAAATACAATGTAAAGGAATCGGAAGGGAAAGTCCTATATTTGATATTTATCTAGAAAAAATTTCGCTCCCTTTCGAAATTCGCTAAAACTGATATTACTTTACTGGAATGTGGAACAACTCAACTTCCTCATACCAATTTTAATTCAAATTTAAAAAAAAAACAAGAAATATCAATCATGCATAAAGTATTGATTATGAAACACTTTCCACCTTCAATGCAATTTTATATAAACATATCGAAAGTGCGGTACATTCCTCGGTAATATTTTAAAAATTATCACAATACTACATTAATTTATTATATTTGAAAACTTAAAACTTCATCGAAAAAAATGAACTTCATTCAAATGACGGCATTGAAATATACATTGCCTTGTTTAAAGATATCTAAAATTCGATACATTCCTCTGTAATATTTTAAAAATTATAATCGTACTACAATAATTTATTATATTTGAAAACCTCATCGAAAACAAATGAGCTTTATTCAAATGACGTCACCGAAAGATAAATCGCCTGAAAGCACCATTTTATTCGTAAAATTTTTAAATTCCTTTCATTCATCCCAATAATATAATAGTTTATTTTATTTAAAAGCTTAAAACCATGGAAGTACAAGTAATTTAACTATTTGCTTAAAACTTCATCGAAAAAATCGTCTAGTTTGTTCTTTGTGTAAAATCAATGAATGTTTCATTCATATCAGCTATATTGCAGACACCATGAGCTAAATAATTTTGCGTTAAAGAAATGCAGCAATTCTTTTAGAACTCATCTACATATTTTGGTGTTTACATTTTTCCATAAGTGAAAATTAGGCTTCGTTGTAGAACTAGTCAAAGTTGGATGGTGATTTAAACACAAATATATTATAATTGCGTTGTTTCAGAACATTGATGCACAGAATTTAAGCAAAAATAAAGCGGTTTTAGGACGGATACAACACTAAATATGAATTAAAAAGGTCTTTAAAAATCACGATTTTGATACAAGATGGATGCCATATTTTATTTTTAAGTGGGTCAAGTGATCTCTTCATATAATGGTCACGTGATCTCTCCATATAAAGGGTGTAATTATTATTTTAATATTGGTTTAAAAAATATATTTTGCTGAATTTTTTTAAATTTATTTTATGGGATAACTTGAATATTCCATAAAACTTTCGAAGGAATATGTGAATTTTAAATTTGCTAAAAAAAAGTTTGAAAAATTAGGTTCCATATGCTTCAATGTATTTCATTTTTTCAACCCGGGTTCAATAAAAAACTAATTGGGTGATATTATTCATCTATATTCCCCTAGGTTCAACAGACTGTCCGAACAGTATACTAAAATTTTATTTTGATAAAGTCATTTTTACGGCAGTTATCGCGCTAACGGACAGACAGACAGAAACACAGACAGAATGAAAGACAGATGGGCAGAATGAACAAAGTCATAAACACTTTTCAACTATGTTGTAAAGTGTTTAAAAATTTGTAAAATCGGTATCGTGGGTCCAAATGATTACAATTATAACGTGTTTGCCTTCACTTTAAAGGGCTAAATAAAATCTTTCGATTGATACAATGATTGACAATGTACTCCCAGGTGAGTAACTTGCCTCTCAAAGGGGATAATGACGTCAAGAACAAAAAATGTATCGGGGCTCTTTTTCACAACAATGATTGAAACTATTAAGTCTCGTGATCATTGAGCTATAAATAAACAGCTTTTATGCAAGATTGTACCAAATTGTTTCCTACGTTGACATGTTTTAAAAATATAACATGTTTCGCTGGAATTTAAACATAATTCAATCTTGTTTCGATTTTCTGGTAAAAAAACCGGATATAAAGTTTCGTGAAAATCCATTAACACTTGTGGCTGCTATAGTGTACACAAGAAATCGATCACAGACACTAGACAGCCAGACAGACAGGCGGACATCACTCCAAAAATAGTCAAAATGTGTTCAGGATGTCGTAAACATACATATAGCCATCAAAATCTCGAAATCGAAAATATTCGTGAAAACAATACTTTTTTAATACTACGTATGACAAAGTGAAAATTATCTAGGGCTAAAAAATAAGACTGATATACATTCAGTAGGATGATCAGAAATTTTGTCAAAACAGTAGATATTGTTTCAAAACAGCTAACATCTAAAACTTCTCTAACAACAATTGTTTTTCTTTATTTTTAGTATGATTATATTTCATTTTTTCAGCGGTATTTTAAAAACAACAAGGAATTGTGAGTAGTCTGGAAATTGCTTACCTTCAGTGGAAAAAATATGCATAAATCAGTAAGTAGCGCAGATAATATTAGCCAATCTCATTATGTAATCAAATTCGTAATGCGCTGTTTTTCTCCTTTATATTCAAACAGTTTGTGTGCAGTGCATATGTGCATTTTTGACATTATTTTCAATACAATTAAAATGACTTTGTGTCAGAAAAGTTAGTGTTCTTTACTTTCAAACGAAATCAAATATAAAATTGTAAACGTTTTGAAAACATTTTTAAGGAAGTTCATAACAGCACATGATTTTTCTATAGGCAGATTAAAACATATTTTATTAGTAAATATATCCCTAATATCTGTCCGTAATTGAACGCTGTCCAAGCTAGATTGTCATTAGAAACGGATTAGAATGGAATAAAAAGAATGGAATTGGGCAAAGCATTTTGATATTTGTTGTTATTTTATTTGCAATTACATGTCTTAAGACATTGATATTTAATTAAGTATTTAGCTGTAATTTTAAAGATTATCTTAAAAGTAATTGAAATTATAAGTATTAGTAAACAAGTAGACTTACATGATCTCTATGATAGTTTTTTTTCTATTGTTTAATCCTCTTTTTGAGTATAGACAAAGGAAGCTAAGTACTGATTTTTCAAAATATACATGTATGCTTCCACTGATAGTCTATCAGAATATACAACATCTGCTCATAACTTAACAGTTAGTACTTAGCATCTTTATTTCATATCGTTTGGAGATTTGCATATTTTTGAGCATGATAGCAAACATTTACTTTTCTACACAGTGGTTATCTCGCAAGGAAACTCAAACATTACTCAATAAGTTTATAAGTTTTTCATTGTTCTCTATGTAAATTGATATGCACTTACCTTGTATGTTGCAGAACAAGATTTGTCTAAAGCATATGCTAAAAATCGCTTCCTCTAATATCCAACCACCTTTGTATGCGAGTCAGCAAAGTCAACAGGAGAAGATAATTTATCTTCTACAGCTGTACAACAGATGAACCAATGGAGTACTATCATCAATGACCAGCTCTAGTACAACCCCTGTACCAGTGTGTCTCCAAGAACAAGTCATGTCTAACGCATATGCTAAAAATGGCTTTCTCTAACATCAAAGCACATTTAAATGCGAGTTAGCTAAGTACACAGGAGAAGATACTATATCTTCTACAGCGGTACAACGGATGAACCAATGGAATACTATCATCAGTGACCAGTTATAATACAATCCCTGAGCCAGTGTTTCTCCCAGAACAAATCCTGTCAAAAGTATATGCTAAAAATGGCTTTCTCTAACACCCAAACACTTTTGAATGTGAGTCGGCAAAGTGAACAGGAGAAGATAATTCATCTTCTACAATGGTACAACAGATGAACTATCATCAGTAACCAGCTCTAGAACAATCTCTGTACCAGTGTTTCTCCCAGAACAAATCTTGTCTAAAGCATATGCTAAAGATGGCTTCCTCTAACATCCAAGCACCTTTGTATGCGAGTCAGAAAAGTTAACAGGAGAAGATAATTTATCTCCTACAGAGGTACAACAGATGAACCAATAGAATACTATCATCAGTGACCAGCTCTAGTACAATCCCTGTCCCAGTGTTTCTCCCAGAACAAGTCTTGTCTAAAGCATATGCTAAAGATGACTTCCTCTAACATCCAAGCATCTTTATATGCGAGTCAGCAAAGTGAACAGGAGAAGACAATTTATCTTCTACAGTGGTATAGCAGATGAACCAATGGAATACTATCATCAGTGGCTCCACGGCGTGCCGCTAACATCTGCATCTCTTCTTTTCAGATTTAATAGTCATTTTTCTTTCCGCGCCCTCTTGTAGCTCTTCTATTCCCCCGGTATAAAGGATATACTCGTACCTATTCTCTCTTTCAGGGAGAAGACGGCTGTCTCTCCGAATCGGGTTTCTCTTGCTGTAGGGTGTTTTTGGTAGGTTTTTGGGGTCCACCGGATAGGCCTTGGCATCAGCATGCCCCTTCCCGCGGCCCCCTCTGCCTTCGTTGTAACATTTCCCTTTCAGCTCCTTAGGTAGGCGTTCCAGCTCCTGGGTAAGTGGTTCTGCGTGGTAGTCCGTCCCGCGCAAGTCTGTGTTAATAGTTAACAGTTTGTAGCTTGTAGTTTGTACTTAATAGAATGTAATTTTCTTAGCTCTTATGTCTCTCAGCTTTGTCTTCGTCCCCTTGTGTTAGTACCTTTTTCTTCGGGCATTTCCCCACCTTGGACTCCTCCCTTTGCTTTAGTATTGTAGTAGCTTTAGTATTGTAGTAGCTTTAGTATTGTATTAGCTTTAGTTTTGTAGTAGGACTAGTAATAGTAATAGTTTATTAGTTTTAGCGTAGTTGTAGCTCTTGTACTAGTCTTTCTAGCAGTAGAAATTTTATCTTTAGCAGTTAACATCTCCGCATATGCCCTATTAGCAGTCTTTTGTTCTAGCAGCTGCTCCCCTTTGTTTTCTGGTGTTGCCTTTTAGTTTTTGTAGCTAATCTCAGCCCAGTCCTCAGCTCTTAGTCCTCCTCCTCGGTTACCTCTGCCCTCCCTGAGTTTAGCCCTCTGTCTTGCGTCGTACTCATCCCCGGCCTTTCTCTCTCTTCACTTCTCCTTTTCTTTAGGTTAAGCTATCCTGGCAGTACAGGTTTAAGTCCGGGTTACGACAATGCCTCTTTAAGTTGTATGCTGCCTCTGTATAACTACTGAGGGGTAAAAAGTTGGAATCCTCTGTTAAAACACTCATCTCTCTGCTGCTTCCGTAAGTTAGGCTGTTTTTGGATCTTTTGGACGGTCATTGCAACTAAATACCTTCGATCTCGCTCTTCTTGCGTGCCCCCAAACTTCCCAAGGATTTGGGGCTTTTTGTGCTCAAACTTCCGCAATTGAGGGATGTTCCCCTGAGGATGCCTCAGTAATCTTCACTTCTCTCGGTTGCTCTCTGGGTGTGGTGTGTGTGGTTAAGGGTCCCTTTGCTGCTATGTCTGTTCTTGGCGTTGAGTCCTTCTTTGGTCGCATCGACTGGAGGTATATCGCCACGCCTCTTCTGAACCTCAGCCGGGTCGTCTGTAGACGACTCTCATCGGTAGGGAAATGAAACCTGCATGCCGTGTAGTAAAACAGCTCCCCACTTTGCTGTCTCTCAGCTGTAGTATAACCTCTGTACCAGTGTTTCTCCCAGGACAAGTCCTTTCTAAAGCATATGCTAAAAATCGTTTCCCCTAACATCCAAGCACCTTTATATGGGAGTCAGCAAAGTGAACAGGAGAAGACAATTTATCTTCCATAGAGGTACAACAGATGAACCAATGGAATACTATCATCAGTGACCAGCTCTAGTACAATCCCTGTACCAGTGTTTCTCCCAGAACAAGTCCTTTCTAAAGCATATGCTAAAAATGGAGTCGTCCGCTAATATCCAAGCACCATTGTATGCGAGTCAGCAAAATGACGTGGAGAACACATGTGCTATTGTGGCATCGGTAAGGGCAGGAATTTCCGTTCGTATCGCGCCTTTGAGGACGACAGTTGTTCGAAGCGCTTTGCTATGCAGTAAGTCTCACAAGAGAGATAAAACATCATAAAGTTATTGTGGTATGTTTGAGTTTACTAGAGTGAAAATCACTCTGTAGAATACATGTTACATGTAAAATATATTGTGGTGGAGTCGAAATTTCAGCACTTAATATTCTACAGAGATATAACACATGCATCACAATAATACTATCATCAGTGACCAGCTCTGCTACAGCAACTGCACCAGTATTTTCCCCCTTTTTTTCTGGAAAGAGAGATGTGCATCTATTGATTGCCGCCTTTGAAATGTTTTGGAAACTCCTATATAAAGAACTTTAATCCCTGCTCAGCATGGGTATTAGAAGGAGGAACGGGTTATATGCAAAAGACAAGATATTTGCAAGCAGGGGGATTTTTCAGTTATTTTGCCGGTTTGAAGTTGAAATAAGGGAATTTTTGACAGAAATGTAAACGTTAATATTTTGAAGCATTTGCACATGTTCTGTAATCCACAGACAATAAAAAAGTTAGCATAAAATACGACTTTGCGAACAATCTATAAGAAAGTAGATCGAAACTTAAAATTCATAGAAAAATATCTGCTGTCGGCAGCACATGAATTTCCTTATATAATACAATGACTTTAATTCTTTCTCAGTACAAAAATGATATATAATATACACCGTACAGTGTTTTTTATGTTGACTTGTACATCTGGCTCTCTTCCGAATGACAACATGCAATACAATTTCAAAGTATTCAATTAACTAATATTTCACACAACTCTAAATTAACAAGTATTAATATTGATTAAATCCTCAGTTAGCAAACGTATAGGATGTATATTAAATTATTTTAATAATTAATTCATCAATTAGGCATCATTTTCATTACTTTAACTTCCATGAGTCAGCCCTCAAGCCTAACCCATTGCCTAAGAGACATTCATTAACTTAACGTCACTTTTTGCAATTTGGCCGGTGTTTTCGTTAATCCGGGGAGTTGGATTATTCGCAGATTAGTCTCAAGTTCGCAAAATGTATCGCCAAGTGTTACAGACTATGAGAAGAGCATTTCTTACACACTCGTGTAAGAAAGTTATTCCCCTCCCAGGGAAAAAAATGCTCGAAAAGTTATACCTATCATACTACGGAATTTAAAATTTGCAAAGCATTACCTCCCATTTGGCTTCATTTTTATAAATTTGGAGAAATTTTTATTAATTTGGTTATATTTTCGCCATTTTGGTAATATTTATTAAAGTCGTCAAGTTGGCGACATCTCGCCTTAATGTTAGTCTAGTGTTATGGACAAACGGAAAAATGGGCAATTCGTACAGTCGATTTTATGCTATTTCTTATATTTTGAATTTTTGTCAATTAATCTTCATTTTAATTTATTGAAAGTCATTTTCATCAATTTAGCGACATTTTCGTCAATTTGACAACATTTAGAAAAATTTATCAATTTGGCGATATTTTACCAAATTCGTTGCTACAATGTCGCCAAGCGTTTTGGATGAGAAATAAGTCACTCTTATAGTAGGTGAATAACTATTTATTATTTGAGTTTAATTAAAAATAGAAATGCCAGAAGTATCTACTCTCGTGAATAGAACGAGCTAAATCCACTAGAATTATGTTAATATATTTATAGCATAATATTTACATATGAAATATGACCATATTTCGAAATAATTAATTTTTTTTAAATTGTATGAGATTTATTTTATAAATTTAATTGAAAAGCAGACAATATCTCGAGAACGGTTCATACTAACATTATAAATTTTATGTCAATCGTTTTATAATGAAATATTATATAATAAATGATTATTTACGTAACTTCATTGAAGGTTTTGATAATTTGATGATTTTTCCAAAATTTTATTGGAAAATTTAGGGATGGTGATTGCGTTTAAAAGCAATAGACCGATTGTAAATTTTGTACCAAATTTCGTGCGAATTGCTCGATTCGTACGTGAGATATCGTCTCCATAGACTCACTGACACACACACACACACACACACACATATATATATATATATATATATATATGTGTGTGTGTGTGTGTGTGTCACTTCAAGAACGTTTAATTCATGTTCCCAGATGCTTGAAACATGCTTTCCTGAAAATTCGAATTCGAATTTTCGGCTTCGTCACATTACTTTTTTATGCATTATACTATGTATATACGAAAAAGTAAAATTATACATTATATTATGTATATAATGAAAGTAAAAAATTCATTAAGTAGACGTACGTTGCGGAACTCAGTGTATATAATTCTGAACGATTTAGTCTAGATATGAACGCCCAAATGCTGGCACTATGCTATCCAAATAAAAATGACAGAATCCAATATACTATCTCTTTCTAGTGCAATATAGACAGAACCCAATATACTATCTCTTTCTAGTCCCAATATACTATCTCTTTCTAGTGCCGAAATGAAATAAAACAGAAAATGAAAAAAATATTAACTTCTGAAAGGAACAAGAAAAATAATTGAAATGCATAGCATATGAACACAATGAGCAGAAAAATATCAAATTAGAGAAAAAATTATATATGATCATGCCGTGCTTTAGAGACATAAGGTGTCTTCGACAAATCATTAACCAAATTAATAGAATTTTTCTTGATATGAAAAGCTTGAGAAAATTCCAAATCGAAAATTGTTGAGAAAAATCAAACTCGTTATCCAGCAATGATTAACGATTAATGATTACTTCTATTTAAATGACTTTAGATTTTACATATTGATGATGACATGAAGTATCTGAAAAATGCTTGAAAAACTGCATGCATGTTATATAAAATTTACGTATTTCCAAACTTCAATTTTATTATTTACATAATTTTGAATTTTTTAGTTTAAAGTAATTAATTTTATTATTTCTATTAGTAATCATTTATAGATTTCTTTATAATTAAATATAAAATAAAATATTTGTTTAATAATATTTTGAATTTATTATTTATGAAATTATAAAACAATCCTTAATAATATTTTCAACTTATTATTTATACAGGCTGTCCGCGAATTCTTACAACAAAACAGAGGAATGATAGTACACAGCAAGACAAAAAATATTTGCCGGTCGCAATTCACTCATAGTAACAGACATACAACATCCAAAGCAGGTCAGCTTCTGAAACGCGTTGACGGTTTTTCTTCCGAATTGAAACTGAGCCCGAATCCACAGATCACTGACCCTCGTAAACACCGGCAAATAATTGGCAGCAACATCTGGGCAGATTTCCTTGAGAGCGGGTCGTTACTTCTTGCCAAAACGGCTGACAGGCATAGCGTAACGTGTGCTACTGAAGCAAGCTCTTCACGACCTCTTGCACGGTGTTACGATCACCACACAGAGGGACATATCATTTATGCATGATGGGGCCCCAGCAGACTTTTCCACCAAGGTCTGATATTTCCCAAATGCGACATATCCCGGGAGGTGGAATATATATGGTAGACCTGCGGCTTGGACCTCATGCTCTCCGAACATGAATGCATTGTGCTTCTTCTGGAGACACATGAAAGAGTTGGTGTGCGAGACATCGACTCTTGGTCTGTGGAATCATTCGAAGATCTCGTCGCGCGAATCTCTGTTATTGCAAACAAGATCAACACCACACGAGGGATCTTTGAAAGGGTGCAATAATTCTACCTTTGCCGCTGTCGGCTGTGTAACGAAGCCCACGGACGCCACTTTGAGCATATCCTTTAAGTAATTCTCTTGTGCGAAGCCATATATCAGTTACTTGCGTGTCTTTTTTTTCTAATAATGGATCTATGTGGACTAGTCATGTTTCCTTCTCTTGCCAATATGTGTGGATTGAAACCCTAGGTTCTATGGTAAATATTGTGCGTTTTGTTATGTACTATCACCTTTCTTTTTTATGTTTCAAGAGTTCACGGACACCCTGTATAGTTTAACAAAAACATTAAATGCACTTCTAAAACAAATTTTCTGTTTAAATACGTTGCATCTCGTGATGTATTTGAAAAATTTGAAACACTTGCCTTATCATAAAGAGGCAAAAGTGTACTGAAAAATTACAGCTCACTGACATCAATCTCAGATTCCACATTTTGTATACTACGGTGCTCATCTGTACTTATTTTTATTCCGGCGAGTGCTTATTCAATCAAGTTGCGTCAGTGCGTCTTGTTGTGTGATCAATAGAGTAAATAGATCTTTGAAGTTATCCATGAAAAACAAATTTATTATGTTGCTCTGTACGAAACATCTCATGGCGCTACACTTTCGCATATGTTAGAATATCAGCTGCTGTGGTGATGTTACAAATGTCATTACTGTTGTTGAATTAATTATTATTATAAATATGATTTTAGTCACTATTAATAAACTTACTAGCATGCTAATAATACGATATTTATTCGTTCATTTGGACGTGATATTACTTATGATGTTCAAGAAATATGAGACTATTTGCAACTTAAATATTTACCAAGAAGCTGGTACAACATTTAGAATAAATTAATATTCCATAAGTTATATTACTACATAAATCTTCAGTAAATCATTACTATATGTAACGTAAGTGCATAACTAATGTAAAAACTAATGCAAGTACGTACAGCTAAGTAAACATATATATATTATAAATATTTATATATATAACGAATATATAAAGCGTTTCACTCTGCTTTGCCTATCTCCAAGCAGAAACAACCTTTACAGGCAACCAATGGTATCCTTAACCTTAAAAAACAGAGTGTTCTTATCAACTTTCTATGTTGTTTATTTTTTATTTAAAAGAAAATAATAACTTTTCTGCAATGAGTAAATTGATCCATGTTCCAACCAGGATTCGAAACTTGGATTTTCGAACAGAAAGTTTTATATATTAAACGACCTTGACGAAATTCTTAACTCTTTTAGTGGATTTGAATATTACTTTATCTTTATTCAGACTTCAGATCGAAGTGAAACTTTTCAATTTAACTACCGCCTCATTCTAAACTTCTTTCATACAGGCTTGACATTATCTTCTTGTTCATTGTCCACATTTTTATGTAGGATAGCATTCCGTGCGTTGAAATTTTCGTGCTGAAAAATAGCTGTTATACATCCTAGATCAGAAATTTAGAAACTTGCTTTCCCAATATCTCAATGATCACAGCATCTAACCTCCAGAATCAGTTTGTTCAATCGCCACTGTAAACAACTCCAGTTACAAGAAGTACTAAAACCACTGATCATCTATTTGGCGAGACTGCAGTCTATCCAGTGAGCTACAGTTACGTTCTAACCAGCTACTGTTGCGCTCAATCCTTTGAGCTACTGCTACGCTCTATCCTTTGAGCTACTGTTACGCTTTATCCATTGAGCTATTGTTACGCTCTATCCTTTGAGGTAAGGTTACGGTCTATCCATTGAGCTACTGTTACGAAATTCTCAACACTTATAGTGGAAGTGGACCTTTTAGATACTGACGTGTACTGTTTTTATGATATTGAACGCCTGTAATGTATGGATTATAAATTAAGTTAGTACGGAAATTTAAGATACTGAAAATATGTATTTTATTTACGACTAGAAGTATTACCGTTCTTCGTACGGAGTATATTATATAAATAAACTTAAAATTCACAATCATGTGCAAAATTCCTATAGTATACTAAATGACATTGTTAATCAAAATATTCTCTTAAAATATTTAATTTAATACTCCTAAAAAGGAGTCTCAGATTCTCTGTATTTCGCTATACAAAATTATCGTCATGAGTAGATTTGAAGAATAAAACCTACTACCCTCGTTTGCAAGTAAATTTACAAAAAATCTGAAATTGAATCAATATATGCAAATTAAAGCGTTAAAATTGTATGAGACCCGTTCTACTTATATTGTCGTGGATTAGAAGATATGTCAATGTATTAGTAGAATATTGTCCGTATTACAATATGAGTCTCAAAAATATTTGCCAAAAAAAATGACGTAATAATTTGAAATTATCATTAATCCCCATAATCTTCATACCAGACGACCTTTCCACTATATGCCAATACATGCCAATATACATGTACTACTTTTATTTTCATAGATTATAATATATACCTGTGTACTCGCAGGAGATAAACCGTACTACGTACAATATATGAGTTTCAACAATTTTTGCCATAATAAAACAGTGGCATAATAACATGAAAATATCAATAATCCCCGAAAATATCAGTGATCATAATCAATAAACATAAAGACAGTAATTGATATCAAGTCAAAAATCCATTATCAATGAAATTTATTTTATATACATAACTTTATTATTACTTTCCTTATGTATATAGTATAACGTATAAGAAAAGTATTGTGATTGAGTCAAAAATTCGAATTTTTTACGGGAGGACACATTTCAAGTCTCCCTGATCACGAATCGTAAAATTTTAAGGTGATGTCTGTGTGTGTGTGGAGACGATATCTCACGAACGAATGGAGCGATTCGAATGAAATTTGGTACAATAATTACAATCCGTGAATACTGGAAACCTATTGTTTTGAAATTGACCTATTGAGTGAAATTTTGAAAAAATCATCAAAGATTCAAAACCTTTAATGAATTTACGCAAATAGATATTCCTTATGTAAGTTTTCCTTAGAAAACGATTGACATAAACTTTAGAAAGCTATCATAAGCCATTCTTGAGATATTACACATTTTTCAAATAAATTTATCAAGAAATCCTCATAAATTAAAAAGAAAATATTAACTGTTGAGAAATATTTTCACTTTTCATATGTAATATCATGCGATAAATTTGGTGGCATCATTCTCGTGGATCTAGCTCGTTCTCTCCATGAGAAAAGATACTTTGAGTAATAATTTTGTATTTGAACGCCAATAGTCATTTATCTGCAATAAGAATAACTTATTTCTCCGTTTATAACGTTTGGCGAGATTTTGGCGACGAATTTGGCTCAATCTATCTCGCTAACTTGGCGGCATTTTTAAATGTTGCCAAATTAACGAAAATCTCGCCAAATTAATAAAAATGACTGTGAATCAATGAAAATGACGACTAATTGACGAAAATTCAATATCTTGGAAAGAATATAAGCATCAACTATAAGAATAATATATTTTTCTTATAGTAGATAATTTTTTCTTATAGTAGTAAATTCATTACATTATATACGGAAAGTCGTGTGCTGCCCACATCATTTTTTTTTAAATTTGAAAAATTTAATAAAAAACGTCTGTCGCATAAATACATTGGATTTAAATCCGTTGTAAGTGACATGATATCACTTTCTAATATGATATCATAATAAATTGGTATGATATCATAAGAAAATGTACGTGATACCATAATAAATTGATGATAAAATATCGTCTGTATAATGCTATCTCTGTAGAAGGTTTTATTGTGCATTTTTAACCCTTTACAACAAAGTTGAAAATTGTTTATGACTTTGTTCATTCTGTCTGTCTGTCTGTCTGTCTGTCCGTTAGCACGATAACTGTCGTAAAAATGACTTAATCGAAATGAAATTTTAGTATGTTGTTCAGACGGTCTGTAGGACCTATGGGAATATAAATGAATAATATCAAATTAGTTTTGGATTGAACCCGGGTTGAAAAAATGAAATAGATTGAGCCCTATGGGACCTAATTTTTCAAACATTTTTTAAGCAATTTTAAAATTCACAAATTGCTTCGAAAATTTTAGGTAATATATAAATTGTTCCATAAAATATATAAAAAAAAATTCAGCGAAATATATTCAGTAGTTCTTTAAATAAAAATTAAAATAATAATTACACATCTTATATGAAACGATCACCTGACCATGATATGAAACGATCACATGACCCACTTCAAAATGATATATGGCATCCATCTTGTTTCAAAATCGCGAATTTTTTAAGTTCTTTTTAATTCATATTGAGTGCTGTATCCGTCCTAAAACTACTTTATTTTTGCTTAAATTCTGTGCATCTACATACTAAACAACGCAAATACAATATATTTGAGTTTAAATGATTATCCAAATTTGATTATTTCTACTATTAAGCCTATTTTTCACCTATGTAAAACGTAAACAGCAAAATATGTAGAATGAGTTGTATTAGAATTGCTCTATTTCTTTAAAACAAAATAATTTAGTCCATGGAGTCTGCATGCCTGATATGAATGAAATATTAATTGATTTCATAAAGATAAGGACGATTTTTTTCGATGAAGTTTTAAGCATCGAGTTTAAGTACTTGTAGCTCCATGGTCTTAATTTTTAAATAAAATAAATTATTATAGTATTGTGATGAATGAAATGAATGAAATCCTGCTTTTATAGAGAGATCCAGGCGTGTTATTTTTTCTATGACGTCATTTGAATTAATTTCAGTTGTTTTCGATGAAGTTTTCACATATAATAAATTATCGTAGTATTATGATAGTTTTAAAAATATTACCGTGGAATGTATCGCATTTTAAAGATATTTAAACCAGGCAATTTTTATTTCAATGCCGTCATTTGAATGAAGTTCATTTTTTTTTCAATGAAGGTTTAAGTTTTCAAATATAATAAATTAATGTAGTATTGTGATAAGTTTTAAAATATTTCTGAGGAATGTATTGCATTTTCGACTTTTTTAAATAAAATTGCATTGAAGTTGGAAAGTGTTTCATAATCAATTCTTTAAGCATGATTGATCTTTCTTGTTAATTAATATCTAGAGATCCTCTGCTCCTAGAAACTCGAAAGATAGACTAAATTTTAAGTGAAGCTATTCCAAATCTACCCCGAAAATTTCATCCTATTTGGTGCACCGTTCTCCCTTGATGATGAGAGACATATTTTCAATTTTATTTATATAGATTGTATATTGATTTTTACCATTAAAAAAATAAAAGTAATTGATTTAGAAATAGATTTCCTAAAAATAGAACTATATACCTATTTTTGCCATACATGAATACCGAAATTTGTTCATATAAACAAAATATACGTGTATTTTAATTCACACCGATTATGTTATATATTTTGAAATAATCAAAGTACTTTTATATTCCTATTTTTAGAAGAGCTCCGCAACAAAGTGCATTAAATGAACATAATTATTTGCAAAATGAAGTTGAAGTATAATTTAAGACCTTTAATTTACGATCTTCTTGTGTTTCAAAATGCATAAAATGACAACAGAGCTTCAGATTTATACTAATTAGAGATAATTACTACCTACTTCAGCAGCAAAAAGGAAAGAAATGTGATATTTCTCTATAAGTACAAGTCGAAAGAGACTAATTTTTATCAATTAATGTTAAAACCTGTCCTATATCACCATTATTAATGAAACAAAAAGTTCACTTTCTGCTTTGTGTTTTGTTAAAGACTGATTTAAATTTGTATTATTGAGTATCTTAGATGGATGAAGGAATCGATAGATCTTTTCTTGGGCAAGGCAGGCGAAATATGTTTAAATATTCAGTAAATATTTAATCGCAGACTAATTTCAAAATAATAACTACTTCGATCGTAATAAAACGATTGTATTTTGCTGCAAGATATGTTCTAGGATTCCGAAAATACAGTAGAATTTTGATTGTAGCCCTAGAGCCAAATACTCCACCCTTATAAAATTTCACAATTTTCCATATAATTTTCACTCACATTCTTCTTTTTCTGAACTTCTGATACTTTTATTGAACACGATATCTACTTCGACAATAAGCTGTAGTTTAAAGAGATTTCTCAACCACCACTATTCATAGACATATTCATGCGAAACAAAATTAGGCGTGGAATAATATTTTCACTCTCAATACCTTATATGTATTCTAAGAATAATTTACTACCAATTTGCAACAAATATTTGAAGAAAAATCATTAGAAATATAATGATTTAACATCATTATTCTTGCCAAGAAAAACGTTGATACTTTCTGGCAAATATGCATGAACGTGTTAAACATACAAGAATGTATTAAATATGCAAAATTTGAGTATGAACTTGTCCATTGCGCAAATTCGTACTGAATGAGAACAATATTTGAACCTTTATGTCGACTGCGTGGTGAAAGTGAAAGTGTGTGTTCTATTAATGTTGGAAATATTGTGGCATATTGCAAGTTTTATTGTTATCATTACAATATCTATTACACACAGAAGAGCTAACTTCTCGGCCGTCCAAACAGCTACCTTACACTTTTCTGGTAGGTCGGACGGTCTGGGTCTCAACAACAACAACACAGAAGAGCTAAAAATAAAAATATGCGAGGGGAAGTATGAATGTATGTGTTAAGAATATCAATATATATAAGTCTATGATTGTATGGAGAATCATTGTTGAATATATATATATATATATATATATATATATATTAGAAAGATATATTAACCAAATCAATTAATAACGAAATATTAAAATCAATAAAAGAGTTAAAATACCGCCACAATGACGAAAAAGAAATATTCAGCACTGGCTTAATTTTGAAGATTAATTAGACTAGACTCATTTTCAAATCTGTGCATCTAGCTCTAATTAATTCAGACACATGCTTGTTTCAGAATTGGCACTAGTAAGTTACTAAAGAATGACAATGCAACAGATTGCAAGCATTAAAAGTGGAAGAATTAAAAAAAAAAGAAAAAACAGGAGAATTACCATTATCATGAGGCAGGAATCCAAAACTACACGTTGTTGTTGTTGAGACCCAGACCGCCCGACCTCCCAGAAAGGTGAAGTTGACCACTACACCAAAACTACACGTAAAGTATGAGAAGAGCCAGAATGAAGATGGTCGAGAAGAATCCAGAACATATATAACGAATAAGATCAAAGGGGGAGGAGGGACGGTCGGTTACAGTGACATTCCCTAAAACTCATCCAATGAGTTAGAGTACGAGACAGAACAATTTACCATATAAGTAAAGCAGGATGAACAGACAAGTGATTCTTAGAAAAAATGAATAAACGAGTATTCCACCATCACCATTATATAAGGGGTTCAAATCGGAGTATAAAACTGGTTAATGTTACCCATTTTTAGCATACATAATTTTTAAACTATTAAATATTTATTTATCTTATTTTTAAATTTATTGTTTTTCAATTTTTTATTTTATTTTTTTTTTATTTTACATTTTTATATAATCATATAATTAAGAAAATATAATAATTAGTTTTTTTTAACTCAAATTAGCCGCCATAATTGGGAAGTCTTCAAGGTTATCGAGTGGTAGTTGATACATTGAGTTAATAATTTTAATTACGAAATTAGGCGGAAATGCATTATTGGCTGCTGTATTTAATAATTCTATAAAATGTGTTAATTTATAATTACCGTCACAAATTTCATTTATTTTAAGAATCTGGTTTGATATGATATTTCTGAACATTGATATATGTTGACAAGAATCAACGTGTTGAATTTTAGAGGCATTAAAGTCTAGTCTTTTATCGTTCATAGTCAGATTACAATTTTTTTAAATTTAAGTCTAAAAAGTTTGCCGCATTTGAATCATTATTACTGGCATTTAGTTGTAAATTATTAGGATAAAAGTTTAAGACAAAAGAATTATTATTATGAGATACACATAATATATCATCTAAATATCTATACATATGCATATTATGCGACACTAGATTATAGTTTTTCTCATCTATATAAATAAAATTGAAAATATGCCAGTCAGTCTGTTTGTCTCATCATCACTGGAGAGCTGCTGAACTGAATTTGATGAAATTTTTAGGTAGCCTTCAAATAGCCCCGCTTAAAATGTAATCCATGTTTCGAGTTTCTACGATCAGTGGTTCTCGAAATATTAGTGAAAAACTAAGCTTTCGTTTGTATAATCATCACGGGAGAACGACTAAATCGAACTTAATGAAATGTTGTGGGTAGGCTTCAAATAAGCCCCCTTACATTTAGTCTGAGATTCGAGTTTCTAAGATCAGGGGTTGTCGAGATATTAATGAAAAATGAAACTTTGTTCTAGAAGTTCTACTTTCTAACTCCCTGGGTCCTCCAAACGAAAAGCTTGAAAATCGTTTGTTTCAAACATGAAAGTGAATTAAAACTTTATTTGTAAGTTTGGTGGCAGATTTTTGCGCTAAATAGTCACTTTCTGAAATCATGAATTATTTGAAAACATGAATTTAAATGGAAAATCTGTCACCATGGTTTTAATTTTCACTAGCTTTTACTCAACGATGAAAAGTATTAAGAAATCAAAATGGTTATTTAATTTTTTGCATTCTATGAGGATATATCATGTTGCTTGGCAACGCAGTTAAATTAAATACGTTTGCTAATGTTTATTATTATTTGTTTTTTGCTTGGAATAATAAATAAATAGATATAAAAATATATCTTTTAAATGAACGGTTTTATTTTTCTTTAATTATATTAATTGCGGACTGAGTACATCACGTTCATTTATTTTGGCAAAGAGTTTTTAAGCTTATATAATGTGTTTCGCTAATAAACTCATATATTGTGTTTAGCCAATAAATTCATTTAGCCTATAGTTGAAACAGAAAAAGAGTAGAACGAGTATGTCTTCGAATAAAATTTTAGTGTTTTCATTTAGTATATACAAACGGGATCAGGATGTTTCATTCTGATCTGCAAATTCAGAGCTACGAGTTTGGCGGGATATTGCTAATTTGGCAACTTTTCTTAAATGTTGCCAAATTGGCGGACATGACTCCAAATTGATGAAAACGACGCAAATCAATGAAATGTATTTTGTTTTGTTAGAAGAGAGTACTGAAAGGATGTTTCATTAACATTTATCTGTCAGACCAAACGTCTTACGTAGTAACACATTTAGCAAATTTTTAAAATATCACCAAATTGATAAAAATGTTTATAAATCCATAAAAATATCTTGAAATTGATAAAATTGCACTAAATAAATGAAATGAATTGTGTTTTGTTAGGGGATAGTATTGTGATAATAGTTCGTCAATTTGTTACCAAGTGGGACTACCAGTTCTATAGTCTCACTTGGCGATAAATTTGGCGACTTTCGTAAAATGTCGCCAAACCTTCCATAGAGATAGCATTATTCAGACGATATTTTTTCCACCAATTTATTTGAAGCAAATTATGTCATGTCGCTAAGCAACGGATTTAAATCCCATGTGTTTATGCAGCAGACGATTTTTAACACTTTACAACAAAGTTGAAAAGTGTTTATGACTTTGTTCATTCTATCTGTCTGTCTGTCTGTCTGTCTGTCTGTCCGTTAGCACGATAATTGCCGTAAAAATGACTTAATCAAAATGAAATTTTAGTATGTTGTTCAGACGGTCTGTAGAACCTATGGGAATATAAATGAATAATATCACCCAATTAGTTTTGGATTGAACCCGGGTCGAAAAAATGAAATACATTAAGCCCTATAGGACCTAATTTTTCAAACATTTTTTAAGCGGATTAAAAATTCACACATAGCTTCGAAAATTTTAGGTAATATTTAAATTGTTCCATAAAATATATAAAAAAAAATCAGCGAAATATATTCAGTAGTTTTTTAAATAAAAATTAAAATAATAATTACACATCTTATATGAAACGATCACATGACCCACTTCAAAATGATATATGGCATCCATCTTGTTTCTAAATCGTGATTTTTTAAGTTCTTTTTAATTCATATTGAGTGTTGTATTCGTCCTAAAACTACTTTATTTTTGCTTAAATTCTGTGCATCTACATACTGAAACAACGCAATGACAATATATTTGAGTTTAAATGCTCATCTAAATTTGATTATTTCCACAACTAAGCCTATTTTTCACCTATGTAAAATGTAAACAGCAAAATATATAGAATGAGTTGTATTAGAATTCCTGTATTTTTTTAACACAAAATAATTTAGTCCATGGAGTCTGTATGGCTGATATGAATGAAATATTAATTGATTTCATAAAGAGAAGGACGATATTTTTCGATGAAGTTTCAAGCATAGAGTTTAATTTTTTGTAGCTCCATGGTCTTAAACAAAATGTTTAAATAAAATAAATTATTATAGTATTGTGATGAATGAAATGAATGGGAGAAAGTTATGAATGAAATCCTGTTTTTATAGAGAGATCCATTAGTGTTATTTTTTCTATGACGTCATTTGAATTAATTTCAGTTGTTTTCGATGAAGTTTTCAAATATAATAAATTATCGTAATATTATGATAATTCTAAAACTATTACCGAGGAATGCATAACATTTTAGAGATGTTTAAACCAGGCAATTTATATTTCAATGCCGTCATTTGAATGAAGTTCATTTTTTTCGATGAAGGTTTAAGTTTTCAAATATAATAAATTAATGCAGTATTGTGATAAGTTTCAAAATATTACCGAGGAATCTATTGCATTTTAGACTTGCTTAAATAAAATTGCATTGAAGTTGGAAAGTGTTTCATAATCGATGCTTTAAGCATGATTGATCTTTCTTGTTATTAAATATTTTCTGATTTGAATAATGACGATATGTGTATAAAATAAATTTCATTGCCATTACATTTTTGACTGGTTAATATCAATTATGGTCTTCAGGTTTAAACATTATTATTATTGATATTTTCGAGGATTATTGATTCAGTTATTATCGATATTTTCAAATTATTACGTCATTGCTTTATTGCGGCAAAAATTGCTTAAATTCACATATTGTACGTTTACGAGTAATTTTCTGGGAATACACCGGTGTATCTACTAATTTACAAGAGTATAAACAGTACAGGTATATTGGCATATATTTTGACATATATTGGCATATATTGGAATCAAGTACGGCTATCTGGTATGAAAATGATTGGGATTATTGATATTTTCAATTTATTACAACATCTGTTTTATTTTGGCAAAGATATTTGAGACTCATTTTGTAATACGGGTAATCTTCTACTAATACCCGAACATATCTTCTAATCGATGACATTATATGTAGCCATATAGTATCTCTATGACATTACAAGTAGTACGGGTATATATTCCCATATAATTTTAGCACTTTCATTTTGACATATATTGGAATAAGTTACTGCCTTCAGGTTTAAATATTACGGGTTTATTGATATTTTTAATTTATACATGTAATCAACTAATGCAGGTTATATCTTCTAATATTAGCGTATATAATTAGTATGGGTCCCATACAATTTTAACGTTTTTTTTGCTTATATTGATTCAATTTCATATGATTTGTAAATTTGCTTACATAGTATGCCAGGATGTTTTATTCGTCATATCTGCTCGTGAAGATAATTTTGTATAGTGAGAACAGAGATTCTTAAACTTAATTTTAATAGCATTATATTAAATATTTTAATATTAAATATTTAATAGTATATTTTGATTAAAATGTCATTTAGTATACTATAGGAATTTGCACATGATTGTGAATTTTAAGTCTCTTTATATTATATTTCCGTACGAGAACGGGTATGCTGTTAGTAGTAGTATAAATATAGATTAGCCAATAATGATGAAGCACCCTTCCTCCTTGTGGGATACCAAACTGTTGCTTTAAAATAGAATCATCATGTTGAATATAATTCTCATAGAGAGTGAAATTAAGTAATTTTTTAGAGAAGAATGTTGAATATTTAAAGGTAATAATATATTTTTCAAAAATTTGTAAAATAATTCTAAATAGATCATCTATATCAATATTATTGAACAAATCCTTAAAATCAAAGGTATAAATACTATAGATATTAGTTAGAGTTGTTAATTTCTTAATTCAAAACAGATTTTACAATATGACTATTATTAAAGATACCATCTGACAAAGTGATTTCGTTTAAAAATTTTTGTAATAATTTACCAGCATTAGTAAGGTAAGAATTATGCCCAACAGTAATAGTTCGAAAAGAAACAGGGGATTTTTGAAACTTGGATACCAAAACTAGATATGGAATGTTATTACTACTATTATTAAGATGTATTTGCTTATATTTCATTGAGATTCTCTTAGATAAGAATTTAATGTTAGTAATTATAATTGGTTGTAAATCATAATTAGAATTATTAAGAATGAGTGACTGGAGGGTACTTATGTAATAATATTTACAGATAATAGAATAGTTAATACTAGCCTAATCGACATAAGTAATAACAAAATGTTTTTGAATTTTTTTTAATATCCTTTTTAATTGAATTAAATTTATATGATTTATTAATTTTCTGAATATTTATATAGTGATTTAAGCATTGTTCTAATAGGACTCTCCGGGGTTTAAAAGCTTTTACAGGGATTTGATATTTATAGCTGATTTTATAAATAAACTTATTTAAATCAAATATTAATTCTTTAAAAATTAATTCATGCCTCAATTTAGTAAGTAAACGGTATTTAGTGCCCAGTAACATAAGTGATATCAGTGTATCATAATTAATAATATTTAAATTTCCCTTTATAATATGCCCATGATGCAAATCAATGCAATCTCTGTATTTATCTAATTGACAGTGATAGAGAGACTCTTTAACAAATTCATATTTTTTTAATATCTATGGACTTGGACATTTGATTGTAATTGAAAATATAACGTACTAGCGGTTTATCATATTTAAATGCAATTTTGGGATTTACATGTTTGACTGGAAAGAAATCGGATACTGAGTTTAAAATATTATTAACATTCAGATTATAAATAACCGGATTGGTGAAATTAAGGGTGCAATATGCGTTTATTTTAGTAGATTGTTTAGATTCGTCAATTAAGTTTAAATCAGTGACGAATAAATAAACATTAAGACTATTACTTCCGATAGAAAGCAAATCATAGAATAAATATTTAAAATGGATGTTTTCAAATGTGGTAGTTATAAAAAGGTTATATATTAAATTTAATTGCTGTTTATTAATTGCGAAAATACAGTTCTTAACTTGTTTCCAATCATAAGTATTTTTGAAATTTATATGGTGCTGTAGGAGGGTATTTTTTAGACCTGAAATCGAAGGCGATTCCTTATTATATTTCCCTGCTCTTTTAGTTCGTTTTAATTTATTGTTAGATGGGTTGATGAAATTATATACATTAAGGTCATTCTGGAGATAATTAAAGGATTTTTTAACAATGTAATGGTGATTAAATTTTATGTCCATATGGAAAAATACTTTTGTGTACACAATCATTTTCTAGGAACAATCTGTCATAATAATTTTTTTGAATATAAGTAATACCAATTTCAATGTTGTTGAATCCATGTATAGAAAAATGTTTGTATTCAGATTTTGAATCATTAAGGGTAGTATCATTTTTTGAATGATTTTTTGAGTAATTTTTAAAATGATTCCTTCGTACTTTTATTCGCAGGTGAAGAGGATTGCTGGTTTGGCCTATATACGACATATTACAACTTTTACATACAATTTTGTAGATGTATTTATAAGTTTTACAGAAGGCTAGATTATTGCTACTATTGATTTGGTTAAATTAGTATGCAGACACGTTTTACATCTGTTAGAATTGCATTTTTAAAATTTTAGAGTGTTTTAACGAAATGCATGGTATAGCCTTGATCAGAAGTATTAGGCATCCTCATTTTCCCACATTAACTGCGGGTGTGTTACTTGAAATCACCTCATTTGTTTATGACTGCATACGTAGTAGGAAGTTGAAATGAAAATGTAAACGTCATTTCAATTGACAACCAATAAAATACCCCTGGAAAACCCAGGTTTTCGTGGAAGCAGCCATTTGCATTTGCTATTCTGGTTCTCTTTAGAATGTTAGTAAAATAATTTCAATACTATAGATATTTGGAACACCTGGTGTGTCTTATGTGATGAGACGTCTAGGTGATGCATAAGGAGAGTGCATAGTGCCCACTGTGAAAGATGATGGTGGCACCATAATGGCTTGGGGATGCTCGGCAGCCGACGGAGTGGGCGAAATGTATATCTGTGAGGGGCGAATGAACTCTATATAAATATTGATAAGTTTCATAATAAAAAAGTCTAACCAAATATTGATAAGTTTCATAATAAAAAATTATTATTTTGAATCTCTGTATTTTTATTTTTTCCCAACGCACAGAGATTAGTTTAAAAATAAGTGGATTTCAGTAGGGTGCCTTATACTTCTGATCAAGGCTCTAGTAAGATTGATAGTTATAGGAAGAGGACAAATATTGCTGTCTGGATGTACTAAATGAAGATGGAATAGTCATTGACGGAAATGGCAATAGTTGGTTGCAGGATTTCGATCTAGGAGAACCCCAACCACTTCTCGAATAACGAGCTTGAATGTCAGAGAACATCCCGTTGCCAGTCGCTAAATTTTGATAATAAGACACCATGTAAATAGGGTACGATAGTAACCTTTATTCCCCAGGAAAAGAACTTGCATTTAAAATAGAATCACCAGCTAAGAATGAAACCAATGTCAAATCAAAATTAGATACATAAATTAATTTAGAAGAAAGATACCAATATTTTTTCAAAATATAGGATTTTCTAAATCACTTTGATAATAAAAGGAACTAATGTGTAAAAACATTAAGTCTAGATTAATAAATGCTCAGAAATAAGCACAACTTGGATAGATAGTGGAAGAAATGTACATATATACATAGACTATTCCATAAAGAAATGAATTCAAGATAACATCCAACAATACACCAAAGAAAACAAAATTATACCTCGTAACCAGTAAATAATAATGTAATAAAAATACAACCATTAAACACAAGAATGACAAGTACAAGATTCAATTTTATTTTGCCAATACTAATTTCAATCAAAATCATTGGATCAACAATTAAGAGAATCAAAATATTATGAAAAACTGAAATCCATCACGAAAGGTCAAGATTAGAAATATAACATATGATTAATAAATACATAAATTAGACATGATAATAATAAGAAAATATTAAAGAGATTAGAGGTGAATTGTTAGGATTGTATGAATGAAGATTAAATATATGAGTAGATTATGATTGTATGAAAGGAGATAATGAGTGAATAACTGTTGTATAAATGAAAAAATAATATATAAGTGCAGAATCATTGTGTGAATGAAGAATTGAATAAAGAATTGAATGAAGAATAAATATTATATTCTGGAAAGAAATTAACTCCCATTTGTTTTCTGTGTCGCTTGAACTTAATGAATTTTATTTTCTTTGTAGAGTTGGAATCAGCTAAAATTTAATTCAAATATTGAATTTAAAAAATTGAAATAGGATCAAAAAATTTAGAATATTAAGTAATTTCTATGATAAAATTTGTATTTAGATCATGATCTTATAGAGAAAACCGGATAATGTGGTAATACTTTCTTTATACGCAACAATTTAAGTTATATCGTACAAAATATTTCATGAAATAGATACATATTTAAAATTACATGTAATTCGCCTTTTAAAAATATGATCCTTTACGCGATTTCGTTCAATTTAAAATGACGACTTTGTCCAAATTAAAAATGGCAACCCCTCAAAACGGTTTAAGTTAGAAATATGGTTGCATTATTTTTCGCTTTGTTATAAGGTTTTGAATAAACGACTGTTTAAAAATATGCTAAACCAGCAATTTTTTTTATCAGATACTGTTTGATTGTTGCAGGTCATTATGCAGCAAGTGGTATGTCTCTTTTCCCAAGTTGTACCAAAATATGCTCACGATTGGAAAAATCTGATGTGGGCAACATATGACTTTCCTTATATAATGTAATGAATTTACTACTTTTACAGTAAAAAAATAGGTTTTTTTAATAGTAGATACTAATATTCTTTCCAAGATATTATATTTTCGACAATTAGCCATTATTTTCATTGATTTAGCGTCATTTTTATCCATTTGGCGAGATATTCGTTAATTTGGCAACATTTCAAAAAATCGTCAAGTTGGCGACATTCCGCCAAATTCGTCGCCAAAATCTAGCCAAGCGTTATGGATGGAGAAATAATTTATTCTTACAGCAGATAAATGACTATTGGAATTCAAATACAAAAGTATTACTTAAAGTATCTTTTTTCATGAATGGAACGAGCTAGAACCACGAAAATGATGTCACTCAATTTATCGTATGGTATTACATATAAAAAGTGAACATGTTTCTCAATAGGAATTATTTTTTTTTATTTTATATGACTTTTTGATAATTTTTTTTTTAAAAAGTGCAATATCTCGAGAACGGTTCGTGTTAGTGTTCTAAAATTTATCTCAAGCCTTTTCTGATGAAAAATTACATAAGAAATGTCTACTTGCGTAACTTTATTAGTGGTTTTGATTTTTTGACGATTTTTTCAAAATTTCATTCGAAAATTTAGGGGGGTTCTGAACATTCGATTGCGTATGAAAACAATAGGCTTCCAGTGTTTACGGAATGTGATTTTTGTACCAAATTTGGTTCGAATCGGTCCATTCGTTCGTCAGTTATCGTCACACACACACACACACACGCATCACTTCAAAAATGTTTGATTCGTGTTCAGGGATGCTTGAAACGTGCTCTCCCGTCGAAAACTCGAATTCGAATTTTCGACCCCGTCACAATACTTTCCTTATACATTATGTATATAAGGAAAGTAAAAACAACTGAACGGGCGATAAAGTTCGGGTTTTCGGGCAGGACAGAGCACCCGGCTCGAAACGCCTTTAATCTCCAATCTCAATATATTGGTTCTTATCGTCAAACTGTGACATTATTTCATTGACCCGTGATTGGAGGTTCGAGGTTTTTATTTACTACTTATTTAATTATTTGACCTAGCTCCTAGTGTTGCAGTTTGTTGCACATTTAGAGTTTAAGCATTTTGGGGGGTTGATGCAGATCTGAGTGTTATCTAGTATTTTAGCAGTTTAGAGTTTAAGAACAGTTTTGTAGAAAAAATTGATCGCGATTTTTATTAAATTTCAGCTGTTTGACGTGGGAAGTACCTAGTTCCGATTTTCGATGTCAAGTACCGCGCGGGGTCTCTTACGAGATTTGGCCTTGCGATGAGCATAGTCATGCAGATTGAATAAAAGTTCGTTTGGAACAGATGACAAATTTTTGTAGAATTTATAGTAATTTTTGTAGCAAGCTTTTTAATTTGGGCTCTAGCGGTTTTTATTTTGAAGTCATTCCTAATAATCGAGTTTCTTAAGTATCTAGGGGCTTTCCTGATTTTCCTTAGGATTTTATTTTGTTTTGTCTCTAAGAAGTCTATTGTAGTTTTACAGGCATATCCCCATACGGGTGCTGCATACAGCATTCCCGGGCGGATGACCGATTTATAAATTAGGAGTTTTTTCTGGTAACTGAGATTTCCGTTTCCTATCATTGGGTATAAGGCTCCTGTGGCTATATACGCTTTTTGGATTGAGTTCGTTACATGCAGTTTTCGGGTTAGATGGGAATCTATCGTTACACTTAGGTATTTAGTAGATTTTTCCGCGCGCAGGGCATGGTTGTTTAAGTATAGAGGTGGCGGAGGTTTATGTTTCATCGAGAAATAAATCTAATAGCATTTATTGGGATTTAATTTTATTCGCCATTTTTCCAGCCATGTTTGGAGTATGTCTAAGTGTTGTTGTAGCTACCTGTGCATTACTGAGAGATATGTGTGTTTTGCAAGTATCGCACTGTCGTCTGCATAGAGTGCCTGCTCTCTGTTTGGAGTCCTGGAGATGTCGTTCAGGTATAGGTTAAAAATTGTCGGGCCCAGGAAGGAACCTTGCCGTACACTACTTTTAATGAGCTTGGGTGTAGATCAGTTACCATTTACTCTGACTTGAAAGTGTCTGTTATTTAAGTATGAGATTAAAAGTTTGACAAGTGCCTCAGGGACTTTTAAAGTGATCAGTTTGTACGCTAATCCACAGTGCCACACATTATCAAAGGCTTTTTGTATGTCCAGAAAAATCGCAGGCATGGGTGTCTTGTTATTAAAGCCAGAAGATATGTACTCTACCGCTCTCAGCAATTGATGAGTGGTGGAGTGTGTTGGCCGAAATCCAAACTGCTCCCGAATGATAATGTCATTCTCACTAAGGTGCATGCTGAGTCTAAGAATTATTTTCTCAGTAATTTTGCTAAGTGTCAGTAGCAAGCTAATTGGTCTGTAGTTGGCTGGAAGTGTGACATCCTCACCAGCCTTATGTATCGCTATAATTATCGCTCCCTTCCATTCTTTGGGGAAATAGTTTAGTTTTAATATTTTATTTATTAAGATAGTCAAGTAAAATATTACATTTAAGGGTAGGATTTTTACCGCGATATTTCTGATTTTGTCGTGCCCTGGGCTTTTACGGTTTTTAAGGTATTTGATAATTTCTACTATCTCTTGCGGGGTGGCTGGGTTAATCTCATCCGTGACCGGGGAATTCCTGAATTTATTTAGAGTTTGTCTAACTAGTCTTAAGGTGTCCTGACACATTAGATCATGGTTTGGCTTGAATTGTTTTTCATAATGTTTTGCAAGCGCCTCGGCTTTTTCGTCGTCAGAGTACGCGATATTAGCTCCATCTATTAGTGGCGGGAGTTTAATTTGGGGCTTTCTGAGCCTTTTTGCGAATTGCCAGAGCGATACGTCTTCTGGGCTAAAGAATTCGATTAATTCTTTACACTGTTGCTGCTTTTCTGCGACAATTTTTCCCTGACTTTACACGCGAGTCTGTTAAACTCCCTTTTGAGGGTGGGGTCTCTGTTAGACTGCCATGTCTTACGCATTCTATTTCTCTGTCTAACTAGTAATTGTTTGACATGGTGGGAAAGTGTGGGCATTTTTGGTGACTCACGATGTGTTGTCGCAGAGGCAAGTGCTCTCTTGATTTCTGTTGTGAGTGTGCGCGTGGCAGAGTCAATATCCGCCGTGCTCAATATGTCGGGTACTGCTAAGTGCGGCTCGAATAGTGCTCTTTTGAATGCATTCCAGTTCACTTTGAATGCATTCCAGTTCACTTTGAATGCATTCCAGTGTTATAGAGAGGCTAGAAGAGGAGGGTTCAGATCGAATGTCACCAGTACCAGTAGATGAACCGAGTCGAATACATCCAAGGTATTAATAGTGTGAGCGTATGCTATGTTTCTCGTTAGTATAAAGTCTATGGATGAGCCGTTGCCGCCTGAGAAGTAGGTTGGTCTCGATGGAGCAATAATGTCGGTGTTTGTTGTGCTCAGCAATATGTGTATCTGCGTGCCGCTTGTGTTGGCTCTCCTACAGCCCCAAACTCGATGGTGTGGGTTGAAGTCGTCAGCAAGTATCGTGTTTGGATATCGCGAGAAAAGCAGTTCCAGTTGCGCAGCTACATTTATCCCACTCATAATTTTGACATACGATTAAGTTAGGATAAACGGGTTTGTATTGCGTCTACGTCATTTTCCTTTACATAGTTCCTAAGTTCATTTATTCTTGGGGATATACCGTTCGCATTCCAAAATAATATTTTAAAGGACTTTTGTGAGGCCTAACCATGATGGGTTTGATTCTCACTGTTATTTTAAAAATCCGCAATTAATTTGAAAGCCTCAAAAGCCATTGACATTTGGATCGCGCGTTTTCTGTATTAACTCTGTGAACTGCATCAACAGATATTTTAAGTCTTCTAAATTGAACATACTGATAAATCCTCTGATGAGGTTGAGGATTTCCTCCATCTTTTCATCGTCGGAGCTTTCAGCAGGTTCAGGCTCAGCTTCCATTTCCTCAGCCTCATCCGCGATTTGAACATTTCTGTGAGTATCCTTTTGGATCTCGGTAATATTTTGCCTTTTTTCAACCGTTTTATCTAACATCTGGGTTTGCGCGAGCTCTTCTTCCCTGACACGTTTAGTTTGTTTCCACTCCTGGACCTTTTTTTTGAGTCTTTCCTTTGCCTGTCTGGCTTTATCTATTTCCGTTCTCCTTCGAATATCTGCGTTAGCTGCTCTTACTTCCTCCACAGTCATTTCTCTGGAGGTCTATGGCTTGGGGGCCTGCTCTTGCACCGGCCTGGTAGGTGCTGAAGTTTGATTTCTATTTATGCAGCATGACGAATCGTCCCACCAATCCAAAATGACATGTAAGACAAGATTAGCGTGCGCTAAAACACAACAAATATATTTCTCAATCAAATTTTCTTTTTCTCAACCTAATTTCCTTTTCCCCAACCACATTTTCTTTTTCTCAACCACATTATTAGAGATACTTAAATTACAATTCCATTTACTCCTAATTTCAGCATTGGAAAAGCAAATCCAATAATACTTTATTCAAAATAATCTGACAATATTTCTTTTACCGGTATTAAACTGATACGCATTTACTTCTTGTAAATATGCTCTAGAAATATATTAGATTCTCGCACTTCACTTAAAAGATATAATTTCTTTTTGAAGGTTTTCATCCGATAATGCGTAAAATAAAATCTGGAGTTATAAAACTCCGTTTTTATAAACATTGACTAGATCCAAAATCAAAAAATATATATAGTCATAAAAAATTGTTTTACCTTATACCCCATGCGTATGAAAATATTTATTTATTCCCTAAGCTGCAAAGCTTTTAGTCAAATGTCACACAAAATTTGGAAATTTTATTATATTTTTTATCCGATCGTGAGTTTTCTTTTAACATTTCCTTGCATGTATATTTTTATTTTTTAAATTCAATACTGGAACTATGTAAAAATGTATTTTATCAGAAAGTGAAATACTATAAAAAAAAATAAAGTATTTCTTTACAGAATTTTATTAATAATAAAAACAGGGGAAACGCATATGCATATTCACTAATAAATCACAAATAATTACATTATTGTTAGTGTCTACATTTATTATTTATTTATTTTGATTTGGAAAAAAACTGTATGATACGTTACGTTGTTCCGCAAAAACCCAATTGAATTGGGTTTAGAATTTTTTTTAACCCTCTTAAATTTTGTTGGAAAATATATTATAAATAACTCAGTGAGAAAGAAAAATTAATTGAAATATTTTTTTCAAATTTAAATTATTTTTTAAACATTACTATTGTTACCGATCACAGCTTTATCTTACAAAAATCCATTAAGAAAATTTTTCCTCACACAATGCTTAAATGCATTGGCAACAATTCATTTACGTGATATTATTGAAGGCTCGGATTTTTGAATGTTTTTTCAAAATTTCATTCGAAAATTGGTGGTGGGGGGAGGAGGGATCTGTCGAATATTCGATTGTGTTTGAAATAAATATGATTACATCATTCATTTGTACCAAAGTTCGTTCGTTATATATATATATATATATATATATATATATATATATATGTACTGAAATGGCGTCGGGTTTTGAAAATCAGTGGGGATGCTCTAACTCACAGTCTACAGCCGGGGAGTCTGGGGGTATATAACATCCCCCAGGCATCTATCCGGGGGGTTCTACTCCGGAAAATTTTGAAAATTGACCCTCCTGAAAATGCAGTTTTAGGTGTGTTTGAATGAACAGCACTTACTGGTAAACATAAACTATTGTTTTACTAGGTGTTTTTCTCCAATAATGAGTGAGTACAAAAGCTAATCCACATAAAAGGCATACAGTTACAGTTGTTTTCCATTTAAAATCTTTAAATCCTAAAAATAGTGAAAGAAATGATGAAAAAAGTAAAAAATATTATATTTTACATATATGTTAATTAAAAGGAGGGGAGCTAAACAAATAAGATTTGTGTCTGTCTGTATCCTCTATTTTGGATGTAAGTTAAAAGAACATAAGAGTTTTTATGAGAATGTTCTTCCTTCCCCTTGTTGTTCTCTCTTGGAATGATGACAAACTGAGTAAAAAAAAATATAAATACTTTATTTAAATTAATAAATGAGCAGCACCCAATAATTGATATCCTCAAATTTGGCGCTTATTGTTATTAAAAAATAAAAGAGAAACTGAACATATTTAGTTCAAATTAAAGTTTTTGCGGAATTCCTAATTCTCACTGATAAAGAAAGTGTTCCCACGAACAGTCAATCGTTTGATGAAAGTTTTCGCCACACTTCCGAAGTTCAATTTATTTTTCGCGTCTTGCTTATGGACATGAATGATTGCGTAGTCGTTCAATTATTCTTGCGTAATGGTGTTGCGCAGGTAAGTTTTTATTCTTCTCATGGCGGAGAAGGATCGTTCTGCTGTACATGTAGAAACGGATATATTTTGAAACGAAGTTTATCAATTTAACCAACACTGGAATCAATTCGCCGATGTACTTATTTGAGCAAAAGAACCATACAAAGTCTTCTGTACTTTTAACGATAAAATGTTTATATTCACATACATCTAACATCATATTTAAGTGCAAATTTAAGTTTTAAGGGTCAAAGTCATCCTTATAAAAATCTACTACAGAACAGCAATCTTTAATTTTGGAAAGAAGAAATGTCTCAATTTCTGTAAAGTGAGTCATAGCATTTTAAAAAAATTAATCATCCAAACAGTTGGCCACAATATCGAAAACTTCAAAATAAATTTTCCGCTAATAATCACAGGGGCTGTAAAAAGAAAAAGAAAAGGGTTGAGCTCCTGCGCCGTCATTAAGTCTTCGACGAATTTTTCTAACTTTTGGTAGTTTCGGCTCTTCGACACCAGATTATTTGGTCAATCCCATGCAAGAGCCCCAAACTGCATTAAAACCTTCATCAGTTCGAAATAACTTCAAAATCTCTCTGGCACTATGAATATTTTTCATGGCTTTTTGCAGCTGTAAGGAGGAATTCTGCAGAAATGAAAACAGATTGAAACATGGTCGTGTTGCCATATCTAGCTAGTTTCATCCATAATTATCGAATAGTAATGGGAGTCTTTGAGAAACTTGATTAAATTTTGCAAGATTTCGTGAGCCATAATAGAATCTAGTTCATTTGTTATGTCACGCGAAAGCCATCTGTACTTTGTACGTTGAAGCCAAAAGGACAAATCGGAGTTATCTTCAGCAACTAACCCTAACAATCCATGATAATTAGAATTTTCAACTGTGTGACAACGGATTGCTAACCCCTGAACTAAGAGATAGCGCAGTGCAGATAAAATTCTTAAGATATCTTCTTTTGCAGATTTCATATATCTCTGCTTACTTGTATACATCAAAAACTGCACGTTCACACCTTTATCCAGTGCACATTTCCTAGTACGGCAGTACATATAAAATTCTATATTTATGACAAGCGAATCTTTGTGAGGCCTTGTTCCAAGAAAAAATCCCGACTTCCACAAATGCTTTTATCACATCTCCGTCTTATCTAGTCTTTTTCGCAAAAGGTCCAATGGAAGAAATTATTTCCTTACACACAGAACAAAACACTTTATCACATTTTTCGTCGTGTAAGATCCACTTATATTTGACTTTCCACTATTTTCAAAAACGCCGGCCAGCACAAGTTTTGTCTGTTTCTAATTCTTTAGATGCATCAGTTGAATCCGAGCCATATGAAGCACTATCTGCTGATGATGTTGTAGCTGAATCACGTTTTCTCATTGACGAGCGAACAATGCATTTATCTATTATAAAAATAAACCGAGTAGAGCAAATAAAGAAATGAACTCACACTTTTCCTATTATTTCTATTTTCTCGCCCCTTTATTCTATGTTTTCTCTTTTTTATATTTTACTTCTTCCTTTTTGTGTGGGTGCTGAGAACCCTCACAAAAATTCTGGGGGTGCTCGATCACCGGAGCACCTCCGGAGTCAGCGCCTCTGTATACACTTGTGGACAATAAAAGTTGCGTACCAAGAAGAAAACATGGTACAATCGCGAAATGATGTAAGTAGCTAGATGGCCGGCTGGTATGCAAACGATTCCAGTCTAGTGTGATTGCGCATGAACATACACCCGTGAGTGACGCTGCAAGCATGAGCCAGAGGCTTTATAAACTGGCAAATAATTGACGCCCCATTAATGCGAGAAGCTTCGGTCAGCGCAAGCACGAGAACGGAGTGAAAATAATGGTGGTTAGATGCCAGAAACGTCCATATACGCAACTGACGGACTTCGAGAGAGGCCTGATCATCGAGCTAAAATCCTCAGAGTGGTCAGCGCGCCGGATAGCCGGTTACATGGATCGTTCGGACTATACCGTCCGAAAGTGTTGGAAGCACTGGTCACGGGACGCCACCCAGACACGAAGGACTGGCTCTGGATGGACCAGGGATTCCACGAGTAGAGAGGATTGAATAATCGTGCGGTAAGCACGTGTAGAGCCCACGACGATCCTATCAGCTATACCGGTACACGTAGGGTCACCTGTGTGCCAACGAACCATATCTATATGAATAAGGAAAGCGAATCTGCGATCCCAGCTTCCCCTTCCTTTAGTGTGCTGGCATTAACACGGGGACATCGGCGGCTCCATTTGCAGTGGTGTCGAGCCAGAGCAACGTGGATCGCCACATAATGGCGATGTGCGGGGTTCAGCGATGAGTGCCGCTTCGTTTCGGGGACCGCTGATCAGCGTGTCCGGGTGTGAAGGTCCCCTGCACAACTTCACACTCTGAACCTAGTTATTGGGCGCCACACCAGCCCCACTGCAGGCATCATGGGCTTGAGAGTCATAGCCTACGACAACCGATCAGTTCTAGTAGTGATATATGGAACATTGGCAGATCAGCGGTACGTGGAAGATATTCTACGGCCCAATGTACTCCCATTCGTTGCTGGTATTCCAGGAGCGCAATTTCAGCAGGATAATGCCAGCAGGATAGTGCAGCATAATGCAGCACATGGATCGGATCACTCAGGCCTGCCTGAGTCATGCCCAGATACTTCAATGAACTGCCCACTCCCCAGACCTCCAGAATGTGTGGAACTTGTTGAAACGCCAGCTACCTCGTTGCCGCAATCTTCGGGATATGTAACATAACGTCCAACAGGTGTATGTATACTCGTTTGCCGCAGGACAACATCAGGTGTCTGTTCGACCCCATGCAGGACCGTACTGCTGCTTGTATCGCAGCACAAGGTGGTGCGACGCGTTGTTGAGGATAATCGGCCTGTGTACCACAGCTCCCTCTGTACGTGTTCTGCTGCACTATTTTTGTGATCGAGTATATCAATCATCTGTATCCTCCCATCAACAAAAGTTCAGGTTCATCCTATGCTTCCTTCTTGGTGTGCAACTTTCATCGTCCGTGGGTATATATATATATATATATATATATATATATATATATATATATATATATATATATATATATATATATATATATATATATTTATATATATCACATGTGCTCTTCCGTCGATAACTCGATTTCGGATTTTCGTCACAATATTTTCCCTATACATTATACTATGTATATAGCGAAAGTAAAAATTTGGATAATTTGAAGTTAGAATAACCTCCTTTGAAGTGTATATATTTAAGATAAAACAGCATATCGCAGCTTATAGATACAACAGCATATCACAGCTTATAGATACAACAGCATATCACAACTTATAGATACAACAGCATATCACAGCTTATAGATACAACAGCATATATATATAAGCATTTCTAATATAATGCCTTGTTCAGTATAGGTACTGTCAAGTGATTACTCTATGAGGAAATTCCTATCTTTGTCTGTCTGTGATAATTTGTGTTGCATTTAGTGGCAATTTGGAAGTAGATAATAACAGTAAAACATCATTATGAGCGTAAACTAGCATTAATAGAAGTTCTTGGTGGCAATAAAATTCGCCTTCTGTGTTTTACTAAACATTTTTTTGAAGCGTTTCTTTCTCGGGATCAACGAAATATGAATCTTAGGGTATGAATGATATAGATTCCGCATCATATTTCACATGTTTTAGGAGTCCACTAAGGATTTACACTTTCAGTTATTTTTGCATTTCCGTTTCAAAAATATTTATCTCACTTGAAACACCTATTTTTCAAAATTAGCTATAAATAGAGCTTAAATGACAACTGATATCGATTCGGTATCAAAAATGGAAGGGGATTGTGGATCACTAAGAATTTTAACATAAGGTATTTTTCAATTCCCGGTTCAAAAATTTTCCTTCAAACATCTATTTATCAGGATTGTCTTAGTTGATAGAGTTAAGACGATGACTAATATGAATTCAGTATAATATTACACAGTGGGTGGGGTTTACTAAAGATTTCCAGTTTCGGTATTCCAATTTTGATACTCTACTTTCGGAAGCATTAAATCGGCCCTGCTTATACCTAAGCATTTTATCGTAATAAAGAAAATTTAGGTTAATTTCAATGATCCCTTACAAATTCGTAGTGATGTAGTATGTAGCTCGTCTAGGCGCAATCTAGTATGGCCTTTTTCGAACCTTGGCCGTGGCTGATTGTTACGTTTAAGGCAACAATTCAGATTATAAACTCTATAATGACACCTGAAGGCAGTTATAATGTCGTAGCCACTAAAATGGGTGATGGCCGCACTCCTTTTAGATTCATGTATTACTTCATAAAATAGACTATTTAATGTAATTCAAGTAAATTTTTATCCATTCACTTTGATGTGGTATGCAATTTATCTAGCGGCAATGCAGTAACCTCCAGTTGAAACCTCTGGTTGTTGTTGTTGTTGTTGTTGAGACCCAGACCGTCCGACCTACCAGAAAGGTGTAAGGTAACCGTTTGGACGGCCGGGAAGTGCCACCCAATTTAGAACGGAACCCAGTGGGATAGGCATCCACAGGGACCGTACCCTCCTTCCCCTACCACCAACCTCTCGGAAGGACTTACTGACCCACATGTTTAACGTGATCGTACTCCGCATGAACACGGCGGCAGTTGTGGCAGCATGCAAATCCAGCGTGCAAACCACCGGGCTACCGCGCCCGAAAAACCGTTGAAACCTCGGGTGTTAAAATTAATTCTAAAACTCTGCAATCACACCTGAAATTAAGGATGATGTGATATATACTGTGAGACAGCAATGGGGACCTGGCCCACCTTTCGGTTTTCAGGTTTGATTCTCCACCACAGAGGGTCGCCTACAGACGACCAGGCTGAGGTCCAGAAGAAGGCATGATGATGAAGATTCAGTCTGATGACCAAGAAAGGACTCAAAGCCAAGCATAAGTTGAGTGCCGAAAGACTTATTAACCACACACACATCCCTTCAGGGAGTAGCCGATGAAAACCAGTCGCTCAGGGGACCTCAAGGGAACTTCCCTTAATTGAGGAAGCCTGAGCAGAAACGCCCCAGCTCCAGATGAGTGCAGGGGCACCATATAGGCAGGAAACGATAGATGCCAAATGCAGTGACAGATCTGAATGACCGAGAGAAGCCATAGTATTGGCAACAAAGAAGCATTTTGTGTTTTTTACAGAGGATTTCAACTTTCTACCCCTCGGTAGTTATGCAGAGCAGCATACAACTTAAAGAGGCGCTGTCGTACCCGGGCTTATACCTGAGTTGCCAGGTTAACTCAGCCTATAAAGAAGAAAGAGAGAGGATGTGATATATATTGGATGAGATTGTTGTAGTACTCCCTGACATCCCTTCGAAAGGGAGAGTCTACAAATAAATTTTGAGAATTCCACGGTCCAGAGCTTTACTTCCTGGATCTGACAAATTGTCTATTCAACAGCTTAAATAAATCAAAATTATTCTGTTATCATTCCCCGGTATTTAAAACTGCAATTTCCCTCAAATATAGATGTGCACACATTTTTATGCATTGCTCTGAATGCAAATTTACTTTTTCCAATAAGAAACGATATCAAAATACTGGTTGTATTTCGAATAATCCATATGTCAGAGACGTAAGATATTCATCAATGCATGAATCTGTAATTATGGATATTTTTCACGAAAGAATGCTTCGTCACGAAAATACAATTTTATTTAGTTTGTAATCTATCAAACATCTTTCATCCTTTCACTTGTTAGAAAAAATCAAGTATCTTTAATTACATTTTGCAGTCTTAATTGCGAGGATTGGTGCATTTTGTGCATGTGTATCATTTCAATCTCACTGCTTAAACTCTTGAATTAGGAAAGCATGTTGTACATTTATTGAGATTTAGTTCGGCCTGTTTAAAAACTGTAATATTTTCAATTCCTAATTACATTTGAGGAATGATGAATTCGAAGAAAACGTACCATAATTAAGTCTGGGTTCGTTATTAAAACTTAAGGAAATGTTGCTTTTAAATAAACGGCAGTCATAACAGAAAGCATATGCCATACGTAGGATAATATGCTTTTTAGTTGTTCTTAATCTATTCTATACAGTAATGGTATATCCAATGTAATTATTTTAGTTATATACAAAATTACTGATATTACTTGCTATGGGTTTGTTGAAAAATCCGTGAAAATATGAATTATAAGATTTATTTTATTGATTTCATATCTTTTAGGGCCTAGATTAGTGGGTCGATTAGTTGATAGGCATGACTGTGAAAGACGCATACCGTGGAATCTCTTTGGCGAAATTGTAAAACAAAGTACATAGAATATTTCTTGAACTGTCATTACATATGTCGAATTGTTTCTTACTGGGTCCCTTTTTTTAAATCGCAGTACTTGTTTTCAACTCCTAAGCGAATCATCCAATGAATTTCGTCCTACAGACAAAATTAACTAACTTTAAAGATGATTTTTATTTCCAATGTCACCCCCAGCTGTCTCCGATAAAACGTTTGAGAATGTGGCTAATTCTATCGGTTTATGAAATTATTTAACTCGACTGTATAGCATGAACTGCACAACTTATGCCATAAACTTCTTGTTTTCAATAAAATACAGTTCTGGTGAGTAAAAAGATTTTACTTTCCCTGCAATACATGGTAAAGTATAGGGAAATTATTGGAATCATACCTAGAATCACAACTCGAGTTTTCTACTGATCTACACGTTTTGGGACCTCTAGAATACGAATAAACTATTTTTAGCGTGACGTCTGTGTGTGTGTCCCTGTGTCTGGCTGTCTGTGTGTCTCTCTGTGCAAAGTATGTATCCGCTCTTACTCAAAAACTAAAGTACTAAATTTCATAAAATTTAGTAGGTAAGTCACATGTGTGTGATTCTGATTTTGATTAGTTTTTGGTATAATTGGAGTAAAATAATCCGTCTTTGTTTTGCGAAATGACGCTCATAATTTGCCTGTATCTACTGAAACTGAAAAACTAAAAAATCAAATTTCACAAAATATGGTAGATAAGTTATTTGTAGAATACCCTGGAATACCCTGGTGCTGATTAGATTTTATACGATTCGAAAAAAGTAACCTGCCTTCTTTTGCGAAATGGTCCGCAAAAATCTTCAAAATCTAAACCAAAAAAACTACATATACTGAAATATATCAATTAAATGTTTATTGTGTTACAGTAAGACTAGCCGTTCTCAAGAAATTTAAAATTTTCGCATGGTCACTTTTGAAAATAAGTCCAGTTACCAAATGAGAACACAAATTGAAATAACAATGCAAATTCAGTGTAATTTTTAATAATTATGGGTGTTATTTCGTGCAATTAAACTCAATATAATGAATTCTTGAAGAAACAAGGTAAACGTGAATATGAGTCTCCAGAGAAAATCATGTGTTGTCCACATCAGAATTATTTCAATGGTATCATCTGTTTGTGAGCCCCTTCTCTCTGAGTTAGAGTCATCCGTTTGCCAATATGACTTGTTTTTCGATAAATTACAGGACGAATAGTTATTGTTATACAAGTGTTATATAGTTATACAAGTGTTAAAATTAGTTAGTCAAATAGAAAACATTATTGTTTTAATGCTTTCTTTATTTTATGACAATAATGTCTTCCGTCAAAGGAAAATAATAGATAAACTTTTGCCTTCTTTCACTGGAATCAACTCTCTAAAATTCTTTAAAGGGTTACATGACATCTGCTGGCCTTTTAGACGTCTTTACCCCGAAACTAGAAAGCAGATTGAAGCAAACATTGAGGCATGGATTATAACATATAAAAATATTTCCTACACCTCTCTGAGATAATGTATCTGCGCCATGACACAGCATGCGCATTTTATTGCAATTTAATAAATTAAAGAATCAAAGTCAATTTGATATCAGGATTTGAAATATAAACTGGTACTTCCTACTACCTAATTTGGTATGCACGAACTACGTAGGCAGTTATAAAAGTTATAATTTCATAGTTATCAAATTAACCGTTGTAAAATAATCTCCTACTAGAAATTTGAAACTAAAGTTAAATATAATGTGACGGGACTTGCCATGCGTGAAACATGGGGTGAGAATTTAGAGAAATGTATACTGTTATTCAGTTTAAGCCACTTTTAATGGTATTTTGATGGTAATTTCATGTAAACAATTCAATAACGATGTTCACTTTATTACCACGCGGCTACAATTTTAATAAAAAGACGCATATGTAATTTGTATAAAATAAATGCTGGAGTGAGTTTACATAAAATTCGCAGTACTGTTATGTCATGTATTACAAGTTTGGAAACAACTTTAAGTATCCTCAAATATATTTAGATTGTAAATAAAGCAAGTTATGCAAATTTCGAAAACATTATTTTTCGTCAGGTTATTAACACACTTTTGAGATTTGCGGTTATCAAAATCCAAGATTCTATTTTAGAAAAACTTTTATAATTATCCTATTATGTTTCAAGATAGGATGTCAATTTGTGGTATCTAAAATAATGAACGCAAAAGTTTTGAAAGAAAATGCTTACCCTGCATTATGATATTATTAAAAAGGATGTAGTATATTATATCCATTCATATTTTAAATATTTTACGCATTTTAAAGATTTCTATATATATATTACGGAGTGATTTATTACACTTTTAAAACTCTGATGTGGACAGCACATGACTTAGTCTGCAGACTCATATTCACGTTGTCCTTATTTCTTCAATAATTAATTAAACTGAGTTTAATTGCACAAAATAACAGGCATAATTATTTTAAATTACACTAAATTTGCCCTTTTACTACAATTTTCGTTCTCATTGGTAACCCGACTTATTTTCCAAAGTGGCGTAGCGAAAATGGGCAATAACTAAAATATCTCGAAAACGGCTAGTTCTGGAATAATGGTCTTATTATTTTCATCGTCCAAAATGTTGTATAACATTAGCTTTTATTTGATACATTTGAGAAAACGTAGACTTTTATTTTTAGATTTAAAGATTTTTGCGGGTCCTTTCGCAGAAAAGGGAGATTTTTCCGAATCGCACCAAAATCTAATCGGCACCAGGTTAACTTACAATTGATTTATCACCAAATTTTGTGAAATTTGGTCCATTAGCTTTTCAGCCAGAGTTGATACAGCAATTTTTGCGGGCCATTTCACAAAAAAAGGCAGGTTCTTTTATCTGAAATTGCACCAAATTCAAATACGCACCAAGCTCATCTACAAGGGACTTACCTACAAAATTGTATGAAATTTGGCCAATTTGATTTTTAGTTAGCGTAACGAAAATGCGAAAATTTAAAATATCTCGAGAACGACTGATCCTAGTGTAATGGTGTATATATTATTATTTTTATCGTTAAAAATTATGTATACAACAATCATTTGATTGATACATTTGGAAATACGCATTTTTTTTTTTAGATTTTGACTATTTTTGCAGGCCATTTCGCAAATTATAGGAGGGTTCTTTTGTTACGAATCATACCAAAAAGTAATCAGCACCAGGGTCACACTCAAGTGACTTACATACCAAATGTTATGAAATTCGATTTATTAAGTTTTGAGTTAGAGTGGATAAATACTTTGCCCAGATAGACACATAGACAGACACACACACAGACGTCATGCTAAAAATAGTATTTTCATAATCTAGAGGTTCCAAAGCGTATAGATCCGTCGAAAACTCGTGTTGCGATTTTTGGCATGATTACAATACTTTCGCTATACATTGTCATGTATTGCAGGGAAGTAAAAATTGAAAAAGCGACTTATAGAAACAAACCAAATCCAATGGACTGATATTTTTACTTCCTTTTCATGAAATCGCCAAGTTGGCGACATTATGCTAAATTGTCAAAAAGTCATCAATTTTTCTGTAAAATAAGCATGGCCAACAAAAATATTGACTTATTTTATGTATTCGCTTAAAATATAAATTACTGTTAAATACGGACGTGCTTTTATTAAAATAGAATTTTTAACACTTTACAACAAATTTGAAAAATGTTTATGACTTTGTTCATTCTGCCTGTCTGTCTGTCTGTCCGTTAGCACGATAACTGCCGTAAAAACGACTTAATCAAAATGAAATTTTAGTATGTTGTTCAGAGGGTCTGTAGGACCAATGGCAATATAAATGAATAATATCACCCAATTAGTTTTGGATTGAACCCGGGTTGAAAAAATGAAATACATTGAGCCTTATGGGACCTAAGTTTTCAAACATTTTTAAGCCGATTTAAAATTCACAAATTGCTTTGAAAATTTTAGGTAATATTCAAATTGTTCTAAAAAATATATAAAAAGAAATTCAGCGAAATATATTCAGTAGTTTTCTTAATAAAAATTAAAATAATAATTACACCTCTAATATGAAGCGATCACATGACCATGATATGAAAAGTTCACGTGACCCACTTCAAAATAATATATGGCATCCATCTTGTCTCAAAATCGTGATTTTAAAAGTTCTTTTTAATTTAAATTGAGTGTTGAATCCGCCCTAAAACCACTTTATTTTTGCTTAAATTCTGTGCATCTACATACTGAAACAACGCAATTAAAATATATTTGAGTTTAAATGCTCATCCAAATTTGATTATTTCTACAACGAAGCCTATTTTTCACTTATGTAAAATGTAAAGAGCAAAATATGTAGAATGAGTTGTATTAGAATTGCTGTATATTTTTTAACACAAAATTATTTTGCTCATGGAGTCTGCATAGCTGATATGTTTGAAATATTCATTGATTTTACAAAGAGAAGGATTTTTTCGATGAAGTTTTTTCGATGAAGTTTTCAATTTTTTTCGATGAAGTTTTAAGCATAGAGTTTAATTACTTGTAGCTCTGTGGTCTTAATTTTTAAATAAAATGTATTACTATAGTATTGTGATGAATGAAATGAATGGGAGAACGTTATGAATGAAATGCTGTGTTTATAGAGAGATCCAGGCGTGTTATTTTTTCTATGACGTCACTTGAATAAATTTCAGTTGTTTTCAATGAAGTTTTCAAATATAATAAATTATCGTAGTATTATTATAATTCTAAAGTTATTACCGAGGAATGTATCGCATTTGAGAGATGTTTAAATCAGGCAATTTTTATTTCAATGCCGTCATTTGAATGAAGTTCATTTTTTTCTATAAAGGTTTAAGTTTTCAAATAATAAATTAATGTAGTGGTGTTATAAGTTTTAAAATATTACCAAGGGATGTATTGCATTTTAGACATGTTTAAATAAAATTGCATTGAAATTGGAAAGTGTTTCATAATCAATGCTTTAAGCATGATTGATATTTCTTGTTACGTTTTAAAACAGCTTTGATTTCTATTCCAAGAATATAAATAACAAATTACAAATCGTTTGATAAGATTTTGTGTCATGAATTACGTTACTGATATCAAAATTTATTTCATTAAGAAAGAATATATTTTGCGGAAGAAATTCCTTTACTTTGTTACTGGAAATATACAAGTCTCTGTAATTACGTTCCATAGAATAAATTGCGAGATTGTCTGCATTTTGTACATGTATCATTTTAGTCTCACTACTTAAATTTATTTCTCTCAATATCAAATTATGATGTGGATTTATAGGGATTTATTTTGACATGTTTAAGGACTGTATTATATTTATATTCAAAAGAATCTCTGTAAATACGTTCTAGTCTGTTGTTACAATTTTAGTTATGTTTTACTTTCTTAGTTTGTGAAGCTAACGATCATTGTTGAAAGTCATTAATATATTTGAAGGATAAATCTATATTTTGATGAAAGCAATTATATGAAATCCATGCAGAGAAAGAAATTAATTTGACATATAAAAAGAATAAACCCTATTAAAAAAATGGTTTCCTTCTTCGGTTCGATATAAGAAAAATAACATGGTTATATTTAATATCTTAGGTGTCCTTCATCTCTGTTAACTTGGGACTTTCACAACTTAAGCCAGTTGTCCCAGTGTTTGCACGACGACCTCCTTTTCTTCTTACTTAATAAATGAGGTTGTATGTGCGTGTAAGTGTGTGCGTATAAGTGTGTGCGTAAGTGTGTGTGTATAAGTGTGTGCATAAGTGTGTGCTTAAGTGTGTATGTCCGTGTAAGTGTGTGTATGCTTGTTAGTGTGTGTGCGTGTAAATGTGTGTGTGCGTGTAAATGTGTGTGTACGTGTAAGCGTGTTGTGTGTATATGTGTAAGTGTGTGTGCGTGTAAGTATGTATGCGTGTGAGTGTGTATGCGTGTAAGTGTGTGTGTATGCGTATAAATGTGTATGTGCGTATAAGTGTGGGTGTGCGTGTAAGTGTAAGTGTGTGCGTGCGTGTATGTGTGTGTGTGCGTGTAAGTGTGTGTGTGCGTGTAATTGAGTGTGTGCGTAGAATTGTGTGTGTGCGTGTATGTGTGTGTGTGCGTGTAAGTGTGTGTGTGCGTGTATGTGTGTGTGTGCGTGTATGTGCGTGTGTGGTTTCGTGTGTGTGTGCGTGTAAGTGTGTGTGCGTGTAAGTGTGTGTGTCCGTGTATGTGTGTGTGTGCGTGTAAGTGTGTGTGTGCGTGTATGTGTGTGTGCGTGTAAGTGTGTGTGTGTGCGTGTATGTGTGTGTGTGCGTGTAAGTGTGTGTGTGCGTGTATGTGCGTGTAAGTGTGTGTGTGCGTGTAAGTGTGTGTGTGCGTGTAAGTGTGTGTGTGTGTATGTGCGTGTAAGTGTGTGTGTGCGTGCAAGTGTGTGTGTGCGTGTATGTGTGTGTGCGTGTAAGTGTGTGTGTGCGTGTAAATGTGTGTGTGCGTGTAAGTGTATGTGTGCGTGTAAGTGTGTGTGTGCGTCTGAGTGTATGGTATGTAACGGAAAATCTAAGCAAAAACGGCAATAAAATTTGGAAAACCGAAACTTCTGGATCCAAAAAATTGCATGTAGGTGGTATTTTACTGTTTTTTTAACACTTTACAACAAAGTTGAAAAGTGTTTATGACTTTGTTCATTCTGTCTGTCTGTCTGTCTGTCTGTCTGTCTATCTGTCTGTCTGTCTGTCCGTTAGCACGATAACTGCCGTAAAAATGAGTTTGTCAAAATGAAATTTTAGTATGTTGTTCAGACGGTCTGTAGGACCTAGGGGAATATAAATAAATAATATCACCCAATTAGTTTTTTATTGAACCCGGGTTGAAAAAATGAAATACATTGAACCCTATGGGACCTAATTTTTCAAACATTTTTTAAGTAAATTTAAAATTCACGAATTGCTTCGAAATTTTTAGGAAATATTCACATTATCCCATAGAATATATAAAAAAAAATTCAGTAAAATATGTTAAGTAGTTTTTTAATTAAAAAAATTATTTAATATAGGGAAAAAAACAAATTCAATTAAATTCTGACTTTGGGATATCTTCCAGAAAGAAAAGAGAGAGATATTATATAATAAATATCTCTCCATTTGTTTAAACGTTTTGCATATGGGAGTGGCTTCATATTTTAAGATAAATTTGGTAGATAACAGTTTTTCATTTTTTTTAAATTTTATATAACTCTTCATGATAAATTTAATTGATGGCATTTTAAATGCACTTTCCTACGTCCTAGAGGGTTAAAATTTGGTACACAGCTTAAATTTGTTGAACATTTTATTCGACAAAAATTTGATGGATCTTTAAATATAGATTATACATTTTTTTCGAAATGGCCTGAAAATAATCCCCGTTCACTTCTATAAATCATTGGTATAATATTGTTAAAAATTCTGATGTGGACAGCACATGTCTTTCTCTGCAGACTCATATTCGTTCTCTTTATTTATTCAATGATAATTTGAGTTTATCTGCACAACATAAGTATTTTAAATGACATTGAATTTACACGTTAAACTTAAATTTGGTTCTCATTTGATAGCTGGACTTATTGTCAAAGGTGGCGTAGCGAAAACGCGAAAAAACTAGAATATCTCAAGAACGGCTAGTCCTAGAGTAATGGGGTTAGTCTTATTCTTTTTGTTGTCAAAAATCACATATAAAATAGGAATTTAATTGATATAATTGAGCACACGTAGTCTTTTATTTTTATATATAACGATTTTTGCTGGCCATTTCGCAAAAATAGCCCGTTCCTTTTTCCCGAATCGTAGTAGAATAACCTACAAATGATTTATATACAAAATTTTGTTAAATTTGGTATATAAATCACTTGTAGGTTATTGAAATATTATACTCTAAATTTTGTTAAATTTGGTTCATTAGTTTTTAGCTAGAGTGGATAAAGGCAATTTCTGCTGCCATTTCGCAAAGAAGGCAGATTCTTTTATTACGAATCGTACTATAATCTAATGAACATCAGGATTTCTCACAAAAAACATACCTACCAAATTGTATGAAATTCGGTCTATTAGTTTTTCAATTAGAGTGGATGTAATATCCGCACAGACACACAGAAACATACACAGATACACCCTTACACACACAGACGTCTTCCTAAAAGTAGTTTTTTCGTGTTCTAGAAGTCCCAAAACGTGTAGATACTTTGAAAATTCGAGTTCCGATCCTCGGCACGATTCCAATACTTTGAGTACATACACATACACATATATATTATCTGTGTATTATCTGTGTATCTAAATTCCGTGCCTATGCAATTACAATAGTTGTGATTTTAAATGATCCCTAAACTTTTATTATTTCTTCAAGGAAGCCTAATTTTAACATATGCAGAATGCAAATATCTCAAGCGATTGTAAGATGAATTACATAAGAATTGCTGAATTTTTTTCACACAAAATTATTTAGCTCTGGAGTCTGGAATACAAGTTATATGAATGAAATATTCATTGATTTTGCATAAAGAATCAGATGATTTATATTTCGATACAGTTTTAAATATTCAAGTATAATAAATTACTGTAGTTCTGTGATAATGTAAAAGATATTACCACTGAATGAATCACATTTTAGAAATTTTTAAATGAAATTACATTTCAGTTGGAAAGTGTTTCATAATCAATGCTTATGCATGATTGATCTTTCTTGTTTTAATTCGTTTTTTCAGTTATTTTATATTTTAGCAAGATTTACAACGATTTTGGGCAATATTCACACAGATCGGTTTTTTAGCTATCAAAAATATTATCATATCTTTCCAACATAGTTGCAAAGTGTTTGTGACTTTGGTCATTCTGTCTATCCGTTTGCATTATAAAATTAATTACAAAATGAAACAACATACAAAACTTCGAAATGACTTACAACATAAAAAGTGAAATTTTAATACGTTGTTGAGAAGATCTGTGGGACGCATTGGGTTTAAAATGAATAATATCATACAATTAGTTTCGGATTTATTAACACCTTCCAGTATAGTTGGAAAGTATGTATGACTCTGTTCATTCTGTCTGCCCGTTTGCACTTTAATTGCTACAAAAAGGACTTCATGGATATGGAATTTTAGTATGCTCTTGAGACCATCTGTGAGATATTTGGGAATGAAAATGGGTAATATTACCGAATTAGTTTCGAATTTTACCCGGGTTGAAATCATGAAAGACATTGAAGCCTATAGGACGTAATTTTTCAAATATTTTTTAAGCGAATTTAAGATTAATAAATTGCTTCGAGAATTTTAGGAAATATTCAAATTATCGCATAAAATGTGTAAAATTTTTTTCAACAAAATATGTTGGGTAGTTTTCAAAATAAAATTTGAAATAGTAATTACACTTTTGAAGATCACTTGAGTCACTGCAAAATAAAGTATAGCTTCCAATTGCCAATGTACCGTAGATGCTTAAAGATCGTTTAAATTTATATTTAGCGTTAGATCCGTCATTAAATCGCTTTATTTTTGCGTATTATCTCTGTATCTAAATTAAATTTCGGGCCAACGCAATTACAATAATTTTTATTTTAAATGCTCATTAACTTTAATTATTTCTAACACGAATCTAATTTTAAAGCATTGCAGAATGTAAACAAATCAAGCGATTGCAAGATATGCATATTTTTATTTCACGTAAAATTGTTTAGCTCTGGGGTCTGTAATATATGTGATATGAATGAAAAATTCATTGGTATTACATAGAGAGGAAGGTGATTTATATTTCGATGACGACATTTGAATAAAGTTCATTTCGAGTAACTAGCTTTGTATTTTTCGATGAAGTTTTAAGTTTTCAAATATAATAAGTAGTGTAATAATATGATAATTTAAAATATATCAGCGCTAAATGTACCATATTTTAGAGGTATTTAACTAAAATTAAATTTTAGTTGCAAAGTTTTTATAATCGTTATGCATGATTGATGTTTCATTGTGCATGATTGATCTATCTTTTTTTTTTCATTTTGAATTAGTTTATGGTTACTTTATATTCCATTTTGACATAATCGGAAAGTCTTTCCAACAATGTTTAGACCGCAGAACGTAAGATTAATTCCTTGATATTTATTTTTAATATGCGTCGACATTTAACTATTACGTTATCTGATATATATATACAGGTTGTCCCAAAAATTACTGACACATTTGAAAAATGCATTTAAAAAAACAGAAGGCTAGAGAAATGTAGCCTTTGCTGCATTATACTTGGGAAACCAGGGAATTTTATTCAGCTAATTTTCAAAATTTGTTACAAAGGTCACCAACAGATGGCGCTGCTGAATGGGAAAAAGTAATAAACCGTATGACCATGTTGCAAACACTACAAAACGACGTTTTCAAAATAACCACTATTTGCAGCAACACCATGGCGCAGTCTGAGAACAAAATTCCCAGACACTTGTGCAAACATTTTAGCCGGAATGGTCCGGTCAAGAAATATCCGCTGTTTCAACTCATAAACCATTTTCAACGAATAAATCAACAGCAACTTGAAATCTTTGAGAAGCACACGCTAGCAGAATTCTGAGAAAAGTACAGAATGGCGATCTGACAGTATGCGTTTTCCTGCAGCTCTCACACAACAGCAGCGCCATCAGTGGCGGATTTCAGGAGGAGCGATCGAGGCGATCGCCCCCCCCCCCCTTCAAAAAAAAAAACGTCTGGCTAATGTCGACGTTTTATCAAATAAATTATAAAATTTAAAAAATATATATATATTATTAGAGAGATACTTTGGTCTTGCTCTCCCTCCCTTAGTTTATCCACGAAATCTCGCTCCCATAATAAAAATAAAAAGAAAGCTCGAGATGCTGTCTTTGATGCAATTACGATAATAAGTGAATTTAAGAAAAATGTGGAATCCGATTTCGGGAATATATGCAGAGGTTGAGGGAATGTGTAATGAACTTGGAATTGAAATAAAAATACCACGTACTGCTGGACGCCAAGTTCATATATCAACTGCTCCTAACATAACTCCTGAAGATTATTACGGAATAAATGTTTATTTGCCTTTGTTAAACTCCGTCCAAGAAGACCTAAAAGACCGATTCGCACAGGAAAATCTGGATGTCTTATATTTACAAGATTTAGTACCATGGACTCTTAGCGAAAATCAACACGGACGAAGAGTCACTCCTCCCATCTTGGACAGAGCTAAGCAAGAAGTATCACAGAATAGCCGAACTGGGAGTGGAAGAAATGAACAGAACACTTCAAGTTGAGGTGATTAACTGGAGAACCAAATGGATGCCAGAGAATACCGATACCGGCAGAGTACACAAGTCTGCTTTTGAAGCACTGCAAAACTGTGATCCTGGAGTGTACCATGTGATCTACGTGTTACTGAAAGTTCTTGTAACATTACCAATTACTGTAGCAACCGCCGAGGGTAGCTTCTCAGCACTAAAACGATTGAAAACATGGCTTCGAAACACAATTAGAGAAGTTCTGCGAAAGATGTGGGATTGACTTTGTTGCATGTACATTATGATATCGCAATTTCACCAGTAACAATTTTAGATCGATTTGCTAAAGAAAAAGCAAGAAGACTTGAGTTGATATTATAATGATGATCCTTCCTGGGAGGTTAACGGCGCCAGGGTTTTTGCGATGGACTCCGTAAGGCTGTTGGGGATAATGATCGACAGTAAGCTTAATTGGCAATTACATTTGAATAGTGTTATAGGTACTACCCCTGGCAAAAATTATGGAATCACTTCCATGTTATTTCAATGGGATACGAAGTTCAATACTCTACAACTTTGATGCACAGATACCCCTGAAAAACCCTTTTTGAGCGAAATTGAAGAACTTTAAACGCTTAACAAAACAAAAAAATATTTGAAAAATTTTGCACTTTTCATTATTTAATAATTCACGATCAAAAAATGGGAAAAAAGTTAGAGGTTGAAAGAAAAAACTCGTAAAAACTAATTTGGAATAATAAATTTGATCCTGGAAAATCATTAAGATATAACTCCTCATGTTTATATGATCAAATTTATTATTCTAAATTAGTTTTTACGAGTTTTTTCTTTCAGCCTACAGCTCTTTTCCCATTTTTTGGTTGTGAATTATTAAATAATGAAAAGTGCAAAATTTTTCAAACATTTTTTATTTTATTAAATTTTTAAAGTTCTTCAATTTCGCTCAAAAATGGTTTTTTAGGGTCTCCGTGCATCAAAAGTTGTAGAGCATTGAACTCCGTTGTTTCCTTATATAGTCACGTAATTTTTTTTTCTTCCAATCTTCATTGTTTTGCTTTGGTCTTAAAAAAATGATAGGCCGTATTTTATGAGCTGCAAAGAACTTACTATAGACTTCCGAATTTGTTCTAGTTATTTCAAAAATGTCAAATATCCGTATATAGAAAGCCTTTAAGAAAATCCTAAGTGAACAAACCTCCGAGAACATTTCGATCTACAGATCGCCCCCCCCCCCCAAACAAGAAGCCAAAATCCGCCACTGAGCGCCATCTGTTGTTGACCTTTGTAACGAATTTTGAAAATTGGTTGAATGAAATTGTCTGATTTCCAAATTACAATGCAGAAAACGTTACATTTCTATCATCTTCTGATTTTTTTAATGCATTTTTAAATGTGTCAGTCATTTTTGGGACATCCTGCATTTATATACTGATGAAACCGAAAAACTAAGATTAGCACAATTCTATAATTTAGTTAAAAATTCCACATTCTAACAAATACAATTTTCGATTTCATAAGTAATTTTAAATTTTGTAATTTTAAATGGCTGCGGTGAGTGATCATTTCCTGCCATATCGACCCTTTCCCGATACGTTTTTCGACCTACAGAAACCACGCCTACAGAAGAGAGAATAATGTTGTGCATTCGAGCATGTGCATAATGAATGTGTATATCTTGATGTGTGAGATCATGGATCATGAGAGATTTGGAGATTTCATATATATGGTGTGGATGATTTTAGTTCCAAACCGGCAATTTGGGAATTGAGCGTAATGTCCACTATGTCCACTATTTAATACAGATATATCTGTATTAAATAGTGGTCAGTCATTTAGGACAACGCCGGATTATTTGTTCTAGTCTTACATACTTGTAGACTATAGTCTTAAAAAAACAGCTGAATCACACCTTTTCTATAAAAAAATCATAAATTATGACTTTCCCTTGTGAAGACAACAGTGAAATTCTAACAATGAAAAAAAGAAAGAAAATAAATAAAGCGATATATATTTGATATATATTCTAACCCATGCTGCGAATGGCAAGAAAGCGATTGTTGTGCAAAATGAAAATCTACCAGAAATTGCGTTTGTTCTTTTAAAAATGGGGCTCCCTACAGTGGTGTCGTAAAAATGAATATTAAGTCTGCGATTATTACGGGATGTCACAGGGATAGTTGTATGAGTTGAACGACTTTATTATTGACATTTCAGTCGTTAATGCATCGCATGTGTGTAAAGATATTGCCCTATCCAATGTCTTCGATAGAGATATATTGCGGTCCAACATATAGATCCACACTATCGAAGATATTATTTACGTTCGACGCATACATTTTTAATAAATATATATGTATTATATCATAATGGTCGTGTTTTAACTATTTTAGTTATTTTATTGCTCTGTCTACTACAATTGCAAGTTACTTGATATTAGTTATAAATCCATTTTTGTAATAAATATATAAATTATATATATATATATATATATATATATATATATATATTATATATATATATATATATATATATATATATATATATATATATATATATATATATATATATATATATATATATATATATATATATAGGGTGTCCCAAAAATGTTGAAAGTAAGGTAGGAAATAAAACTACGTTAATGAAATAGTCCTCCCATTAATTTTCAAAAAGTTACACTTTTAAATTTTTATACGACCCCCTTAGACAAATTTGGTCAATCAGAAACTTTTTATTTTTAATGCAACAAGATTAATAAAAAAATCGCATATCTGTATCTTTAAAATTGAGCGAGTTATATTTAATGGAAAATTGAACATTGTGAATGGGGAATATATATCAAATTAGAAATGTAAATTTGTGACATATCACAAAAAATATAAAATTATATGATAATACATAGGATACCCAACCGCTTAGTGAGTATCACTGCTTTATATGATCTCTGTCTGTGTAATGCGTTATTTAGATGCATTTGTGATAAAAAATTTTGACACATATTAACGGATTTTTGATCTAAACAATCTTCACCGTCAATTTGTTTACGATCCCTATTTTCACTGATGAAACAGCCTTTCACATGGTATGGAAAAGTGGCATAAGTCAGATTTTTCCCTTTATCATAATTCAGTGGATTTTAAAGATACAGATATGCGGTTTTTTCAATGATCTTGTTGCACTAAAAATAAAAAATTCGGATTGACCAAATTTGTCTAAGGGGTCGTATAAAAATTAAAAAAGTGTAACTTTCTGAAAATTAATGGGAGGACTATTTCATTATCGTATTCTTATGTCCTACCTTACTTTCAGCATTTTTGCAATTTACATTGCCTACGTCCACTTATCTGCAACAGTTAAATCTGTTTGAGACTCCCTGTATATATATATATATATATATATATATATATATATATATATATATATATATATATATATATATATATATATATATATAATAAAAAAATCGCATATCTGTATCTTTAAAATTGAGCGAAAGTTGCTATATATATATATATATATATATATATATATATATATATATATATGTATATATATATATATATATATATATATATATATATATATATATATATATATATATATATATATATATATATATATATATATATATATATATATATATATATATATATATGTATATATATATATATATATATATATATATATATATATATATATTGTAAGTATGTTAGTTTGTCGGTTATTATATAGATCCACATCACATTTGAAGTTATATATATAGTTATATATATATATACCACATATTTAAGTAAACTCATGCTGAGAAGTCAATATTTTGTTCTCTTGAACGATTGATGATAGACACATCGTTCCAGTTTAATAAATCCTTTAATTAAAGTGGACTGTAATCGTATGCAAATTTTGATCATGAGACGCATTTTAGTAACAAAGTGCAAAACTTACTTTTTGCACGCGGGCCAAAGAAAAAACGGTGTATTATAAAAATATAGTTGCATAGTCCAATTAGTCAACTAAAAAGTGCCCCATTAGCATATGTTCAAAACTACCCTATATATTTAATATTAATAGTTTTTCACCAATAACTGGGGTTCGCATAAGACTTCTGTCAAAGGTAGGTACGCATGTGAGTATATGAATGGAATGTTTGTCTAACGAAAATTAATTTTTGTACGAACTCTGAAATCTGTGATTTCGCCGTTCCTTTTGATCGAGAAAAAATGGTTTAAGTCCTACAACATTGACAATTGTTATGCGGCCAATTTTGCTCATTAAAAAACCACCTTTTATTTCAAAATATCTCTAAATAATTAACGAACAATTAGTTAATTTTTACTTCCTCTCTAAAAAGTCAGTATTAAAAGTACTTTATACATGTACAGTATTTTGTACTGTTTTACTAAATCGTGCCATACCATTGCAATTGTCGTAGTCTGAAAATATGATTTGGATCATTTCTTAAATTGGTACTATGTGACTGCGACTAATTAATTATTCACGATATATTTAGTCGCGCAACTTTTCTAAATATAGTAGCCAAAACACGATCAAATGCAGAAGGAAAACTATCCGGAATATATTGCAGCAATCTGCGTAAAAAGTAAATTAGTTTAGGAAATCTTCACAAGGGAGCACGGAGAAAGTTGTAAAAGTGAATAAAATATGCATGCAATATGGTTACTAATGGAGGAAATAATGACATTTAGGAAAGTCACAACACGTTTCATTCTTTTCTGTTGGATTATGGTGTTCACCACTTTACCCAAATGAAGTTGCTATGTAACAAAAATGGTCTGTCTGCTGTTTTGAAAGATTAAATATTAAAAAAAAAACTAACCGGAGTGTGGAAAAACTAACTAGAATTTCTTATACAAGAATTATTTTTTTTTTCAAATGTTACAAGAAATTATTTGGAAAATCGGCATTGTGGGTCCAAATTGTTACAACTATAGTGTGTGACCCTTCGGCTTCAAAAATCGTTCAATTGTCATCATACTCGACACTATACCTTACGGTCGGGGTAACTTGCTCCCCAAGGGGGGTTAATAATATCACGAATTAAAAAATTGTATGGCGACTATTTTCACAAAAATGAATAAAACTATTAAGTCTCGCGATTACTGAGGCATAAATAAACACTTTTAAGCATGATAATGTCAAATTTTGTCCTATGCGGTCATGTTAAAAAATATATCATTTCGAATAAATTTAGAAGTTTCCGCTCGGATTAAAAAAAAATCCCATTTAGTTCTAGTTTTTTTACAGGGTCTTTCAAAAGTCCGTATACATTTTAAAAATTCATTAAAAATCGAAAAATCATCGCATTGAGGTACTGTTTGTATCATAAGTATTGCTAGGACGTGGGGTTTTTTTTTTGATGTGAAAAAATTGTGTAATTTAAAAAATCACCTATAGGTTGCGCTGAACGCGTTGGGAAAACAATTAAAATAACTAACTGTATGTGTCAAATCGTATGACAAGTTGATGTAACACTGAACAGGTGATAGGACTTTTCCCTTTCTTTAGATTTTTCCTAAATCAGAATTTTCGCAAGGCATCTGATGCTGATTCGTCGCTCACGTTATACAGCTTCACTAACAAGGCTTTCTCTGTCAAAGTTAACATGCTTGCAAAAGCTTCTTCTTTGAATGAATCAAAGCCAAGCCAAGCCAAGACGCTTTCATGAAGAGTCTACAGAGCACTACAGCTCTTTTATAACAGCCTCATTTACATACTTCTGGAAGATGTATTCGGGTAAGCGCCACCTATAGGTGATATTTTAAACTACAATTTTTTTCACGTCAAAGAAAAAACCCGTCCTGGCAATACTTATGGCACAAACCGTACCTTAATGCGATGATTTTTCGATTTTTAATGAATTTTTATATTTTATAGGGACTTTTGAAGGACCCTGTATAACAAAATCAGCTGAAGTTGGTTCGTTATTTCCATTAATATTTGTGGTTTCTATAGTATACACAAGAAATATGTCACAGACATCAGACAGACAGACGGGCATTACTCCAAAAATAGCCAAAACGTGTTCAGGAAGTTTTGAAACATATATTGGCTTCAAAATATCTAGAAATAGAAATTTTTCGTGAAAACTACTTCCTCAATATTACCTATTTGAAAGTAAAAATCAATAAAATGCATTTATAACACCACGCAATTAAATTTAGGACTTCAGTTCCCCAACATTATTTTCTAGAAGATTTCACATATTGTGTATATTTCTCTATATTGCTTTCATGCTTATGCATATTTTCAGAATTTGATCTGCTTTGAAAGTTATTCCTTCTATGCAATAATTTGTTGCAGTTCATTTTTACTATGGTTAATTTTACACATTAATTAATTCTATAAAACGCATTGAAAATGTACACTTTTATTCTGACCACCTTGCATATCGATTGCTTGGTCTACAAATGTGTTAAATAACTTGTGATGTCAAAAAGCTATTATTATTTTTTTGTTGTGCAGTAATGTGGTGGCTTCCAACTTGACATGGTTAATTATTTTTAAGTGTATTTTACTAGATAGAGTAAGTACGTAACTATCATCTAATTATTCAGTCCATGATTATTCTAATTATTCATCTAATTATTCAGTTCATATTTCTGCCTATGCATAAGGAAAATATTATACAGTTAATATGTAGTTCAGTGTTATTAATTTTATTACTTTAAATTTGACCATACAAGTAGTAACAAATTTTCAAATTCTTCTTCAGAAAAATTACGACTTCTACACTTAGCACATATGTGTGCACTGTTACACTTGGCACATGTGTGCTGCTCATATCCCCGGACGAGTCGGACGGTCTGGGTCTCGAACTCAGCACATGTGTGTCCAAAACCATGGATATTAAAAAGTACATAGAATAATGTGTAAAAATTATATTTATCAACATATAATCAGAACAGAAATATTTGCTTAATAAGAAAATAATTAGAAATAAGTAAAGTGGAGCATTCAGGAATCAGCAATCGACTTGCTAGGAAGAACTTGAGCAACGTATAAAAACACAAACAATACAATTAGGCAGCATGCAGCTGTTTTGGGGATAAGCTGTATCCCCTTTGTCAGTGCAATAGAGTAATTGAAGCCGAAGTCCAAAACAGGAATCTAAGGTTTCAAAGGCATTTTTCTTTTCGGGGCACCTGTGAGACAATTCACGTTTCCCCACATCGAAACTGGAGATCTTATACGTAGTTTGGAGTTATTGATGGATGTGAAGCATTCCTTTATCTCGGTGGATGCTTAATGATGATTTGCAGTTTTTTGTTGGCTTAGGCTGCAGTCAAAAGTACCTTGGACGATGTACAACCGTTGTTGAAAGATAGGCAAAAGGAAGAATTTGGAGAAAAGGAAGTATACTCGGAGCGAGCTCACTGAAAGGAGATAGATTCCAAGTGTGATAGTCGCGGTGTTCATCGTAGCCATATCCTATTCAAAGGTCACGAGGTTAAAGGGTGAGATGATAAATGATGTAGAGACAACATTATCATCTCAAGTACGAACTTTGAGTTACACCGTTGTAGGCAATGCTGGCAGGTTAAGCAACTGAGCTCTCTTAGCTTTGGGCTCGTAGGTTCTTCTGGGGTCGGAGATGGTGTGTCTTGGCCTATATTTCCTGCTCACTGGTTTTAGATTATAATTTAGATCGATATCTGCCATACTGGGTTTCTCAAAGTTATTAATGTACAATGTTGGAGTGATTAACCTATGGTCTTCAATATACTCTTCAATGTCGGAAACTTTAAGATCATGGTGTATAACCTCGTTTTGGATAAAATAAGGGCAATTGGTTATCATTCGTTAAAGTCTATTTTGGATAACTTGCAGTTTCCCAATATGAGATTTTGCAGCTGTGCCCCAATTTTGACAGGCGTACAAAATCATAGGTGCGATGATTTGTTTGTAGAGGATAAGCTTGTTCTCCAGGGAAAGGGTTGACCACGTACAGAGCAAGGGGTGAAGGGATCTAAGAAATGTGTTGCAGATTGCATTATTAAATAAATTTGGGTGCTGCAAGTCATGTGAGCATTTAGTGTGATTCCCAAGTACTTTACAGCGTGGTTGAATGGGATATTTTCATTAAAAATTTTGATTTGAATGCTTTGAGAGTTTGCTCAGTTGTGAGGTGTAAAAATAACAACTTTAGACTTAATTAATAATAAGGTATTAATTTTGATTTCCCATTGTACGAGCCAGCACTCAAGGATGTGTGTGATTTAGTTTTGTAGTGTGTTGATCGTGTTGAGAGAAGAGTCAGAGCGGGCAATGCTCATGCAAAATGCATGCGGGAAATGCTCATGCAAAATGCATGCGGGAAATGCTCATGCAAAATGCATGCGGGAAATGCTCATGCATGATCGCTCTGTCATCTGCAAAAATGCAGAGTTTCACTTGTATAATATGAGGTATGTCGTTTATGTGAAGATTGAAAAATAGGGGGCTGATATTTCCTCCCTGCGGAACTCCTGGTTTGATCGGTCGGAGTGAGGAGAGGGAAGTACCAACTCCCACGCGAAAAGAACGATTATTGAGATACGAGTTGATGATAGTAAGTTGTTGGGTTGATAAACCAAGCCTCACCAACTTGGTATTCAATCCCGAGATCCAGCACTTTCAATAGCCTTCATAATATCGAAGAACACAATACCAGTGCACTACCTGTTGCTCGAGTTGGTGTGTATAGTTTTAACTACACACATAAGCTGGGTCTGTGTGGAATAAGCAGATCGAAAACCGTGTTGGTCATCAATAAGAATTTGGTGAGATCTGCTGAAACTATCCAATCTCTTGAGCAACACAAGTTCGTAAATTTTAGACAAGCTGGACTAATTAGATGATAACTCTCGCGAAGAGAGTTATCCTGATTTGGCTTTAGAAGAGGGATTATGGTGGCAGTTGTCCAGCTTTGGGGGAAATAGCGGTGCTCTAGCATTATGTTTACTAGAACTGCGATCCAGCAGACATAGGGAAGGGGAAGGTTTTTGATGATGCCGTTGTTAATCCGATCAATACCAGGAGATTTCTTAATTTTGAGCCTGTGTATAATAGATCAGCTAGTGATGTCCGTTGGAGGTCATTTTGTGTTTAAGCACTTAGTGCAGTTGTATTGGTCAGCTGTGTTTCAATTTCATATTGGGGGGTATAGATGTCTGAAGTTAGGATCCGTGTGTGGGGAAAACTGGAATTCCAAGCTCTCTGCAATAGCATTAGCTTTTCCTCCTCAGTCTGAGCGAGTCTGTGACGGCCGTTAATGAGTGGTATATGTGCTCCAATATTTTTAGTTGTTTAGTTTTCCACCAGAGACTGCCATCAGTAGTGTTAAGATCCTCAATGTGTGTTTTCCAGCGTTGCTGGTTGTGTGCACCAATTTTTTGATCTCGTTTCTTAGTCTACGGTAGCTTAGATCTCGTTTCTTAGTCTTACTGAGCTTTGATCTCGTTTCTTAGTCTACGGTAAACTGCTCCATAAGCCGGATATTTAGTGCGGTGCCAACCTTTCCGTAGACGGTTACGCTGCTTAATTTTGGTCTTGATATCACTCGATAGCAAGTGATAACTGCGAGGTGTCATTTTAGGAGTTGAGGCAGCAGCAGTTGCCTCAAGTAGTAAATGAGTCATTTTTTGTACGTTATTTTCAATATCGTTCGTTCTGGTGATTTTGAGTGGGGGGATGCTAGTTTGAATACAAAACAGGAATTGACGGAAAACGCAGAAGCATTAAGTTTATATACCCAAAATCTTGATTAAGAGAGCCAATGATAGTACAGCATCAAGAACCGCCCAGACAATCCGAAATGATAAATAACACACAAGATTGTCGTGCGCTGAAACACAACAAGGATATCCTGACCAGACGAGTCATGTCAAAACAAGGATAAATGAGACCCAAAATGACGAATAAAGCTTAGAACGACACATAAGAACCGCAGATGAATACAAGAAAGAACGGAGGGGATTATATTGCGTTCTGCCAGATTGCGGACAAAAATGGAGTACTGCACAAGTCATTAACAAAATTACTGAAATTTTTATGGGTATGGAAGAATTCAAAGATGTTAATATCATACATCGATGCGCATCTTTATATGATCCTCGTTGAAGAAAACTCAGAACAGTGGTTAAAATAATAGCAACGTTGAGCAATTGAAAATGTATTCAAATACTGTCTTATGAAATAGTTTCCATGTATTATTTGTACTTGTATACGTTTCTCAATTATTTTCCTATCCTTCGCACAAAGAGTATTGTAATTATTAATAGACTTTTTATTGTAATAACACTGTTGAAATAAAATGACTATAATTTTTATTTATAATTTTATTCCAAGCCGAAAAACATTACAAAGTTATTGCTGCCCGAAGGAAGATTTTGACAGAAAACGTGCAGGTTCGTCAAAAATGTGGTTCCCTAGCTGTGGTGAAGAGCAATAAAAATATATGTTAAATGCGTCATTATGGCTGAACGTTGGAAAATTTGTATGTAGATGTAAAACACTTTTATTGACATTTCGGTTAATAATGTGATACATTTCAAAGTATATAGTAGCACTCTGTACCGTGATTTAATAAAAATAGCTCATAGAATATTATTTTCGACATTCAGATATTTTATGCCGTAAATAGATACCTTTAGCGAAGGACGCGTATTATTACTGAAATTTAGAATATACCTTTTAGAATTTATCATTACCTGTTAGGAAGTGTGGTTAAAGTTTGCTTATCATGAAATAAATAATACTTCATGAAGTCACAGAAAATGCAATATAGTTAAGTTGCTTCATGAAAATTACGTATAAACACTTAAATATATATATATTGGAAAACACTAAATCACTAGTTTTTAGACAACCGCGCTCGATTCTGAAATATCAACGTGTGTTTTAAACGTTTGATTAGAATGAATGACGCAAATCATAACTCAATACACTAAAATAGCTGAACAAAGAAAGAATAAGCAAAAAAATAATAAAATACACATAAAGTGATATATTTTCATGATATAACCAAAAGAGACAAAAAAAATAAAAATTAAAAAATATATATATCCAGAAAGACATAAAGTAGGGCATTTTTTCACACAGACAACAATGAACTTCTGCATACTGACAAAGATAAAAAAATGTTTCTTTGATATATAAATCTAGCCCATGCTGAGAAACATGACTAAAACGGGGAAGGAAGTGTACGAAAGATAATTTTGCTGTTTCCTTCAAAAGTGTGGTTCCCTGCAGAAATATGTCATAAAAATGAATATTAAATCTGCCATTATTCTGCGTTGTCAAAGTCATAGGTGCATGTGTTAAGGGCATTTTATTGACGTTTCTGTCATTAGGTTTTCTGCATTTCTGAAAGTGTAGCAGTATTTTCATCTGTAATATATTAAACTTATTCTAAGGTACTTTGCTTACAAATGAAACACAATAAATTCCATGGACTAAGTAGATTCCTGCAGTAGATTCTCGCATTTTTTCTATAACAAAATATATCACTTTGCAGTTTATAAATATTTTTGGTCTTCCTGTTAGTTATTTCCACCGGAAATATTAAAAAATATATTAAAAGAAGTTATAAAATTTATGAATATTCAAACAAAATAAAACTTTTATTTATCCAGATTCATGAAATTCATTATTTCATATTTACAGTATGTTATAAAGCTTTTGCTACGTAAATGACCTGAATGGATTTTTAAAAATTAGAAGCTCTAATAATAAGTTGATAACAACGAATGACAGATTAGATTTTATGACATATGTTCGATTGATATATATATAGTTTATGGATACTCTTTTGACTTTAATAAATGGATTTGATTTGACACTGATTTCAAAAGACTTTTGACCATATAACCGAATTCTAGTCCCCGATGCTTTATTTCTTCCCTGTTTAATCAATCAAATAACTAGATATTTCATTAATATTTCTCATGTAAAGACACTTATTATTTAATTTATATATTTATTTATATTTAAGTATTATATTATATTTAATTTATATTTAATATTAATTGATTTCTATTAATTTATATATTAAATTTATATATTTAATTTATATTTAATATTTGTATTTAATTTATATATTTAATTTTTTTTACATATTATAGAGCATGTTGTCCATTTGCATTCGCTTACTTTTGACCACAAATGGTTTAAGGGTATATTTTTCATACATTTTCTGACGTCGAATTTCCCCATGAGGAAGTAATACAGCGTGAGGAATACGGGTAACACCATAAAGGGAAAATGAGGTAGGATGACTTCACATGTGGGGCAGTTGTTACGTGTAGGCCTGTACACTCGAACATAAAAACATAAAAAACATAACATAAAAAGTCCCAGAGATATGTTTAAACAAATTTGGCGAAGGATTAATCAATCACAAATTAAAATGTAAATAATTACATCAAAAGTGCTAATGACGCAACGCAGAAATGCATCATAGTCAAAGAATATCTGCCTTTTATATGTAGATTTATTTACAATCTTTTAAAAGTATGATTCCTAAACAATACCTTAAAAATTTACATGATTAATTACAGAATAAAACTTGGAAATAGCACAATCAAAATGACCATTAAAACAGCTTAGGAATGTATGCATATGTTGATATTTGGCTCTGATCGGTGAGTCACAAAATCGCAACAGACGCATCATCACATGATAAAGTTGTTTTTACTCTGCCATTGATCAATCGCCTTGCTTACGCAAGCTTAGCGCGCTCAGCCCGGCAGTCTGAGCGACCCTCAATATGTCCACCTACCTTTAAAATGCAATTTTCGGTCAAAAATACGATTCTATATTTTTATCTTAATATTAAATAAGATTTTTTAGCTTTCTAAATCAGCTTGAATTTTGTTTCTATCTTGTTTAGAACTTGAGTTACAGGCATTTTAATATTAGTCAATCGCAAGTTTTTGAAACCGAAAGCAGCATTCCGCTACCGGAAGTGAAGTAAAATGTGCCCCATACACTAATAAGGTGAGGTACAAAATTTCAGCATTTTATCATAAAAAGTCCCAAAGATATGAAAAGACAAAAATGCTGACTTAACATCGACATGGGTTCTCACAGGGGGAAAAATCATGTCGGCAGATCGCGTTTGAGGGGTCATGCACAAATTACGAAAGAAAACAATGATTACATAAATAAATAATAATTTTGCTATTTACTGGTACAAAAGTATCTACACAGTGTAGAAATAATAACTTTATACAAAAATTACAAAGCTTGTTTAAAATGTTTTCCCATCCATGCTAAAGATCCATTAAAGAAAAGAGGCAGATATTATTTGCCTATGATGCGTATCTGCGTTGCGCCATTTGTACTCTTGCTATGAACATTTACATTTTAATTTGTGATTAATCCCTCACCAACTTTGTTTAAGTATATCTCTGGGATTTTTTATGATAAAATGCTGAAATTTTGTACATCAGCTTATTATTCTATGGGGTACATTTTACTAATTGGAAGTGTTTTCGTATGGGGGCCGTATAAAAATTTAAATTTTGTATTTCTCCAAATTTAATCCTCTGAAAAATTTTATCGATTTCACAAAATTCTGTACCTTTTTTTACGCAACTTTGAAAAGTATTATATATGTCTAAGATCAATATTTAAGGAATGAAAGCTGAGGTCAATGTTTTTGGGACATCCTGTAAAGTTGCATTGTCTTCATATCAGTCTGCATTAACATTTCGTTCTAATAAATACTGACACGCTTACTTAATGTGAAGAAACATAACTGCAAAGATTCTTCTAAAAAGATAGCTTCTTTTCTTAATTATCACAAAACATCTTTATTTTTTTATTTATTGGTTAAATTAAGTTTTAATTTGAAACCTATAACAAATCGCATATTTCATACGTGCCAGTACATTGCATGACAGGATTTTGCTAGTATTACATATGTTTATAACTACATTATCCGCATATCAGTCTGCATTTACATCTTATTCTAATAAATACTGACACGTTTATTTAATGTGAAGAAAAATATAACTGCAAAGACTCTTCTAAAAAGATGGCTTCTTTGAACTACCACGAAACATATTCTACACATCTGTTTAAGACAAATTTCTGCAACCTCTCAGAAAATCATCGAACTCAACAGGTTTTGACAAAATCTACTTATAGAAATCCTTTTCCACCCTGGATTTACTTTAAAAAATATCAAATGTAAACGTGAGGAAACAAAATATACTTTCGAAGAATTTGATTTACCTAATACTCTTGCGCGTGAAATGCGCTTTATATGGAACAGGAAAGCTTATATTTAAATGTCACACAGATCCTGGATTTGATGCAGAAAAATGTGCCTTACTCTGGTGATTTTATAAAAAAATGATCTTAACTGTAAAGTGAAACACGCAAAAGAATGAATGCTGTGTTCTAGTTCTGAAATATCGAAGCCCTGTTTATTAACACTTTCCATCATAATTGTAATGTGTTTATGACTTTGTTCATTCTGTCTGTCTGTCTGCTCGTTTGCACAATAACTGCCGTAAAAATGACTTTATCAAAGTTAAATTGTAGTATGTTTTTGAAATGTTCTGTGGAACATATGGAAATGAAAATAAATTATATCACCCAATTAGTTTCGTACTTGATTCGAGTTACAGACATGAAATGCATTAAACCCTATGGAACCTAATTTTTTTCAAACATTTTTAGGCGAAGTTAAAATTCACAAATTACTTCGAAAGTTATAGGAAATATTCAAATTATTACGTAAAATGTGAAAAAAATATTTTAGCTAAAAATTTTAGGTAGTTTAAATAATAATTACACCCATATTATATGAAGATATCACGTGACTCTTTTCAAAATAAAATATGGCATCCATTTATTTCCCTTGTGTAAAAACAGTAATGTTAAAGACCGTTTAAATTTATATTTAGTGTTGCATTCGTCATAAAATTGTTTTATTTTTGTATAATATCTTTGTCTCTGAATTTTGTGTCAAACCATATATAATATTTTCTATTTTAAATAATCACTGAACTTATTTTTGCATCGAAGCCTAATTTCAGTAGCATGCAGAATGTAAACAAATCAAGCAATTGTAAATTGAGTTTTAAAATAATTGCTGAATATTTAACCACGTAAAATTATTTAGCTCAGCAGTCTGTGATGTAAGTGATATGAATGAAATATTCATTGACATTATATAAAGAAGCAGACGATTTATAGCATTGTCTTTTTTGGATGAATTTTTAAGTTTCCAAGTATAATAAATTATTGTAGTATTACGATAATTTGAGTGCCGAAGGTTGTTAAATGAATAAAATAAATAAATAATGCTACTATTCTATATTAAATAATATATAAACATATTTTTATGAACTTTCTATAACTGCTGAACTACGAATTAATTAGATGCTGGGATTAACGATGCCAGATCTGAACTGAATGTATATCAGCCCCAATTCCACACACATGAAAAACTATATTAGACTCAGGGCAGATCCATATATTTTATTGTTTCATTAGAATACGTAAAGTTAAAAATATTGGCCAGAAAAAATGTTCCATTTACTAATCAACACAACTGTAGATAATATAACAGGAATATTTGCCTTTTTCTGGCTATCATAATAGAATATACGAATTATGACTACATATCTAATTTTCTGTTGAACTTACAAAAATTAATCAAATATAATTTCCAAGCTTGAGGTAGCAGGAAAAAATATTCAGGTGACAGCCTTTATGAGAAGTACGTTTTATTTAAGACAGATACACAGAATTCATTTCTTACAACTGTTACCCATATATTTGAGGCTAAGAATTTACATTCTAGCTAACAGATCATATGGTAATTTTATCAGCCATTAAACAGTCAACAAGTCGTTAGTTAGACAAGAAAAATCATACACAGCCTAATCCATGTAAGGAGAGAAACAAAAACTAGTTTTCAATAACAGCACGAAACATCATACACACACTAATCCATGTGAAGAGAGAAACAAAAAACAGTATCCAATGACAGCACGAAACATCATACATAAACTAATCCATGAAGAGAGAAACAAAAAACAGTCTCCAATGACAGCACGAAACATCATGCACAGACTAATCCATGTGAAGAGGGAAACAAAAACAATCTCCAATGACAGCACGAAACATCATACACAAACTAATCCATGTTAAGAGGGAAACAAAAAACAGTCTCCAATGGCAGCACGAAACATCATACACAGTCTGATCTATGTAAAGAGGGAAACAAAAACAGTATCTGATGACAGCACGAAACATCATACACAGACTAATCCATGTAAAGAGGGAAACAAAAACACTCTCCAATGACAGTACGAAACATCATACACACACTAATCCATGTGAAGAGGGAAACAAAAAACAGTATCCAATGACAGCACGAAACATCATACATAAACTAATCCATGTGAAGAGGGAAACAAAAAACAGTATCGAATGACAGCACGGAACATCATGCATAGCCTAATCCACGAAGAGAGAAACAAAAAACAGTCTCCAATGACAGCACGAAACATCATACTCAGTCTAATCCATGTGAAGAGGGAAACAAAAACAATCTCCAATGACAGCACGAAACATCATACACAAACTAATCCATGTTAAGAGGGAAACAAAAAACAGTCTCCAATCACAGCACGAAACATCATACTCAGTCTAATCCATGTGAAGAGGGAAACAAAAACAATCTCCAATGACAGCACGAAACATCATACACAGTCTAATCCATGTAAAGAGGGAAACAAAAACTGTCTCCAATGACAGCACGGAAGTATGTTTACTTATAAAATCAATTTTTTGTCATCACACATTTTCAAAGTTTAACATAACTTATTTCATGCCTACGAAGTTAGATCATTGGAACCAGACTGATAAACGATACATTTCGGCTTTCATGATCCATAATGAGATCCACAGTCAAAAATAAAATTACATACTTTACACTCAAAATTTGCCATTTCAACTACCCATCACAGTCGAAATCGGACTGAGTAGGAGATATAAAAATGCGGTGCAAAATAGTTTCCACGGGTACGCTTCAAGCGTGTTTTCGGAGAAAATATCCCGCTTCACCTTATTTTAACTGGAAAAACGCACAGATGAAGAGAAACTGTGAAAGTCTTGTAGCAACCACAAAACGTGTTGTTCAGGCCTTCAAACCATCTAGATCTGGAGTTTTATGATTGATATCAAAATATTTCGCTAGTTTTCAGAAACAAAATTAAAATAAATTACTTGTTATATTTTCGGAATATATATTCAATTGCAATGCCTAGGGAGACGAAATTAAATTTATTTTCAAACATTTAAACCGAAACGAAAATTTGGAATTTCAAATAGTGAAATATTTAAAAGCAAAAATTGATTAAAATAGCCGAAAAGCAAGTTACAACAATTCAGAATGTCGAAATGAATGCTTTTTCTTGTTGTTTAGTAATAAACCAAATCAAATCCTTTACTGAGTTTTTTTTTCAAGATGTTTTGTATTTGCAAAAGAATACTGTAAATCAGAATATATTTCTAAAAAAATTCTAAAATTAAAAGAAGTATATTTGTTCATTTAACTTCTCATAGCACACGCTGTAGTAAAACGTACAGCATTTGCATTTTATTCTCTGTAAAGTGAAGTTCAGCTGACAGAGAACACTATTTTTATTATTAACACTTTACAACATAATTGAAAAGTGTTTATGACTTTGTTCATTCTGTCTGTCTGTCTGTCTGTCCGTTAGAAGGATAACTGCCATAAAAATGACTTCATCAAAATGAAATTTTAGTATGTTTTTCAGACGGTCTGTATGGCCTATGGGAATATAAATGAATAATATCACCCAATTAGTTTTGGATTGAACCCGGGTTGAAAAAATGAAGTACATTGAACCCTATGGGACCTAATTTTTTAAACATTTTTTAAGCGAATTTAAAATTCACAAATTGCTTCGAAATTTTTAGGAAATATTTAAATAGGGGGAAAAACAAATTTAATTAAATTTTGACATTTGCTATATCCTCCAGAAAGAAAAAAGAGATATATTGTATAATAAATATCTATCCAAGAGCTTAATTATTTAATATATGAGAGAGGGAGAGAGGTTTTACATTTAAAAAAAAATATGGTAGATATCAATTTTTTAAATATTTAAATAAAATGAATTATTATAGTATTGTGATGTATGAAACGCTGCATTATATAGAGGCGATTTATATTTCGATGACGTCATTTGAATAAAGTTCATTTGTTTTCGATAAAGTTTTTAAATATAATAAATTATTGTAGTATGATAATTTTAAAAATATTACCGAGGAATGTATTGCATTTTAGAGATGTTTAATCCAGGTAATTTATATTTCAATGCTGTCATTTGAATGAAGTTCATCTTCTCCGATGAATTTTTCAAATATAAAAAATTAATGTAGTATTATGATAATTTAAAAAATATTACCGAGGAATGTATCGCATTTTAGATATGTTTAAATAAAATTGCATTGAAGTTGGAAAGTGTTTCATAATCAATGTTTTATGCATGATTGATCTTGTTTATCCATGCAAGCTTCAGCTACAACGTCTGATGATCATAGTTAACTCAATCTTCTCAGCCAGTTACTGATATTAAGCATTGGACATCTACAAATTTGAAAGTTAATGGATATTTTGTTTCTCAACATATAATTATTTAAATTAATTATTCAATATTTCTTTTGTATTAGCAGTAATATACGGATTCTATTCACTATAGATTTATTTTAATAAAATTTGTTTTGAGTTTCTATGACCAGGGGTTGTTGAGATATTAATGAGAAATGAACTTTTTATTGAAATTGCATTTTTCTGTCAAAATTTTTCCGCAAATTTGTTTGAAAAAATTATATCATGCGACTCAGAAAAAGAATTAAATCACATGTTTATGTAGGAGACGAATTGTATTAAATTCTTTACGATTTAAATAATAAAGAATTGAATTTAAAAGTAGATTTTAATGGATTACATCAATCAATGGATTACATTTTGAATGGATTATATCAATTAGTGTCTTTAGGTTTATAAAGATTATAGAGATAATAAACATTTTCAATTTCTTATGTCATCTGTTTGATTTTGGCGAATTACTTTGAAAACTCATGTATTGTGTTTTGCTAATTGTTGAAACGGGATATAAATATTACAGGTATTCTATAGCGATTTCCTTTTGGCAAGTATTGATCCAATTTCATATTATTTGTAAATTTGTTCACACGCGGGATCAAGGTGTTTTATTCTTCAGATCTGCCCGTGAAAATAATTTTCTATAGCGATAATAAACATTATTACACTTCATTTTAGGATAATAAAATATTTAAATATAATGTTTCGAATGACAATACCATCTAAAATACAACAGGACTTTGCAAATATTTAAATCACGAGCAACGACGGTTGTATCTGTTATTATCGAAATGAATAAAAATTTAATTTGTGCTTCTATTTGTTTAGTTATTGACTCACCATCTAAGAACTTACCTCTTTTTTTGATAAATTTTTATAACATTTCAAAAAGAAGAGCTCAGAAAATATTAAAAGATAACGCCAAATTGTGACATTTAAGTTTGTTTACATTAAATATACTGCACGATAAAGGGATGTACTGTTAGTGTTTTATAAATATATAAAGTACTTAATATAAGTAAGTCAACTAAATTCATAAACAAGGAAACTGATTCAAAATGTCTTACATTATGTAGAAATATAAATAATATGAAAAAATCTGATATGGGCAGCACGTGACTTTCCCTACAGACTCATATTATTTTTTTCTTTATTTCTTTAAAAACTCATTAAATTGAGTTTAATTGCACAAAATGACACTAAATTTGCATATTCAATTTCTGCTTTTATTTGGTAATTGGACATTTTTCCAATGGCGCCATAAAAAATGCGAAAAATTTTAAATATTTTGAGAACGGCTAGTCCTAGAGTAATAGAGTTGTTCTTATTTTTTTCCTGGTCAAAAATTAAGTATAAAATAAGTAATTAATTGATACATTTGATCATACGTAGTCTTTTTTCTGATTTTGGCGATTTTTGAGGACCATTTTGTAAAAAAAAAGGCAGGTTGCTCTTTTTCGAATCGTACCAAAATCTAATCAGCACCAGAGTATCCCACATGTGATTTATCTACCAAAATTTGTGAAAGAGTGAATACATGATATTTTTGTGGGCCATTTCGCAAAAGAAGGCGGTTTATGTTTTTGCAATTCGTACCAAAAACTAATCAGCACTTGGGACATACACATGTGACTACCAAATTTTATGAAATTCGGTACATAAGTTTTTGAGTTAGAGTGGATACATACATTGCACAGACACACAGACAGACACACTGACGTCACGCTAAAAATAGTTTTTTCGTATTCTAGAGGTCACGAAACGTGTAGATCCGTCGAAAACTCGAGTTGCGATTTTCGGCATGATTTCAATATTTTCCCTATGCAATACCATGTATTGCAGGGGAAGCAAAAACGGTTTATAATAGAGGGCTCTTTATATGTTGCAAAAGTTACATGCGTAAGTAATCACGTGATAATACAGCTAACTCGCGCCAAGTATTATCACGCGAAAAGTTAAAATATCTGTTTTGCAGAAATTTATATTAATAAATATTCCGAAAGTTGTAATTTAAGTTATGCCAAAAGCTGTTACATACTGATTTACAACCGCACTAAATATTAAATAAATAACAAAAATGCGACGAGCGCTTTAATTATAAAACTATGTCTCTGTTGTATACTATGTATAAAATCTCTGTTTATTCATTACATTTGTCCATTCAAAACTTCTGTTTTCAGAAGACTTCGCGCATGAATATTTTAGAATATTTCCAAACCATCAAGAGTTTTATTCCCAAAACCGGGGCTCTTCTGCAGTTTCCCATCAGTATAAGTATATGCTTCTCAGTCGGGCAGGACAGACGGATAGGGGGACAATGTCACGCACTCTTTGCGTGAGAAAATAAATCATGAATATGTTGAAAATACTCTTTCCATTCAAAAAAATCTCATGTGGCCAGCACATGACTTTCCTTATATAATGTAATGAATTTACTACTTTTACAATAAAAAAATAGGTTTTTCTTATAGTAGATACTAATATTCTTTCCAAGATATTATATTTTCGACAATTAGCCATCATTTTCATTGATTTAGCGTCATTTTTATCCATTTGGCGAGATTTTCGTTAATTTGGCAACATTTCAAAAAGCCGACAAGTTGGCGACATTCCGCCAAATCCGTCGCCAAAATCTCGCCAAGCGTTATGGACGAAGAAATAAGTTGTTCTTACAGCAGATAAATGACTATTGGCGATCAAATACAAAAGTATTACTCAAAGTATATTTTTTCATGAATGGAACGAGCTAGATACACGAGAATGATGTCACCCAATTTATCGCATGGTACAACATATGAAAAGTGAACATGTTTTCTCCATAGGAAATATTCTTTTAAATTTTATGAGTTTTTGATAATTTTTTTGAAAAATATGCAATATCTCGAAAACGGTTCGTGTTAGCGTTCTAAAATTTATGTCAATCGTTTTCTAATGAAAAATTACATACGAAATTACTAATTGCGTAACTATTAGTGGTTTTGATTTTTTGACGATTTTTTCAAAATTTTATTCGAAAATTTAGGGGGGTTCTGAACATTCGATTACGTATAAAAACAATAGGCTTCCAGTGTTTATGGATTGTGATTTTTGTACCAAATTTGGTTCAAATCGGTCCATTCGTTCGTCAGTTATCGTCTCCACAGACTCACTGACACACACACACACACACACAGACATCACTTCAAAAGTGTTTGCTTCGTGATCAGGAATGCTTGAAACGTTCTCTCCCGTCGAAAACTCGAATTCGAATTTTCGACCCCATCACAATACTTTCCTTATACATTATGTATATAAGGAAAGTAAAAACGTCTAATGTGTCCAACACATGTATTCCCCAACATGGTTACAAACTTCGATTTTGTGAGAAAATATTTTTTTAATAATGCAGTTACTGTTTGATCTGTTGGAAAAATTTGACTTTTTATATTCTGGGTAGTCATCTTTAAAGTACCCAATTACACTTTGCAAGAATAACCTTCAAAACAGTTGTTCCTTATGACCTTTTGTTTTCGACGGTGTCGATACAGGACCAGTGACGCAGGAAGCAGAACAGAACGAAGAAAGACACAAGACAAGAGAACAACGTTTATTACAAACAAGCATCACTGACGAAGGTCGGAGGGGATGCAGCTCCTCATCTAGACGAGGACCCAGATGGCGGAAGAATGACTTTATCCTCAATGGACATCCATGCCTTACTCGGGATTCAAACCCGAGACCACAAGACAGCAGCCGAAGATGCTATCCATTTCACAGCCTGGGCGGCACCTTCAAAACAGAAAATTATAAAATCAATACTAGAAAATCACGGTAAAGAGATGAAATGCAAAAAAAAAAAATGTGTAATCACCCTAAATTTAATTTAATTTGGGAACGCACCTGAGTTTAGGGGACGTTTACAATGTTACAATTCTACTCCTAATTCTTAGATAACAGACCGATTTCTCACTTGTTATGAATTTGTCAGCTTGCAATAATCAATACCTTCAAGGGGTGCATAATACCTGCAAAAATAAACAGTTGAGAGAAAAAAAAACTCCCTCGTTATTCCTGCGTTGTTTATCGTAAGAAAATTTTGAGATACAATTCGATTAGGAATAACGTCCATTAAAATTATTCTATTCAATATTTGTATAAGGAACCGCCTTAATGATTAAACACTCACAAATTTTAAAATCTCCAATGTCAGTACTCAACTTTGACTATATATTTCGAATCTACAGCAAAATCAACCTATGATAGCAAATTCCAAGTCATTTGGATGAAGCTTTTATGAGTTATGAGTAAAATTTTGAGCTTCTAATGTTAAATTAATTTTCTAAACTTTTATTCAAATCTTCTGTAATAACTATCTTCCCACTGTGATTTTTTTTTGTATTTCGTTACTACTAAGTAATCCAAACACAACTGCGAGAATTTTATTTAGTGTAGATCATTTTTTGTTTGAAATATGAATTACGAATTTCAGTTGTTTCATACCTGTGGTTCTTTCGCTATGTTTAAATGGGAATAAAGATTTTAGGGGACGTATATTGCTTGGAAAACATTATTAATCTGAAAAAGCTATATTAATTTTATTTCAATCGTTATTTAATATAAGAGACATATATTTCTAACCAGTTTTGATAAAATTATGTATAAAATGTGTAGAAAAGATACAATCTAATCAACGTAATTCTTTAAAGGTATCAAAGGGTTTTGTAAGTGTTGAACGGGTGAGACATGTATTGTTATAAATGGGACTCTATAAGCCCTCTAAAGATGTATCATTAATTACTCTACGATTAATTGTACCGCAGTTAATGCGAATTGAAATCGGCTGCAAAATTATATGATAATTTACGATAATTAAATATTTATAATAAAAAAGTAATAAATATATGAAATTTATAATAAATATATAATAAATAACAAAGTTCAATTTACTAATTACTACAGTTTTACGTCAAAAGACTAATTTGGATATTTGACGTTTAGTATTATATTTATAGCAACAATCTAAGAACCGCTAAACATTATTAAAATATATATTCGATTAATTTATCTCACAATTTTAGAATATCCAGATATTATTTCAATGTGCATCATTCGCGAAATTCGTTCATTAATCCGATCATTTTAAAATCCCATAAGATGATTATTGAAGAAGTTTTTAAGTTATCCAAATACAAGATGAGATATAAGAATAAACCAGATTCATATTGCGGTTTTCAATATGGAACTGACCCCTGAAAATTTCTCATTTCGGAATATTGAATATCTCCTGATATAAAGATAAGAATTATTTGAATATATTAGGGAATATAAGAATGTATTTGATAGAGTAATTTGGTGGACTGTAGGAATAGAGTTGATAGTTCAAATATAGATAGGAATATTGTTTGACGATTTTGAGGGGTCTAGAATTTGCTTATAATGTCAAAATCGGGCATTTCCATTAAAAATTTCGAAGTTTTTGTGCATTTAGATATGAAAACGGCCACTTTTGTAAATTCCACGTACCTAAATATATAGAAGACGTTATTTCTAACGGTATTTTCAAATTCGCTCTACTATGAACGATGCTCCAATACCAAGCCTCCTCCTGTGGATTCTTTCCTCAGATGTACATTGCAAGAAAATTTGTTGTATACACAATTCTATAAAGCTGATCTTGTAAAAAAATTTTATTAATTTTACCAAATCATTTCTTCATTTTGCTCAAAAAATATCAATAAATCAAATTCCTGGCGCAACTCGGAGATTAAAGTTTTTATGATCAATATTATTTTTCTCGCAATTGTCTGCTCTTTCCGGTCGTATGATTTGTTTTTTTTTCTACGTCGTCTGGATGGTGGAGAAAGAAGGGAAAAAAGGAAAAAAACGGTCGAAATCGCATAAATCATTAAATAACAAAAAAATAATTAAAATTTGAAAACTCGGTTTTGACGTGTCCCCCCCCCCCGGGTCTCTGATTGCCAAATTTCGTAGTTCTCCGACGCGCGGTCACTGCACCTACAGTGTATAAGACAGACAGACAGACACACACACAGACAGACACACATACATTGCCTTTTATTATTTAAGATAGATCACTTTTTGTTTAAAATACGAATTACGAAATTATTATTGGAAAAAATATGAATAGAAAACTCGACATATTTCGATGGAAATCGATTCATGAAACATTTTCTTACGATTATGCAAATTTCAGTTTTTTCATACCTGTGGTTCTTTTTCGCTATTTTTGAATGGAAATAACGATTTTAAGGGACCCATATTGCTTTGGAAAACATGACTAATCAGGAAAAATTATATTAATTTTATTTTAATTTTTATTTAATATAAGGAACATATATTTTAAACCAGTTTTAATAAAATTCTGTATAAAATGTGTAGAAAAGATACAATCTAATCAACGTAATTCGTTAAAGGTATCAAAGGGTTTTGTAAGTGTTGAAGGGGTGAAACATATATAAATGGGACTCTATAGACCCTCTAAAGATGTAATACTAATTACTCTACGATTACCGTAGTTAATGCGAATTGAAATCGACTGCAAAATTATATGATAATTCATGATAATGAAATATTCATAATAAAAAGTAATAAATATATGAAATAGTATATAATAAAAATATAATAAATAACAAAGTTGAGTTTACTAATTACTACAGTTTTACGTCAAAAGACTAATTTGCATATTTGTCGTTTAGTATTATATTTATTGCAACAAACTAAGAACCGCTAAACATCCTTAAAATATATATTCGATGAACTTATCCCACAATTTTGACATATCCAGATATTATTTCAATGTGCATCATTCGCGTAATTCGTTCATAAATCCGATCGTTTTAATATCCCATAAGATGATTTTTGAAGAAGATTTTAAGTTATCCAAATACAAGATGAGACATAAGAATAAACCAGTAACGTCTTTAATTGAAATAGCAAATGACCCGCATTATTAGAGCAGTTTGGGTTCAATCAACGAAATCTCGCCATTCATATTGCGGTTTTCAATATAGAACTGACCCCTGAAAATTTCTCATTTCGGAAAATTGAATATCTCCTGATATAAAGATAAGAAATGTTTGAATATATTAGGGAATATAAGAATGTATTTGGTGGATTGTAGGAATAGAGTTGATAGTTCAAATATAGATAGGAATATTGTTGGACGATTTTGAGGGGTCTAGAATTTGTTTATAATGTCAAAATCGAGCATTTCCATTAAAAATTTCGAAGTTTGTGTGCATTTAGATATCAAAACGATCACTTTTATAAATTCTACGTACGTAAATATATAGAAGACGTTATTTCTAATGGTATTTTCAAATTCGCTCTACTATGAACGATGCTCCAATAACAAGACTCCTTCTGTGGATTTTTTCCTCAGCTGTACATTGCAAGAAAATTTATTGAATACACAATTCTATACGGCTGATCTTGTAAAATTTTTTTATTAATTTTACCTAATCATTTCTTCATTTTGCTCAAAAAATGTCAATAAATCAAATTGCTGGCGCAGCTCGGATATTAAAGTGTTTATGATCAAAATTATTTTTACTCGCAATTGTCTGCTCTTTCCGGTCGTGTGATTTGTTTTTTCTACATCGTCTGGATGGTGGAGAAGACAGGGGAAAAAACGGTCGAAATCGCATAAATCATTAAATAACAAAAAAATAATTATAATTTGAAAACTCGGTTTTGACGTGTCCCCTCCCCCCCCCCCCCCCCGGGTCTCTGATTGCCAAATTTCGTAGTTCTCCGACGCGCGGTCACTGAACCTATAGTGTATAAGGCAGACAGACACACACACAGACAGACACACATACATTGCCTTTTATTATGTAAGATAGATCACTTTCTGTTTGAAATATGAATTACGAAATTAATATTGGAAAAAAATATGAATAGAAAACTCGACATATTTCGATGGAAATCGATTCATGAAACATTTTTTGATAATTATGCAAATTTCAGTTTTTTCATACCTGTGGTTCTTTCGTTAGGTTTAAATGGGAATAACGATTTTAAGGGATCTATATTGCTTTGGAAAACAAGACTAATCTGGAAAAATTATATTCATTTTATTTTAATTTTTATTTAATATAAGGAACATATATTTTAAACCAGCTTTAATAAAATTATGTATAAAATGTGTAGAAAAGATACAATCTAATCAACGTAATTCGTTAAAGATATCAAAGGGTGTCGTAAGTCTAGAAGGGGTGAGACATATATTGTTATAAATGAGACTCTATAGACCCTCTAAAGATGTATTATTAATTACTCTACGATTAATAGTACCGTAGTTAATGCGAATTAAAATCGGCTGCAAAGTTATATGATAATTTATGATAATGAGTATTCATAATAAAAAGTAATAAATATATGAAATTTATAATAAAAATATAATAAATAACAAAGTTGAGTCTCCTAAATACCACAGTTTTACGTCAAAAGACTAATTTGCATTTTTGTCGTTTAGTATTATATTTATTGCAACAATCTAAGAACCGCTAAATATCATTAAAATATATATTCGATGAACTTATCTCACAATTTTGACGTATTCAGATATCATTTCAATATGAAAGATTCGCGTAATTCGTTCATTATTCCGATCATTTCAAAATCCCATAAGATGATTATTGAAGAAGGTTTTAAGTTATCCAAATACGAGATGAGATATAAGAATAAACCAGTAACGTATTTAATTGAAATAGCAAATGGCCCGCATTATTAGAGCAGTTTTGGTTCAATCAACGAAATCTCGCCATTCATATTGCGGTTTTCAATATGGAACTGACCCCTGAAAATTACCCATTTCGGAATATTGAATACCTCCTGATATAAAGATAAGCATTGTTTTAATATATTAGGGAATATAAAAATGTAATTGGTAGAGTAATTTGGTGGACTGTAGGAATAGGTTCAAATATAGATAGGAATATTGTTGGACGATTTTGAGGGTCTAGAATTTGCTTACAAACTTCAAAATCGGGCGTTACCATTAAAAATTTCGAAGTTTGTGTGCATTTAGATATGAAAACGGACACTTATGTAAATTCTACGTACATAATTATATAGTAGAAGTTATTTCTAAAGGTGTTTTCAAATTCGCTTTACTATGAGCGGTGCTCCAATAACAAGCCTCCTCCTGTGGATTTTTGCCTCAGCTGTACATTGCAAGAAAATTTGTTGCATACACAATTCTACAAAGCTGATCTTGTAAAATTTTTAAATTAATTTCACCTTATCATTTCTTCATTTTACTTAAAATGTCAATAAATCAAATTCCCGGCGTAAATCGGAGATTAAAGTATTTATGATCAAAATTATTTAAAAATACAATACGAAGCTTATTTTTAAGCAGAGTTATACAGCGGAGACATTTTTAAGCGGAGTTAATATTCACAAATTGTTTGGAAAATTTTAAAAAATGTTCAAATTATCACATGGATTGTGTAAAAAGAATTTCAGCAGAATATGTTAGGTCGTTTTTTGATAAAAAATGAAATAATAATTAATCTCATGATATATGAAGAGATCACGTGAATCATTGCAAAATAAAACATGACATGCATTTTTTTTACTAAATTTTTAAGGATCGTGATGTTTAAAGATCATTTAAATTTTATTTAATGTTGCATCCGTCGTCCTAAAATTGCTTTAGTGTATTATGTGTGTATATAAATTCTGTGCCAGCGCAATTACAATGTTTTTGATTTTACATGATCACTAAACTTTGATTATTTCTACAACGAAGCCTAATTTTAAGCATGCAGAATGTAAACACATCAAGCGATTGTAAGGTGAGTTATATAAGAATTTCTGAAATTTTTCACTCAAAATTAATTAGCGCTGGAGTTTGGACTCTAGGTGATATAAATGAAATATTCATTGAATTTACATAAAGAAGCAGATGATTTATATTTCGAAGACGTCATATGAATTATTATGTGGAAATAGCTTATACGTTGTTTTTTGTAACTAGCATTATTTTTTTCAGTGAAACTTGGAAGTTTAAAGCATAACAAATTACTGTAATACTGTAATAATTTAAAAAAATATCAGCGGTGTATGCATCACATTTTAGAGATGTTCAAATAAAATTGCATTTCAGTTGGAAAGTGTTTCATTATCAATGCTTTATGCTTGATTTATCTTTCTGTTTTTATGCTGAATATTGAAAAAAAGATTGAATCACTTCTCTAAAATCGCAGTGTCAATATGTCAGAGCACCCAATACAACCCCGAGAGTTGACAAAAAAAAAAAAAAAAAAAACCTCATGTGTACTAATTCGACAATGCTGAATCCAAATCTGAAATCTATTGTTCAAATTAATCATTGGATCTGAAGATATAGCCAGTATCACATTCAGTATGGCCCGTTTTGCTGCTTTTGTTTTTACAATTTCATGGCAAAGGCGTTGCCATAATGTAATATATGTGATTGTCCCGAGGCAATAATGCCTGAGGAAACAAAAGAACAAGAAAGATCAATCATGCGTAAGCATTGATTATGAAACACTTTCCAACTGAAATGCAATTTCATTTAAAAATTTCTAAAATGTGATACATTCAGTGGTGACATCTTTTACATTATCACAGTGCTACAGTAATTTATTATACGTAAATATTTAAAACTGTATCGAAATATAAATCATCTGATTCTCTATGAAAAATCAATGAGTATTTCATTCATATAACTTTTATTCCAGACTCCAGAGCTAAATAATTCTGCGTGAAAAAAATTCAGCAATTCTTATATAACTCACCTTATAATCGCTTGATATATTTGTATTCTGCATAAGTTAAAATTAGGCTTGGTTGAAGAAATAATAAAAGTTTAGGGATCATTTAAAATCACAAGTATTGTAATTGCATAGGCACGGAATTTAGATGCACAGATAAAACACAGATACACAGAAAAAATATGTGTGTGTGTGTGTGTATTCAAAGTATTGGAATCGTGCCGAAGATCGGAACTCGAATTTTCGAAGGATATACACGTTTTGGTACTTCTAGAACACGAAAAAACTATTTTTAGGAAGACGTCTGTGCGTGTAAGGGTGTACTTGAATATGTTTCTGTGTGTCTGTGAGGATATTACATCCACTCTATTGAAAAACTAATATACCGAATTTCATAAAATTTGGTAGGTATGTTTTTTGCGGGAAAACCTGATGTTCATTAGATTATAGTACGGTTCGTAATAAAAGAATCGGTCTTCTTTGCTTAATGGCCGGCAGAAATTGCCTTTATCCACTCTAGCTAAGAACTAATGGAACAAATTTAACAAAATTCGGTGTTTAATATTTCAATAACCTACAAGTGATTTATATACCAAATTTAACAAAATTTGGTATATATCATTTGTAAGTTATTCTAGTACGATTCGGGGAAAAGGAACGGGCTATTTTTGTGAAATGGCCCGCAAAAATCGTTAAATATAAAAATAAGAGGCTACTTGTGCTCAATTATATCAATTAAATTCCTATTTTATACGTGATTTTTGACAACAAAAAGAATAAGACTAACCCCATTACTCTAGGACTAGCCGTTCTTGAGATATTCTAGTTTTTTCGCGTTTTCGCTACGCCACCTTTAGCAATAAGTCCAACTATCAAATGAGAACCAAATTTAAGTTTAACGTGCAAATTCAATGTCATTTAAAATACTTATTGCTGTTATTTTGTGCAGATAAACTCAAATTATTATTGAAGAAATAAAGAGAACGTGAATATGAGTCTGCAGCGAAATACATGTGCTGCCCACATCAGTATGCTTAACAATATTACAACAATGATTTATAGAAGTGAACGGGGATTATTTGCAGGCCATTTCGAAAAAAAAATGTATGATCTATATTTAAAGATCCACCAAATTTTTGTAAAATAAAATGTTCAACAAATTTAAGCTGTGTACCAAATTTTAACTCTCTAGGATGTAGGAAAGTGCATTAAAAATGCCATCAAATAAGTATATCATGAAGAGTTATATAAAATTAAAAAAAAATTTGAAAAATTGTTATCTACCAAATTTATTTTAAAATGTGAAGCCTCTCTCATATACAAAATTATTAAACTCTTGGAAAGATATGTATTATATAATATATCTCTTTTTCTTTCTGGAGGATATCCCAAAAGTCAGAATTTAATTTAATTTGTTTTTTCCCCTATATTAAATAATGTTTAATTAAAAAACTACTTAATATATTTTACTGAAATTTTTTTTATACATTTTATGGGATAATGTGAATATTTCCTAAAAATTTCGAAGCAATTTGTGAATTTTAAATTTGCTTAAAAAATGTTTGAAGAATTAGGTCCCATAGGGTTCAATGTATTTCATTTTTTCAACCCGGGTTCAATAAAAACCTAATTGGGTGATATTATTTATTTATACTCCCATAGGTCCCACAGACCGTCTGAACAACAAACTAAAATTTCATTTTGATAAAGTCATTTTTACGGCAGTTATCGTGCTAACGGACAGACAGACAGACAGACAGACAGACAGACAGACAGAATGAACAAAGTCATAAACACTTTTCAACTTTGTTGTAAAGTATTAAACACTGCATTCAGCTCATGGAGTTAGATATGAGCCCACCTGCATGATTCAGCTGAATAGCTGTTAATATTGATGACTCATCCAATTTTAGAAATTCAAAATATGAATATTTAAACCATGGAGTTAAACGTGTGTTTTGCTTTATCTTCAAATTCACGTTTCAATCAATGCAATCAATGCAAAAATCGTTTGTATATAATTTTTTGGAGCTGAATTTTGTGACCCATAATGTTAGAACGAGTTGGTTCCTTTTCCTTCAAGGAATGACCAGAAATTGAAAATTTGAGATACAATTTTTGAGGTATTAAACTTGATAAGATAGTTTATTAGATGATAATTTAATTGCGTTATGTTAGGGTTTGGTATAGCATGCATGTTTTGATAGAGTGGTTCAAAAATAGTAATATTGATTTGGAGTGGAGTACGGCTCGCATATGTCTGTGTATATTAGGTGCGGATTCTAAGGTTCCCGGGATTTGATGTCCACCGGTTTCCCATGTATAGCCGTCGTATGGTTAGGCAGGCGTAGCGTACGGACTTTGCTGGTTTAACCATAAAATTGCAAAATTACAGCATTTACTACCATTATTTATCGAAAAAGGAGAACTCGTAGTCAATGGTGTAGAGAGCACCTGAATAGAATAGGTGTGCTCCCCACGAACATTTGCCCAATATGTAATGTTGGCAGAATGAACTCAGAACATCTTCTTGGGTGTCCAGGACTGGATAGGGATGACCAGTGCCAGGAAGATGTCATTAAACTTTATTGGGATGCTAAGAATCTTATGGAATGATAAATAATGTCTGCCACCTCTTCGTCGTGTGCTTCCGTGGACTCTTTTGTTTTGCATTGACGGTGTTCTCTGTGTTCCCCTGTTTGCTACTTTGCTTCTTATTGCTATTTTTCTTTTGTATGTGATGAGATCAATTTGCATGGATTAGATTCCAATAAAGCCATATGTTACAACATGATGGTGTAGAGTGCCTTGTTGAGAACAATTTTCCTGACATACAGCACCATGTTGGGCATAAATCGTCCCACTATTATTACATGGAGTTACCAAGTTCATACAAAACATGTGGCAATTTAAAGGGGTAAAAGTTGCTCCTGAAATAAATTACGTAAATATACTTCAGCGAGCAAATCACGTGATCTGCTACAAATACTAGAACTACAAATTAAATAATTTGTACTTTTCTAAAATCATGAAGATACAACAGTTTGTGCTACGGCAAACACAAAAAATAGAATTTGTTCAAAAATCATTTATTTCTACTTACACTCAATATGTTCCATTTTTTCGAAATTCTATCAAACTGAAACGCCCGAAATGGTTTCTAAATTCATAAAGAAACAGCACATGTGTATTTTCTCACACTCAGTAAACATCACCTGCAACAGCAATCTCTCATGTTTTCTCGCTCTTCTCTAAAGCATTCGATTCCACGGAAAATTTTCCGTTTCTTTTTGTATCGAGCGAATTCGCCTAATTCAGTTTTTTGTAAAAAACTATTGTAGATCAGCCCCGAGTTTCTTACGTTCACCAATATCATATTTCAATGCGTGCGAACGTCGGATATTTTATTTAATAGACGAATTTATATCCTACCAAGATTTTCCAATTTACTTAAAATTGCGCTTTTATGGATGACACCACTGCTTTCACTTAAGTAAAAAATCTGTTGTGGCAACTGTTGTGGCATCTGTTGTGGCAAAAATCTGGCAACACATGACTTTCCTTATATAATGCAATGAATTTACTACTTTTACAGTAAAAAAATAGATTGTTTTTATAGTAGTTATTTATATTCTTTCCAAGATATTCAATTTTCGTCAATGAGTCATCATTTTCCATGTCGTCATCACCAATGAGTCGTCATTGATTTACCGTTATTTATATCCATTTGGCGAATTTTTCGTTAATTTAGCAACATTTAAAAAAGTAGTCAGGTTGGCAACATTCCACCAAATTCGACGCCAAAATTTCTCCAACCGTTATGGACGAAGAAATAAGTTACTCCTACAGCAGATAAATGACTATAGGCGTTCAAATACAGAAGTATTACTCAAAGTAGCTTTTTTCATGAATGGAACGAGCTAGATCCACGAGAATGATGTCACCCAATTTATCGCATGGTATAACATATGAAAAGTGGACGTGTTTCGCAATAGGAAATATTTTTTTTTATTTTATATGACTTTTTGATATATTTTTTTAAAAAATGTGCAAATCTCGAGAGAACGGTTCGTGTTAGCGTTCTAAAATTTATATCAATTATTAGCGTTCTAAAATTTATTTCTAATGAAAAATTACATAAGAAATGGCTTTATGTAACTTTGTTAGTGGTTTTTATTTTTTGACGATTTTTTCAAAATATCTGAACATTCGATTGCGTATAAAAGCAAGAGGCTTCCAGTGTTTACGGATTGTGATTTTTGTACCAAATTTCGTTCGAATCGGTCCATTCGTTCATCAGTTATCGTCTCCACAGACTCACTGACACACACACACACACACTTTACACACAAGACATACTTGGGTTCCGGTCTAAATTGGGTGGCACTTCCCGACCGTCCAAACAGTTACCATACACCTTTCTGGTAGGTCGGACGGTCTGGGTTTCAACAACAACACAAGACATACTTTCACACATACACACATACTTTCACACACACACACACACACAGAGAGAGAGAGACATCACTTCAAAAATTTCTGATTCGTGATCAGGGATGCTTGAAACGTTCTCTCCCGTCGAAAAATCGAAATCGAATTTTCGACCCCATCACAATACTTTCCTTATTCATTATGTATATAAGGAAACTAATACGCGTGGTTACTAAAACAGTTTATTTTTTATCAAAATGTTATAATTCTACTTTATTTCAATAATTTTCTTTTATTTATCTGCCCAAAGATTGTACTTATAACATTTTATATTTCCTGAACACAATTTATTTTGTTTGCTTTCTGTAAAATACAGTGTATATGTAATCTAAAGTTTCGCTATACATTCATAAATCTCTCTCCCTCTCTCTCTCATTTTATTTTTACATGTTTCGGGAATCAATGAACACGAATCAACCGTTTTTCGATAATACGAATATGACTGAACCTAAGACCGTAAGCCAAGATTCCGCTCCATAAGACAGAACAATGCAAAATTAACTAAAGTATGGCTCAACTCAACTTTCTCAGACTAGAATCCCTTTTTAATGAATTTATTTTTTAATTTTACAAGAAAAATTTTAAAAATTTGGTATCATGTATTCAAATAATTAAAATTGTAGCGTGTTACTCCTCACTTTAAAGGATTTGGAAAATTGTTTTCGAGTAATACCATACTTGACAACGTGCCCCTCAGGGGGCTGTTAAATTGTACCCCGAAGGGTGCTACTAACGTCACGAACAAAAAAAATTGTATCACATCTTTTTTCAACAATTATTGAAACTACTAAGTTTCGTGATCATTGCGCTATAAATAAACACGTTTATGCATGATTATATCAAATGTTGTCATATTAAATAAAAATAAAAAAAATAGATAAATTTCGAAGTTTTCGCTTGAATTTAAAAAAAATATATGTATCTAGTTCTAGACGTCTTAATAAAAAAGTCAGATATAGAGCTTTGAAAAATCCATTAATATATGTGGCAGCTGTCGCATACACAAATTGACCACATCAGACAAATAGACAGACGGACGGACATCACTCCAAAAATAGTCAATACGTATTCAGAAGGCCTTGAAACATATATTGGCATCAAAATATCGAATTCGAAAATTTTCGTGAAAACAATATTTTCTCTATACTATATAAAATAGCACGAGAAAGTAAAAAGTGTTGTTGTTGAGACCCAGACCGTCCGACCTACCAGAAAGGTGTAAGGTAACTGTATGGACGGTCGGGAAGTGCCACCCAATTTAGACCGGAACCCAGTGGGGGAGGCATCCACAGGGACCGTACCCTCCTTCCCCTACCACCAACCTCTCGGAAGGACTTACGGACCCACATGTTTAACGTGATCGTACTCCGCATGAACACGGCGGCATTTGTGGTAGCGTGCAAATCTAGCGCGCAAACCACGGGGATACCGCACCCGAGATGGCCAACAGCACGCGGTGTTCCGAGGTGGTCACCCACCAAGTACTAACCGCGCCCGATGCTGCTTGACTTCGGTGATCTAACGAGAACCGATGTTTTCAGCACGGTACGGCCGTTGGCCTAAGTAAAAAGTGTACGACAATTCTAAATGGTTACCATAAAAGTCATTTTATATTCAAAGACATCCTGAAAGCAGAAGTCGTATCAGCTGTAAAGGTCTATCTGTCTTTTCAGCAGATCTTTGAACAGTCAGTTGATGTTTTACCCGTTTACCTACTGGGGCAATATTCCAATATATTCTCGTAGAAGTGGACTTTATAAAGTTGATGCACATTTTTAACACTTTACAATATAATTAACAAGAAAGATCAATCATGCTTAAAGCATTGATCAAGAAACACTTTCCAACTTCAATGCAATTTCATTTAAACATGTCTAAAATGCAATACATTCCTCGGTAATATTTTAAAAATTCTCACAATACTACATTGATTTATTATAGTTGAAAACTTAAACATTCATCCAAAAAAATGAACTTCATTCAAATGACGGCATTGAAATATAAATTGCCTGGTTTAAACATCTGTAAAATGTGATATATTACTCGGTAACAATTTTAGAATTATCATAATACCACGATAATTTATTATATTTAAAAACTTCATCGAAAACAACTGAAATTCATTCAAATGACGTCATAGAAAAAATAACACGCCTGGCTCTCTCTAAAAAAGCAGCATTTCATTCATAAATAATTTCCCATTCATGTCATTCATCACAATACTATAATAGTTTATTTTATTTAAAAATTAAGACCATGGAGCTATAAGTAATTTAACTCTATGCTTAAAACTTCATCGCAAAAAATCGTCCTTCTCTCGGTAAAGTCAATCAATATTTCTTTCATATCAGCTATGCAGACTCCATGAGCTAAATTATTTTGCATTAAAAAAATACAGCAATTCCTATACAACTCATCCTACATATTTTGCTGTTTACATTTCACATAAGTGAAAAATAGGCTTCGTTAGAAAAATAATCAAAGTTGGATGCTCATTTAAACTCAAATGCATTGTCATTGCGTTGTTTCAGTATGTAGATGCACAGAATTTAAGCGAAAACAAAGAGGTTTTACGACGAATACAACACTCAATATGAATTAAAAAAAACTTTAAAAATGACGATTTTGAGACAAGATGGATGCCGTATTATATTTTGAAGTTGGTCACGTGATCGTTTCATATCATGGTCACGTGATCGCTTCATGTAAGAGGTGTAATTATTATTTTAATTTTTATTTAAAAAACTACTGAATATATTTCGCTGAATTTTTTTTTATATATTTTATGGAACAATTTGAATATTACCTAAAATTTTCGAAGCAATTTGTGAACTTTAAATCCGCTTAAAAAATGTTAGAAAAATTACGTCCCATAGGCATCAATGTATTTCATTTTTTCAACCCGGGTTCAATCCAAAACTAATTGGGTGATATTATTTATTTATATTCCCATAGGTCCTACAGACCGTCTGAACAACATACTAAAATTTCATTTTGATTAAGTCATTTTTACGGCAGTTATCGTGCGGACAGACAGACAGACAGACAGAATGAGCAAAGTCATAAACACTTTTCAACTTTGTTGTAAAGTGTTAAAAAGTATTTATGTTTACCTTGTTCATTCTATCTGTCTGTCTGTCTGTATCTCCGTTCGCACGATAATTGCCGTAAAAATGACTTAATCAAAATGAAATTTTAGTATGTTGTTCAGACGGTCTGTAGGACCTATGGGAATATAAATGAATAATATTAACCAATTAATTTTGGATTAAACCCGGGTTGAAGAAATTATATACATTGAATCCTATCGGACCTAAATTTTCAAACATTTTTTAAACGAACATAAAATTCACAAATTGTTTCGGAAGTTTTAGGAAAATTCAAATTATCCCATGAAAATATAAAAGAAATTTCAGCAAAGTATATTCGGTAGTTAATTAAATAAAAATTAAATTAATAATTACACCTTTTAAATGAAGAGATCAAGTGACCATTATATGAAGAGATCCCGTGACCCACTTCAAAATAAAATATGCCACTCATTTTCTGTCAAAATCATGATTTTTAAAGTTATTTTCAATTTATATTCAGTGTTGCATGTGACTTAAAACTGCTTTATTTTTACTTAATTTATGTGCATCCATATTTTGAAACAACGTAATTACAATATATTTGAGTTTAAAAGATCAATGCCATCCAACTTGTGTCAAAATCGCGATTTTTAAAGTTCTTTTTAATTTATATTTAGTGTTGTATCCGTCCTAAAGCCGCTTTAATTTTGCTTAATTTCTGTGCATCTGTAATCTGAAACAACGTAATTAGAATATATTTGAGTTTAAATGATCACCAAACTTTGATTATTTTTACAACGAAGCATAATTTTTACTTATGGAGAATGTAAGCACAAGAGGTGTAAGTTGAGTTGTATAAAAATTCCTGAAATTCATTAATGCAAAATTATTTAGCTCTGGAGTCTGAAATATAGCTGATATGAATGAAATATTCATTGATTTTACATAGAGTCGCAGACAACTCTATACCAGACTTTTTCGATGAAGTTTTAAACACAAAGTTAAATTACTTTTACCTCTATGGTTTAAGTTTTTAGGCAAAATGAATTATTGTAGTATTGTGATGAATGAAGGCAATGGAAAACGTGTATGAATGAAAGAAATGGAAAACGCGTATGAATGAAAGAATTGGAAAACGTGTATGAATGAAATATTTAATTCATTTTCATAGAGAGCCAGGCGATATGTATTTCAAGGACGTCGTTTAAATAAAGTTAATTTTTACCGATGACGTTTTAAGTTCTCAAAATAATAAATTATTGTAGTATTGTGATAATTTTTAAAATATTACCGCTGCATGTATCGCATTTTAGAGATGCTTAAATAAAATTGCATTGCAGTTGGAAAGTGTTTCATAATCAATGCTTTATGCATGATTGATCTTTCTTGTTTATTAATTAAGAATGTTTGACAGAAGACCAGCAAAGACCAAACGAAATATCAATACATATATTTTAACGCGACACTTTTTAGCAGTAGTTAACGAGTAACAGACCACCTAAATTCTTTCTATTTGAAATGTACACAGTTTGAGGCATGTTACAACAGTATATTATGTACAAGAGCTAACTCAACTTCCTTGTAAAGGGCAGTCATATGTCAGTTAAGCGACTACAATTGTTTTGAGTGCGATATAAGTCTTCTTCTTCAGGTCAAAGAACACAAAAAAGTATGCACCCATTAACAAAAACTGAGAGTGAACTGCGAAGAAACAAGCAATGGAAAAATCAATAGAGAAAAGACTCACACATCATAAAAAAAAATCGCAGAACTGGTCGAATCGGCACATGATAAACGCCCATAATAACAACTTAGTTACAATTATCATCCATTGGAACTAACAATATTATTACAACATTACTTTTGAACACTGCAGAAGCAATTGTGTTTGTAAAATATTTTTTTTCAAGATTTGACAAATACATTATGATTGAGCAGAAAGTTTATGTGAGACCGGGAGACACCATATGCAGTTTTTTATGTTAGCGACGAAACTTTTACTCCCCGTTTTATGACAATCTTGCTCTGGAAAATTATGACCCCAATAAATACACGTCACACAAACTGCAGGTGTGGTTGGGGCACAATAACCTATGACTAAGATAAAAACTGAGCTTCATTATAAGCTGAAAGAGTCAATAATGCAAAGATACGACATCGCACTGAGGAGCATCCAATGAGAACATAGAGGGCGTGTCTGACCCCCAGACCAAATGATGCGGCAACAAGGAGGAGAGTCAACGAATATAACTAAATGATTATTCAAAAGTTGAAGAGATAAAGTCGTTATTTCAAGTAATGCTATTCATTTGAGCATTGATAATGTTATAGAAGGAGACGAAGTCTGACTCCAAATGTAAAACGAAGAATTGGAATAGGTGACAGTCATGCTGAGCTGGTAGACCCAAATACAAGGGTATATACCAGTAATCATGTATGTTTTTCATCTTTGGAAGAAGATTCGAAAGACCTGGTCTCTTTCCTTTTCCTTAGGCGTTTGTTGATATTTACATAATTTTAATCATAATATAGGAGGTGTGAATAAATGATAATTTATTTTAAAGTTTAAATGTAGATTTTAATTTGTAGTGTTTTGACTTAATGATTATGTTAAGGATATCATGCAAAGAAGTAATGGTGGGTTTTGCCATGATAGTAATGTAACAATGTTACACTTCAATACCACTTCAATTAAGATTAATAATTTAATCCACAAGATTTTTTTAAAGAAGTAAACCCAATTCAAAGTTTTTTCACCACAGTGTAAAAAAGAAAATGAAATTTAATTCATCTGGAGACACAAAAGTTATGTATCGATATACGATATCCTAATACAAAAGTTTATTTTTGTATATTAATATTTTGATCAGACGGCCTAAAGTTTCTGAAAAATTAAAGTTTTTCGGAATTTTTTAAAAAAAAATAATTTACTCGATTAATTTCGGCACTGTTCCTGCCAGCTTTTCATTGATACTAAGTTTCTCTCTATAAATGTATGTAATTATATTTTACTATTATACAGGTATTATATTTATTTATGTAATTTTATTTTATATTTATATTTCGATAAGCCACAAATGATATGACAAGTCATAAGAAATGAACATTCCCGGTATTTTAGATGCTTATAAAAAGTAATCGTAAAGCGTGGATAATTAATGTAACAATGGGAAAATATTTTAATAACGAATTACAGAGTGTGAATCATATATATGAAATTATATAGATATACATATTAGTGAATTGGACATTTATATTTGCAAGTCATTTCAATATCAAAAATATTAACATATAAAGTTTTATACTATTGAACGAGCTTCTGTATTTAACGAACACATAATGGGGCCAAAATGTAATAAAGCAAGGATCAATCCATGTCTGACAACTAATCCGCAGGATTTGTGTTTCTTTAATACAGCAGGTGGCGCAATAATTGTGCATTGAAAATAGGTATTCTTTAATTATCGTGTCATAAATAAAAGACTTCAAAATAAACATATTACTAACTGGAATTTTAGGGTTGCCGTCGAACGTCCTCTGCAAAAAAAAAAACCGCACTTTCGCACATAATCGCGGGTCGTACAATATTTATCTTAAACAAACATGAAATGAGTTTCGAGAAATCTCTGATGGAATAGAAGTTGCAAATATAGAAGGTTACACAATGAAACCAATTTGTACAAATGCATATATCTTGATAACAACCAATAAATGTGCCATATAGACTTTTCACGAACGTTACGGCAATTTTTGAATCGTTTTAAAGTGGGAAAATTAAAATTTCCAAAGACAAAAGTATATCTTTTAATCAATGTTGATACAATTTTAACTGACAAGAGTATTTGTATATGATCAGAGTTTAAGCAGAACATCGCTGCAACAAGAGTAGCGGTGCCCTAGACTATGCGCAGTAGATACATAGAGGCGCAGCAGCGCTTCCATCCATATAGAATATAGGAAAAGAGGCGCAATTAAAATTATTTCGGACCATAGAGTGAAAGCAGGCTAACTATGATTGAGGTGGGACAGCCAAGAGGTTAACGTGTGGGGATTGCACGCAGACGACCCGAGTTCTATTCCCGACTCTTCCCAAACTGTCACTGTGTTCACGCGGAGTACGAGCAAGTTAAATATGGGGGTCCGTAAGTCCTTCCGAGAGCTTTGGAGGTAAGGAAATGAGGGTACTGGCCCTGTAGATGCCGCCCAACGGGATTCCGATCTAAATTGGGTGGCTCTTCCCGGCCGTCCAAATAGATACCTTACGCCTTCGGGTAGGCCAGACGGTCTGGTTCGAAGAAGAAGATACTAACAATGATTGGTATATGAGATGCTAGCAAGTCTTTATCTAAAAATGCAACAAAAATTCAAGGATTTGTAAGTAGTGTGTAATAATACCTGTAGTGGAGAAATAGATTTGCAAGTGTGCAATAGATTTTTTCCAAGAAGTACCCTAATATTAAATCCCCTATTGTGAGGAAGTTGCTCCGATAATAAAACTGATAAAAATATGCAAAAACTGTTTTTGTTACATCAGTACCTCAAACTTATTTTTGTGTATCATATTTGTCAAGATAAAACTATGGAACCAATTGAAATGTAGAACACAAATCTATCAGTTTACATAAGTTTAAGTGGTGGAACGATTTTACATTCGATCCAATGGTTAATCTGCTTCATGCACATGCACTTCCATTAAGGCACAGCTGCTAAAGAACGTAGATGTGTCAAAGCATGATCTGAAAACCTATGACTAATTTTGCAGTGACTAATTTTCTCCAAAAATAAAACTTGTGAAAAACTTTAAGTTGTCCAATTGCATCAAAATAATTAATTACAGAATATGGCAAAAATTGAAAGGAAATCCATTTAGCAACTTCACTGTGAGATGTGTAACACATGTCACCGTTATATGTGCCCCATTTGTGTGGACAGTAAGTAGCAATCATTCGTGTACACGTTGTTGGTATGCAACGTTCGTTCTCAATGTGTAACCTTCTGTAGTTATTTTAAAGTAAATGTAATTACGTTAACCGATAATTGCGTTACTTTAACTTATTACTACCCAACCTGTTTATAAGGAAGAGCCATTTCCTAGAAATCTACTACAGAGTGATCAAAAGGGATATTTTTTTCTCAGGGAGCCTTTAGGGTAACCTTATCACTGTTTTTTAATATGCAGTGTGTTCAAAAAATAAAGTGAATAGTGAAAGTTTTCATGAACTGTTGGTTGTTTACACATAGTTCCAATTACTGACATGTATGAAATACGGTAGGAAGTTGTGAGATAGTAGTTAAAACGATGTGCAATAATTTTGTGTAATAAAATTACTTTTTATACAGCCCCTTTATCGAGAAAAAACAAATAATACAAATGTTAGCCATGCCGTATTTAGTAAAACTTATAGACATTTATCTAATATGATTAAATTTGACATTAATTAAAGTTTTCCATGGGAAATTAGAGGACATCCACAAATAAATTCCGGTTGCAAATAGCTGCTCAAACTTTTACTACTTATTCAAATTTATTTTATACAAATATTTCAGTAAAACTAGTGCATCACAGTTCGTATTCAAGCATTCAAGTAACTCTATTACTTAACTAGAATTTTAATTATGCCAGTGTTAAGTAATGCCGAATTCTGTGAGATGATTATGATTTACGGCTAGTGCAACCAATCTCCTAATTTGAATATAACCGATTTAAAAATTAAAGGGTGTACTTATCTGACATGTTTATTTAGAAGAACATATGACAGACCAACAATATCACAATTATGATGTGTTCAGTAATGCCGAACTCTGTGAGATGATTATGATTTACGGCTACTGCAACCAATCTCCTAGTTTTGAATATAACCGATTTCAAAAATTAAAGAGCGTACTTATCTGGCATGCTTATTTAGGAGACCATGTCACAGACCAACAATCTCACAATTATGATGTGTTCAATAATGCCGAACTCTGTGAGATGATTATGATTTACCGCTAGTGCAACCAATCTCCTAGTTTTGAATATAACCGATTTCAAAAATTAAAGGGCGTACTTATCTGACATGTTTATTTAGGAGAACATATGACAGACCAACAATATCAGCATTGTTAGTTTTTTACATGATTTAAGGGTTAAAATAAATTTTAACCACAATGATCTGTCTGTTCCTAATACATTCAAAGATAAACTGCTGAAAAAAAATCGTATCAAAACTCTATAAATGAGTGTGTCTGTGAATAACTTTATTCCGTAAACGGCTCCAGGATTAAGGGATTGCGGTGATTACAAGCGTATCGAAAAGCACGACAAAGGGGAGTAAATCAGGTTGTTTGACAATTTATATCGTTTTAAAATCTCCTATTGAGATCCATTTTATTTTGTAATTTGACTAAATGAAGTATGGGCAGAATTTTTTAATTTAACATTTTTCGCTAGAGAAGCTGACTAAAATCTTAATCTTTTCAACATTTTACAAAAACATTACACAATATTTAAATAATTATTGCATAATTTCGTGCTTCATATAAAGCATTTTTGCAATTGGAAATATGCGTCTGCATCCAATTTTACAAAATAAAACATCCACTGATGATATTTCACTTTAAGTTTTGCACTTTAAATTTTACACTTTGATTTTTGAAACAGCCTGTACTTTATATGTTAATTTAAAACAGAATTTTTAAAACTACTGTTATGTACAATTTTCTAAATATCAGTCTATCCCATTTGCAATACTAACCAACAAAATTAATAAAACGTTAATAAAATTTGTGTTAAATATTAAAATTACATGCATGTTTGTTGGGATCTAATTTTTTAAGCTTTTTTCTAAGGTAAAAGTCAGAGTTAGGAAAATATGCTTTATTTTGAGCTTCTGCATTTTTTTCGGTAAAACTGTTTTTTTCTACTTGTGTAGAAAACAATTCATATTTCATTATTTTAAAAGATGCAGCATCTAATGGTTGGTACATGTAGTATATCATACTCCCCAAAAACGCACTTAGTACCAGAGGATAAATATCCCATTGTAGGAAATGCTTTTATTATGCTAAATACGCGTTTTTATCATGTTTAATAAAAAAAATGTATTTCAGTAAATACAATCTAACCCATGCATGCTGAGTTTCGTTTTATGTATTCGGACAGGAATATAAATAAAGATAAGAGAGAGTAGAAAACAATAAAAAACAATTAATCCATCTTGTTCTATCATAACCAGAAATTCTCTACCAGAATAGAAAACGAACTACAGTCAACCCTCCTATAACGCGATACTCTCATAATGCGGTTTCCATATAACGCGGTACTCTCTTAATGCGGCTTCCATATAACGCGAAGCAAAAATTGAGAGACCCTCTCATAACGTGCACTCATAAAACCCGGTTTCCATACAACACGGTAGTCATATAACGAGGTTTCTCTATAATGCAACTCAATTGGCTTAAACAGTGTCCCTATAACATGGATTTTTCTCTTACACTTACGGTTGAATGCGGAATTCCCCTGTTTAATCATCCAGGTACATCACCATTTTTCAATTTCGGTTATCAAGGAAATCCTCTGTAAAAAAATAATAATACATTTATCTCAAATGCACTGGTAGACGAAAATATGGGTAAAGAATCGGTTGCAAATGTCAATATAAATTACGTAGAAAGGTGACTGGATTTGAGTAATCAATTAGAAAATTACTTCATTGAAAATGACTCGTCAAATGTGCCAAGTGCAAAGTCTAAAAGAGACGTACAGAATTGTTTAGCTCCTTTTAGAGAAATTTCGGTAAAAATACAAAATAAAACTACATTTGAAAACGAAAGAGAAAGTATGTAAAGTGAAGACGACATTCAAAGAAAAAGAACTAGTCCACTAATATTTGACAGCGATGATGGATGTTAATAGGATTTTTGTTGGAAAAAAGTTATAAGTTTATATTTCACATTGTTTTTTAATTTCCTTATATGAAGTATTAAACTCTATATAAATAATTCGAAATATGTACATATACTTATTGCCTTTTCTATTTACAAACTTATATTTCACAACCGTATTCATCATAACATGATGCTCTAAAAAGGAAGTTTTATATAACATAGAAAGAATCAGCCTGATTTATATGTTCTGAGTTTCACTTAATGCGGTTTCCATATAACGCGGTACGCATTGCTCTGTTTTGTACTAATTCTGTGTTTCTTGTAACGCAGTTTCCATACAACACAGTATGCAGTTTAATATTCATCTATATAACACGGTACGAATTGCTCTGTTTTGTACTAAATCTGAGTTTCTTGTAACGCAGTTTCCATACAACACAGTATGCAGTTTAATATTCATCTATATAACACGGTACGAATTGCTCTGTTTTGTACTAATTCTGAGTTTCTTGTAACGCAGTTTCCATACAACACTGTATGCAGTTTAATATATCATCTATATAACACGGTGCGAATTGCTCTGTTTTGTGCTAATTCTGAGTTTCTTGTAACGCAGTTTCCATACAACACAGTATGCAGTTTAATATTCATCTATATAACACGGTACGAATTGCTCTGTTTTGTACTAAATCTGAGTTTCTTGTAACGCAGTTTCCATACAACACAGTATGCAGTTTAATATTCATCTATATAACACGGTACGAATTGCTCTGTTTTGTACTAAATCTGAGTTTCTTGTAACGCAGTTTCCATACAACACAGTATGCAGTTTAATATTCATCTATATAACACGGTACGAATTGCTCTGTTTCGTACTAATTCTGAGTTTCTTGTAACGCAGTTTCCATACAACACAGTATGCAGTTTAATATATCATCTATATAACACGGTGCGAATTGCTCTGTTTTGTGCTAATTCTGAGTTTCTTGTAACGCAGTTTCCATACAACACAGTATGCAGTTTAATATTCATCTATATAACACGGTACGAATTGCTCTGTTTTGTACTAAATCTGAGTTTCTTGTAACGCAGTTTCCATACAACACAGTATGCAGTTTAATATTCATCTATATAACACGGTACGAATTGCTCTGTTTTGTTCTAATTCTGAGTTTCTTGTAACGCAGTTTCCATACAACACAGTATGCAGTTTAATATTCATCTATATAACACGGTACGAATTGCTCTGTTTTGTACTAAATCTGAGTTTCTTGTAACGCAGTTTCCATACAACACAGTATGCAGTTTAATATTCATCTATATAACACGGTACGAATTGCTCTGTTTTGTACTAAATCTGAGTTTCTTGTAACGCAGTTTCCATACAACACAGTATGCAGTTTAATATTCATCTATATAACACGGTACGAATTGCTCTGTTTTGTACTAATTCTGAGTTTCTTAAAACGCAGTTTCCATACAACACAGTATGCAGTTTAATATATCATCTATATAACACGGTGCGAATTGCTCTGTTTTGTGCTAATTCTGAGTTTCTTGTAACGCAGTTTCCATACAACACAGTATGCAGTTTAATATTCATCTATATAACACGGTACGAATTGCTCTGTTTTGTACTAAATCTGAGTTTCCTGTAACGCAGTTTCCATACAACACAGTATGCAGTTTAATATTCATCTATATAACACGGTACGAATTGCTCTGTTTTGTACTAATTCTGAGTTTCTAACGCAGTTTCCATACAACACTGTATGCAGTTTAATATATCATCTATATAACACGGAACGAATTAATCTAATTTGCACTAAACTGGGTTTCTTATAATGCGGTTTTAATATAATGCGGAACGAACTAATCGCGTTATAGGAGGGTTGACTGAATTTTGTTATATACATTTCCATTCAGTGGATGTAACTAAAATAACAAAAGCAGTGATATTATGAGTTTGTGTTGTTTAGGGAAATTGATATGCTTCCCACGATATGTTTTTTGAAATTTTGAAACTCAATATTTTTAAAGTTTCTTAACAGTATTCGTATTTGACCATAATTTAAAAATGTTTGAGCATTAATTTTCCATCTGCCTATAAATCTTTTGAAATACACATTCCATTTTAATTACATTTGCAACATTAAATTTCCCCGTGCATATGTATAATTTCTTATTTTCAGTTTCATATGTTTCACGTTAATTTGAAGAATATGATAGAATGATGAACGGTTATTGAGACAAATTCGGAAATACTTAGGATGTGTAATATATTCTGTTTATAATTACATCCGGGTAATGAAAGATGTGAAGTAGGTATTCCCTAATTACATTTTGGAATGTTATTAAAACTTAAGAAGCTTTTTCGTTAAAACATAAGATAATCAGATACAAATAAAAACGTACGAGACGTAAACATATGTAATAGTGTTGTTTTCTGCTTATACGATTGTAATACAAAGAATTTAATGAAAATGCCCTATATTTCAGTGTGCTTGATTATAATACATTTTCATTAGGAAGATTATAAGAGAAAAATACCAATAAGATTTCTATATTTATAAGACTCTCAAAGATATGATGCCGGCCCCTTAAACACAAATATTCACTATAGTTGAATGAATTATATTATACTATTGATTTCCATATCAACCAGATATCAAATTTAATTTTTGTACATATAAAATTATCTCTGACTACTTGGAATATTTTTTTTACTCAAACACAAAATAAAAAAGAAGTAAATATGCTAGCTTTTCTTACGTATATATTTATAACATTATTCATCTTTTTGCCTGCTAAATGACATTTCCCCCCCCTCTCTCTCTCTGTGTGTCTGTATATATATATATATATATATATATATATATATATATATATATATATATATATATATACATATATATATATATATACACATATATATATATATGTATAATATATATATACATATATATATATATATATATATAAATATAATTATATATATATATATATATATATATATATATAAATATAATTATATATATATATATATATATATATATATATATGTATATATATATATATATATATATATATGTATATATATATATATATATATATATATATATATGTATATATATATATATATATATGTATATATATATATATATATGTATATATATATATATATATATATATATATATATATATATATATATATATATATATATATATATATGTATATATATATATAGCATAGTGAACATATTAAAATAAAATTATTTCACAGTTATCCAATTTTTCTCCAGAAGTTGGCGCAATGCAGCACATTCTCCTAAAGTAACATTCAAGATTCATATGAAAAAGTGGGGAAATGACCAAATGCAAGGCATAAAATGGTAGAGGGGGATGGCGACCCCTCTTTCCCGTTTAAAAGACTGCTTTTATGCCCGGGCAACACTCACGGTACCAATGCCATGCAGAAGCCATACTTCCGTAAATGTGTCAAATCAAAAACACTCGAAAAAGTGCAAAGAAAACAAATAGGAATCTACCAGGATCGCAAGGGAAATAATGGAAATGCAGCAAATGCCCCTGTCAGTTAAGATGGAGTGCATCATATATAACAGAAGTCCACGCATGCGCAATTCGTTATTTTCACTTTCATCGTTCTATACCTCTGCCATATCCTTTAAGTAAGCATTTTCTCCCTTTTTTGTATTAAATAGGGAATTATAATAACATGTCAGGAAGCCAATTGGATAGTTCCGTTTTATTGCCTCCTTCATAATATTCCTATTATGCATGATGCAATCAGACTTGAAAGTATTAATGCGTTGATTTCTTTTAAGGAGACCAATGACGACATTTCTGAAAATGTTTTTGGCCAAATTGGACCTCCGATCAATAATACGATTGATTTTTATATTGAAATTGTTTCTCTTGTCATATAAGACGGTATAAGTACCATATCTACTGCCATGTTTTAATGTGATATCTAGAAAATCAACACTATCTTCCTCCTTACTTATATTCTCAATCAATTCCAGTTCTTTTGGATAAAAAGTAAAATCAAATTGCATTGTATTCTTATATTGCCCAATAAGGACATCGTCAAAGAAACGAAAATATGGCATTTCATGTAATATATGAGTGTCATTTTCAAATTTACACAAGTATAGATCGGCGAGCAGGGATGAACATTCCCCTCCCATTGGAATACCCTTAACCTGTTGAAAATAGTTGGTGCCATCAAATAAGATGTTTTCAAACAACAAAATGCGAATCAAGTCCTCGTATTTTCTGAATGGAATATGCTTTTTTAAGTCATATATTTCATGTAGTTCCTTCAAAATTTCATATAGATTTTCCAGATTGATGTTGTTGAATAAATCACGGAAATCGTAACTTTTGAAACGTATATCCCTGCTATAAAATGGAAGTCGGTTGATGACATCGTAACTATTATTTATCATTACTGTTCCTTGTTTCTTGAGTATAATCATAACATTTTTAAGTATAGTTAAAAGTTTTTCATTTGCAATTGTTATATAGGATCCACATCCCACTGTCACCGGCCGGAACTTGACAGGATTTTTATGAAGTTTTGGTATGAGTACCAAATATGGAAAACCTATAATGTCATCTACTGTATCACTTGCCAAGCATGCCAAGCCAAATATATCGGCCAAACCAAAAATCGTTTGCATTTGTGAATCAACTTACATCGAAGTCAAATTGGCAAATCTCTTCTCACTGATGCAACTATCACCAATTTGGAACTCCGTCATTATAGAAACCATGATTTTTCACAAATAATTGTTACAATCATCGATGTTGTACCCAAACTGTCAGAAAGACATTGGTGGGAAAATACACACATCCAACAATATGGAACAGGACTCAATACGATCATATTTAATGACAATTATAATTTGGAATCTTGTAAAAATGAAAAACGTAACCCTGTATTACAAGATATCCATCCTGCTATAAAAAAGATATGGCAAAGGGGAACAAGAAAAAGGAAAAATTTCAGTTATAAAGAAACTCTTGAAAAGATCGAAACGTTCATAAAAACAGTGTGTGCAGGAATAATAATAAAACCCGGCTGGATCAAAAATCTTATATTTAGTATAAGAAAACGTTATATTCAACGCATCTGGCGTTATTTGAAAGTGTATCAACTCGAAAAACAACTAACTGTTAATAATAATGAAAATGCATGTACAAACTACGCTATAATGATGGATTTACTTGTTACCAACTAAAGCCAGTACATTAAGCCAGTACATTAAACATAGTATTGAAATCCTCTCCACAGAAGAAAACTACTACAACAGAGCCTCTTGTTACAACCTACAAAAATAAAAATTATGATGGTTTACCAATCAAGACATATGTAAAAAACTTGGTACATCTCTTACCAATACCCAACATAGAAGTAAAACTGATTTATAAATTTGTGCAAACCAATGGTAGAAAAATATTTAATTATAACAGCATAAGTAGAAACATCAATGTATATAAAAGTGAAGAGTGTAATTGTCATAACAGCCCTTATATAGATACCCATCAAGCGCACATTATCACAGGAAACCTGGATCTATTGGATAATCACAAGTTAAAATCTATGCTTCAACTTGGTACGAAATTTCGAATACAAGATTTCACAAATATTAAAAAGGACTTTGAACAAGATTTGAAGAAATTTACATATAAACTCGACGTAAAATACAGCATGCCAATACAAGCTTTCAAAGAATGGCAATACAACCTTATCAAAATGTTCAATCTCCACTACAAAACATTGTGTAATAAAACGTATTATCCTTCTCTTCAAAATGCAGTCAATAAATATAAAGATAAATATGTTATAACTTATACGGATAAAGTTGTATCAAATTACGCTTTCACATGCAGAAAATACTACGTTGATAGTTTAAAAAATAGTTATCTTGATAAACAAATGTACTCCCCTTTACAACAAAATGGAACATGTCTGGTAAATAAAATTAAAACTCTGTATAAAAGCATTGGTATCGAACTTAAAGAAGTTAACTTTCCATATTTGGTACTCATACCAAAACTTCATACAAATCCAGTCAAGTTCCGGCCGGTGACAGTGGGATGTGGATCCTATTTAACAATTGCAAATGAAAAACTTTTAACTATAATTAAAATTGTTATGATTATACTCAAGAAACAAGGAACAGTAATGATAAATAATAGTTACGATGTCATCAACCGACTTCCATTTTATAGCAGGGATATAAGTTTCAAAAGTTACGATTTCCGTGATTTATTCAACAACATCAATCTGGAAAATCTATATGAAATTTTGAAGGAACTACATGAAATATATGACTTAAAAGAGCATATTCCATTCAGAAAATACGTGGACTTGATTCGCATTGTGTTGTTTGAAAACATCTTATTTGATGGCACCAACTATTTTCAACAGGTTAAGGGTATTCCAATGGGAGGGGAATGTTCATCCCTGCTCGCCGATCTATACTTGTGTAAATTTGAAAATGGCACTCATATATTACATGAAATGCCATATTTTCGTTTCGTTGACGATGTCATTATTGGGCAATATATGAATACACCCCAATTTGATTTTACTTTTTATCCAAAAGAACTGGAATTGATTGAGAATATAAGTAAGGAGGAAGATAGTGTTGATTTTCTAGATATCACATTAAAACATGACAGTAGATATGGTACTTATACCGTCTTATATGACAAGAGAAACAATTTCAATATAAAAATCAATCGCATTATTGATTGGAGGTCCAATTTGACCAAAAACATTTTCAGAAATGTCGTCATTGGTCACCTTAAAAGAAATCAACGCATTAATACTTTCAAGTCTGATTGCATCATGCATAATAGGAATATTTTGAAGGAGGCAATAAAACGGAACTATCCAATTGGCTTCCTGACATGTTATTATAATTCCCTATTTAATACAAAAAAGGGAGAAAATGCTTACTTAAAGGATATGGCAGAGGTATAGAACGATGAAAGTGAAAATAACGAATTGCGCATGCGTGGACTTCTGTTATATATGATGCACTCCATCTTAACCGACAGGGGCATTTGCTGCATTTCCATTCTGTCCCTTGCGATCCTGGTAGATTCCTATTTGTTTTCTTTGCACTTTTTCGAGTGTTTTTGATTTGACACATTTACGGAAGTATGGCTTCTGCATGGCATTGGTACCGTGAGTGTTGCCCGGGCATAAAAGCAGTCTTTTAAACGGGAAAGAGGGGTCGCCACCCCCCTCTACCATTTTATGCCTTGCATTTGGTCATTTCCCCTCTTTTGCATATGAATCTTATATATATATATATATATATATATATATATACAAGGTGGTCATAAAAAAACTTCACCGATATACGAACCCCTAGCGGCCTCTTAACCAACCCTCCCCCGGGGCGGGCCGCCCTTAGATTGGTGGTTGCGTATTTTAGTTCCGTAGCTCTGGTCCTCCAACCTAAGGGACATAATAATCGCGTTACCTGGTAGACGATCACCTGTCCGACGAACCAGCGAGTCTATCAGGCCCTGACTCTTTCGGGTGTCCGTGACCACTGGATTGTGTCTATTCATGGCCTGAGCCAAGGTCCGGACGGTGGATGGGGTCTGGCTTGATGGGTGTTCTTAGAGACCCTACCCGGTGAGGGATCGTTTCGAGAACGTGGCGCCCGGCTGCGGCTTCGCCGGATTGGAGATTTTGCAGCCGTGCCTCCTCTCCTCGTAGTCGGCATAAACCCTAAGGTTGCCGCGGGAGTAGGACTTAATCAATCCGCTCAACCAATCGAAAGGGAATTTCAGATATTGTTATTTGAACATATGCGCTCGAGATTGTGATGATTTTAAACAATAGAGCTCTCATGATTATGGTTTGCAGTTAAAAAATTTCGAAATTTTCGACTGGCAACACCCACTTTTTTCCTGCACAAATTGATCAGCGCATTGAAAATCCATAAATGGCGTTGAAACGATACACGTATGACGAAAATTGGTGGCTTAAAGCATTTGCAAAGAAAATCATTGTAAAGAACCAATGGCAACACAGAGAGGAGGTGCATTGACGCACTTTGCATAATTCACAGGGATAGACAGTAGAAGCACCAATCACAAAACACCATGTGTAAAGCATTGCTTGTGGAAAACCTTTAATAAGCAGTGTGGGAAGATTGTTTCTTCAATCAGGTGTTCGAACATGCCAACAAGCTGACGCGTACAGGGAAACAATGATATGAATTGACAAAGCTGTTTTATCTGGACGGGGAAAATGCTGCCGAAGCAGTGCGAGTTTATCCGCGAAAAATACAAAATCCGCGTACAAACTGTACGTAATTTAGTAAAAAATTTGAAGAAACTGGATACACAATTGATAGACCGCGATCCGGAGGACCATCTACTCCTGTTGAAGTTGTTGCGAAAGTGCATAATACCATTACTGCAGGTCCATTGCGTACTGCAAGAAGTGTTGCTCGCAATTTGGATGTACCGAAAATGATCTGCGGATGTTTCTTTATCGATTCCTGCGCGTCCATATGTTGCAACCTGGAGACGAGCAACAGCGTGTCGACTTTGCGAATTTTTTCCTCATTAGATATGATGAAGATAGCAGGTGGCCGCTGCGGATCTTATGGACGGATGAGGCACATTTATCCTTAACTGGGAACGTAAACACCAAGAACTGCGTTCACTGGGCTGACCAAAATCCTCACAATGTAGCACCAGTGCCTTTACACGAAGCTAAAGTGACTGTGTGGTGCGACATCGCAAGCACATTCGTTCTCGGTCCGTACTCCTTCGAAGAGGTCACTTCTAATGGTATGCAAACGTGCTCCATCACAGGTCTTCGGTACAAAACAATGTTGCAGAATTATGTAATTCCAGAATTGCAGCAGCGAGATGTCGTTAATGACATTGTGTGGTTGAAAGACGGTGCTCCTCCACGCGTCGCTACATGTGTTCGACAAGTGCTGGAACTGAACTTTAGTGATAGAGTCATCTCCCGTAACTTTTCAGTTTCGTGGCCACCGCGATCTCCCGACCTCACTCCGATGGATTTCTGGTTCTGGGGTTATATAACATCAAAAGGGTACACATCAAATCCACGAAATTTGTCAGAATTGAAGGATGCCTTAAAACGTGAAGTTATACAGATTCCTCCTGCGATGTTACGTTCGTCATTGTTGTCAACAATCTTCTGCATGCAATGCGTTATCTTCTGCAATGGTGAGCACGTTGAAAACTTGTAATCCCAGTAAAAGTTTTTTCCCTCTCCTCTCTTGTGTTGTCATTGGTTCATGTTTTTCTTTGCAAATGTTTTGCGCCGCCAATTTTCGTCATACGTGTATCATCCCAACGCCATTTATGGTTTTTCAATGCGCTAATCAATTTACGTAAGAAAAAAGTGGGTGTGGCCATTCAAAAATTTCGATATGTTTTCACTGTAATCGTAACCGTGAGAGCTATGTTATTTGAAATCATCACAATCTCGAGCGCATACCTTCAAATAACAATATCTGAAATTTCCTTTCGATTATTTGAGCGGATAGGCCGCTATTGGTTCATACATCGGGGAAGTTATTTTATGACCACCCTGTATATATAATTGTCAACGAGGTATAGCATTTTCAGATCCTTTAGAAGCATTCACCTTAGATGAAGTAGAAAAATTAATATTTGCTTTGAAGACTGAATATAATACTTATAGTATTCACGTTGATACAGAACCCAACGAAGCCTTTTTTATTTCCCCATCCTTCTTGGAGTGCAGAAAATTGGAATATTTAAAAATACTTTCTCCCGTTGGCGTTGAAACCTAAGTCATTGCCCATAAATAATATTGATCACGTGACACAATCTTACAGAACCATATATTAGGTATATTTCGCTGAGGTGGGCACAAGGGGTGTGTGGAAAGCCATTCGAGACCCTACACGTGCCACTGGTGAGCTAGAAAGCTGAAACTTCCCACGCTTAAATTATTTTCCATGGTATAGAATCCAATTGAGCCAATGTTTAATTAAATATAATATTTTTTACATTTAGCACCATACATTGTTTAACAAATTAAATTACATTAAAGAAATAGTTATGGTATTCACAAGCTTTTCATTTATATGAGTTTTATCTTCTCTCTAACTTCATGTATTTAATGACCAGTAATTTAAAATAATATATATATATATATATATATATATATATATATATATATATATATATATATATATATATATATATATATATATATATATTAGAAATGCAATAAGAAAAATACCATAAATCACACATTTTTGGCGCAAAGCAGCCATACGAAGGCGATTAAAATATAATCCATAAAAAGGGAAAGTACCACAAGTTGGCCGGAGGAGATGACCCCCACTCCCCGGTTAGAGCAAATTTTGCGTCATGACAGCATTTCCGGTAGCCGGTAACATCCCATATAAAGAAAGACAATCAAGCTTCAAAATGTAATGAAATGAAACCACAGACGTCATGAGGTCAAAATGAAGTTAAAAATCGAAAATACCCAAATACAACACAAATAAAACCAAATGCATCACAATCTTACAAATAGTCACTAGTATCTAAAAAAACATTTGCAATAAAAAAGTGTCCCAAATATCAAATAATTTAAAATAATTTAAAATACATTAAAATCACTTTACCAAACTACGTTACCAAATAATGATAATAGTCTTAATTTTTTGGATTTGTGCATCAACAAAAACAAGCAGGGAGATATATATTATCGTCTACATGTGAAAAGAAGTGCTTTTGGTTTTGCTATTAATTACATTACACATTGAAAATCCCTTTTACAGCGTAAAGTTTATAGGAATGTTGTTATGGATTATTTAAGGGGAAGTATAAAAATCAATACTTATTATAATGATCGTTACAACTGTATCAGGAATTATATGAACTTAGTTATGAAACAAGAATATCCAGTGGGATTTTTAATCGATATCGTTTGCAGTTTTTTTAAAAATAACTGCAACTGAGGAGTTGAATAATCACATCGTTAAATAGCAATCGAATGAAGATCTAATATTATAGTGAGCTGCAAACAGTGATGTTTGTGAGTCTTGATGAGTCTGTTTCCATGCTATCAGTAACGGATAGTAGCTGTTTGTGTTTTTAGGGTTTTAAAGTGATTTTACGGTAATTTAAATTATTTGATATTTGGGATACCTTTTTATTGTAAACGTTTTTTTAGATAGTGACTATTTGTGAGATTGTGATGTATTTGGTTTTATTTACGTTCTATTTCGGTTTTTTCGATTTTTAACATCATTTTGACTTCATGCTGTTTGTGGTTTCATTTCATTATATTTTGAAGCTTGATTGTCTTTTTTTAAAGGGAATGGTACCGACTACCGGGAGTGTTGTCATGACGGAAAGCTTGCTTTAATCGGGGAGTGGGGGTCACATCCCCCGTCCAACTTGTGGTACTTTCCTTTCTGTTTCATATGGTAATTTTTATAGATCATATATATATATATATATATATATATATATATATATATATATATATATATATATATATATATATATATATATATATATATATATATATATATATATATATATATATATATACACACATATACATATATATATATTATATATATACCAGGTGTCCATGACAAAAATTGTTCAAAATCCCGACACTAGGTGCGCTGCTGCAAAAGAACAACGAGAGGTAATAATTTTGAGATGAGATATTTTATTTCAGCATGATTTACAGCTGCAAGTGCTAAATAAAAACTTAAATAGGTTTTTGATTCTGTATTCCTTGTATTCAAACCGTCTCGTGGTTAAAGCGGTGGACATCGAATTCGCAGGTCTGTTGATTGCGAGTTCTGTCCTCGTTAATTATAATTCTCTTTCGAACGCAGTTATAAATAAATAAACAATGTTATCAGGGTAATATATTTTATGTATCCTATTCCAGATGTATTTTAATCGCAAATCCAGAGACCTCTTTATATTGTCCACCACCAAATTTCCGTACTGTGTGCAGTCGCGGTATTACGGCTAATACAGCCTAATTCAATATCAGGCGTAATACCGCGATTGCATTCAGTACTGGAATGCGGTGGCGGACACATTGATTACTTGCAGCTGTCTGTCATGCTGCAATGAAATATTTCATCTCACAATTATTACCTCTCGTTGTTTTCTTTGCAGCAGCGACCATAGTGTCGAGATTTTAACTATTTTTTTCACGCCATACAAAATACCCCACCACTGTGAATATTACTCTGCAAACCGCATGTCTCTCAGATCCATATATATTTTTTTCGCGTTTTACTTTTGCTCCGAACTTCGTAATCACACGGTATATACACACACACAGATATATATATATATATATATATATATTATATATATATATATATATATATATATAATATATATATATATATATATATATATATATATATATATTATATATAATATATATATAATATATATATATATATATATATATATATATATATATATATATATATATATATATATATATATATATATATTATATATATATTACTTGAATTGTTTTTTTATTTTTTTTTTATTTTTTTTTTATTTTTACATAATTCTTATTATTACATATTTCAAATATATATATATATATATATATATATATATATATATATATATAATATTTATTCTTTTAAATCTCAGCATGGTTTTATCTTTAATGAGATATTTTCAAAATGCACTAGATTATCAAAAACCTAATTTCTTCCATTTCTTTTCAAAACAAATGCATGTTATTCAGACATGGGAGATCTGCTCATGTGTCACGCAAGGTTTTGCGTGACAAAATAGATGAGAAATCTGTCTGGAAGAATTTTCTTATATTCACATATGCTACTCGGTATTCAGAATACGGACCCAAGAATTCTTTCTTTTAAAATGTCACCGTCTCCCAATAAAAGTGTATGTTCCAAGAACGACATGCACAAGTATCTAGAAGAGGGTTGAGCAAATTTACATACAGGAGGTTCAAATGAAGAAAACAGTTTCTTTGGTATACCGAAGACATTTATTCATTATTTTCGCTTAAATCTATTATTTTTTTTAATAGTCTGCATATAATAAATGCATATTAAACTATTTTCAAGTTTAAAATGATAGAGTGTGTGAAGAAGGAAAGTGCGATTGAAATTCTAGCATTCAGCCATAATCTGGGTTAAACTGTGAGGAGGTGTTTCTCGAGAGAGAAGATAAAATGCCAATCCATTTCTGAGATCACTTTTTCTATGTTTAATCGTTGAAAACACTTGTTCGCAAAAATATGAGGATAAAAATATCGCAGTATAGTTTGGTCATGATAAACCACGTTTGGAAATACTGATTTTGGCTTGATGTTATAAAACTACAATATTTATGTGTGGGCCGTATTTAGCCCGACGGCCGCACTTTTTCGACTCTGATATAAAGTGTGAATACTCATTCTTTAATTTCAAATATTCATATTTACTACATTTTTGAAAATGTTGTATTATAAGTAGTATGCGATTTAAAATGAAAATAGTAACTCTGTTACACACATAGATGGATGTGGAATACATTCTGCATTTATTGAATGGGAAACTGTTGATGCCTTTTGTGTGTAACTGAGATAGAAGGTACCTAGGGGCAACGGTTTCGATATGTTTAAATTTATCTTTTCGGGAAATTATACACTAATTGAAGAGTTATGAGAATGCAGTTTTTTACGAATGAGACCACAAACAACGAAGTTATCAGCGAGGAAACATTTGGATGCACAGTTCGAAGTCTCTGTACCGTACGGTCGTACGGTCGGCGCAAGCATTCGTCACTTAGTGACGTCTTTTATGGTTTTTTCGTATACTACAGATGTCGATCCACTGGTTTCGAAAATCTAAATTTTCTACACTTTTTTACCAGAATTGCTTTATAATACTACTTAAAGGGTAGATATACGGTGTCCAAAAAAGATTGAAACGCTCTTTGTTTCTTTGTCTGTTGGAGATAAGTGGGCAATGTAAATTGCAAAAATGTTGAAAGTAAGGTAGGAAACAAGACTACGTTTATGAAATAATCATGCCGTTCACTTTCAAAAAGTTACACTTTTTAAATTTTTATACTACCCCTTTAGACAAATTTGGTCAATCAGAATATTTTTATTTTTAATGCAACAAGATCATTAAAAAAACCGCATACCAGTATCTTTAAAATTGAGCGAGTTATATTTAATTGAAAACTGAACATTGTGAATGGGGACCATATATCAAATTAGAAATGTAACTTTGTGACATATCACAAAAAATATAAAACTGGATGATAATACATAGTAAACATTTTTGCGAATTCTTCATAGGCTCACGATGCAATCACGGATTCTTAAGTATACTTTTCAATAACTAAGTACTTTTAAATAATTAAGTTTTTTAAAGTACTTATTTTATCTAAAAAATTTTCTTCGTCAATTTGTTTATGATCCCTATTTTCACTGATGAAACAGCCTTTCACATGGTACGGAAAAGTGGCATAAGTCAGATTGTTTCCTTTATTATAATTCAGTTGATTTTAAAGATACAGATATGCGGTTCTATAATGATCTTGTCGCATTAGAAATAAAAATTTTCTGATCGACCAAATTTGTCTAAAGGGTCGTTTTAAAATTTAAAATGTGTAACTTTTTGAAGATTAATGGGAGGACTATTTCATTAAAGTAGTTATATTTCCTATCTTACTTTCAACATTTTTGCAATTTAAATTGCCCACTTATCTCCAGCAGGTAAAGAATTAAAGCGCTTTTCAATTTTTTTGTTACACCCTGCATAATCAAAAGAAATATTACTTCTTGTAGTAAGTTCGCAAACGCAAGTATTGTGGCATTTCCGTTACATAATTTTAGTTCACTACAGTCATATTTTCTGTATGGTACATATCTCAGATACTGACATATTCTCAATTCACTTCCAAACGCATCACGTCAGCAACCCAACTGAACAAGCTTATTTTCCTTCTATGGGAAGTTCAGAATAAAGCATGTAACGTACAAAATTTTTAACCAATCTTCAAATTTTGAGAAGCTATCAGAGCTCGCCAAAGTAGCAATGCTGTCGATATTTCGCCAAATTGATCGGCAAGAACACATAATTTGTCACTAGAGTCATGGGAGCTGGAACTCCAAAGTACAGCAATTACTTCCTGTAAGGTATTCCTAACAATATAATGGCACTTTCGTTACATACTTCCGTAACAAACCAGTCAAATTTTTTTCTCATGATTTACATCTTATGTCGTTCTCTAAGATGTCGCGCATCAGAAATATATTCTTAAAAACTATCGTGCGCATGTTATTTTACTTTTTCTATAAATTTTGCAAACAAATTAAAACTCGAAAATGTTCAGTCAAATGGCTGTATTGGATGCTTTAAGATGTTTCGTGTTAAGTTACATTATTTTTTATATCATTTACATTTTACATGTATACGGCTTCAACCTATTCTATATAGATTATATCTTACGATTATTGTTCAGACAATGATCACTGTTAATTTCAAGCTACGTGGCTATTATGTTTTTTATTTAGTGCTTCTTCAAACCACAACAAGAACGTAATATCCAAGGACTTTTATCCGTAAAAGCTAGACTAGAGAGTAAGTAACACGTTCGGACACAGTCTGGCATTGGACCTCATAAAAAATCATCATTTCAGAGAATGTTATAAAATACTCTAAAAAATACGTGGCTAAGAACTTTTTTGACAGAGATATATTTCTGGGGGGTGGGATAGCCCAGTGGTTAGCGCGAAGATTGCACTCGCAAGATCCAAGTTCGATTCCCGCCTCTACCCAAACTGTCCCCGTGTTCATGTGAAGTTCGATCATGCCAAATATGTAAGTCCATAAGTCCTCCCGGCAGGCTAGTGGTAGGGGAAGAAGGGTACTGCCCATGTGCATGCTGCCCCTACTGCATCCGGTCTCAATCGAGTGACACTTCCTGGCAGTCCAAATGGATACCTTAAACCTTCGGGTAGGTTGGACTACCTGGGTCGAAAAAGAGGAAGATAATCATTTGTTTCTTCTTTAAGATGACAAATGACTTTTCTTTTCAAGTAAATAAATTAAAAGGACTTTGTTTGAAATCATTAATTTCTATCAATCACAAAAAAAAGTTAAATCAATAAACATTTCATTTGGGCTTTGGCCTTCGTCCACATTAAGTAGAATGTTTACTTCCCATACTAAAAAGTATACTGCCAAGAATTTCCTTGGCAGAGAAATATTTGTGTTTACTTAAAGATGACAACTGACTTTCCCTTGCAAGTACAGAAATTAAAAGGCTTTCTTTTTCATTATATTAATTTCTATCAATTACAAATGAAAAGAAAAGAAAATTTTCAACTGCAGACGATAGTATACATTTTTTTAAATCTCCCAATACCCATTTGAATATAATATCTTTTGAATCAACAGTTGTTTTTGTATGCTGAAGAAATATTCTAGCGAAAAGGTGATCCGATTGGATTTGCATAATACTTTTTTCCGGTTCCTTTTTCCGGCTTATGCTAGCGGAGGAAAAAACACAAATCCTTATACAATGAAAAATCCGCGGTTTCAAATGTATTTGATCCTTTTTTTTTCTGCTACTCATAGAATCTGAAATCCGTTTGAAATCCTAAGTGGACTTAAAATGTGTTTTGAATAATGTTTTCTATTATAAAGTCTGGTATTCAGTGATCCGAAATTGATCTTTTTCCTATATCTATTGAAGTTGAAAACTATTTTAAATGGTTTTAAAAGCCGTGAAAACTATACGCTCATACAGCTTTTGATCAAAACTAGGTGTAGGAGCACCCCTCCCCCCCCCCCCCTTGTAGCAGACACTGCTAGCCATTCTACTTAATTTCAGCATACGTTAATGTAACATCTATTTTGAAACGCCACACAACTATCTTCTACTGTCTGTATCATATTCGCAAGTATATATTTCTGGTTACGATTTAATTTTTACTCCAAATAAACTCTCCATTACACCTATATTATGTAAATAAACTTTATTATCTAATGCTTATTATATAAATAAACACGAATGTAAATTTCTGCGTCGTTATTTAAATTAAATTTATTTAATACAGAATATCCAAGTAAATAAAACGGATTTTTTTTATTTTTAAAGATGTCCTAACTTTCTAAAAAAAAAAAAAAATCGGCGGTAGCTCCGGTTGACGGCAGCGAAATTGTGCTGCGTGAATAACATTTTGCAAAATAAACCTGAAGTTTAGATTTATCGAAAAAAAAACCTCGAATCCATATATGTTATATACGCTTATAGGGCTTTCAAAGAACTAGAAATTCTTGCTTATAGTTTGTTCAGAGCTAACACTTTTAGTTTTTATGATATAAGCATTTGAAAAATGTTAAATTGTCATATCTCACCAACATGACAAGGCAATTACTCAAAAACTACGACTTTTTTTTTTTTTTTTTTTTAAATATAGATTTAGAAAACCATTTCCTCATGCACATTTTTATCGCTCACTATTTAAATCTATATTTCATAGTTTCGAAGATATTTCGAGTGAAATTATGAAAAATGACAATCGGACGGGCGGATACTTTTTGATGTCTTTCTCGATAAAATAGAGCTAGATCCAAAATCAAATTATGTACATATCAAGGACTTTTAAAGAGCTACGAAGTATTGCTTATTATTCAAAGCCAGCTCTTTCTGTTTTCAAAATATAAGCATCACAATCTTGAAAAATATAAATTTTTCAATCTTCAACTTGATAAGTCGATTGCTTGAAAATTATAAGAGCATTTCTTATAATTAAAGAGGGATTTTAATACTATAGTTTTTGCACACATTTTTGGCGTTTACTATTTATATCTTTATAGTTTACTATATATTTTGAATGGAATTAAGAAAAATGAAAAAAAAATGTTCTAAATTGTTTAAACAAAATTTTTTCGAAAACAAAAGTTAAAAATATAAAGGTATTTAAATAACATTTATATATTCATAATCTGGACCTGATTTCCGACAAAAGCAAAAAAAAATTATTTACATTTATATCCATTAGATTCAGGGGTATAAGCGTCCAAAGTGTTTACGTTCTTCGTAGCGCTACGCTTTTCTGCTAGAGAAACCCCAATGTTAGATATTATTTACATCAAAATCTTCAAATTTCACTATACACAATCTACGCGTATACTTTAGAAAAACAGCAGCATCTATGTTAAAACCAAGAAGAGGGCAAAAATACTTCAATCCACCACTACATATGGAATATTTCAAAACATCTAAATTTAACTAGATATCAACTGCATAACTTATATATTTTTTGAGATTCAATCCAAAAACCCAATTCAACGTAACATCTTGGTTACTTGGAGTTTAAACAGTTAATTAAGTTAATAATATGGCAAAAAGTACATACCGTTTGCCAGTAACCATTATACGTAGCAAAAGAACACTCGAATTAGCTGAGGTAACAAGTTTTTATAATCAAATATTGTTCTGTATTAATTGGTAAGACATTCTTTAACATACCTATCTAGAAAAGCGATTGGACATTTTCAAGAATATCATTAAACAAATCGCATAGCACATCTGCATCACTTTTAATCAACATTTCAGCAGACCCAGATATGGTGCGATGGTTTGACGATGCCATCTTGAATTTGAGCCAAAGAGCAACTGAATACTACTCACCAACTTCTGCGTCCTACGGAACTGCAAAAAGCAGTCCGTTTAGAAATCGCAATTTAAGGATGTTTTAAAATGACTGTAGTCATAACAGAAAATTGGGATTGCATGCTAAACAAGTATATTATTTTTACTTTCCTTATTTGCATAGTGTAATGCATATAAATGTATTGTCACTGAGTGGAATGTTGAAATGCGAATTTTTCATGGACTAAAAATCGGAATTTAGGGAAATTTTAAAATGACTAGTCATAAGGCAAAATCGGAATTGTATACTAAAGAAGTATAATATTTTACTTTCCTTACTTGCATAGTATAATGCATAGAAAAGTATTCTCACTGAGTCCAATATTGAAATTCGCCTTTTACATGGATTAGAAATCGCAATGTAAAGGACATTTTAAAGTGACTGTAAGGGGAAATTGGGATTGCATGGTAACATGTATAATATTTTTACTTTCCTTACTTGCATAGTATAATACATAGAAAAGTATTGTCACTGAGTCGTATATTGAAATTCGACTTTTTCATGGATTTGGAATCGCAATTTAAGAAAGTTTTAAAATGACTGTAGTCATAAGATAAAATTGGGATTGCATGCTAAACAAGCATACTATTTTACCTTTCCTTACTTGCATAGTATAATGTATAGGAAAGTATTGTCACCGAGTCGAATATTGAAATGCGACTTTTTCATGGATTAGAAATCGCAATTTAAGGACATTTTAAAATGACTGTAGTCATAAGGGAAAATTGGGATAGCATGCTAAACATGTATTATATTTTTACTTGCCATACTTGCATAGTATAATGTATAGAAAAGTATTGTCACTGAGTCGAATATTGAAATTCGACTTTTTCATGGATTAGAAATCGCAATTTAAAGGACATTTTAAAATGACTGTAAGGGGAAATTGGGATTGCATGGTAAACATGTATAAAATTTTTACTTTCCTTATTTGCATAGAATAATGCATAGAAAAGTATTGTCACTGAGTCGAATATTGAAATTCGACTTTTTCATGGATTAGGAATCGCAATTTAAGAAAGTTTTAAAATGACTGTAGTCATAAGCTAAAATTGGGATTGCATGCTAAACAAGTATATTATTTTTCCTTTCCTTACTTGAATAGTATAATGTATAGGAAAGTATTGTCACCGAGTCGAATATTGAAATGCGACTTTTACATGGATTAGAAATCGCAATTTAAGGACATTTTAAAATGACTGTAGTCATAAGGGAAAATTGGGATAGCATGCTAAACATGTATTATGTTTTTACTTGCCCTACTTGCATAGTATAATGTATAGAAAAGTATTGTCACTGAGTCGAATATTGAAATTAGACTTTTTCATGGATGTATTTATTTCGAGCATCTATAATCCCTATTCGAACGTTTTGGGTAATTTTTGTGTGTATTAATATCTATGCATACAATATGCATTTATGAGTGTATGCTTGTATGTGTGTTTTTGTCTGCATATGCATATGTGTGTTTGTGCGCGCAAGCACGTTAAGACACGATATCTCAAGAATAATTCACGGTTTTTAATGGCTTTTTTTTCGATTACCACAGTTTGTGAATAGTGGAATCTTATTTAAGATCGTCCATTACGGAAATGAGTACCACATGAATCAGAGGGTCCGGACAATAATTTTGTTTTCCCTTTTGACGGAGGTGATAACATGAAAGTATTTACAAAGACGGCAATATCAAATATAGAACTATCACTGAATTTGCGTGGAGTACGGGCATGTTAAATACGTGAGTCCGTAAGTCCTTCCGAGAGTTTAGTTGTAGCGGAATGACATTCTGGTAGGTTGGACGGTCTGGGTCGAACCAAGAAAAAATATTTATACCGACTTTAGTTTATATAGGTTGCTCTGCCCTATTGATATTAAACGACACAGAACATTCGAAGGGTAACTAAATTTTAAAATAACTTGAAAACTATCAGAAATCAAGGCAGTCAATCACATTAAATAAATAATCTTTATACAAGTATTTTATCATTAGAAAACCGATGTACTCGTTCGAAAACTTTCATAGACTGTTCTAATCACATCCCACATTTTCGAATACATTTAAGTAAAAGTTACATAAAGTTGAGAAAAATATATGCAGTTTCATAAAATAATTAGTCTTCTCATATGCTATAGTTATGATGCAGAAGGGATTTAGAAAGCACATTGTTGGATTTTAAAGTGCTTGTTATAAGGGGGTCCTGGTGTAGATTATTTCTCTATATTGAAGCAAAAAAGATCAATCATGCATAAAGCATTGATTACCAAACACATTCCGACTGGAATGCTATTTTATTTAAACATCTCTAAAATGCGAAACATTCAGCGCTGATATATTTGACAACAGTACTACAATATTATCACAGTACTACAAATATCATAGTGCTACAATTATCACAGTACTATAATAATTTATTATATTTGAAAAAGTAAAGCTTATCGACAAAATGAACTTTATTCAAATTACGTCATTGAAATAAAAATAGTCTGGTTCTCAATGTAAAAGCAATGAATATTTATTGTAGTCATATAACTTATATTCCAGACTCCAGAGCTTAATTTTGCGTGAGAAAATTTCAGCAATTATTATATAACTCATCTTACAACTACCTGTTTACATTCTGCTTATATTAAAATTAGGCTTGGTTGTAGAAATAACCAAAGTTTGATGATCATTTAAACTCAAAATATTGTAATTGCGTGGGCGCAGAATATACATTCACAGACAATACGCTAAAATAAAGCGGATTTAGAACGGATATAACACTAATTATAAATTTAGAAGAAATTTAAAAATCACAATTTTTAGGATGGGAAAAATGACGGATCATTTTTGTATTTCCTAAAACTTATGTAAAATCAAAGAATGTTTCATTCATATCAGAGATATTGCACACTCCAGAACTAAATAATTTCGCGTTAAAGAAATTCAGCATGTCTTATATAACTCGTAATACATCTTAATGTTGTTTACATTCTCCATGAGTGAAAATTAGGCTTCGTTGTAGAAATAATCAAAGTTTGATGATCATTTATACTCACAAATTTTGTAATTGTGTTGTCGCAATATATATGGACAGGAAAAAGTACAAAATAAAGCGGGTTTATTACGAGTGCAACACTAAATATAAATTAAAAAGAACTTTAAAAATCACGATTTTGACACAAGTTGGATGCCATATTTTATTTCGAAGTGGATCACGTGATCTCTTCATATGATATGGGTGTAATTATTATTTTAATTTTTATTAAAGAAACTACCGAATATATTTTGCTGATTCTTTTTTAATTTTTATGGGATAACTTTTGTATTTGCTAAAACTTTAGAAGTAATTTGTGAATTTTAAATTCGCTTAAAAAATGTTTGAAAAATTAGGTCCTGTAGGGTTCAGTGTATTTCATTCTTTCAACCCGGGTTCAATTCAAAACTAATGCGTGATGTTATTCATTTATATTCCAGTATGTCCCACAGACCGACTGAACAACATACTAACATTTAATTTTGATAAAGTCATTTTTACAGCAGTTATCGCGCTAACGGACAGACAGACGGACAGACAGACAGAATGAACAAAGTCATAATCACTTTACAACTATGCTGTAAAGTGTTAAAAATAAACTTGAACTAGATAGAATGCTTTGCTTTGCTATTTAGATGATCCAAGCACGACATGGCTCCCTAGTAAATGGAAAATTAAAAAGCCAGGAATAAATATCACCCCCTTCAAGTATGGGCACCAAGACAATTTTTCGATCTCCACTTGAATATTTCTGGTGATGTGTGTCTGAAATGTCTTTACTTATCCAAAACAAGGACATATGCTTCCGATGTTAAATGATGTAAAATCGCCTACTCGAAAATTTTGTTGATGCATGTGTGATCTTTACAGAGCACAGAGTGTGTCATAAATATTTGCGAGATACTTACTTTGACATTTCCCTATTGATTCTTCTCTTATGTCCAGTGTGTGTCCCCTCTAGGCGATCAAAATGAAATTAATTAGTTACAAGTGACTTAACTAGTGATTCTAGGAGACTAGCTATTTGCAAAGGCTAGACCACCCACTATAATTCGGATAATTACACATGCTTATATAATGACGGTATATTACGAGTATATATATATATATATATATATATATATATATATATATATATATATATATATATATATATATATATATATACAGGGTGTCCAGTCCTATAGGTGCACAATGGCTATTTCCTCAACCGTTAGTCACAGAGATATACTTCCAATTGCAAAAATGCTTTAAATTTTAAAATCTATATTATCTTTGAATCAATAAATAAATTTCTGAAAAAAATATAAAGTATAAATTTTTATACGGTCCCCCGGTCCTTCTAATTGTATTTAGGAACTAATTATATTTTTGTTCCCCTGTTGTCCACCGATGGTAATTTTAAATTTTACATTGAAAGTACTAAACGCACCGTTGGCATCCGTTTAGCAGAACGTGCTCGGGATATTAGGGATAGTAAACTTTCCACGGCTCTTGCTCAATTTGTTGTTAAAAATAATTTTCAGCCTCTTTTTGAAAAGACTTTCCTTTTGATGAGTTGTAATAATCCTCGTGATATTCTCCCTTTTGAATCCCTTTTTATTTATATCTACCGCGAGGCCGTTTGTAATGAATCTGACCCTGTTATGAATTTCAGTTACGGTTGGCGATTCATTCTCGACTCCAGGCAATTCAAGTCTCTGCAAAGTTATCGTTGACGTCTTCATCTTCGGGATTACGCTTGATTGCCACCCCCTCCCCTTTTTTTGATTTATGTAATTACATTGTAATTCAATATGCTGTTCTTTTGTTGTTGAAATTTTTGAAACTCTAAAAAAATAGTTTACGGTTTATCCTTGTCTAAACGTAGATTCCTTTGTAAATTGTATTTATCAAATTTTGTCGCTATATCTGGTCTATTATATGAACGATTCAAATTTTATTTCCGTGTAGCCTCTGATGAAGAGCGTACTTATGCTCGAAAGCGCTCTGACCTTTTTTTAAACTTGTGTACGTCTTATAGGAAGTAGAATGAAGACCTTCTGTTGTGGATGTGTGCTTAATTTTTGCTATTATAACATCAGGCGTGATGCCAAATTATTAATTTATTTATTATATTTAGGAAAATCATCCTCATACAATTTCATTCAAAATAAAAAAAAAATTCCTTTTATGACCAAAATTCACCGACTTATGAATCATTAAACTTTATGACCAAAGTCACTTTTCCCGTGAAAAAATTTCCCGTTTCAGGCAACCAGCCAATCAGGGACCGTATTGAACATTTCTCCAGACAACCAACCAATCAGAAACCGTATTGACCATTTCTGAGCACAAACAGTGCTCCAACTTTAAACAGCTATCAGGATGATTTTTTTTATTTTGCATAAAATTGTATATGGATGATTTTCCTAAATATAATTGGTAGGACCGGGGGATTGTATAAACGTTTATATTTCGTATTTCTTTCAGAAATGCATTTATTGATTTAAACTATTTCTAAGGTAATAGATTTTAAAATTTAAAACATTTTTGTAATTGGAAGTGTATCTCTGTGACTAACGGTTGAGGAACTAGCCTTTTGGCGCCTATAGCACTGGACACCCTGTATATGTTAACATGTGAATAACATTATGCATTTAACCCAGAAAAACATTTGGTTCATATGTGTGTTGGACTTCCATGCTTACTGTATTTGCTTGTTAATATGTAAGGTTTCAGCAGTATACAAATATGTGGGGACTCAGCATCACATCAATTGAACAAGTCTTGCTATTAGTATTTTTATCACTTAACAACATAGTTGAAACGTTTTTATTACATTGTTCATTCTGTCTGTCTGTCCATTCGCATGATAACAGCCGTAAAAATTACTTTAACAAAATGAAATGCTAGTATGTTGTTCAGACGGTTTATGGGACCTATGGGAATATAAAATAATGATGCCCAATTCGTTTTGGACTGAGCTCGGGTTGAAAAAATGAAATACATTGAAACCTATGGGACCTAATTTTTCAAACATTTTTTAGGCGATTCAAAATTCACAAATTGCTTCGAAAGTTTTTGAAAATATTCATATTATCCCTTAACAAATATGAAAACATTTCAGCAAAACATATTCGGTAGTTTTTTTAAAATAAAAATTAAAATCATAATTACATCCATTTTATATGAAGATATCATGTGACTCACTTCAAAATGAAATATAGTACTCATTTTATGTCCAAATTCTGATTTCTGACACAAATTTTTTTTTGAATTTATATTTATTGTAGTATCCATCCTAAAACCGCTTTATTTTTGCTTAATTCCTGTGCAACTATATTTTAAAACAACGCAATGACAATATATTTGAGTTTGAATGATCAATGCTATCCATCAAATGCCAAAATCGTGATTTTTAAAGTTCTTTTTAATTCATATTGAGTGTTGTATCCGTTCTAAAACCGCGATATTTTTGCTAAAATTCTGGGCATCTACATTCTGAAACAACGTAATTAAAATGCATTTAAGTTTAAATTATCATCACACTTTGATTATTCCTACAACGAAGCCTAACTTTCACTAATGGAGAGTGTAAACACATAAAGATGTAGGATGAGTTGTATAGGAATTGCTGAATTTCATTAAGGCAAAATTGTTTAGCTCTGGAGTCTGCAATATATCTGATATGAATGAACCATTCATTGATTTTACATAGAAAAGCAGACGATTTTTTCGATGAAATCTTAAGCATAAAGTTAAATTGCGTTTACCTCCATGGTTTTAAATTTTAAAATAAAATAAATTATTGTATTATTGTGATGAATGAAAGTAATAGAAAAAAAGTGTATGAATGAAATAATATTTACATCTTTTACATAGAGAGCCAGGTGATTTATATTCCAATGACGACATTTGAATAAATTTCATTTTTTTCGATGCAGTTTTAAGGTGTAAAATATTATAAATTATTGTAGTATTGTGATAATTTTAAAAATATTACCACTGAATGTATCGCACATTAGCGATGTTTAGATAAACTTCCATTGCAGTTGGAAAGTGTTTCATAATCAATGCTTATGGATGATTGATCCTTGTTGATAATATTATGCTATAAATTACTGCTAGCTCTATGCCGAATTGAAATTGCTATATAACATTTCTCTAACATGTTTTTTTCATTCCAGTCCCTCTAAAAACCACCTGATATACTAAAAGAATAAATCCTTGCACATTTATGGTATCGACTACTAGAGAGAACCTTACGGGGGGGGTGTTTTCAATTTTATTCCCAGAGGTGGAGAAAAGGGAGATAGTCAATATTTATTTTCAGATCCTCAAAAACCCTTATCACGAGGATTAAGAAAGATGGATCCTAATATACTTTTAATATCGTCCACGTGACTGAATCATGTGACTTTCAACGTGATACATTATATCTTTAGTAACATAGAAGTGTGAATCCTATACGGATTATTGTTTCGAATAGGAGACAGACCTTCAATTGGACCTATGCGAGTCGAATTTTTCCTATCACAAGAGGCCGAAATTAGGGAAGCGAGAAAATCTTTACAAACTTTATAAGGCCCGTTGCCAGCTTTGCAGGTTAATAGTTTACAGACTTATAGTCTCAAATAGGAAACAGATCCTAATTCAGCCAGTTTCTTTTAAGGCGACGGTTTTCAATGCCATACATCGTAAAACAAAATTAAACACATAAAAACATTACTGAGACTCTTGTTGTTGTTGTTCATAACCTCCTGTTTCGGTCGAACCACAAACAGGACCAGTGACGCCAAATAAAGGACAAAGAATGACATAAGACGAGATCACAAAGTTTTTTATTATCACAAACAAGCATCACTGACGAAGGTCTGGGGGGGGTGCAGCTTCACATTTCGCGAGGACCCAGAAGGCGGAAGACTGACTTCATCCTCAAGAAAACGCCCATGCCTTACTCGGGATTCGAACCCAAGCCCACAAGACAGCAGTCGGAGACGCTATCCACTTCACCGCCTGGGCGGCACTGAGACTCTTACAAGTTGCGAGTGCATTTTGTAAGAATCTCGATTTGCTTGTATTTGACAGGCTTAAATGTTAGTCTATATAAATAAAATTGAAAATCTGTCTGTCTGTCTGTCTGTCTGTTTGTCCCATCATCACGGGAGAACGGCTGAACCGAATTTGATGAAATTTTGTGGGTAGCCTAGAAATAGCCCCACTTAAAATTTAGTCTATGTTTGAAATTTTTACGACCAGTGGTTCTCGAGATATTAGTCAAAAACAAAACTTTCGTTTATCTCATCATCACGAGAGAACGGCTGAACCGAATTTAATGAAATTTTGTGGGTGGCCTGGAAATAGCCCCCCATAAATTTTGCCCAAGTTTCGAGTTTCTAAGACCAGGGGTTGTCGAGATATTAATGAAAAACGGAACTTTTTTTATAGGAGTTCTACTCTCCAACTCCGTGGTTTATCCAAACGCAAAGGATAAAAATCGTTTCTTTAAAACGTCAAAGGGAATTAAAACTTTATTTTTGAGTTTGATGCAGGATTTTTGCATTAAATAGTCACTATCTGAAAGCATGAATTGTTTGAAACATGAATTTAAATGGAAAAATCTACCTCCATGTTTTGTATTTCACAAGCTTTTACTCAACGATTAGAAGTATAAAGATTTTGAAATGGTTATTTAATTTCGCATTTTATGAGGAAGATTCTATCTTATATCGTGTTGCTCGGCCAAGGAATGAAATTAAATATGTTTGCTAATGATTATTATTATTTTTTCGATTTGAATATTAAATAAATGGGTATTAAAATATATCTTATAAATGAACGGTTTGATTTTTAACACTTTACAACAAAGTTGAAAAGTGTTTATGACTTTGTTCATTCTGTCTGTCTGTCTGTCTGTCTGTCTGTCTGTCTGTCTGTCCGTTAGCACGATAACTGCCGTAAAAATGAGTTTATCAAAATGAAATTTTAGTATGTTGTTCAGACGGTCTGTAGGACCTATGGGAATATAAATAAATAATATCACCCAATTAGTTTTTTATTGAACCCGGGTTGAAAAAATGAAATACATTGAACCCTATGGGACCTAATTTTTCAAACATTTTTTAAGTAAATTTAAAATTCACGAATTGCTTCGAAATTTTTAGGAAATATTCACATTATCCCATAGAATATATAAAAAAAAATTCAGTAAAATATGTTAAGTAGTTTTTTAATTAAAAAAATTATTTAATATAGGGAAAAAAACAAATTCAATTAAATTCTGACTTTGGGATATCTGCCAGAAAGAAAAGAGAGAGATATTATATAATAAATATCTCTCCATTTGTTTAAACGTTTTGCATATGGGAGTGGCTTCATATTTTAAGATAAATTTGGTAGATAACAATTTTTCATTTTTTTTAAATTTTATATAACTCTTCATGATAAATTTAATTGATGGCATTTTAAATGCACTTTCCTACGTCCTAGAGAGTTAAAATTTGGTACACAGCTTAAATTTGTTGAACATTTTATTCGACAAAAATTTGATGGATCTTTAAATATAGATCATACATTTTTTTCGAAATGGCCTGAAAATAATCCCCGTTCACTTCTATAAATCATTGGTGTAATATTGTTAAAAATTTTGATGTGGACAGCATATGTCTTTCTCTGCAGACTCATATTCGTTCTCTTTATTTATTCAATGATAATTTGAGTTTATCTGCACAACATAAGTATTTTAAATGGCATTGAATTTACACGTTAAACTTAAATTTGGTTCTCATTTGATAGCTGGACTTATTGTCAAAGGTGACGTAGCGAAAACGCGAAAAAACTAGAATATCTTAAGAACGGCTAGTCCTAGAGTAATGTGGTTAGTCTTATTCTTTTTGTTGTCAAAAATCACATATAAAATAGGAATTTAATTGATATAATTGAGCACACGTAGTCTTTTATTTTTATATATAACGATTTTTGCTGGCCATTTCGCAAAAATAGCCCGTTCCTTTTTCCCGAATCGTAGTAGAATAACCTACAAATGATTTATATACAAAATTTTGTTAAATTTGGTATATAAATCACTTGTAGGTTATTGAAATATTATACTCCAAATTTTGTTAAATTTGGTTCATTAGTTTTTAGCTAGAGTGGATAAAGGCAATTTCTGCGGCCATTTCGCAAAGAAGGCAGATTTTTTTATTACGAATCGTACTATAATCTAATGAACATCAGGATTTCCCACAAAAAACATACCTACCAAATTGTATGAAATTCGGTCCATTAGTTTTTCAATTAGAGTGGATGTAATATCCACACAGACACACAGAAACATACACAGATACAGCCTTACACACACAGACGTCTTCCTAAAAGTAGTTTTTTCGTGTTCTAGAAGTCCCAAAACGTGTAGATCCTTTGAAAATTCGAGTTCCGATCTTCGGCACGATTCCAATACTTTGAGTACATACACATACACATATATATTATCTGTGTATTATCTGTGTATCTAAATTCCGTGCCTATGCAATTACAATAGTTGTGATTTTAAATGATCCCTAAACTTTTATTATTTCTTCAAGGAAGCCTAATTTTAACATATGCAGAATGCAAATATCTCAAGCGATTGTAAGATGAATTACATAAGAATTGCTGAATTTTTTTCACACAAAATTATTTAGCTCTGGAGTCTGGAATACAAGTTATATGAATGAAATATTCATTGATTTTGCATAAAGAATCAGATGATTTATATTTCGATACAGTTTTAAATATTTAAGTATAATAAATTACTGTAGTACTGTGATAATGTAAAAGATATTACCACTGAATGAATCACATTTTAGAAATTTTTAAATGAAATTACATTTCAGTTGGAAAGTGTTTCATAATCAATGTTTATGCATGATTGATATTTCCTGTTTATCTATTAGTGCAAAAAACATATTTAACAAAAGTTTGGTAGAAAAAAAAGCTGCTTAAATGCACTTTGCAATACCTGTTCTGCAAGCAAGATTATGGGCAATATATGGCATATTAATTCGTACTTTTTAACACTTTACAACAAAGTTGAAAAGTGATTATGACTTTATTCATTCTGTCTGTCTGTCTGTCTGTCTGTCTGCCCGTTAGCACGATAACTGCCGTAAAAATGACCTAATCAAAATGAAATTTTAGTATGTTGTTCAGACGGTCTGTAGGACCTATGGGAATATAAATGAATAATATCATCCAATTAGTTTTTTATTGAACCCGTGTTGAAAAAATGAAATATATTGAGCCCTATGGGACCGAATTTTTTAAACATTTTTTAAGCGGATTTAAAACTCACAAATTGCTTCAAAAAGTTTAGATAATATTCAAATTGTTCCATAAAATATATAAAAAAAATGCAGCGAAATATATTCAGTAGTTTTTTAAATAAAAATTAAAATAATAATATCATCACTTATATGATGCGATCACTTGACCATGATATGAAAAGATCACGCGACCCACTTCAAACTGACATATGGCATCCCTCTTGTTTCAAAATCGTGATTTTTAAAGTTATTTTTAATTCATATTGATTGCATCCGTCCTAAAACCACTTTATTTTTGCTTAAATTCTGTGCATCTACATACTAAATAAACGCAATTACAATATATATGAGTTTAAATGCTCATCCAAATTTGATTATTTCTACAACGAAGCCTATTTTTCACCTATGTAAAATGTAAACAACAAAATATGTAAATTAGTTGTATTGGAATTGCTGTATTTGTTTAAAACAAAATCATTGAGTTCATGGAGTCTGCATAGCTGATATGAATGAAATATTCATTGATTTTACAAAGAGGAGGGCGATTTCTTTCGATAAAGTTTTACGCATAGAGTTTAATTACTTGTAGCTCCATGGTCTTAATTTTTAAATAAAATAAATTATATTATAGTATTGTGATGAATGACATGAATGGGAAATTATTTATGAATGAAATGCTGCTTTTATAGGGAGAGACAGGCGTGTTATTTTTTCTATGACGTCATTTGAATGAATTTCAGTTGTTTTCGATGATGTTTTCAAATATAATAAATTATCGTAGTATTATGATAATTTTAAAATTATTACCGAGGAATGTATCCCATTTTAGAGATGTTTAAACCAGCCAATTTATATTTCAATGCCGTCATTTGAATGAAGTTTATTTCTTTCCATGAAGGTTTAAGTTTTCAAATATAATAAATTAATGTAGTATTGTGATAAGTTTTAAAATATTACAGAAGAATGCATTGCATTTTAGATATGTTTGAATAAAATTGCATTGAAGTTGGAAAGTGTTTCATAATCAATGCTCTAAGCATGATTGATCATTCTTGTTTTTAATTATATTAATTGCGAACTGCATACACCACTTTCATTTATTTTAGCAAAGAGGTTTTAAGCTTATATATTGTGTTTAGCTAATAAACTAATATTTTGTTTACCCAATAAATTCATTTATCCAATTGTTTAAACAGAAAAAGAGTAGAATGGGTATATCTTCTAACAATATTGTAGTGTTTTCATTTAGTATATACAAACTGGATCACGATATTTTATTCAGATCTGCGAATTTAGAGCTACGAATTTGGCTGGATATCGCTAACTTGGCAAATTTCTTAAAAGTTACCAAATTGATTAAAATGTCTCCAAATTGATAAAAATGACGTAAATCAATGAACTTTATTTTGTTTTCTTAAAAGAAAGTACTGAAATGGCGTTTGGTTAGCATTTGTCTGTCAGTCCAACCGCCCTACTTAATAACACATTTAGCGAATTTTTAAAATGTCAATAAATTGATAAAAATATTTATAAATCCATAAACATAATTTGAAATTGATAAATTGCCCTAAATAAACGAAATTGTGTTTTTTGGGGGATAATATTTTGATGATGGTTCGTAAATTTATCGCCAAGTGGGACTGTCAGTTCTACAGTCCCACTTGGCGATAAATTTGGCAATTTTTTAAAATGTCACCAAATTGATAAAAATATTTATAAATCCATAAAAATATTTTGAAATTGATAAATTGCCCTAAATAAACGAAATTGTGTTTTTTTAGGGGATAATATTTTGATGATGGTCCGTCAATTTATCGCCAATTAGGACTGTCAGTTCTACAGTCCCACTTGGCGATAAATTTGGCGATTTTTTAAAATGTCGCCAAACCTTCATTAGAGATATTTAGACGATATTTTGACCACCAATTTATTTGAAGCAAATCATAACATGCCGCTTAACAACGGATTTAAATTTAATGTGTTTATGAGGAAGAAGATTTTTATTAAATCTTTTCCGATTTTAATGATGAAGATATGTATATAAAATAAATTTCATTGCCATCGTATTTTTGACTGGATAATATCAATTACGATCTTCATGTTTAAACATTATTATTATTGATGTTTTCGGGGATTATTGATTCAGAGATTATTGATATGTTCAATTTCTTATGGCATTGTTTTATTACGGCAAAAATTGTTGAAACTCATATATTGTACGTTGTACGAGTAATCTTCTACAAATGCACGGGTATATCTTCTAATCTAAGAGAATATAAGCAGTACATGTATATTGGCATATATTGGAATCAAGCCTTCCGGTATGCAGATGGCAGGGATTATTGATAATTTTAATTCATTAAGTAATCTGTTATATATTGGCAAAATTTTTTCAAACGAAATATTATAATACGGGTAATCTTTTACTAACACTAGGACATATCTTCTAATCTATGACATTATAAGTAGTACGGATTTATCTTCCCATACAATTTTAGCACTTTCATTTGGGCACATATTGGAACTAATTATTGCCTACTGATTTAAAGATTACGGATTTATTGATATTTTCAATTTATATATGTAATCTACTCATATAAGTTATATCTTCTAATATTCGCGTATATAAGTAGTACGGGTCCCATACAATACGCTATTATTTTGCATATATTGATTCAATTCCATACTTTTTATAAATTTGCTTACGAAAAGGCCAGGATATTTTATTCTTCAGATCTACCCGTGAAGATAATTTTGAATAACGAGAACAGCCATTCCTTAACTTCTTTTTAGGAGCATTATGTTAAATATTTTAACAGAATATTTTGATTAAAAATGCCATTTAGTATACTATAGGAATTTGCACATGATTGTGAATTTTAAGTGTATTTATATTATATACTCCGTACGAAGAACGGGTATGCTGCTAGTCTTACATAAAAGATGCTTAATTTTCTGCATATGTGTGTGTGTTGTCTGTAGAGAAAAAGTTATGGACAGTCGCGAAATTCAGTATTTAGTAGCTAATCCCCATGTATAACAGATCTTTACGAGTTTGTTTGATTTTAATTCAAATTCATTTTTAGTTATTTCATGTTTAAGCATTCTTTTGAGCGATTTTTACAGAAAGCAAGCTCTGGCAAACGCAAATGTTATCACAGAGATATTGTCCATCTTGACATCGTCGGTAAGAAAAAAACAAGAAAGATCAATCATGCTTAAAGCATTGATTATGAAACACTTTCCAACTTCAATGCTATTTTATTTAAACATGTATAAAATGCAATACATTCCTCGGTAATATTTCAAAACTTATCAAAATACTACATTAATTTATTATATTTGAAAACTTAAACCTTCATAAAAAAATGAACTACATTCAAATGACGGCATTGAAATATAAATTGCCTGATTTAAACTACTCTAAAATGTGATACATTCCACGGTAATAATTTTAGAATTATCATAATACTACTATAATTTATTATATTTGAAAACTCCATCGCAAAAACAACTGACATTCATTCAAATGACGTCATAGAAAAAATAACACGCCTGGCTCTCTCTATAAAAGCAACATTTCATTCATAAATAATTTCCCATTCATGGCATTCATCATAATACTACAATAATTTATTTTATTTAAAAATTAAGACCATGGAGCTGCAAGTAATTAAACTCTATTCATAAAACTTCATCGAAAAAAATCGTCCTTCTCTTTTTAAAATCAGTGATTATTTCATTCATATCATCTATGCAGACTACATGAACTAAATGATTTTGTATTAAAGAAATACAGCAATTGTAATACAACTCATTCTACATATTTTGCTGTTTACATTTTACATAGGTGAAAAATAGGCTTCGTTGTAGAAATAATGAAATTTGGATGAGCATTTAAACTCAAATATATTGTAATTGCGTTGTGTCAGTATGTAGATGCACAGAATTTAAGCAAAAATAAAGTAGTTTTAGGACGGATACAACACTCAATATGAATGAAGAAGAACTTTAAAAATCACGATTTTGAGACAAGATGGATGCCATATATCATTTTGAAGTGGGTCACGTGATCGTTTCATATCATGGTCACGTGATCGCTTCATATAAGAGGTTATTATTTTTTAATTTTTATTTAAAAAACTACTGAATGTATTTCGCTAAATTTTTTTTTATATATTTTATGGAACAATTTGAATATTACCTAAAAATGTCGATACAAGTTGTGAATTTTAAATCCGCTTAAAAAATGTTTGAAAAATTAGGTCCCATAGGGCTCAATGTATTTCATTTCTTCAACCCGGGTCCAGTCCAAGACTTATTAGGTGATATTATTCAGTTATACTCCCATAGGTCCTACAGACCGTATGAACAACATACTAAAATTTCATTTTGATTAAGTCATTTTTACGGCAGTTATCGTTCTAACGGACAGACAGACAGACAGCAGACAAACAGGCAGACAGACAGACATACAGACAAACAGACAGACAGACAGAATGAATGAACAACGTCATAAACAATTTTCAACTTTGTTGTAAAGTGTTAAAAACTGATGTGGGCAGAATTCACTGCAAACTTATATCCACGTTCTCTTAATTTTAATTAAATTTAATTCACTGTAAATTCAATTTTCGTTCTCATTTGATAACTGGACTTATTTTCAAAAGTGGCGTAGAGAAAATATGAAAAATCTAAAATGTCTCGGGAACGGTTAGACCTAGTGTAATGGGGTTGGTCTTATTATTTCCTCCGTTAAACATTTGGTATAAAACAAGCATTTAATGGATATATTTGAGCATACGTAGCTTTTTATTTTAGATTTTGACGACTTTTGAGGGACCATTTTGCAAAAAAAGGCATGTTATTTTTTTCCGAATCGTACCAAAATCTAATCAGCACAAGGGTAACCGACAAGCGACTTATCTACCAAATTTTGTGACGCTTGATCAATTTGCATTTCAGCTAGAGTGAATACATGATATTTTTGTGGGCCATTTCGCAAAAGAAGGCGTTTTTTTTTTTTTACAATTCGTTTCAAAAACTAATCAGTACCTAGGACATACACATGTGACTATCAAATTTTATGAAATTCGGTCCATAAATTTTTGAGTTAGAGTGGATATATACATTGTACAACCGAATTTTGTGACATTCCGTTCATTAGTTTTTCAGCTAAATTGGATACAGGCAATTTTTGAAAGCCATTTCGCAAAAAGGACCGGTTCTGTCTTTACGAATCCTACCAAAATCTAAACAGCACCAGGATCCCACCTAAATATCTTATCTACCAAATTTTATGAAATTCGGTCCAATATTTTTTAGTTAGATTGGATGCATACATTGCACTGACAGACACACATACAGACACACAGACACACACACACACACACACACACATACACACACAGACGTCACTCCAAAAATAGATTTTTCGTATTCTAGCGGTCTCGAAACGTGTAGATCCGTCGGGAACTCGACTTGTGATTTTCGATATGATTCCAATACTTTCCCCATGCATTGCCATGTATTGCAGGGAAAGTAAAAACACATTTCCTAACGATTTTTAAATCGAAACCGTAAGAGAATTTCTTTATATTTATTTTTTTATTTTTAAATGCATCAAAATATGCCTGTTTTAGATTATCTAATATGTGTCTCGTCGAATTCAAAAATAGAAGATTAGCACAATTATATACTTTGGCAAAAATTTGATTAAACATTTGAGCTATCTAATAAAAACATTATTTTAACTTTCTGCGAATTTTCAAACAAAATCATAAAAATTTCATTTTGGAATTCACTGGGAAAAGGCTTTATTCTCAAATTCACCGGTCAACATCCCAACGTTCATGGAAATTTTGTGGTAAGTAATAACGTTTTTATAGTAAAAGCGTTGTTAGATTTTTGAAGAATTAGCTGTATGTTCTGATGTAATTTTAATCAAAGAATTAGTTACATATTCCGACGTAATTTTAATCAAAAGTTTGTATCTTTAATTCCGGGCAATGGCGGGTACATTATCTAGCCCCATTATAAAAAAAAACATGTGTCCCATTTTATGCCATACCGAAATCCTTTGAAAGACTTTTCATAACTAAGAATTGCTCTAACCCTTTAATTCATTCTGTAGTAAGGGTGCCTTTTCGCAAGAAAAGTAAAAATAGTTTTTTTTTGGATATTTAGCACTATGTGTGTGTGGGCAATTACTGGGTGTGTTTTTTCACAGTTTGTGTATTTGTAGACAATTACTGTGTGTTTTTCACAGTGTGTATGTTTGTGGACATTTCAGATTTATTTCTTCGTTCAATTATTAACAATATTTAAAAATTGATTACATAATGTTTCTATCAGAAAGCAACAAAATGCTCATCTAAGCATCCATCCCCATCCGTGAAAAAACTTATTGCCACTCGTTAACGCGGTTCAGATTTTTGTGAAAATCACAAAATTTGCTCTTTTACATTAAAAAACTCAAAAACCGATTTCAATTTTTAAAAAAATTGCTTAATCGAAATGTGTCTCGGGGACTGATATGAGAAATCACACTACAGAATCTCGTGGCTGTGGGTTGCTTAGACTTACCGCAACGCCTTCGCGTCCGCGCGCAAACACATACACATAGATACATGAATTTTAGAAAACAAAATATTAGTAGACGTGTGTGTGTGAGACCAGAAATACATCTCACACTTTGTTGAGACAGTTTTATGTACAATATTTATTGATCTGAAACTTCGGACAATACCTCCAATCTGAATGACGACAATGTTTACGACATGTGATCCTAGAGGTCAGAAAACTATAAATTTAGGGGTGTCAATACAGAAGAGGGGTCGAACCCTTAAGAAAATGTAAAGTAACACGACATTGGATGGAAATACTATCCAATGGATAAAAGTGCTTATTGAGTCACCTGAGTGCTGCAAATCAGAGAAAAGGGGGGAGTAACACTACCGAGGAAAAAGAGCCACAGCCTGTGACTTGAGAACGACACTTATTCTCGTAGGGATACTGCTGCGACATTATGAAAGAACGACAATACTAGAGATGCAGAGTTTTCCGTAGATGTTCCAAAATAATGGCTAGATCTGTTAATGTGTGCAGTGCAAATCAGACGCACGACACGGAGCCAAACAACCTCAGCTATGGCCGGTACAAGTACTGATGCAAGCATTATGGTCTATGTTCAAAACAGACTTGAAGGTATATGCCCATTGAAAAAGATATCTTGGTCTAAACATATATTAAGCAATTTTAGTGGTCTCACATGTTCCCGCCGCCGAAATAAGATAATTAGTTGTGTAATGAATTTAATAAGTATTTAATGTTGTTAATAAATGTTTTAGTGTTAAAGTGGTGTAATCCATTTAGTACTATATTAATTAATAATGCTTTTACAGAACTCGCGCGAAAGTTTAGTAATTGGAGGGTTTTATATAGCGGCACAACAAAGCAATATACAATAATAAAGGAGTACCACTATACGAGTAATTTACAGCCATGTTAAGATATTAGATATGTTAATGATAATTAAGATAAAAGTGCAACTTTAAGTTTCTTGCTCTCACAGTGTGTAATCATGTTAAGTGTGTTTTAAAAGAACTTGTCAAATGAATCAATGGAACAATATTTTTCTTTTAAGTGTGTTTTAGAAGAACTTGTCAAAGAATCAATGGGACAATATTTTTCTTTTATTTAAGCAAAGAAAACTAAATAAATATACTATAGTGAACTATCTTGGAAAAATTTATTCGATTAGAACCCAAAACGCATTGCATTTGAAAGGAAAAATTATGCTCATGTTCATGGAAAATCACTTAAAGTGTTATGCTATTTCGGTTGGAATGTAAAAAGAGAACGAAACAAAGTATCTTCTATATTTTCAGAAAAAGAGCATATGTACTTTTTCTCACATTTCTTAAGCAATCTTCACAATAGTGATTCTTTCAATTTCTTTTCTTTTACGAAGATACACTCGAATAAAAACATATGTGTTTTTCTGAATGTGAAAGATTATCATTTACTCAAAAATTGATTTTTTCTTGGTATTTCATTTTAATAATGTGCACTTTCTTTATAGTAAAGTACGAGTAAATCAAAATGCAGGGTTATATATATATATATATATATATATATATATATATATATATATATATATATAAGAAATAATAATGGTTGAAATTATACAATTTTATATAAATTTATTTTTATAACTTCTTGTAAATATTAGACAGAAAACTACGTAAAATCAAATCTAATGACACTAGTAAACAAAATTTCTTCTTAGGACACGAGGGAAAATGTCTTATAATAGAATTTCGCACATACTGAATTAAAAAATATAGTAGTCTTTCTCCATCACCCACAGTTTTTGTATAACACCCCTCTCTTATGTGGAAGAAATGTGTATATTTACAAACATTTAGGACACCATTGATCATTTCGAAATTGTAACAATGGTTGACATCGTTCTATGTTTACCATCTGGAGCATCCCTCTCCAGCGTCCTACAGTAATCAGCAAGTATTTTTGCGCTCCGTTCACCCTGGTATCTCTTTTCCAGAGATGTCCTGGTAGAAACGCTTGCATATTCATCACTGACGACAGACAGATTATCAGGGAAGAATTACAAATGGGATGTCAAGAAATGCTTTTTCAGGGACATATTACAGTCCATATCTTTGTATGATAGTAAAATTCAACCGACGATATCAATTAAGTTCGAGGCTGTAAAATTGTGTAAATAGTTTTGCACAATATTTTTAAATGCTTTTACCATGTTGATTTCTCAACTTGGCGCAACAGATTGTGGAATATTCTGTCTGCAATCACAGCTCTTATTTTGGATACCACAATCACATATGTTGGATGATGTGGTACAAATAAGTCGTCACTGTGCGGTATTGGCCTCCTGCTCATTTACTTCCTGTAAACGGATCAAATATAATTTGTGCCTTCATAATGTTAAATTGCTTGTGACCGCCACCCTCTATCAGAAATTAGTTAATATATTATCATACGTATGTTTGCTATCTCTGATCTTATTCTATACGTATGTTTGCTATCTCTGCTCTAATTCTGTACGTATGTTTGCTATCTCTGATCTAATTCTATACGTATGTTTGCTATCTCTGATCTAATTCTATACGTATGTTTGCTATCTCTGATCTAATTCTATACGTATGTTTGGTATCTCTGATCTAATTCTATACGTATGTTTGCTATCTCTGATCTAATTCTATACGTATGTTTGCTATCTCTGATCTAATTCTATACGTATGTTTGCTATCTCTGATCTAATTCTATACGTATGTTTGCTATCTCTGATCTAATTCTATACGTATGTTTGCTATCTCTGATCTAATTCTATACGTATGTTTGCTATCTCTGATCTAATTCTATACGTATGTTTGCTATCTCTGATCTAATTCTATACGTATGTTTGCTACCTCTGATCTTATTCTGTACGTATGTTTGCTACCTCTGCTCTAATTCTGTACGTATGTTTGCTACCTCTGATCTAATTCTATACGTATGTTTGCTATCTCTGATCTAATTCTATACGTATGTTTGCTATCTCTGATCTAATTCTATACGTATGTTTGCTATCTCTGATCTAATTCTATACGTATGTTTGCTATCTCTGATCTAATTCTATACGTATGTTTGCTATCTCTGATCTAATTCTATACGTATGTTTGCTATCTCTGATCTAATTCTATACGTATGTTTGCTATCTCTGATCTAATTCTATACGTATGTTTGCTATCTCTGATCTAATTCTATACGTATGTTTGCTATCTCTGATCTAATTCTATACGTATGTTTGCTATCTCTGATCTAATTCTATACGTATGTTTGCTATCTCTGATCTAATTCTATACGTATGTTTGCTATCTCTGATCTAATTCTATACGTATGTTTGGTATCTCTGATCTAATTCTATACGTATGTTTGGTATCTCTGATCTAATTCTATACGTATGTTTGGTATCTCTGATCTAATTCTATACGTATGTTTGGTATCTCTGATCTAATTCTATACGTATGTTTGGTATCTCTGATCTAATTCTATACGTATGTTTGCTATCTCTGATCTAATTCTATACGTATGTTTGCTATCTCTGATCTAATTCTATACGTATGTTTGCTATCTCTGATCTAATTCTATACGTATGTTTGCTATCTCTGATCTAATTCTATACGTATGTTTGCTATCTCTGATCTAATTCTATACGTATGTTTGCTATCTCTGATCTAATTCTATACGTATGTTTGGTATCTCTGATCTAATTCTATACGTATGTTTGGTATCTCTGATCTAATTCTATACGTATGTTTGCTATCTCTGATCTAATTCTATACGTATGTTTGCTATCTCTGATCTAATTCTATACGTATGTTTGGTATCTCTGATCTAATTCTATACGTATGTTTGCTATCTCTGATCTAATTCTATACGTATGTTTGCTATCTCTGATCTAATTCTATACGTATGTTTGCTATCTCTGATCTAATTCTATACGTATGTTTGGTATCTCTGATCTAATTCTCTAATTCTATACGTATGTTTGGTATCTCTGATCTAATTCTATACGTATGTTTGCTATCTCTGATCTAATTCTATACGTATGTTTGGTAACTCTGATCTAATTCTATACGTATGTTTGCTATCTCTGATCTAATTCTATACGTATGTTTGCTATCTCTGATCTAATTCTATACGTATGTTTGGTATCTCTGATCTAATTCTATACGTATGTTTGCTATCTCTGATCTAATTCTATACGTATGTTTGCTATCTCTGATCTAATTCTATACGTATGTTTGGTATCTCTGATCTAATTCTATACGTATGTTTGCTATCTCTGATCTAATTCTATACGTATGTTTGGTATCTCTGATCTAATTCTATACGTATGTTTGCTATCTCTGATCTAATTCTATACGTATGTTTGCTATCTCTGATCTAATTCTATACGTATGTTTGCTATCTCTGATCTAATTCTATACGAATGTTTGCTATCTCTGATCTAATTCTATACGTATGTTTGCTATCTCTGATCTAATTCTATACGTATGTTTGCTATCTCTGATCTAATTCTATACGTATGTTTGCTATCTCTGATCTAATTCTATACGTATGTTTGCTATCTCTGATCTAATTCTATACGTATGTTTGCTATCTCTGATCTAATTCTATACGTATGTTTGCTATCTCTGATCTAATTCTATACGTATGTTTGCTATCTCTGATCTAATTCTATACGTATGTTTGCTATCTCTGATCTAATTCTATACGTATGTTTGCTATCTCTGATCTAATTCTATACGTATGTTTGCTATCTCTGATCTAATTCTATAGGTATGTTTGCTATCTCTGATCTAATTCTATACGTATGTTTGCTATCTCTGATCTAATTCTATACGTATGTTTGCTATCTCTGATCTAATTCTATACGTATGTTTGCTATCTCTGATCTAATTCTATACGTATGTTTGCTATCTCTGATCTAATTCTATACGTATGTTTGGTATCTCTGATCTAATTCTATACGTATGTTTGCTATCTCTGATCTAATTCTATACGTATGTTTGCTATCTCTGATCTAATTCTATACGTATGTTTGGTATCTCTGATCTAATTCTATACGTATGTTTGCTATCTCTGATCTAATTCTATACGTATGTTTGCTATCTCTGATCTAATTCTATACGTATGTTTGCTATCTCTGATCTAATTCTATACGTATGTTTGCTATCTCTGATCTAATTCTATACGTATGTTTGCTATCTCTGATCTAATTCTATACGTATGTTTGCTATCTCTGATCTAATTCTATACGTATGTTTGGTATCTCTGATCTAATTCTATACGTATGTTTGCTATCTCTGATCTAATTCTATACGTATGTTTGCTATCTCTGATCTAATTCTATACGTATGTTTGGTATCTCTGATCTAATTCTATACGTATGTTTGCTATCTCTGATCTAATTCTATACGTATGTTTGCTATCTCTGATCTAATTCTATACGTATGTTTGCTATCTCTGATCTAATTCTATACGTATGTTTGCTATCTCTGATCTAATTCTATACGTATGTTTGCTATCTCTGATCTAATTCTATACGTATGTTTGGTATCTCTGATCTAATTCTATACGTATGTTTGGTATCTCTGATCTAATTCTATACGTATGTTTGGTATCTCTGATCTAATTCTATACGTATGTTTGCTATCTCTGATCTAATTCTATACGTATGTTTGCTATCTCTGATCTTATTCTATACGTATGTTTGCTATCTCTGATCTAATTCTATACGTATGTTTGCTATCTCTGATCTAATTCTATACGTATGTTTGCTATCTCTGATCTAATTCTATACGTATGTTTGCTATCTCTGATCTAATTCTATACGTATGTTTGCTATCTCTGATCTAATTCTATACGTATGTTTGCTATCTCTGATCTAATTCTATACGTATGTTTGCTATCTCTGATCTAATTCTATACGTATGTTTGCTATCTCTGATCTAATTCTATACGTATGTTTGCTATCTCTGATCTAATTCTATACGTATGTTTGCTATCTCTGATCTAATTCTATACGTATGTTTGCTATCTCTGATCTAATTCTATACGTATGTTTGCTATCTCTGATCTAATTCTATACGTATGTTTGCTATCTCTGATCTAATTCTATACGTATGTTTGCTATCTCTGATCTAATTCTATACGTATGTTTGCTATCTCTGATCTAATTCTATACGTATGTTTGCTATCTCTGATCTAATTCTATACGTATGTTTGCTATCTCTGATCTAATTCTATACGTATGTTTGCTATCTCTGATCTAATTCTATACGTATGTTTGGTATCTCTGATCTAATTCTATACGTATGTTTGCTATCTCTGATCTAATTCTATACGTATGTTTGCTATCTCTGATCTAATTCTATACGTATGTTTGCTATCTCTGATCTAATTCTATACGTATGTTTGCTATCTCTGATCTAATTCTATACGTATGTTTGCTATCTCTGATCTAATTCTATACGTATGTTTGCTATCTCTGATCTAATTCTATACGTATGTTTGCTATCTCTGATCTAATTCTATACGTATGTTTGCTATCTCTGATCTAATTCTATACGTATGTTTGCTATCTCTGATCTAATTCTATACGTATGTTTGCTATCTCTGATCTAATTCTATACGTATGTTTGCTATCTCTGATCTAATTCTATACGTATGTTTGGTATCTCTGATCTAATTCTATACGTATGTTTGGTATCTCTGATCTAATTCTATACGTATGTTTGGTATCTCTGATCTAATTCTATACGTATGTTTGGTATCTCTGATCTAATTCTATACGTATGTTTGGTATCTCTGATCTAATTCTATACGTATGTTTGCTATCTCTGATCTAATTCTATACGTATGTTTGCTATCTCTGATCTAATTCTATACGTATGTTTGCTATCTCTGATCTAATTCTATACGTATGTTTGCTATCTCTGATCTAATTCTATACGTATGTTTGCTATCTCTGATCTAATTCTATACGTATGTTTGCTATCTCTGATCTAATTCTATACGTATGTTTGCTATCTCTGATCTAATTCTATACGTATGTTTGCTATCTCTGATCTAATTCTATACGTATGTTTGCTATCTCTGATCTAATTCTATACGTATGTTTGCTATCTCTGATCTAATTCTATACGTATGTTTGCTATCTCTGATCTAATTCTATACGTATGTTTGCTATCTCTGATCTAATTCTATACGTATGTTTGCTATCTCTGATCTAATTCTATACGTATGTTTGGTATCTCTGATCTAATTCTATACGTATGTTTGCTATCTCTGATCTAATTCTATACGTATGTTTGCTATCTCTGATCTAATTCTGTACGTATGTTTGCTATATCTTCTGTTAGCTTCCTGTGTGGCTGTCCTACCGATGCGATTGTTGTGAAAGAAAATGCTTTATTAATGGTAATAAATATAGAATACATTATATTGAAGTAAAGTGGTCAATTAAGCGTTCCTTATTTTCATTATAGGGTTTCGTTGTTAAATCTTTAGTATAGCGATAATTGCGTACAGTAGCATGCTTTCCCTCCAAATTTATCTTTACAGTAAGAGTCAACTTAATCAGAAAATCAAATTGTTGGTAATTGACTACAATATTTAGATTTTGAAATAATAATATTTATTTAGATAGCATTCAAAGATTATAACATAACATTCACAAATAATACTTTATACAAAAACTCATTTAATCTTTTATGAAATATACATAGGAGGAGATGTGAGACCAAGCAATTATTTACCGAAACGTTAAAAGAGCGATATGTACCTAATGTGTATTTTAAATGCACTAGAGATAAAACGTTTTATCTGACTAATAACTTGGAGCACTTGACACTAAGATGCGAATTTATTCGATTTTGCATTTCATCTGGAGTTTATTCACTATATTACTACTTCAAAGTTTTAACACATTGAATATTTGTATGTTTCATCATATCGAACATAATTTCTCCTCTGCTTCTCCTCCTCACATCTCGAACATCCCTTCTAATCTGCTTGTCCTCATTTTCGCTTAGACAATCTATATATTTTGCCTTGCTTCCGGGAAACTCGTCTTCCTTGTGGCTCCTAACTTGATTGGCCTTGCGATGCCCCATGATAGCTTGGGGTCGGTCCTGATTGGATTCCCCCTTTTTATGTAGATACTTCGAATCAGGTCCGGGAACGTGGAGTAGGCCCATGTACACATTATGACTCCCCACCGTGTTGATAGCATCGCAGATTGGTGAATTTAAATTGTTGTAAACATCGTTCATTTAAAATGTCAAACCTGTTATTCATGCGTCTGAACATTCGTTCAGTTTATTTCAAACCATGGCGTATTACTTTAAACATATATTGCTTTGTTTGGTCTCACATTGATATCGGCACTAAATATACCAGAGTCCACCAAATCCGTGCTAGTCATACTAGGGTCACTCTTAAACCTCATTTAGATAACTTTGCACTAACTTACAGGTTGCACTAACAGATTTGTTCGGGCGCCATGGTAAAGAACCATGCTGCCCCAACCTGGAATCGAACCACATATCCTCGTACTTTACCGCCAATGCTCTACCGTTGAGTGGACTCTGTAAATATTTATTAGATATCAGGGTCATGCCAAAGTGGTTTTCATTCACGCTTAAGCAATCGAAAAAGATATGTAACAAATATGATTTTCAACTTGATGACATGTCCTCAAAGAAAGGAACTCGAAATTTCCATTTCATGTAGCAGTTCAGTATCAGTAAATCAGTTTAATGTCTGTTAACGCTGTTCAATACAGCCAAGGTTGGTAAAATACGTAAAAAACTCCATGTTGGAAATTTCAAGTCTTAAAGTCAAGTCATGATAAAGATGTTTTTGCTTTAATCTACACTGTGTAAACAAACACAAGGAAAACAGGTGTTACGCGATTTAACCATATGTCAACAATCTGCTAACAGTATCAGTTTCATAATGGTAACACTTTCTTCAAAAGATAAACCATAGAATATTAGGATTTCTTGCGATCATTTATATACTCGTACTTTACAACATATAATTTATAATTTATTATATGCCATGTTATTAACAAAGTTTTTACTATACAGTTATGTTTGCAGCTGTTTGATATATTTAATGTAAAGACACATAACAAATAACAGGATATATACTTTCTAATATCTGGCAAACCGTACTAACCGTTGCTTCTAAAATTACTTCCAAATAAACTTATTTATTAACAAAATATGTTATTCCCTAATATCTATATAAATGAAAATATAATTCAAACTATCTCACTATCACGGAAGAACGGCTGCAATGAATTTAATAAATCGTTGACGGATTGCCTTAGTATGGTCTCACTTAAAATTTAGTCTACCTAAGTTTAGAATATCATTTTTGAAAAGGCTCATATAGAATAATTTATATTTATTACTTGAATGACCAGATGTTTCCCGGATCCTAAATAATCGCCAGCTAGTTAAATAATACATTTACAGATAATAGAACTCCATTTCCAAATCATCTGTTTTGAAGCAAAATAAATTCCTCCTGTCGTGTTAATCAAATATCCATGCATGCGCACAAAACTTCTCCTCATCCAGTACATACAACCGGCCTCGGGAATAACAAAATTAAGTTTCCGATTCACCAACGTGATTTTTTTAAATATGTAAATCAAAAATAAATAAATAAATAAATAAATGCACTCAAACGTAATCCTTTCTCTAGGGGAGAAGGCGTGGCTTAAAACGCACAATGAGTTAGTTCATAGCATATGCGCCACGTGTAAATATTTGAATGGCATTCAAACAAACGCCCCCTGGGTGAAAAACGATACCTACTTCATTAACGGAATCTCTAATTTCAATGTTTATGAATTTTGTTAAAAATTCACAGAAAATAAAATATAGAAATATAAAAATATGTGTTTGAATGAGAAGATATAAATATTTTTACGAAACAATTGTGGCAAACTTTCTTTTTCGGATGCGGCAAAATATGTATCAGATAACCTAGAAATGCAAATTTCCATATATTTAAAATTAAATAAATAAATATAAGGGAATTGTCCTACGGATTTGGTTCAAATATTTCTGGAATAAAGTTTCTTCGATGTTTCTGGTGGAGACAAGATAGAAACTCGGTGATACTATTTTCGGTCACTACAGAACCAATTCTTGTGAAATTATTACAAAATCGCGCTAAAGCTTAAAATCCCTAAGAAACTAATTGAAATTTTCAAAAAATCGAGCCGAGTTGTAATTTCCACAGTCATGTAGTATGTCTGTACCAAATCTCTTTGCTGTCCGAAGCTTAATTTTTTCGTTATAGGGGACACACACACACACACTCACTCACAAGGTCACACACACATGCACACTCACACACAAGCACACACACAAGCACGCACGCACGCACACACACAAGCGCACACACACACAAGCGCACACACACACAAGCGCACAGACACAAGCGCACACACACATACACACACAAACACACACACCAGGGTAGCCTATACAAATTGCTGGCCTTCCTACAAACTTTATCACGCCTCCTCCCCCTCCATATTTGTTTTCTATTTTCTATGGATATTTTATGTCTTCTCCTCCCTCAGAAAATTTTAAAGATCTGGGCGCTTTTGGAGTTCGGGACCCCCCGCTTCAGTGGCTTCTGCCCTTATTTATGGATGACCCTGCACACACTCACAGACATCTTCTTTTATTATGTAAGATATGTAAGGAACCGTTCTTTTCTGTAATGTATTTCGATTTCTTTATTCTATAGATAAAGATATTCCTTTCATTTTCTTCTCCCCAAATCAACAAAACTTTGCGATGCAGACAAAAAACCCTAACTAAAAGTTTAAGTGTATATTTGAAAAACTTGTAATGCAAGTTAATGCATTTTCACAATATTTCGCTATTAGTTTTTAAATTTAGCTACGAAATTACATGCTTCTTATAGAACGCTAAAAGAAATCCATTTTCGAATTCCTGCTTTTCCATGAAGAGGATATTCAGTAAGAAAAAATATTGGAAACTTATTTTCGGATGATTAACCAGGGATTTTTTGGCTAATTTAATAAGAAAATGCAAGCTTTCGAATGAGTTTATAATAAAGTTATTGCTTCATTTTCAATATCCCATAAGACATTTAAAAATTTAAATGATTTATTGTTTTAATATAGGCACATAATATAGACATTTGTCTCAAACTACTGTCTTGATGATCTGAAAAAAAAAATATTTCGTAAGTATTTACAAAAGAAAGTTGTAAAATATATCAAACGGGTTATTAAGTAAAGAAAGAACAGTCAGGATAACACAGACAAAGTGAGAGCAAGACTACAACAAAGTGTTTCCTTCTACCACATAGAAATGCCCTACTTTTACTGTAGAGACTTTTGTGTCTTATTTAGACTAATGTTTTCTATTAAATAATTCCGTCTGTCATAAAATATAGGTGTGTGGACAATTCACGTTGAAATACGGTAAAATATGCGAACTATAAAATATCGTATTAAGGAACATGGAAATATGTCAAAAAACGGGAATTCAGTAAATCTTCAATTGTTCAACATTGCTATCAATTTGACCACCGTTTTAAATTTTTTTCAGCAAAGATCATACAAAAGTGGGCCGCGATCTGTGATCTTGATTTCTCTGAAGCCTTATACATCAAGAAAACATCTAGTAGTTTAGTTAATGACATGTCCAATGTTCCATTTTAGTCCCCGGTCTGGCTGAATGTTCTGTAAAATGTTCGCCGCTTCTTCTTTATATCCCTTTTACATGTCTTATATATATTTTTAACTTATTTCTCGTCTTGCTACGACTCATTTATTCTTGTTCAGACTACATTTGTCTTGTCAGGATATTTGTGGCACACGCCAATCTTGGTGCTATTACTTCTCGTTTCAGATTGGCTGGATTGTTTTTTAGGCTGCTTTCTGATAGGCTCTCTCTTAATCCAAGTCTTGGGCATATAATCCCCCTGCTTCTTCATTTCGTGCTCATTCCTCTTTTCGACATCGGGTTTGTTGGTAATTTCGCAAGGATAAAGGGTATCCAGCGTATCCCCGAAACAGCTACATGCAGCATTATTATGTTATTTCTGCTTATTTAAGTTGCTCTAGTTTTGCTGATCCATTGCACAAAGCGCATTTTTCTGATTGATCGTAATATTTTGTAACGTAATTTTTTTGTCTAGTTGTCAAGCTGAAAGTAGAGTTTATATAAGTAGAAAAGCTTATACAGTGTATGACTGATATACAGTGTAGGATTGATTTTATCAGAAACCTCCGGACCAACGCCCTTCCGGATTTTAGAATTTTCCGGATTTCAGTTCCATTCCAGTATATGCTCAATTTTAATTTTCAATATAGAAGATAAGCTCGCCCTACTACATATTTTGTAGTGGAAATTACTCAATTTATACGGATAATCCAGCTAGAAAACTAGAGTTACGCGATTTTGTTGCGCGAAAGTTTCGCGAGTGACTAAATTATATTGCAAACAATTTAAGCAGTAAAAAAAAATCAGTGTTTAAACGTTTTTATAGGATGATCATTCTTGTGGTAAAACATATTACAATAGTGCCCTAGATCGCCTAGGACAACACGGTGTTATAGTTGTTAACACGATGTTCAACATTACTATCATCATTATTATTGTTATTATAATTATTATCATATATAACTAGTTACATACAGTTAATATATATAACACTGACTTTGAGATGCCCCAACTGCTATAAAATCTCCAGGCCGGTGAAACTTAAGAAAAAATCTCTGAATTATTCATACATGAAAAGTAAACTCGACTTGCAAAGCTTCCAAATTCCCACCTCCCCCTTGTGCTCATAAATGTGCAAAAGTACAAAAATTAATATTGAATAAAGCAAATTTAAAAACTAAATATTTACAGTCATGTTGGGCTGTGAGCCACGAATTTGTTGCATAAAATAAACAACGGAGTAGCGCCCTGTTGCGCCCTGACACGACTGCATCACTGGTTGCAACGATTCCCCAAGGAATGGGATATATTTCCGGAGAAAGGGAAAACTAATCTCTTTGCACGTACGATTGTTGCACCACATCTCAAATATACATGTTTCACCGAAAAAAAAATTCGATTTTGGGCACTTTTGGACTTTAAAATTTCGGATAATTGGCTCTATATAAATTAATAGTTTCTTCACAAATATAATATATCCGTTATTCGAGTATTAAAGTAAAGATTCATTTATTCACCACTACATCCATTATTCAATAACGGTTTTATGAAGTCAAATGTAAAACGTCTTTAGTCATCGATATTCAAATTGACGGAGAAAAGCACTGCGATATTTCTGAACTCCCAAATTTACATTCCTGTATGATCAAATAAATTCCTATATTTAATATGATAAGTTTGGCGAATAGATAAATTATTCATGTCACACGTCTTGAAATTCAGAATTAGATTATTTAAAGGATTTAACGATATCAAATAGAATCGTATGAGAAAGGAGGCTCCCAGTGTTATGCTTAATTTGTACGGATATACAATGATATCAACATATTTTGTTTTCACAATAATTGGGATAATGCTACAAATGGAAAATTTTCGATTCATATGCAGTTGATTTACGAATTTCACCATGTAAAATGACTAAAAATAAATTTGTCTGAAATGACATTGAATGTCAAATATATTTTGGTATTTCCATCGAATCGAAATTATTAAAATAGGAGGATATCAAAATAAAACTGTTTTTCTATTTTATTTTTGATTAACAATAGTTTTTTCTTAAGGTAGATTTTTAATAAACCCTTTTAAAAGAAATATTAATAATGAAAAATAATTTTTAGCATATTATACGTAGGCTTTCAAATGTAGTATGTCACATTTTTTATATCGCTTACAAAATGTGGTTACAAATGCATGTTAATAAACATATTTACATAATTTAGTAAACATTTATTAAATACCTATCCTTATAGATAAACACATTTCATTTAGTGACAATAGCTGATCTCTTGTTATCCTGTTATGATACATAAATGAATATAAGTTCAATTTAAACTATATATATATATATATATATATATATATATATATATATATATATATATATATATTGTTAATAAGTATCCTCTCAAATCATGAGCACACTCCAAGAATGCAAATATAAGTCCGAATTTCAGGTTAATTTATTTAAAAGCACCAATGTGTGTAAACAGAACAACTTTAAAGCTAATTACACTATCGCTATATCAAAAACTCATAAATCAACTTTCCGGTACAATAAGATAAGAATTAAACAATCATTAACTCACAAAATAACGGAATCTGTTCCTCAAATTCTGATGTACCTCACATCTCAATTTGACTCATACTACGTCAATTCTGAACACATGAACGCTGATTCCCTTTTGCTCGCCATACAAACCTCTAGAAAGATATTGTATCTTTGAAACTAAAAGAGAACCCAAGAATGTTCCAGTGGCTTTCAAAATTCGTTGAAAGTCCCCATGCTGGCGATATTCAGCCAAATTTGGCCCAAATGCACGAAAACGTCAGGTAAACGTACCTTCAAGCAATACTTACCTGTAACTGTGTTTTCTACTTGTCGAAAAAATAATGCCCAGCACACACACACACACACACATATATATATATATATATATATATATATATATATATATATATATATATATATATATATATATATACACTACTGGACAATTGCTAAGGGCAGATGACACTATCACCCATAGCAACCACAGAATGAAAGGAAGCAAAATGTGGCAAATTAGAATAAGTGCGGGATACAGTAAGAAGAATGAAGAGGTGTGCTTATGCAAATTTTTCATTTCCACGCCTGTTCGTCAAGTGATCGCGCTGATAAGAGATTTAAAGGGGTTGATGCGTGTGGACAGTTGTTGTTCGAAGTGAAAGTTGCACGGGAAAGATTTAATTGACGAACTTGAAATTTTCAGCATGTCTTCCCGATATCATTCAGATGATTTTACGAGTGGCCGTATTATTGTAAAGACCGAAGAAGGGCAAAAAATGGCAGATGTTGCCAGGGAGCGACATAGCCCACAGCGTTGTTTCACGACTGTGGCAAGCATTTTAAACAACTGTAATGTGCAGCAAGCGTTACGGAGGAGGTCGTGTTAGAAGTACGACGCCTCCAGCAGACAGGTACAGTGTCCTATCGGCGAAAAGGGTCCGGCTCACCACAGCTCAGCAGGTGACAAATCAGTTTCTTGGTACCACAGGACAGCGGATCTCCCAAACAACTGTAGCCAGACGTTTGGGAGAAGGAGGACTATACGCCCGCAGACTTGTTGTATGTGCCTCATTTTCTAGACTGCACCGTACCGCCCGTTTGCGATCGTGTCGTGAGCATCGCAATTTAACCGAACAGGACTAGGCTTGCGTACTATTCTCAGATGAGAATAGGTTCAGTCTGTCATCAGATTGTAGACGCCAACCCTCACAGCAAATATCGTCGTTGTAGTCACGTGACACCTGGATCACAATGTGAAATCATATTTGTGACTTCTATGCAACGTTACGTATTAGTGACTTTATAACTTAATTGTGACTATCATCTGTGATGTTTCCACAACTTAGTTAACACGTAACAATGTGAAAACATTACAATGGCAATTACAATGTAACGTCAAAAGCAAGTTAATATGCGACGTCAAAAACGACCATGAAAATGACCAAAATGACTTCGCCGTGACTTCAATATGACATTGTCAGACGTACTGCGACGTCCTGTGACGTCCCAAAGTCACAGTGTGACGTAAATCTTACATCACTGTGAAAAAAAATGCTGTTAGGGAACTGATATGGCGTGAGAGTGGTACTGTTTATCATCCAGAAAACCCCGAAAAGGGACCGATATCTGACATTCAGTATCATGATATGGGCCGGCATCATTATCAATGGTCGCACGCCCCTAAATGTGGTTGCAACTGGGATAATGATCGGCCAACGATACATTACTGAAGTTCTACAGCCTCATGTTCGCCTTTTCCGTGGTGCTGTCGGTGTTAAATTTGTTTTCATGGACGGCAACGCACTATATCATCGAACACTCGCTGTTCAGGATTGTCCAGTCAGCGAGGGTATTCAATGCCTCGTATGACCAGCACGTTATCCAGATCTAAACCCCGTTGAAAATGTTTGGGATGCTTTGGAGAGGCGACTTGCTGGTCTAAAATATCCTCCAAAAAACAAGAACACCCTCATCCGTGCATTGACAGAGGAGTGGGATAACTTGCCTTAACAGCTACTGGATAATGTTGTGCAAAGCATGACACATGTGTAATGTAGCATCGCACTCCACGGTGGACATATCCCGTACTGACACTTTTCTAAAAGGTGCCTGCTTTCGTTCATATGCATTTTTCCATTTATCCGTACACAGCATCAAATAAACACTTTTTTCCATTCAGATGTTTCAAAATCTTCTATATTTTCCAGAACAATAAATGATCTCTATTCTAATGTCCGAACATCCGAACAGTGTGGCAACAATATTTTATCCTGCTGGGCCTCCACCCCCGCTTAATGTTGTGCTACATTGCAATTTGTGATCCGTCCTTAGCAATTGTCCAGCAGTGTATATATCGGAATATAATTATCATTTCTTAGAATAAATGTTTCATTATTGTATATTTCAGATATTCAAGTAACGAAGAAAGCTTCTGAGAATTAACTCGCAATAACACAAATTTTCGAATTAGATCAGCGTCTTTCGTACAAATATAGACTTTTTTAAAACATTATATATCTTTCTGCGAGTTCTTTGTGTGCATAAGGATTTTGAATACATTTTCCATTAATATTTCTATTTCAAAATATTTAACATATGTTACAGTTCTCATAATTTTGCCAAAGCAATTGAGATACTACGACTTAGTTTTATTCAGGTCTTATCTAAAAAAAATATATTAAGCTACTCAACATGTTCTAAAATATGAATATTGATTTATCTAGAAGTTCTGCATCTGTGTTTGAGAAATGATTAATTTGAAATGCATATTGAGAGAGTAATTACTTAAATTGTCACTAATTCTGAAATTATATTTCACCTGTTTTCAAATTATATTACTGCTAGTAATTTCAACCGCGCTTCGCATGTTCTCAATGCCTGGCGGTCATTAAATGTGACACCTAGACACTTAATAAAAGTTGTTGATAATCAGTTTTAACTGTTAGCAGCGTGATATTGTTTATTTGTTGTTTTTTAGAGACAAAGTGTTGAGAGAGACAAAGCTTTTTTAAAAACATTTTTGTATCGTCTCCCCTTATTCGAATTTTCGAAATTTTCCTTTTTTCGTTGATCTGAAATCTGAAACCAAATTTAAGAGATCTTGAATGAGACCAAAAGTGAATTTCTTGCTCGAGTGGGATTGCTCTATTATTTTAAAATTAATTTAAAATTTAATTATTTGTAATACGATTTTTTTAAACGTTAGAATTTTTTTCTTGAGTTGGAGCTGGAAGATGAAACAGATCGAATGATAACGAAATCAAGTTCTTATTAAGAGTGGAAGCACTTCATAACTTTGATACAACACTCATCTAGTTCAGTGCATATTATAAAGATTTTTCGAATTAGTTTTATCTATTTATAAAAATTAGCTATAACTGTCTTTATGCATTTTTACTTACTTTTTACTGGAATTAATTTAAATCAGTTATTTTTAAATTCATATTTAGAATATTTATATATTATCGGGTAAAATACATTTAATCCTAACTTTTGTATTTAATTTTCTATTTAACTGTTCAGTGACTGTGCGCATGAGTTTCTCATTTGTAAGGAGAAAAAAAAGGCAGTAATGAGAAAAGTGAAAGAAAAGAATGACCACGCGTTGTTTTTAGAATAATGAATAAACAACGCAAAAAATATGATGTTACCTGCATGGTGTGTAAATACATTAGATAATATTACTTGGTTTTTATTCGGTATGTAAGGATTTAATTACTTTTTTCTTACATTCATAATTAGATAAAAATAAATGATTTTCGCTTTGCCGAGCTTTACTCTTCAGCTAAAACTTCTTTAGACATAACATTTTTTTGCGCATGTTATTTCCTCTAAACTCCAAACATTTTTATCCTCAATATTACGATGTTTGAAATAAAAATCTTCAATTGATAAAATTTATGTTATAGATATTGAATTCACCATTTATTTTAACAATTTATATTAACAATTAAATAATATTAATATAATTGTGGGTAATATACTTAAACCTATAGATTAGACCCATAATAATATATATTATTTTCTATTCTATAATATATAACGATATGTTTTGGGGCATAACTTGTAATTAAAACTTTAAGGATATTAAATTGTAGATATTTTAAAAGCGGGACCAGTAAATCAATCGTAATGATAAAATAAATTTAAGAGTGCTAAATTGTAACACTCCGAACGAGAAGTCGTCCGTGATCAATACAATACATACAGAATCAGACTAAAGTATAAAATCAATTGTACAAACCCAGTGGCTCTTCTTCCCTGGTGATGGGTGCAAAGGCTAAATCAATGGCTGGAATTTGAAAACAGGGCAAGAAAGGAGATATGTACACTAATTGATAGCTCCAAAATTGAAATTAAATTCTTTTAATTAAGATATTATTAAATTACGTCATTTTTTTAAACATCATATTTGCTTTCGAAGAAATATCACTATAATCGTACACTTTTTGTTTCATATCACCATTTGTATATAAAAATTGTATAAAAATTTAACACAACCTTACAAATCAAACTTCTATATATATATATATATATATATATATATATATATATATATATATATATATATATATATATATATATATATATATATATATATATATATATATCATTCCAATAATGTTGCATTTAATGTCAAAAACTTTCCTATGCTCTTGCACTTTGTGTTATACAACAATTATATTATCCAAGGTGATTACATTTATTTACAAACATCTGGTGTACCACAAGGTGGCTGTAGTAGTAGTATTCTCGCTAACTTATATCTTTATTATTATGAATGTCATTTTAACTCTAATTCATATATTATATATATAGATATGTTGACGACTTAATTTGTATTATCATTGATGATTCCTATCTAATTATTACTGATTTTTACCCATCTAACCTAGAATTAATTCCAATTGAGCCTAGCGTTAGTCAAACTGTTAATTTTTTAGACCTAAATTTAGATACCCTCAATAATCATGTAATTACCAATCTATATGATAAAAAATATTTTTACAACTTCACTATCATAAAGCTGCTATCATATCAATCTTGTAATTATATTCAATTGTTTAGAAACATCATTTTAAACCAGCTATTTCGAAGACATCGCCTTTCAGATCCTCAGTTTCACTTTCTCCACATCAATAATCTTAAACACATTTGGCAAAATTACCAATATCCGGAAGTATTTGTAAATAATATCATTAATAATTTCAAATATACCACGTAATAATTTTACACATGCATTATTTATCTTTGATTGGATAACTCATTTTTGAGAATTCAACAATTCCTATCCCCTAACTTACCACTTGGCCTGAGCCTAATACTGTTTACTCTTTTCGAATGACTATTTTCCGCCTGTCCTGAGTCCTATACTGATTACTATTTTTAAAAGTCTCCATACATATTATGTTTCGTTCAAATGTATTCATTCCAGTGCCCACTCACATTGACGAAGTGAGGTGAAATGCTCAGTCGCTTGTTCAACCTACACGTGGTAGCAATGCTTGTGAGTTAATATTTCCGTTCGAGGAGGTTTTATTTTTCTATAGTTAAATAATATCGCCATTGTCAGTAACTGGCTATTCTATCGGTTTTAATTCGAATTGTATGGCCGTCCTGATGAGAATGCAATTTCGAACTAACTGCCATTTTTTGTGTAGTTTCAATTGATTGCTCTCTATGTCTTAATCTTTTATCTTGAGCTAATTATTGTAACCTTTTCACATTTTTGCCGTGTTTTCTTTTTCATTTTTATTTATATTTATATATACTTTTTAATTGTGATTTTTGTATCCTAATATTCTTCTCATCCCCCTTTCCATTGCAGTGATATGTTACCTTCTATTTTTTTATCCTTTGTCTTGGTCTATGGTTGCTCATTTGTAACAAATCTGCTAGAGGTGTTTTTTTTGTACATACAGTAGTTTATGCATAGTTTCGATTAAAATCTGTCAATTTATATATATATATATATATATATATATATATATATATATATATATATATATATATATATATATATATATATATATATATATATATATATATATATATATATATATATATATATATATATATATATATAAAATTAGTTATGTTTCATATCTATATCACATATAGATGAAATCTTAAAATCGAAATAACTCTGATAATTAATTAATTTCAAATCTGTCAACATATGTTATATAAGAATTATTTTCATTTCTCCTTTCAGAAAGTATCTTAAACAGTTTCTTCAGTATATTCTGTAGTATTTCATTGTCTGGTCTGGCTGGTATCAGCTTAGGGCTCTTAAGAGCCAAGTCCTATAGTCATTTTTTTAAACATTAAATTCTACTTAACGATTCATGTTCAACTCGTCTACGTTGATGATCTCCCATTTCTGTCATTGTAGTGGGTTGTTTCTTTCTATCAAAATAACCACTAAACTGATAAAATCACTAAATTGATTAAAATTTAATTTTGCATTAATAAATTTTGATCGGACCGCCCGTTGGTCCGTTTTATTCAATAGCTGTTTTCCGTCTCTCACGAAAGATAGCGTCCCCTAGCCAAACACAACTACCGTGACGTCAGCAAAAATCACGCCTTCCAAAATTATCAATTAGGAAAGGGCGACGACACGTACCATCTTTTTAACCTCCAGTGACAGTTCGCATCAAGAGCCTCAAAAACTCCGAAATTTTCGCTTCTTCCCAGCCAGGTATAATAAACAAAACAAAAACTTATGCACCTACTTCACATTAACGGTCGCTTTTAATGCGGAAGTAAAGTCGAAATATGAAATATCAAGAATCGTGAGGTTTCTCGCACACAGAAAAACACTTAAATCAGAATATAGTTATACAAGTACATATAATATAAAAATACATTTAAATTTAACAAACTCCAGAATTTATAATATTCCGACACGACAATATTAAGGCTCTTTTTCAATAGATTAGCATTAACCCCCGACAAAAATAGGCGAAATATAAAGTTTTGTATTAATTATAATGTTCTAATCATGATTATATTTACAATTATGCCTTCTGTCTCTATCATTTCGAAACTATTAGGCTATTGTAGACACTAAAAGTGGTTTTTGTCATAAACTTGTTGAAATTGGGTTTGATCAAATGTTCTCTGATAAATACGGCAATTTTCAAAAATTTCAGGCAATTAATTTGAAAATATTTTAGATTAGATATACCAGTCTCGTTCTATTCTCATGCGCATGATCATAAGATATGTTTGACACAGCCAGAACTTTTAGCTCTCTGACAGTCATCCTATCTGCAGTCACCATAGACGCTATCTAAGTACCAACGATATGCATAGATTTTTCAGTTTCAAAACATGTTCTTCAGTTCACATCGTAGCTCACTTGAACTACTTCGGTATCATATTTGCTTCGCAGGTATTGAGAAGTAACTTCAATGCATGCGTAGTTCACATTGCAGTACCTGTTTGGAGAGTACCTTTATAGTTCAGTCTTCTTGACCTGATGGCTCGACACTTAAGGTCAGCCAATGTTACGTTTAAGCATTATAATTACGAACGATTAATTTATTAGTTCGCCATAAATAGATCATTTCATACAAATATAAATTAACAGTTATATATTAACTATTTTATTTTACATAAAATGTTAGTAAACCGAAAAAACCGAATTAGCATTTTATGGCTTAACTGCAAGAAATGGAGATAATTACTAAAATAAAACACGTTGACTGTGCAGATATAAATAATATTGTTTAATTATTATATTCATCATTTGAATAATATTGCCTTCATTCACTCACCTTTACACAGCTACTAGAAACTAAATAAATACATTTGTTATTACATTACGGTTTGTATGTATAGTCAGGTGTATTAGTTGCTAGTGTTTGGTACATCGTGCTGTGCGAAAGCGAGTTTATATAAAAGCGATTAATAGCCTATTTCTCTATTTTTAGTATATCCAATAAGTGTAATTACTTAAAACGTCTTTCGTGAATAAATAGAACATTTATTACTAAATATTTAGAACATTTTTAACTGAATAACCAACCATTTTAAATTAAAATCAATTAGAAAATGTGATCCCTGAATGTACATTTGACAGTAATATAGGACGGACGTGACGCCGGTTCTATGGGATAAAATACCATTTATGCCAGCACATTTGTATAGGAACCTCTGATCACGTAAGCCATTGTGATAAGGAATGCGCTTTAAGGATGAAATCGTACATCGTCAACATATGTTATCAAATTTGACTAATATGCACCAGTTTTGGCTATTAAATGTAATAAAATCAATCAGTTTCGGGTACTAAATTATCCTACCGTATATTGTCTGTCTACATGCATATCTAAATTTATTAACGTGCCACATTGTTCACTCTGCTCAATCTGCAATACATCCAAAATAGATCATGTTCAATTCGCTATACTTACATGTATTTATATGGGTGTTTTCGGACTATACTTTGACGGTATGCAGATATGTATTCATACACAAATTGCCAGCAAATTATATGTATAAGGGTACATTTACATATTGGCCAGCTTATGATATAATTCTGCTGTGCGAAGATTGATGGATTGATACATAACTACTGTTTACAAGACAATACAGCTATATTGTTATGAAAAAAACTTATTGCATTAAAAACCTAGATGATAAAGAATGAATAGAATAATTTAAATTTCCTTTTTATGCAATAATAAAAGTATCGTTCTATTTTTTCGTAAATATAGCGATTTATTAATGCATTAATGTGATTTATGGTTAAAATGCTTAAAATTACAAAATAATTTTGTAGTTTAACCCGAAAACAATTTATTTTCCATTTTTTGCTGCGCATATTATCTATTATAAAATACACAAACAAGAAATCCCATTCATTCAATAACGTCTTCCTTTTTTCCCCCTCCGAAAACGACATTGTAAGCGCAGTTCCATTTTCCACTAAATGAGTTTTTTCTCCTTAATAAGTGATTCATCTTTTATTCGGCGTAGCTGATGCAAAGATCCAAAGCACATTTCGAAGATAATTTTTGTTCTTTAGTTAATACCTTATGCAAATATAGTAAAGGTAATTTCTTATAATACTTTGACGTTAATGTGGGATCTTTTGTGGGTCACGCTTTAATTTAACGTTTTTTTAAGCTTTGCAGTATATTGTTATTTGTATTGTATGCTTTATGTAGCGTGCCTAAATTTAATCAGAAGCAAAATTCAATATGCTTCAAAGCTATGGAACTGTAATAAATGCATAGGATAGAAAGTTTTATATATTGAAACACATATTTATTAAATGCATTTTGCGAAATATCTGAAACAATAAACAAGTGTATTGTGAAATCAAATATAAGTTTGAAATTTTCTATTGTTTTTCAATAAATTTAATATCTATATAATAATTGCATAGCATTTTCTTTTCAGGCACTCTGAAAGCTCTTAGTGACCTACAAGACTGAATCTTTGTGTGTTCATAGTATCGCGGTATCTTTATACGTACGTACATTTTTACGTACTCACGGGGCTAAAGATAATGAGGATTTTTTCAGGTATTTCCAGGTATTTTTGAGGTATTTCCAGACCGGGAAGAAATCCCCCTCTTAATCACTTTGAATAATGTATTTTTGCATACTTATAACCCAAATAAACTAAATTATTGATCAATAAGAATATTTTAAACTATTATTGTTTAACACAATTATATTATTCAACAAAATAAAAGTTTTTGTAAAATTGAAACTTAAGAGTATTAGTTTCCCTGTATTTGATAGATTTATTATTGTTGCTGTTACTAATCCCCTTGGCCTAGGGACCACCTTGATCAAACTCAAAAGGTCATGTCACAAAGGAGGCTAGCAATACATCTGGATTTTCAGAGAGTTGCATAACCGAGGCACCAATGCAATGTGAGGTGGAGTCACAGAAACAAAACACATAAGACATGAAGGTCCTCACTCTAGCAACGTATTTCATGAGTTTAGTTTGCCCACTCATAAGTCTTACCAGAGCCGTCTGAAGCGTTCTATGACCTTTAAACTGTAAGGCCAAACCAAGACGTTTAACTGGGTACCAAGTATGGATTGGAAGAACGTTCCAAGGTTTGTACGGTTTTTTACGAAGTAGATCTCCACAGCAGTAAGATTTTTGCACGCTGCCACAACTGCCGCCGTATTCATGCGGAGTACGATCACGTTAAACATGTGGGTCCGTAAGTCCTTCCGAGAGGTTGGTGGTAAGGGAAGGATGGTACGGTCCCTGTGGATGCCTCCCCCACTGGGTTCCGGTCTAAATTGGGTGGCACTTCCCGGCCGTCCAAACAGTTACCTTACACCTTTCTGGTAGGTCGGATGGTCTGGGTCTCAACAACAACAGCAGTAAGATTGCTATATTATTGGGACATTTTGTTCAAACCCTCTTTTGCAAGTAAATCAGTTATCTCCTTGATATACAAACCTACATGATATGGCATACATTATAGGGACAAGGAAGCAGTATCCGTCGTATTAGACAGTTGGTTATAATATCTCGAACAGTATTGTCCATAAAATTAGGCCATGATTTAAGACACTGAATTGGGCTCTTACTATTTGTCATAAACCAAGCAGAGCTCATTGCCAGAAGTGATAACGTAAGTCATAACCTCTCTTAGAGCTAATATCTCGGATAGAAATATAGAGCTATAGGATGGATATCTAGAGTTTAGTTTAATGTGACTATCATATGTTTTAATAAAATTCCTGCTACCAGTCTTACCTGAGTTTAAGATACAACCATCAGTATAAAATTGAAGAACATGATCAGGGATGTTATTCATAACCTCTAGAGAAAATATTTCAAGATGCTGTTGATTCTTATTGATACTTGATAGCAGTTATTCAAAGAAACGAATAAGGATAAGAGATTCGGCATGGTCCAAACAGCTATTAGTAAAATACGTTTCGTCTTCACAATCCACCAAACTCATAGTATACTATAGTGGATTAACTTTTGGGGTCTTTGATTATTAGACCAATTTACGGTATTTTCAGCAGTTGTATTAAATGATCCCATAATTTCAAATTTGTTTATATATTTGGCTATGTTTGCAACTATTAACTGCGCAATAGTTGACGATTTGCTCATAAAGCACTATGCTACTAGGGCAGCTGTTCCGGAACCCAGTAATAATTTTTGCCACACTGAGTCGTATCCTCTCTAATTATCTGAGTTGTATCCTCAATAATTATCTGAGTTGTATCCTCTCCCTCTCTGAGTTATATCTTCTCTATTCAAGTTCATAGTTGATGCAACCTGGTAAATACGTTAGCCATATTTAGCTGATGAAAGTTGTATAAGTGGTCCTTAAAGTTTCGACACTGTACCCCATTCTTCATTAGAAATATTTCTCATCACCTGATGCTTCCCACTGCCTTTGTTAATTAGCTATTCAATGTGTTTATTAATATTAATTTCTGAACCTAAGGTAAAACCCAAATAAGTTTGTTTACAGCATCGTAAAAACTTTGCTTTAAGGTAAATCCTTGGTACAGTATTATATGAATGTCTATTAATACTGAAGAAATAGGTCATCTATTTAGTAGTGTTGTAGTTAATACGTGTTCCTCAGTAAAATCCTGAATAGCATTCTAGGACTTATTAATATTATAGCCTATTTAAACTAAAGACATTGGATCAAAATATTATGCGGTCCACAAATAGACCAATATCACAAGGAGATACGTCTCAATAGATGGACTTGACGTCTATTAGTATAGACGTCAAGTCCATCCTGTGTGATTAGGAGATACGTCTCAATATCACACGTCCTCAATAGATGGACTTGAATGATAGTACTAAAAAAACTTATGATTAGTATATCAATATTTTTGTTATTTTTTTAACGTGACTAAGTAATTTTAGTCTGTACATGGGCAAGTTTAAACCATTTATGTTTATCATTTCATTAAATTTTATTAACTTTCGATATCGTTGATGTGACAACAGTTAGGTTTTATATTAAATAACAATATAAATTTTAGCTTAATTAATAGCTTGTCAGCATATTTTATTGATAAAATCAATGTTTTACCTTGATTTGTAAAAATATTTACTTTCTGCAAACTGTAAAAGGTAAATTAGAGTGCAGTATTATTTAATTGTTTTAATACTTCACAACATTACAAGTCATATCACAAAGTTACATCATAACATTAAGAGTGAAATATAAAAAAGTATGTATATATAAAAGCGAAAAAAATATGATTTAATCAAATACAATGTCATAATGTAATGTACTGCACAGAGAAATAACAAAGAATTAAAAACAAACAATCTAACTTTATGAAAACTGGCTATGGTCTTATTTATTTTGTGCATACAAACATTGCAAGTGCTAGAGGCCAAGTGAGTACGCACACTAGCGGCAATGCTTAAATGCAGCAGTGGTACTGCCATCTATTAAATTGATTGAATGAAATAGAATCAGAAAAAAATGGACGCAACAAAGAAGGGAGGGACAGAAGGAAATTAAACATGGTCAAGCCATACATCGGTAATATGTGATGTCAGACAATTTACCTAATTTATATTTACGTATATAAGATAAAATAACTTGCTACTTTCTTTTGGATAAAACAGACATATGTCAATTAAGTTACCTAACTATAATGTATTTGTTTTATACAAGGAGTAAGTTCTTATCTTATAAGCAGAAGTTTATTTTCAATTCTGCATAAGATAACAAAGATAAATTTAAACTCAAAATACAAATGTGGTGAATGTTTCTGTAATTTAAATTTTTATAGGATTTCTAATGTAAGAAAATTAGCTTTATTGATAGTAGGAAAAAACACTTAGAAGTAAAACTTTTCAAAAATTTTAGCATTTGTATGAAAACTTTTGGATAAAATGGGAGGAATTAAATATAGTTAATGGTTTTTACTGGGCACTCATGCTTTATTATAAAATTTGGTGAAAGCATAATTAACAATTTTACGAACAATGTTAGCTCTAGGATTGTTCGCACAAAATTAGAAAACGCAATGCGTTTTCACAATAACCAATATTTCGTATTATCAAAAATACATGCACAAGAAATAGCTACAACCGCAACACTCAGCAAGTGTATATCATTTGAGGAGACATGCAAATGATTAGAGTTTGGGAGCAAGACAACGTTTTATTAAGAAATTGTGGACACTTTAGTAAGTGGTAAATACTCCCTTGGCAGCTATACAAGCCGAAAAATCGATGCGGCATGGAGTCAATAATGTTGCTTATGTCTCTATGCTGAAGATTCTACCACAAATGTTGCAATTGGTTAGTTAATTCAGTGGTGTTCTGAAAAGGCCGCAATTGCTGTTCCCAGGCGTGTTTTTTTGGTGACAGATCTAGAGATCTGGAATGCAATGGGAGGATATTAAATCCTGGAAGATATTGTTGAGAAAGTCGTGAAGTATGTGGCAGAGCGTTGTCTTTTCGGTGAATGAAACCTGGGTGATTTGACATCTTAGACAAAACAATTGACTGCAGAATATATCCGGCACACACGTGAGCCATCAAATTGACTTGCAGAAGAACTAGCGGATATCAGCTGTCCCACGAGATGGATCCCCAGACTGTCACACCACAAGTGATAATCATTTGCCGCTGAACAACAAATGCGGGATCGGAACGCTGACCAGTTCTCTTCCACAAGCAATGCCAGCATGTCTCCAATAGCACACTCTCCAGGCTGACCGAGCTCGGCACCAATTCAAGCGGCTCTGCATATGTTTAGGGGTCGATAATAGGCCCCGTAATGGATGTCAACATTTAATCCCACCTTCTGACAGTAATTACTCTTGATACATGATGCATGGAGGATGGCAAAGCGTTAGAATGGCTGATAGCGATGCATTGGTATGGACGTGGCTTATCTGTTGACTGGACGATCCTCTCGAGCAGTTATCTGTCTGGGGCGCTCTGAGTCTGTGTAACGGTCACATGTGCCTTCTATGATCTACTTTTTCCAACACCGAACAACTACCATATATTTCCAACCAAGATGGCAACTAATACGTTTGTTGGATCAATCAGCTTCCCTTAGGCCTATGGTGTGACCCCTCTCTATCCGATAATTTTTCATCGGCTCAAAGGTATCTTTGGAAACAACTTGCAGTATCAAAGAAAAAATCCATTCCCAATTACTAATTAGTGATTTAAATTTTGCACGATGCTTCTTTGCCATACCGGTTGTATGAACCTTATAACATCATTGGCGCTAACAGTTTGATGATTTTCATAAAATGACAATTGCATGCCGAGTTTGGGTAAATTTTTGGGTGTAGGTCAAATTTTATGGGTGCATATATTTTTTGCAACAGAATGAATTTGCGTTGCATTTTAAGTTGTGAGTTTGTTGTTTTACAGTTTATGCATTTCGTATTTACATTGGTTTCAAAAATCCTCCCAATGTTTTTCATTTTCCATAGAAACACAATTTAAAACTCGTTAACTAAGCGGTAGAAGTGCTATGACGTCATATATAAATTAATAGTAAAGCTGACAGATAAAAAATAATCGTGTTGGATATTATGAATATATTTTGACTTGGGATAAATTAAGAAAACTTATTAATGGTATGTGTGTAAAATATACATTAGAATTAGAAGGAGAAAGAATAATATCAGGATGTATTACTGCTTTTGGACCAGTAATTATGTGTCTGGTTCTTAACAGGATGATTGTAGCTATATACACAGAAATATTTGTCAATCGTTTGCTTCCAAAATTTGACTGGTATACAATAGCAAAAGGTAACTTTATGTATCAACATGATAGCAATTCAAAGCATACCTCAATTGTGACTACTGATTAGATTCAAGGTAATATATATGTGTTACTGTGTACTTCTTCAGTCTCTAGACCTAAATCGGATTAATCACACGTTGTTGTCACATCTTCGTTAGAGATCTGTTTCAGATCACTCCCAACGATTCAAATTCTATGAATAAACTTTGGTCATTCATCGATATAGAGTTGGGCAATATTATACAAAACGATTATCAATATCAAATTGATTATATGCCAAACCGTTTTGAAAAGCCAAAGGAAGCCTGAGTAACAAATATGTCAAGTTATCTGTTTTAGTTACAGATTTGACAATATTACAAAAACGATTGCCAGAATCTAATTGATTCCTTGCTAAATCACTTTACAGCTTCTCAGATTGCAGAAAGTGGCCGAAAATGATTAATTTTGCTTATTTTTAATGTCATAGATTGACAATTTCATTTCACATCAAACTCCTATCAATGTTTTTCCTATATATTAGTTGTAGTTTAGGAAATAAATATGCAATTTTTCTTTTCAAACTAACTATTTCGAATTTATTAGTTACAGTAATTAGTGTATTTGCATTTATAGATCTTTAAATTGTGATATTACCTACTCACATTCCAATATTGCAATGTTTCATGGGCATTGTGAGGATTTTAGGGGTCACTGTATATTTAATATATAAATAACAGTATCAAATAATTTGACAACTAATTTTTCAAATAATCAGTTAGTGCATAACTTATAGTTTGAAATGAGCTTAAAGTATACACTAACTATGGTATCATGAGAACTATTTTCCGTATTAAATGCATATGCTGTTTAAAAAAAGTGTGGTCATGCCATATTTCGAAATTCATCTCAGAAATGAAATATGCCTATAACTTACTCGTTTGATATGCTGTCCAATGTATTAAAGTCGCTCAAAATATAACTACGTTTTCTTTTATTTACATGCATTTATTTTATCGTACATTGTATCTTATTAACAGCATAATCTTTCGGCAGAAAAAGCTAAATACTCATGTTTGCTTTCTATTTCTTTCATGTATATCTGCGATAAGCAATATAATTCAATTATATGAAGCATTATCCTATAAAGCAGATAGGACCCAGAGATATCCATCAAAATAACGAGGGTATAATGCATTGCAAAGGAAACTATGTATCATTTGTAATCTACTATTCGACAGCATCAAATTGTATGTAACATAAATAAATTTTAGACAATTTAAATGTATTGTAAAGACAAATACAAATATTACCAACACATGCAAATGATGAAATGGTATCTATAAATGAAAAAAAAATTACACGACTTGAATTTTCTTTTCTGCATCAGAATGTTAACTATGTCATTTATTTAATTTTCCTAAACTGTTTTCATAATTGTTCCTTAACTTATTAATATATCCCATTTTTAATGTATTGTAAAGACAAATTATTTTTAATGTATTGTAAAGACAAATAAAAATATCACCAACACATGCAAATGATGAAATGGTATCTATAAATGAAAAAAAATTACACGACTTGAATTTTCTTTTCTGCATCAGAATGTTAACTATGTCATTTATTCAGTTTTCCTAAACTGTTTTCATAAATGTTCCTTAACTTATTAATATATCTCATTTTTAAATTGAATGAGAATTTTCGAACCATGGGAATTTTTTTTTCTCAAATCTCGATGTAAATCATTATATTTCTATTTGCGATGACAGTAGCAAATAAATTGTCAAGTTTGTTATGTTATTAATGCAGATTCAAAATGGCGAACATGCTGAAAATGGATATCCTGTGTCGCCATTTTGAGTGTAGTGTAAAATGCAAGCGGTGATCATAAAGTAATACATATGAAGAAATTTGGCATCGAATTGGAGAAGGAATTTCATCACGACTTGTCTGTCTCACAATTAAGCAATGTTTGGTCAGCAATCGAAGAGGGATAAAAAGTGTACTATACTTGACCAGTTCGTGTACCATGCGCCTGTCATAATACTATTCAAACGGCGTTCTTCCTGCTTACGTATTTACTGTATTATCAGTGTATACAATTATCCCCCAAATCGAACACATCAAAATATATGTATCTCAAAGGTCTTATTTTCATATTGGTATTTTCTAGTTTAAGGCATGGAAATTTGGTTCAAGTTAGAAGATAAATTTTGCTAAGGTTATGCGAATCTTTACATTGGTCCATGGCTGCTAGATCGCTACCATTCTCGATAATTGGCGATCCTATCGCCAGGGAACCATAGCAGGTAGTAAAGAAATGACAGACATGGATGGGTTCTTAAGTTTGAATATGGTTAACGAGCAACGTTTACCTTTGTAGGTTCTCATGTGGAATGCGTAAATTGCGTTCTTCTTGGAAATACCAGATGTTGGTTTTTAAGACCTCAGTAACGTACTGCAGCTAACTTGCAAAGTAGGGTGGAGTGCAAAATACAGTAGTTGAAATATAGTAGCATAGAAAAATAAAAGTTGTCCGGTGGGACTAAACGAAAGTGTGAAACCCAAAATTTCATGCGCCGCATGGAGGTCAAAATGCACTGTTTCAGTCCAAAAAATCCTGTTTTTGTTCGGACACGAAAAAATTTTCTTTTTCGATTTCGAAATCGGCCAAAATCAAATAGCCCATGGAATGAAACAACCATGCGCAAAATTTCAAGTCCCTGAAGTTACATCTCCATGTGCTGCACAGAAGTCAAAGGCAACAATTTCAGATAAAAAGAGACCATTCTACCATTTTTATCTAAAAACGCACAGTTATGAAATGCCCTTTATATGTGTTATTAGACTATAAGAAACAATTATTGACCCATAACTTTGCGGCATATGACTCTCTTTACATAGATTCCAGAAACTCTGTAATCCTTAGAAGCTTTTTTTTAGGTTTTGATTTTGCAAGCGCTCAAGTAGTTTTCTATGGTCATGCTAGAGGGCGTCTCTCACAAGAGTATATAAACCACTCAATATAAACCGACGCTTCTCACTCCTCCGTTTGTATTTCGGTGGGAAAAGGATACAACTATACTTCAAGTAAAAAATGCATCTAAGTATTATATACGATAGTCCAAGAAGAACATTACACCCTGGTACAACAAACAAACTCTGTCTATATTGGAGACATTGCAGTTTCTTCTGGTGAAGCCAAAGTTATTTGTGGCGAAACTTACATCAAAAATCAACAAATTCCTCTTGATAGTGTGCGCCGCAGGTTGTGATGGGACAAATGTAAATACTGGAGTGAAGGGGGGGGGGGAGTTATACGTCTATTGGGAGTGGCATTAAATATTCCATTGCAATGGGGCATTTGTCTGCTACTCGCAAATAAATTACCTTTGCGACATCTTCTAAAAAATCCCGATGGAGAAACTAAAGGTCCCAATACATTTCCTGGACCTATCGGAAAAGCAATCCGAAATTGAGAAAATCTCGCAGTGAAAACATATTCTCCATTTAGAGGAGACGCTTTTTTCTTTCGAAGTAACAGATTTGAAGTTGAGCTCTGATCAAACGAATTTGTATGATGTATGCCAGGCAGTTTTTACCGGTGCCTTCCCTGATGGTCTTGCATCCATGAAACCAGGACCAGTTGCACACTCTTGGTGGCTTACAACAGCTTGTAGAATTTTAAGATTATATGTTGGAATTGAAAATCCATCTGAAAGCCTCATTACACTTGCACACTTATAATGAAAATTTATACACCTATGTGGTTTAGCATAAATAGAAAACCACTCTGCTTGGAGGGTCCGCGACACATTTGGAATATGGTCCATCTATTCAGATACTTGAAAGAGGACTTAAATATATTATTAACCTGGTAATACAAAGAAATAGTTTTTCTCGCAGCAAGAAAATATTCTCCTGCCAATTCTTGTAGATGACAGAGAACACGTAAAGCAGCTAGCTGTCAGAAGAATTATAGCAGCAATAAAATCTACGAATTTTTTAGAAGGAGTGAGGCATTTTATTGTTTAAGAAATTAATTTCAGTGCAAATGATCCCACTGAATTTATCGTGTGGCGAACATCCCAAAGATATGAGCCACATCTTACTAAGAGTATTCTGGATGCCGAATTATTATCTTGCAATGTCAGGAAAGAAGTGTAGACTAGAAATTAATATTCCAAAATTTCCGTGCCATACACAGTCAACAGAGAGATACGTTCAAATTGTTGCAGAGGCAGCAAGGAAAGTCTGTGGAAATGGGAAATGAGCAAAGACATGACTTTATCCTACCGAAAATTCAGTCAAGAAAACGTATGAATACTTTTAATACGAAATCAAAATTTTCTGCTTAATTTTCTTTAACATGTATGCGGGAATTTATACATATTTTTTTTTCATTCAGTGTTTTTCATATATTTTCCTGTATTTTATATGGAAACAACAACTGCAGTTCATCTTATGTCACAAGAAAAGTATATGTTATTGCAAGCAAAATGTCTTACTGTTAGTTTCAAAATGCAGTTTAGGGAAATCAAGAAAAATTTAAGGTTTAAATAACTTACTTTTGTTCTACTTCTATCAGTTTTACTGTAGTAAATAATCAAAAAATATTTATTTAAAAGCCAAATTATATTTAAGATACATTCATTAAACATTTCAGACGCCCTTTTCTGCCTTTATGACTTTACAGGATAAAACAGAAAATCGACTTTTTTTGGTTACAATTGTCACACTTAACATATGTGCGGCGCATTAAGATGTAACATCAGAGACTTGAAATTTTACACATGTTTGTTCGATCAATTGAGTTAACCTTTGTGACACTGACCTATTTCGAAATCGAAAAGAAAAATTCGTGTCCGAACAAAAACTGGATTTTTTTTGGCCTGAAATAATAAATGTTGATCTCCATGAGGCGCATTAAATTTTGACCACAGGAACATAAAGTTTCTCACACATTTATTTTGTCCCATGGGACAACTTATTTTTACTCTGGCAGATTTAAAATTCGAAAAAAAAATTCGCTCGACCCTATTGCGCAGTTAAATATCCCGGATTCAATTGTGGAAAACACAGACGCTAAACTAGAGGCATACACACCCTGCATCTTCAATTATCCCACTCTATCTTTTAAATCACTTCGATGACTACATCATCTTCTATAATTTAAATGGACTTTAAAACTGTTTTTATTCTCTATGTGTAGCTCAAAGCCTTAAATAAATCTTAATTTTAGTTATAATATGTGTAACAAACACATTTCGAAACGAAACGAATTTTTGTAATCAGGTAACTCACACTACCATAACAGATGTTGAAATGAACTGTGTTCCAGAGGTTAGATTCGTAAAATGTAAAAAATATTTACACATGCATTAAGTGTGGGGCCAACGGCCGTACCGTGCTGAAAACACCGGTTCTCGTTAGATCACCGAAGTCAAGCAGCATCGGGCGCGGTTAGTACTTGGTGGGTGACCACCTCGGAACACCGCGTGCTGTTGGGCATTTCGGGTGCGGTATCCCCGTGGTTTGCGCGCTAGATTTGCACGCTACCACAAATGCCGCCGTGTTCATGCGGAGTACGATCACGTTAAACACGTGGGTCCGTAAGTCCTTCCGAGAGGTTGGTGGTAGAGGAAGGAGGGTACGGTCCCTGTGGATGCCTCCCCCACTGGGTTCCGGTCTAAATTGGGTGGCACTTCCCGGCCGTCCATACAGTTACCTTACACCTTTCTGGTAGGTCGGACGGTCTGGGTCTCAACAACAACAACATGCATTAAGTGCATTAACTACGATTAAAATAATGTAATAAAATTATTATATTTCAAGATGTTTTGATTCAATGCTCTATTTGCCTAGCAAAACTTACATATTTACTTAAATTTACATCAAAAAATGATATTGATTCATCTAATATAAGTAAAAAAAATCTGATGTGGGCAACACATGACTTTCCTTATATAATACAATGAATTTACTACTTTTACAGTAAAAAAAAATTATTCTTGTAGTAGATACTTATATTCTTCCCAAGATATTGAATTTCCTTCAAATAGTCGTCATTTTCATTGATTTGACGTCATTTTTATCCATTTGGCGATATTTTTGTTAATTTGGCAACAATTAAAAATGTCGCCAAGTTGGCGACATTCCACCAAATTCGTCGCCAAAATATCGCCAAGCGTTATGGACGGAGAAATAAATTATTCTTACAGCAAATAAATGACTATTGGTATTCAAATACAAAAGTGTTATTCAAAGTATATTTTTTATGAATGGAACGAACTAGTTCCACGAAAATGATGTCACCAAATTTATTGGATGGTATTACATACGAAAAGTGAACATGTTTCTCAATAGGAATTTTTTTTTTATTTCATATGACTTTTGAATAATTTTTTGAAAAATGTTCAATATCTCAAGAACGGTTCATGTTAGCGTTTTAAAATTTATGTCAATCGTTTTCTAATAAAAAATTACATAAGAAATATCTATTTGCCCAACTTTATTAGTGGTTTTGATTTTTTGACGATTTTTTCGGAAAATTTAGGGGGTTTCTGAACATTCGATTGCGCATAAAAACAATAGTCTTCCAGTGTTTACGGATTGTGATTTTTGTACTGAATTTCGCTCGAATCGGTCCATTCGTTCGTCAGTTATCGTCTCCCCAGACTCACTGACACACACACGCACACATACACCCATACACATAATTTCACACACACACACACACATACACACACAGACATCACTTCAAAAATGTTTGATTCGTGACCAGGGATGCTTGAAACGTGCTCTCCCGTCGAAAACTCGAATTCGAATTTTCGACGCAGTCATAATACTTTCCATATGCATTATGCATATAAGGAAAGTAAAAAAGGCTAAAGGATTGATATATTCAGAATTTTCATCATTTATAGAATGGAGCGTAGCGTGAAGACTAAAATTGTTAAAATCCAAATTGCATTCGCAAATTGTTATGTTTGATACTCAAAGAAATACAAAAAATGTGTAAACTATTTTATGCTTACAAGCATTACGACAAACTACTTAATGATCTAGAAAGGTAGCTTTTTGTAGAAAATTAGTCTATTCCATTTACGAATTTGTTTTATTTCAATTTCATATGGATATTTAGAAATAGCCTTTACATGTCTGGAATTGTTGTATCTGGTGGCGTGCTTCAGTGTAATGTAAGTGGCCCTGCATATATCCTTGATTCTGCACGATTGTCATTTTTAGCTCAAAATTTATCATACATTCTACTGTTAATGACCGCATTAAAATATGATACGCATTTAGCCGGAAATGTTTGGCTGCCCCGGGCTTTATTTCCGGGTTCCATTTTCCATACGGCAGATAGCATTGAAAGGAAATTTAGCATTTGAAATTGTAAAAGATATATCGTCAACTATGATCGTTTGTTTCATTTCGTACTTTTTATTGAAACTAAATATAAAATTCTGCTTACAAGGCTATTGATTCTGCTTGCAAGGCTATATTCGCTGATTGGCATTGTAAGCGTAATGCGTTTCAAAGCGATTTCTTACGTTAAAATTTTCCGATATCACATACAATTTTTCAGAAATGTATAGTTTAAAAACATAATTAACTTAAAGTAAATTATCATATAAATAGACAGTAAATGTTACAGTGCTATAGCAATACACAGTAAATAATGTACTGCAACGTCAATATACATATCATAACAAAAAGCTTTACAAAGAACTGTCAACTAATTTGACTGAAAAGACAAAAAAATCTGATGTCGGCAACACGTGATTTTCCTTAGATAATGCAATGAATTTGCTACTTTTTCAATAAAAAAATAGGTTTTTCTTATAGTAGATATTTAAATTATTTCCAAGATATTGAATTTTCTTTAATTAGTTATCATTCTCATTGCTTTAGCGCCATTTTTATCTATTTGGCGATATTCTCGTTAATTTGGCAACATTTAAAAACTGTCGCCATGTTTTCGACATTCCTCAAATTTGTCGCTAAAATCCCGCCAAGCGTTATGGATGGAAAAATAAGTTATTCTTATTGCAGATAAATAACTATTGGCGTTCAATGGCAAAAGTACTACTCAAAGTGTATTTTCTCATGAATGGAATGAGCTAGATCCACGAGAATGATGTCACCCAATTTATCGCATGATATTACATATGAAAAGTGAACATGTTTCTCAACAGTTAATATATTTTTTTTAATTTATGGGATTTTTGGATAAATTTATTTTAAAAATGTGCAATATCCCGAGAACGGTTCATACTAGCGTTCTATAGTTTATTTCAATCATATTCTAAGGATAAATTACATAAGAAATGGCCATTTGCGTAACTTCATTAAAGGTTTTGATTTTTTGATGATTTTTTCAATATTTCACTCGAAATTTTAGGGGGTTCTGAACATTTGATTAAATTTAAAAGCAATAGGTTTCCAGTATTTACGGATTGTGATTTTTTTACAAAATTTCATTTGAATCACTCTATTTGTTCGGCAGATATCGTCTCCACAGACTCACTGACACAAACACACATACTTTCACACACACACACACACACACACACACATACACATACACACACACACACACACACACACACACACAGACATCACCTCAAAAATGTTTGATTATTGATCAGGGATGTTTGAAACGTGCTCCCCCCGTCGAAAACTCGAATTCAAATTTTTTACTCCGTCACAATACTTTCCTTATACATTATGTATATAAGGAAAGTAACGAGAATAATCTAAGAAAACTGAGAATAATCAACTGTTAAACAGTGAAGAATTATATCATAAAACTGTAGACATAGATCTTTCAATATTTCTGAGCTCTACCAATATTTTAGTACATAATTCTGCTATAATTTCTTACTACGCATCTAGATATTGTTCATAACAGATATTCAAGAGTTGAAATGTACTTTATATATGAATTGCACATACTTTTACTTTCCTTATATACATAATGTATAAAGAAAGCATTGTGACGGGGTCGAAAATTCGAATTCGAGTTTTCGACGGGAGAGCACGTTTCAAGCATTCCTGATCACGAATCAAACATTTTTGAAGTGATATATGTGTGTGTGTGTGTGTCAGTTACTCTGTGGAGACGATATCTCACAAACAAATGGAGCGATTCGAATGAAATTTGGTACAAGAATCACAATCCGAGAATACTGTAAGTCTATTGTTTCAAAACACAATCGAGTGCCCAGAACCCCCCCCCCCCCTAAATTTTCGAGTGAAATTTAAAAAAAATCATCAAAAAATCGAAACCTTCTATATAGTGAGGCAAATAGATATTTCTTATGTAATGTTTCCTTAGAAAACGATTGACATAAACTTTAGCACGCTAGCATGAACCGTTCTCGAGATATTGCACATTTTTCAAATAAATTCATCAAAAAATCCCTTAAATTAAAAAAAAAATATGAACTGTTAAGAAACATGTTCACTTTTAATATGTGATATCATGCAATAAATTTGGTGACATCATTCTCATGGATTTAACTCGTTCCATTCATGAGAAAATATACTTTGAGTAATACTTTTGTATTTGAACGCCAATAGTCATTTATCCACTGTACGAATAACTTATTTCTCCGTTCATAACGCTTGGAGAGATATTGGCGACGAATTTAGTGGAATATAGCCAACTTGGCGACATTTTAAAATGTTGCCAAGTTAACGAAAATCTCGCCAAATGGATAAAAATGTGGCTAAACCAATGAAAATGACGACTAATGGAAGAAAATCCAATATATTGGAAAGAATATAAGTATCGAATATTAGAATAACATTTATTTTAACAGTAAAAGTAGTAAAAGCATTGCATTATATAAGGAAAGACATGTTTTGCCCACATCAGATTTTTTCTATATGTGATGCAATGCATTTAATATCTCCTATATAATGCATTTAAGATCTCATATTTAAATATATCCTATTTAAACGCATTAGTCTTCTTGAAGAGGACAAAAATTACTCTTATTACGTTTGCATGTGTAATAATGGATTTTTTCCCACTCAATATAGTTTAAAGAAATGAAAGAGAAAAGATGCGTTAAGCAATTTCATAACATTTTGGGGATATAACGTGAGGCAGTCTGAAATTGGAAAATCTAGATTGCGTTAGCAAATTATGGGAACCATCACATATGTTAAATGTTCATCGAATAAAAAAATAAAATAAAAAATGCGCAAAACATTTTATCCCCACTAACAATAGGACAAATTTAATAATGATCTTGAAAGAAGAGATTCTTTGCAAAGAAAATGTCTATTGGATTCATGTGTGTCTTGCAGTATAAATTTATAATTAATTAGTTTGTTTCTTTGCTTGTGTCTTCTTTCTTAATATACGATATTTTGCTTGTTTGGATAATTTTAATACTTATAAATTGAATGCCTTCTAGGATAAAGATATTTTATTATAAAACAGGTTAAATTCAAACATGAATTAAATTTAAAAGTGCTGTGGAGAATAGTACTTATTACAATAATCATTGTTTAATAGCATTATAAAATTAAGACACAATTAAAACATTTATTTCCATTAAGAAGAGGAGCTCTGGTCCCTGGTTTCCACAACATACCAGTTAAGGGCTAACATTTCTGAAGCTATTGTTGAAAGGATTTTGGAACAAAAAAATTCGAGGTTTAAAAATTGTTCGAATAAAATTCCAATATTTAATATTTTAGCTTTATTTTATATATTTTTTTTAAATTTTTGTACGTCTTATAGGAAGTAAAGTAAAGATCTTCTGTTGTGAATGTGTGCTTAATTTTTGCTATTATAATATCAGACATGATGACAAATTATTTATTTTATATTTTTCTCACCAAGTATAGGTCTAACCACGTGTAAGCAAAGATCCAAGTTTCTTCCTTCAGCAGTTTGAGCTCTAAATTTATTTAGTCAGTCACACGCTGACAAATGGAAACTGTCTTAACACTCAAATATGTACCTCATCATGATTTGAAAATCCTTATGTAAAAATATATGGATACATTCAATGTCGGCTGGGACACACAGGGATCACAATACATGGTAAATATATCCCCAGGGACCTCTGATGACATAAATAAACGAATTAGAGCATTTATTACTTTCTTTATATACATAATGTATAAGGAAAGTATTGTGACGGGGTCGAAAATTCGAATTCGAGTTTTCGACGGGAGAGCACGTTTCAAGCATCCTTGATCACGAATCGAATATTTTTGAAGTGATGTCTGTGTGTGTGTGTGTGTGTGTGTGTGTGTGTGTGTGAGTCTTTGGAGACGATAACTGACGAACGAATGAACCGATTCAAACAAAATTTGGTACAAAAATCACAATCCATAAACACTGGACGCCTTTTGTTTTTATACGCAATCGAATGCTCAGAACCCCCCCTAAATTTTCGAGTGAAATTTAAAAAAAAACGTCAAAAAATCAAAATCACTAATAAAATTACGCAAATATACATTTCTTATGTAATTTTTCATTAGAAAACGATTGACATAAATTTTAGTACGCTAACATGAACCGTTCTTGAGATATTGCACATGTTTCAAAATAAATATCAAAAAATTATATAAAATAGAAAAATATATTTTCTATTGAGAAACATGTTCACTTTTCATATGTAATACCATGCAGTAAATTTGGTGACATCATTCTCGTGGATCTCGCTCGTTCCATTCATGAAAAAAGATACTTTGAGTAATACTTTCGTACCTGAACGCCAATAGTCATTTATCTGCTGTAAGAATAACTTATTTCTCCGTCCATAACGCTTGGCCAGATTTTGTCGACGAATTTGCCGGAATGTCGCCAACATAGCGATAATTTTAATTGTTGCCAAATTAACAAAAATCTCGCCAAATGGATAAAAATGACGCTAAATCAATGAAAATGACGACTAATTGAAAAAAAAATTCAATATCTTGGAAAAAAATATAAGCATCTACTATTAGAATAACATTTTTACTTACCCTGCAATACATGGTAATGTATAGGGAAATTATTGGAATCATGCCGAAAATCGCAACTCGAGTTTTCGACGGATCTACACATTTCGAGATCTCAGGAATACGAAAAAACTATTTTTAGCGTGACGTCTGTGTGTGTGTCTGTGTGTCTCTCTGTGTGTATGTCTGTGTGTCTGTCTGTGCAGATTTTGTATCCACTCTAACTAAAAAACTGATAGACCGAATTTCACAAAATTTGGTAGGTAAGTTACTTGTGAGCGATTCTGGTGCTGATTAGTTTTGTGTACGATTCGGGATAAAAGAACCCGTCTTTTTTTGCGAAATGGCCCCTCAAAAGCTTGTATCCCCTCTAACTGAAAAACTAATGACCGAATTTCACAAAATTTGGTAGATGAGACTCTTGTGGGTTACCCTGGTGCTGATTAGGATTTGGTACGATTCAGAAAAAAATGACCTGCCTTTTTTTGCAAAATGGCCCGCAAAAATCGTCCAAATCTAAACTAAAGAACTGGATTTACTCAAATATATCCTATAAATGCTGATTTAATACGTAATTTTTAACGACAAAATGAATAAGACCAACCCCATTACACTAGGACTAGCTGTTCTCGAGATATTTTAGTTTTTCTTACTTTCCCTACGCCACCTTTGAAAATAAGCCCGGTTACCGAATGAGAACGAAAATTGAATTAAAAGTGAAATAAATTTAAAAAAAATAAAAATAATGTTAATATAAGTCTGCAGGGAAAGTCATGTGCTGCTCACATCAGATTTTTTTTAACTGTAAAAGTAGTCAATTTATTGCATTATATAAGGAAAGTCATGTGTTGAACCACATCAGATTTTTTTTTACTTTACAATATCAGAGGATGAACACTACAAAATATTTAACCAAGGCGTCCAATTTAGGTTAGGGATGATTTCTAGTTCAACATAAATATTTTTTCACTTGAGAGATTTCTGAATTTATAATCTTCACCTTGGAAAATGTCCTTTTACATAAAACGTGTAGTAGAATTAATCCGAAACATGTGTAACATTTATATAAATAAAGATATGTGCGTTATAAAATACAAAATGTATCAAATAACTTTAATGCACAACTCAAATATCACCCGCAAGCTTTGAAGTTAACCCTTCTCATATCATCTTCAAAGTGTCTATCAACAGGGAACTGACCTAGATCCAGATAAAGTTTAAAAGTACACGTGGGACTTGACCTATAAGTAATAAGGAAAATCTAAAATCATAGAATTTTGCTCGGAGAATTTCAAAATCGCAGAATTTTTTATTCGTTTTAGCTATAACTCGGGAATGGCTAAGCACTCAAAATTTATAAAATCAAGGACAAAGCTTTATTAAAACGAAAGGTATTTTATTTAAAACATCCTACAAGACGTACAAAACATATATTAAAAACTGCCAGAGCGCTTTCGGACGAATATATGAAGGGCGTATACGCTCTGATGAAGGGCGTATACGCCCTTCATCAGTGGCTACATGAATAGTAAAAACATGAAATGTTTATATATATAGCGACCAGTTTAAAGCAAATTTGCATAAAATATAGAATGGTAAATGAACTTACTACAGAATAATATAAGAAATATACACGGAAATTACAAAATGTAGTTTAAACGCTATCGAATTTTTAAAAAAAATATTACAAGAAAAGAACTAATACAACTTTTGGAAAAACGTCAAGCTTGATCTTCCTGAGAATGACGTCACAAATAACTATCAAGAGGTTTGAATTGCATAGAGTCGAAAATGAGTCGTCAAGCATAACTTCAAATTTCAACGGGACCAAAATTACAAATCGACTTACGGTAAATATAAATAAACAGGGATTCATGAAGAAGAATACTACGTAGACTGTTACAGCGAACTAAAAGGAAAGTTTTTTTCAAAAATGGACAAAAATTTATCATTAACCACATATTGAGCAAGATCCGTAGAAAGTTTACCAGATTTGCCATCACGAGCGTGTTCTACTAAACGAATGCCAACGGTGCATTTTGTACTACCAATGGAAAATTTATAGTCCATCAGGAGATAACAGGGGAACGATATGACGCCACTGATGAAGGACGTATATACGTCCGAAAGCGCTTTGGCAGTTTTTAATATATGTTTTGTACGTCTTTTAGGATGTTTTAAATAAAAGACCTTTCGTTTTAAAGACGCTTTGTCCTTGATTTTATTTATTGAATGTAGACGTGATACCAATTTGATTACTCAAAATTCATTTTATGGCATCATGCCCAGAAAAGAGTACCCTCCTTCTTTAACACTTTACTACATAGTTAAAAATTGTTTATGACTTTGTTCATTCTGTCTGTTTGTCTGTCTGTCCGTTCGAACGATAACTGCCTTAAAAATGACTTTATCAAAATGAAATTTAAATATGTTGTTTAGACCGTCTATGGGACATATGGGAATGTAAATGATTATTATCAAATAATTAGTTTTGGATTGAACTCGGGTTGAAAAAGAGAACTACATTGATCCCTATGAGACCTAATTTTTCCAACATTTCTTTTGCAAAGTTAAAATTCACAAATTGTTTCGAATATTTAAGACATATTCACATTATCCCACAAAATATATAAAAAAATCAGAAAAATATGTTCAGTAGTTTAAAAAAGTAAAATAATAATTACACCCATATTATATGAAAAGTTCACCTAACCCACTTCAGAATAAATAATGGCATCCATATTTTTTCCCAGTGTAAAAATCGAGTATTCATTGTTTCTATATAGAGAGCCAGAGGATTTATTCTTGGATGACATAATTTGAATAAAGTGCATTTTCTCCGATGAAGTTTTAAGTTTTCAAATATAATAAATTACTGTAGTACAGTGATAATTTAAAATGTATCGCATGTTAGATATGCTTAAATAAAATTGCATTTCAGTTGGAAAATGTTTCATAATCAATGCTTTACGTATGATAGATCTTCTTTGTTTATTAACTCTATTGATTTACAACCAATTGATCTAGAGACATTTTAATTTATAGTTACAGCAGACGATTTTTCCATATCAATAACATCTATGGGTAGGGTGCCACTGGCTGAAATCGGAGGGTTACAGAAAATAAAAAGAGTTTAGAAATACATATCTTCAAATCCAATAGATAAAAATGGAATCAATTTTTACATATTTTGTCGAAATACGGTAACATTTATAAATATTCAAAAATAGTTCAATATTTTAATATTTTGATTTTTTGTTCTGAAAAAAAAATACGAAGTATTTATTTGAGCGAGTTTCTTTAATAATGAGCTATAAGCAGTTGATAGTGATTTTTAGAAGCTCCCACCAGGATATATAATTATACTTCAGATCGAGTTCTAATTTTATTAATATAGTGGTATTATTCGATATTTTCATATTTTGGCCTGTAAAATTTTTCTAATGGGAGAGAAGCTGCACCATTTGATTGTAACGAATGTTGCATCTCAATGTGATTCCTCCTTTGTGAAATATTGGTGCACAAGTACAAGACATCTTATTTTCTTTCAAAGAAATTAAAAAGTGAAATCAGGGTATCCGTCAAAAATCGGGGCGAAAACTCAAAGCAATGAACATTTTACGAGTAATTTGTAGCCCTAGGATAATATAATTGGATATAAGATCAGGTTTTCAGTTTTAGAAATGAGGTGGTTATAGTTTCGATATTTTAATATTTTGAATTATTTCTAGGATGGCTAAAGAAGACACACCATCTGCAAAGAAAGATATTATTCACTTAAAACCGTTTCGACCCCATCAGACAGTCGCCGTTGGTGATTTTTTTAATATGTTTCACCAATGATTTTAGGTATAGTTTTTGGTTTTTTGATAAGTATGATAACTGAGATACGTTCTAAATACAGAAATCGATTGTTGACTATTTTTCAAATCAATTAATACATAATGTTATGATGTATTTATTCTTAGCTTAAAATATCCGTAAACATTAAAAATATGAATATGAAATATTTTGTATACCACAATTGCCATGTTCACATTATTATTAAATGTGTCCCTTTTTTATGCTTAAAATTAAAAGCTTTTGATAATCAGAACTTTAATTAATTGTACAGGTGTAAAATTATGTGATAAATTACTATTTTGATAGGGCAAAGAGCGGATGGAAATGGTATATTTATGTATATTTGTACAAATATAGTATATTATGTATAGTATATTTATGTATATTTGTATAAATACAGTGTATTATATATGGTATATTTATGTATACTTGTATAAATATTGTATATTATATATGTTATATTTGTTGATAATTGTTACAATCTTTCTAATTTCCTTCGTTTCATTAATTCCAGTGTTCCTTTCATGAAAAATGGGATAATCAGATATCCTTTCTTGTATTAATAATGGCATATTTATGTATATAGATCCATTTTTAATATACAGATATAATCAAATTATCATATTTAAAAATATTTTGCCTAAACGCATTTTTCGTTTTGCCAAACACAAAAATTACTCTTCTTACGTTAGCATAATTAATGTCGAATTTTTATGCTTAAAATGACAATCAGAAATTTAATTATGTGTATAGGTGTGAAATTATGTGTTTAGTTAATATTTCAATGAAGCAGAGAGCGGATGGAAATGGCATATATATATATATATATATATATATATATATATATATATTTGTATAAATATATTATATTATGTATGGTATATTTGTTGATAGTTGTTACAATCCCTCAAATTTGCTTGTTTAATTAATTCCATTGATCCTTTTTTGAAAAAATGGAATAATCAGATATCCTTGTATTAATAATGGCATATTTATATATATAAATCTATTTTTAATATGCAGATACAATCAAATTATCATATTTATAAATAATTTGACTAAACGCAATTTTCGTTTTGCCAAATGCAAAAATTACTCATCTTACGTTAGCATAATTAATGTCGAATTTTTATGCCTAAAATGACAATCAGGACTTTAATTAAGTGTATAGGTGTGAAATTATGTGTCCAGTTACTATTTCAATGGAGCAGAGAGTAGATGGAAATGGTATATATATGTATATTTTTATAATTATATTATATTATATATGGTATATTTGTTGATAATAGTTACAATGCCTCTAATTTTTTCTTTCACTTAATTCCATTGACCCTTTTTGAAAAATGGGATAGTCAGATATCCTTTTATTAATAATGGCATATTTATGTATATAGGTCTATTTTTAATATACAGAAGAAATCAAATTCTCATATTTAAAAATATTTTGACTAAACGCATTTTTCGCTTTGCCAAACACAAAAATTACTCTTCTTACGTTAGCATAATTAATGTGGAATTTTTATGCCTAAAACGACAATCAGAACTTTAATTAAGTGTATACGTATGAAATTATGTGAAAAATTACTATTTCATTAGAACATATAGCGGATGGAAATGGTATATTTATGCATATTTGAATAAATATAGTACATTATGTATAGTATGTTTGTTGATAATAGTTACAATCTCTCTAATTTGCTTCGTTTAATTTGTTCCATTGATCCCGTTTTTGAAAAATGGCATAATCAGATATCCTTGCTTGTATTAATAGTGACATTTATGTATATAGATCTATTTTAATATATATAGATACGATCAAATACTCATATTTAAAAATATTTTGACTAAACTCATTTTTTGTTTTGCCAAACGCAAAAATTACTCTTCTTACGTTAGCATAATTAATGTCGAATTTTTATGCCTAAAATGACAATTATAACTTTAATTAAGTAGATGGGTGTGAAATTATGTGAACAGTTACTATTTCAATAGAACAAAGAGCGGATGGAAATGGTATATTTATGTGTATTTGTATAAATATATTATATTATGTATAGTATGTTTGTTGGTAATAGTTACAATCTCTCTAATTTGCTTCATTTAATTAATTCCATTGACCCTTTTTAGAAAAATGGGGTAATCAGATATTCTTGTATTAATAATGGTATATTTATGTATTTAGGTATATTTTTAATATGCAGATACAATCAAATTATCATATTTATAAATAATTTGACTAAACGCAATTTTCGTTTTGCCAAATACAAAAATTACTCGTCTTACGTTAGCATAATTAATGTCGAATTTTTATGCCTAAAATGACAATCAGAACTTTAATTAAGTGTATAGGTCTGAAATTGGGTGTCCAGTTACTATTTCAATGGAGCAGAGAGTAGATGGAAATGGTATATATATGTATATTTGTACAAATATACTATATTATGTATGGTATATTTGATGATAATAGTTACAATACCTCTAATATTTTCGTTCACTTAATTCCATTGATCCTTTTTTGAAAAATGGAATAATCAGATATCATTGTACTAATAATGGCATATTTATATATATATATAGATCTATTTTAATATATATATATACGATCAAATACTCATATTTGAAAATATTTTGACTAAACGCACTTCTCGTTTTGCCAAACACAAAAATTACTCTTCTTACGTTAGCATGAATAATGGAGAATTTTTCTACTTAATATAATTTAAAGAAAATGAGAGAAGGAAGCGTTAAGCAATTCCATCATATTTTGGGGGTGAAACACGAGGGAGAGGCGAAATTGGAAAAACTAGATTGCGTTCGCAAATTGTGGGAACTGCCACAGATGTGAGATGTTCATGGAAATAGGAAAGATAAGAGGGAAAAAAAAGTGTGCAAAGCATTTTTACTCCCGCAAACAATGCGACAAATTGTGTAATGATCTAGAAGTGGTTCTTTGTATGAAAATGTCTATTCGATTCGTAAATCTGTTTTATGGTGAGCGTATTAACAATTAAGTTTTCGCGTTCTTTTGAACGTTTGATCTTTTTCAGACCGTATTTTAAAAGAATTAATTTATTTTCTCAAAATTTATTATATTTTTTATGTTTTCTTTTTCGTTTTTTTTAATTTAAAAAATGCAGTAATATATATTTTTATTTTTATAAAGCTGTCGCTCACCAGCATTTTGTAATTAATCATATAATTATTTTTCCCGTTAGCAGCATGACGTCGGATGAATTATAGGGTGCATTTACTTCACTGGCTTGTGTTAATCTATATTATTTTAATGTGACATTGACAGGAGGGAATTCTTAAAGCACCCGAATAGCTTTGTAAGGAAAGTTTTATGAGAACACACGTTAATCCCATCTATATAGTGTTTCGAACATATAATATGTCTATCTCTAAAGTCACTTTTGAATACCAGACAGAGAAAAAAACGTCTACATGCAGCCTTTTATATGACGGGTATTTAAGTTTGTTGTATACTGAAGTTTGATAGGGGTTTGTCATATTTATCGCTTAATCGCTAATTTGGCGACTTTAACAACTTTTCGAGAATCTTCTCGATAGAACGAATATTCTACAAGATTCGAGAGAATTCTGAATTTTTTTAAAGAGTCCATAAAAAGAATCAAGACTCAATTTGGAGAGCAGTTGACGTGACATGAGTTACACTAAATTGTGAGATACTTTAATGCTTTGAGAATGGTAGCTGTTGTTTCGTCAAACGAGATACTTCAGTGGTTTAAGAATAGTAGCGCTTGTTTTGTGAAACTTGTGGAGTATTGAATTGCTGTTTTACTGTATCTGACAGTTATTTAGTGATATTGTTGTTGTTGTTGTTGTTGCTGCTGAGACCCAGACCGACCGACCTACCAGAAAGGTGTAAGTTAGTGATCTTGTGAAATAGTTAGCAAGCTATTTGATGTATGTTGTTCCTGTTGACGCTGCTCTTGTGAGTAAACGGGTTAGTTATTCAGAAATGCTGAATCATTCTTGCATCCTGAGCAGTGGCGGTGCGTGTGCATAGGCACTGCAGGAGCGACAGTGCTCTCTCTCCCCCGCAGCCTCGCGTGCAGCTTCCTATGGGCACATGCGAAGAACAGTCAAACACCACGTTTCACAGTTCCAGCGGCGTGGTGTTTGACTGTTGTGCGCATGCGCACATAGGAAGTTGCACGCGAGGCTGCGAGGGAAAGAGAGAACTGTCGCTCCCGCAGTGCCGCAGTGCCTATGCACGCACCGCCACTGGTCCTGAGCGTTCACTCCCAATTCCAGAGGACACGACGTAACAATAGTAAAGTGATCCGTCAAATTGCAGCTAGTCCAAGAGGAGAATTTAAAAAATTAGTAAACAAACTCGGCAACAAAGTAAGACAAACAAAAAAAAAGGCACTTGCACAGCTGTATATCCTTATATAAATAGTAATAATTGATAAAAGAAATGGATGAAACGAGTATAGAATGTAATAAATGCCAGTTGTACTTAATCGATTACTAGATGTGCAGCCAGGCATTTTATTCTGTTAATTCAAACTATTGTTTTTTTGTTAATTGAAACAGATGTATTTCATTTTATGTTTATAATCTTTAGATATAATATTTATTAAATACCGTATTGATATATCACTCATAAGAAATTATTATGTTTTAAAGTACAATTTCTGGGATAAGGTTTTTTCAATAATTTCAAAAGACAAAAGCTCATCAAGATGAAGATTTAATTCAACGACATATGTCTACATTCCCACATACTTTGGGGATTTACAGAAACGATCATATTTTCCTATTATCTTTGTAATAAATATAAAGTAACCGAAGGTACAGTGTTTAGAAAAGAACATTTGAAATGAGATTTCATGTTGAAAGCAGTTGACCTTTTCCTGTCATGCTATACTACTAGGAACTGAGCTTTTTCTTAAAATGCTTGCTTGATATTGCTCGCAATTTGGGCGGGAAAAATGGCTAGTTGCTGTATTGGCAGAAAAAGACGCTTGAATTTTAAAGTAAGAGTTATGAAACTCAAACTCCTATTCACAGAGTGTAAAAATGATTTTCGGATAGATTGAAAAAATTATATACAGCAAGGTTAACATTATGGGGTTTCAGAAATATAGAACAACAAAATATATTTTAAACTGTTAGTCGAAGACCTGGAGTTCCATTTTAAAAAAATGCTTCAAATAAATTAGACTTTTAGTCAACCGACAGTTTTAGCCTCGTGATGCATTTTAGAAACAGTACAACATTCCACCTTTTAAACGACCTATAGAACGGACGTTTAAATTAGCAGATATTCCCTTAAGTATTTAAAGAACTTTAAAATAAACACTTGGTTCTCTAATATGCAAAGCTGAACAGGCAGTCAAAATTATAGGAGTCAATCATTTTGACCCAATCAAAAGAAGCGTTAAAACATAAATTCAAAACGCATACAAAAATTGCGTTCGATAATATTTACATTAGATTATTTACATGCGTACTTTTCTTTAGTTAAAGTTTTATATAATCCCCCATAAACCGTCGGAAACTTTACAGATATATCGGTTCATTTTTATAGTATGGCAATGGAATCTATTTTTATCTGACTAATCCTGTTATGGAAAATATTTTCATAACTGATTTTTTTTTAGGGGCGCCATATATAAAATTAGATTTTGTGCATTTCATACCTGTTACATAATTAAAATTTGCATACAATGCTAGTTTACCTTCATTAAAGCATATCTGAAGTTGGACCATGAATCAATCCAACCACTTCATCAAGTGAAATTAAGTCGTGCAATATTTTTAAGAGACCATCTATATTAAGCCGTCATATTACAAGGTGTATAAAGTAAAATTAAAATTTCTTTCATAAATTATCTTTCTTGCTTTATTGCAGCGTTAGAAGTCACTAGTAGTACTAAGATTATAAATTAGACATCTGCATTGTGAATATGATTTTGTGTTTATGGAGTTTTTTAATTCTTCTTGTATAATTTTTCTGATCTTAGCATAAAATAAATTCCCAGAAGTGTTGAGCGTTCTGATCAGGATTATTGTTTTCCCAGTTCGACCAGATCTACATGTAACTTAATTAACTATATTAATTTTTATTTTTCATTACTTTAAATATGTCGACATATTTGATTTTTTAAGCTTATTTCCCAAATGTGTTAGATATCTTGTTAGCGAGATATAAATTCCAAGTTCGACTGAAACTTTATTTAATATTTTAAAGTACTAAAGTTTTATTTTATTTTTGGTATTTATATTCAATCTTGATATTCCGATTATTGTCGCTTATTTTAAGTGGATTCCCAAAAGTATTTGGTGAGTTGTTCGCAATATTTGAATTCCATATTTATCAGGAATTCAAATATAGTTTAACAAATAAACCTAAATAATACAAATAAACTTAAAGATGCATTATTTAGTTTTCTTTGTTTTATATGTTGTTTATTTTGTTGTTATTGTTATGAAGTTTTTTGTTATTTCTGTGTCCTTCTGTGTAGTTGTAATGTCTTGCATTTTTTCTGGCCGTCCGTTGTAACTGTTCTACAACTCTTTGGGTGAACTAGACGACCTGGTATGTAATAAATAAATAAATAAAATAAAAATCCAGAAACAAATATCTCAATTAAGGGTTGTCATAATCTAGTTAGGGACGTCAAAAACCTAATGGATAAATTTAATTTGCTGGATTTCATTTTTGAATATAGGCTATTTGTAAAACTTAAATGCTCAACAAATGGGGGGTTATGACTCTCAATATACTACTGCCGCCGGAACTGATATGATGCACTTTTCCGACTTTCCTTGATAATTACTATAGGATCTTCTTGAATTACTGTATGACCCTTTACCGAAAGTGATAGTCTATCATAAATATTATACGACCCCTAAAATATGCATCAATTTGTTACCCCTAACAAATTGAAATTCTAATAATCCATTAAAAAAAGCGATATTTTGTTGGAACTATCACATGAACTTAATGAAATGCAGTTAGTATAAATGCAACCCTCTAACTCTAGACAATGGAATAGATAACTTACATACATGCTGTTTACCCACAATAGCTGTGCTTAAGGAATTGGTAGAAAGAGGCGCGAAACTGGGCTTAAGTTATTTATTTTGCTTTTATGATTTCAGAGCAGTCGTCACAACTATTTTGCCACTGGATTCGTTCAATTAGCGCATGCGCACTTCCACCGATGAGAGCGATTAGAGCGGATGCACAATACGTTGTATTTTGAATCCATCACGATTGTGAAACAACGACGTTTGACGATAATCTTTAGTGGTGAAAATTAGACATTTTCAATATATGGCGCTCGGTGTGGTTAGATAACTTTCCATAGTGCAAAAAAACAATAGCACAAGCTACAGGCTTAAGGTCGTTTTATTATTTATTGTTATTGTGAGACCAGAAATAGATCTCACACTGTTACAGTGAGACAGTTTTTTGTACATTATTTATTGTGTCTGAAACATCGGACAATACCTCCAGTCTGAATGACGCCAAGGTTTATAGTGTGCTGACCCAAAGGTCAGAAAATTATAAATTTAGGGCCTACGAGACAGAGGGGTCGAACTTCTAAGAATAATGTGAAGTAACGACATTGGGAAAAAGGTTGACCAATTGAGAAGAAGCTTGTAACATCACCCCGAAAGCCGTAAATGAGAGCAAAGGGGGAATGTCAGTCCTAAGGCAAAAGCGCCACAACCTAAGCGAAATGACATAAGAACGACGACACCTGGTGAGAAACAGACGAGATTTTGAGCTCGAAATTAAGGAGAACGAAACATAGAAAGATGTGTCGACTACGAATGTAACTAGACATGTAGAGAACGACGTCGATTGCTAGATCAATTTGCAGTGCAAACAGAAGTACGAGATGGAGCCAAACATGCAGAGTTACGGCCAGTACGATTTGCTGATGCAAGCATTATGGTCTATGGTCAAAGCCGAAAGTGAAGGTATGTGCCCATTAAAAACTACAGGTCTAAACACATTTTAGGCATTTTTACAATGGTCTCACATTGTCTCCCTCCGCCGAAATAATATTAATAATTGTGTAATGAATTTAATGAGTATGTTATGTTGTTAATAAATGTTTTATTGTTAAAGTTAAAATGTTGCAATCAATTTAGTATTATATTAATTAATATTCTTTTACAGAATTCGCGCGAAAGATAAATAATTGAAGGCGTATCAGCGGCAAGCAACGCAATGTACAACAAATTTAATAATGAGTTCCACTATGTACGATTTTACGGCCTTGTTAAGATATATATGTGTTAATAATAAGTAATCGTAAATTCCAACTTTAAGTTTCTTCATTTTGTGCACCACAGTTACCTATTGTTAGATAAGTCTCAATATTGTGCAAAAGCAATAACATAAGTTACAGACGTATGGTAATTTTATTATTGCTGTTATCTCCCTATATTAAAAGAAAATAGCTGATGCCACCACAGCTGTTTGACAAATTTCGCGCTCACCGTCTTTCCCTGTCACGCAGCGTAAAATCTATAGTGTTATGTGGTTTTTAACCACACGTTCGGTCAGAACGCATAATTCAGTCATGTTGTTCATTAAAACAATCTCCGTCATTGGCCGTGTCGAATAAAAATACATAGAAATCAAATTACTGGTAAATGAGGACAACGGACATGATATAAAACATTAACAATATATTTTTATTAACAAAAAGGAAATTAAAATAATAATAAAGGAACATATTTAATTAATTCAATTAACAATCTTACTAAATCATAATCACTCTCCATTGACATTCGTGTTTGACATTTTCTTAATTATGAATATTTAAAGTATATCTCATTAAAACTCTCCTTCATTTAAGTTTACAATTAAATTCATTCCGATTATTTCACTCAAGTGTAAATTGAATAAGATGTCGAGAGAGTGCGAAATTAATTAAATTAGTGTCCAACAGACTGAGAGTATAAGAGACATGCATTTCGTACCTTCGATACATCGTTGGAACGCCCTGGGTGCGGGGCACTTCGGCCACGGAGGAGACGTCGGTCATCGCTGCAGACGTATTTTTGGGAGAACTTTCTCTCCGAAGCACAAAACCAATTCTCTCCGCTCTTTTTGAAAAATCTAACACTCTCTCGAACATCCGAAAAATGTTTCCTCCCACGCAATTAAGCCCCAGGTTTATTACTGGTTCCCCCAATTGAAGCCCCTGGTATTTCCATTGGATATTTCGGAATTATGTCCAGCTATTGGGTGATGTGATGACAGGAGGACGGCGATCCCCCAGAATTAATATCAGGTAGGTGGGCCAGCGTTCCCACGACCCTGGATGCACGTGTCGCCGAACCGGACATGGGTCAGCTCTCCCCAAGAACGCCCTGCTGTGCGCCCCTCTGTACCTGAGCCATCGCTGTCCATATTTCCCAGAAACAGGGCTTGCTCATCCTTTTGCAGGTGTTCTCTTAGGGAACTGTATATGAATTGTAGGAGAAGCACAGGGACCATCTTTGTAGGTTGTACTCCCTCCGTAATTCGCAATGTTCCATATTTGCCTTGGAATATATAGCATACCAAAATATGAAATGTGGTACATTTGTAGGGAGATATTAGGGCAGCATATTGATACAAACCGTTAAAATTTAGTTTAGGAAATATTTAATTTCAAAGTGAGAGGAAGATTATTCGGGCTACGAGTTCTCGTACTGGACAGATTTGCAATATCAATACTTCGCCTTTTTGTTGGCATATACCTATATAGTTGATTTTTTGCTAGACGGAGGCCTTCCTTGAAATTTCGATTTAATTACTGTGTTATTCAATATTTTATGGACTATAGAGGAAAAGTGAAAAGTTTTCTTCTCTATAGGCGAGCGTTTGGAACTTTTCTTGTCATGAATATTACGATTTAATTGTTATATTGCACAACAATGTTTTATTGTTGCAAATAGCACGACATTTTGCTTCTTTATTCAGCACCTCACTTAGCCTAATTGGTGCAGATATTTCTCCGGGGACCGATATATATGAAATGAACAAAAATATTTTTCGAAAACAAGATCGCATTCTAGAAAAAGGTATACAAATGTGACGTTTACATATTTTAATAGAATTTAAATTAATGGCAACATTCTTATCATAGACAAAATGGCAATATGATTAATTAGTTAATTCCTATATATCCCGAAAGTGCATCTTTTCTCTGTGAAAACCTACTTCGATTGCATATATATTTGAGAGATAAGTCTTTAAATTTTTTTGTTGCAATTGTTTAATTTAGGGTCCCTCTAATAGCTCCAGGGATGGTGAATGTCAGTTAGCACGGGATTGTCCCGAAAACTTGTGTAGCAAGGCGGCACGGAAGTGCTCGCGAAGCGAGTTACCAAATATGTAAGAAATGTTTTAGGCAGGGAATAGTTTAGTACACGGACCAATAGTTTGATAGGAAAATCTGAATATATCCAATTTATATTGGGGAAGGAATTACTATATCAAAACTTTCGAAATATGAACTGCGTGGAAAATGATCTTTTAACTAAAATTCACTCATAATTGTTTGTTATATTTTCATACTAGACAATCTTTGGCTAATATCCACAGTTAAAATCAAGTATTTGAAAATTAACGTTCGAAGGTGTGCACAAAATCCAAAAAGTTCCTAAATGTGCACTGTTTTGAAAAAACACTTACCAATGAGATAGGCTTGATATTTGTTACTTTGTTAGATAGCTTAATTGTAAGAAGGAGAAAAATAAGAGTGTAAAAAATATTTGTTAGTTTAAGAGGGTCAAACGCCAAAATGCTCGATTGCTGAATAGTTAAAAAATGTGCCTTTAGGTGAGATATAAATAAATAATTTGCTATAAGGGTCAATAATTAAGGCATAATTAAAAATAATTTGAAACTTTGCTCAAGCTAGATAGTTCATTAAAGCTTACGAAATATACCACATGTCTATTCATTTAACAACAAAGTAAGAAACCTTTAAAAACTCACAATTATAGAAATATGTATATTACTGTTGAGTATTTGTATATAGTGATCCATTTGATATATTTGTGACCCATTTGACGCAAATTGTACGCGACCCGAAACAATGCCTACCTGTGCCACAAATAGGGAAAATAGGGAAATTCTATCTTTATCAATAACAATTCCTATGTAGCGACAGAAATTTTCAAAGAAATGAAACTGTATTTCCTAAGATATTGAATTTCCGCCGATTTTGGCGACATTTCCCCAAAGTCGCCAAGTTAGGGTCATTGCCTCAGATTTGTCACAAAGGTCACCAAACTTGTCCACAAGCATTACTGACATGTGTAGATATGGACTTTTTTGCGCATTTATATCACCAATGGGCATTATCATTTATGTAATGGATAAATTTGTAAATGCTAATGAAAAGCAAAAAATAATTAAAATAAAACATTTTGTTTCAGCAATTCTGTAAGATATTATTTTTATTTCCTTTTCTGATAAAATCTATTCCTATTAGAATTTTGCAATACACTGCGAGAATAGCTTTCCTAGGCCATTTTATTTTTAACTATCATCAGAAAGAACTGGAGAACTAAAAGTTCACTCTCTTAAAACTCTAATCTGAGAATTTGTGGAATGCACTTTTTGTAATAAAATGGTAGGTGGCTTTAATTTGAGTAAATGGGATATTCAAGAATAAAGCTTTTATGTTGTAAAAGAGCTGGGTATATGTGAAGCATAAATGTTTGAGGAAAATTGCAGATTAAGAGTGGGGAAATGCTTCTTCTCGTACAAAAATATTACATAGTAGATTGTTTTATAAATTTTTAAACATCAGTTTTTCTCAACAGTTCACATTACATCGTCATACAGATTATCTTTAGAAAATAACATTTATCTATTGTACTCTGTCACGAAATAAGGAAAAGGTGTTGTTATCGTACAAATTCTCTTCTGTTATGTTTATATAATTACTGTGCAGTACTTATGAAAAAATTATTCTCAAAAATAAGGATTATTTCTGCTTTATCAATTTGGTTTATCATATTATTGAATACTAATTTAGAACTTGTGTTAAAACCGATTCATAATTGAACATTATTTTAAGGTTTATACAGAGAGTCGGTTTTTTTCATTGACAATTTCACCTATTTTCAATTATAAATGCATAAAAGAGAGATTAATTCAACAACTACAATTTCTTACAACAATTCCCATCAAAATAAGGTTTTTATTTTGTTTTATAAAGAAGAAAATATATTTTATAGTGTTCTGTTTCCTACTATATTAAAAATGGTCTAATTTGGCGGTATTGGCGAAAAATATGGCTAATGTCGTCAAATAAATGAAAATTCAATATTTCAAAAATTTACTTTGCCATTTTTAATGATCACTGTCGTTTCGTAGGAATTATTAATTTAATAGTGATTCTAATTACACTGGATTCCACAGTTCGTGGAATATACTATACGTTCTGATAAAAAGTTAATTTTATTGTAAATTCATTAGGAGGAGGGTCTACGGATTGTAAAGTAACTATGTGTTTAGTGGCTCATATAAAAATTATGTGCTGTTAGAGGGTTGTATAACAATTAGTGCAATAGATCAGAAGTGGTGTGTAATCCACATCTTTCCCAGCATGCCATGTAAATGGCACAAGAGGGACATGCAGGCGGATAAAAAAAGAATATTTTACAGAACAATATCCCCATCCCTCCCGTTGAAATGTTTCAGAAACGATGGAACGTATTTAATATCCAGTTAAATTAGAATGACATAAGCATTGTGGTAATTTAATGATTTAAAACATAAAAGTAAAATATACAACACTGGCATAACGAACTGTCTGAAACTAAAGATTAAACTCTTGTACTAACAGAAATTAAAGTTTAATTTAAAGAAATTAAAGTCTAATTTGTAAAATAAATCTCATATACACTATGTCCATATATAATTTGAAGTAATTTGAATAAGAATTTGCTCTATTACAGCTTTGTACTTTTAAACCAATTTTGTATTTAATCATCTAAACAACTATCTACGATTTCCCGTAATAGCCTGCATTGTTTCTGTGCCAATAACTATAAATTTTAAATAGCAAAATTTGAGTCAAAGTTGAACTTAAACATTAATAACTTTTAAACTAATTACTATTTTATACAAATCGCTTAGATGTACATCTTTACCTGACTTAAAACACCGACTACAGTGGTTTTCCTGGCTAGAGTTGTCAAATTAAAATGCTTTTAAAATCAGTATTTGTAGTTTAACAACTTCATATAAACAGTTAAATTGGCATTGACCTGAAAAAGGTGCAGTGTCTGTAAAAAATTTAGTTCGAACTGTATCAAATATAAATAAATAAATATATACCTAAATACATAAATCAAACTTTGTTAAATACACTATTTAATTAATGAAACGTATAAACCTAATTAGAAAGAAAAAAAGTCCTTTTCAAAATGATAAGAAGCAACCATCTCAATCAAAGAAAGATACATTTTTGTCAAAAGAGAGGACAGAAATTTCTCTACCTTAAGTTTGTTTTTTAATCTAAGGAAGAACATTTTTTATTCCGAAATTAGTTTGCACCTTTTATCAGCTAGATATTCGTATCCCTCAATATGATATTTCAATTTGGTTAACAACATATTTTTCAGAGAATTGAAAAGCAATTCTGCTATTCAAAATCTTCCATCACAGTTCTGGAATTTGTAGATTTATTGCAAAATAAAACGAAATACAAGCGGTTGCCAGAGTTCTAAATAAGTGCTCACTCTGTATTAAATAATAAATAAGCACCCACTGCTTAAATAATATATTTGAACACAATTTAAAATCCTTTCGATCTGAAAGTTTGACAAAGCAAATCGTACGCACTCTCCGCAAGAGCAAGAAACACGGCAATCACAATTGTCCGTACAACTACTCGCAATTCAACACACCGCTGGGTCATGTAAGCGCGAAATCTGACCATCCCTGTACAGGAGATAAGACGATTTTTTTCATGCACCCCTCTCTCAGCCCAACCCAAAATATCCACTCCCCCACGACAAATTGATTGATTCCTCTGTTTCGGCCTCCAAGGAGTCTGAGAGCCTACGTTATTCAATCAAACAATCAAAAATGTGCTTCAGATAAAAAATTCAAAGTGAATTAAAGCATGGGTGTAGCGTCTCGTGTTTTCAGGCCATCTGTAGTATAACAAAAAGTCTCGGTTCGAACACAAAACGCTATTTTATTTACATATATTTACAAAATATACAAGCTATCATTAGCCAAGAGCATTCTTCATTAGCCAAAATTAATCTTAACACTTAATATTATTCAAAATATAAAATAGTACTGGCAGGCCTCTAAGCACACCTCCAGACTTCTATAATCAAAACGGTTCTCCCTCTACGTCCCCCTTCATTCTTATTTCTTTCTTCTCCGCCAGGATTGCCATCCTATATTTGGCGGTGTATCGCTCAATGCGAAATCTGTACACTACAATGGGTTTATGAAATTATAATTCTTTCTAGAGTTATCTGTGAAGTTGCACACAAGTGCTGAAACAAAAATGAACGACGGATGGCAAGCCAATTCCTATATATCGTATTAAAAAAATCGGACATGTTTCAAACGCACGAAAAGTACATATACTTCTAAAAATTCACTAATAATCGTAAGTATTTCATTCACAGTTTGTTTGAAAGATAATTTGTCGATCTTTTCGATGTTGTCAAGATGGAAACTCTGTGATACTATTTATATCTCTAAGGAAGCGGTTTGTGCAAATATCGTCTAAAATTGTTGTGAATCTGGCTAAAACACAAAATTGCTAAAAAACTGATTCGAAATTAAGAAATAATAATAAGTTTCAGAGGAGTTGTTTGTCAAATAATGTGTATAACAATAAAGGTTTCCAGTTGCAGCACGCTCAATTTCCGTCTGACTACATTTAATAACGAACTTGAACTATAGTATATTTATCTGAAACACATATCCAAATAGTAAAGAAACCGGTTGAATTTTAGTGGGGTTATCGCCGGTCATATTATTTCCGTTAAAAAGGCGTAGTCCGTGTATTATTTAGATGAACATGTTCAGCAACAATCTTTGGCTGTAAAAAGGAATATCTACTCCACACACCAATTCCAATATATATATATATATATATATATATATATATATATATATATATATATATATATATAAAATGTAAATATAAAGAAAGTGAATTAGCAGAAATAAATGTGTTATAGTAAAGATTGCGCAAAGCAGCAAGAGGTACCATACACCATATATTGAAAAAATTAAATGATAAAAAGTGAATAAAAATTGAAAAAATGAAGGATGGCTTAGCAAAAAGCTTACTTTATGGCGGTAAGGGGTTGTGACCTTACTCCCCAGTTCAACGAGCTCGTCATTAACGCCGCGGCCTTTATGACGATATATATATATTTTTCAATATATATATATATATATATATATATATATATATATATATATATACATCGGTTTAGTTTTATACTAGATATCGTCGGGCAAAGCGTGCAGACAGACGGACAGACAGCAGCAAATTGCGTCTAGTATTCAACAGTAAGAGGCTAATATATTTCGTTCCTTTGCTTCAATTAAATGCTGTTCTTAACGAAGTTCATTAATTTTTAACGCAGTTTAATTCTTCGTAAATTGTGATTACTTATAGCTGTAAAAATTGTATAGACACGATCATTATATAACATATTTAAAACACACTAATGCCATTTACTTCAAATCCATTTACTATTTTATGGCAAAATAGGTTTTGCTCTTAAGTACTTTTAAAACGTTTAAATTTACCGTTCATGTATTTAGACATAAATAAAATTCCAATTAATTGTCCGTGAATGACCGTGCTTTAAAAATTTATCTATATATATTTCTCACGTATAACTATTTAATGTTTTTTTAATTTTAATCACATTTAGATAAATTGTGTTTTTAATTAACTTCACTACTTACGGCTTATATGCAAAAAGTTATAAGCATATCAAATAAATTTTATGATTAAATATTAAAACACTTACCATTTTCTGTTGAGCATATTTTCTATTATAAACTACTTAAATAAGAAATTTATTCAACAGAAATGTTATTTTACTCTACCGAATTTGACATTGTAAACAGCGACTTCACCTAAAAAATATATTTCCTTTATAAGTTATTCATTTTTTTATTCCTTTGTGCCTTAGTTACAAGACAAACTGATTTAGAAGATTACTTTTCGCCGCTGGCTTATATTATATGCAAATAATTTAAGGATCAGTTCCTATTACTGCTAGTCAATATTTTTCAGAATATTTTGGGCTAAAATTATACATGTTTATGTTGTTATCAAGTGTCGTTTTATATTTTATATATTTTTTTAGAAATAATTCGTTCAAAAAGCAGTTGAAAAAATCTGATGTGGGTAGCACATGACTTTCCTTATAAAATGCAATGAATGTACTACTTTCACAGTTAAAAAAATGTTATTTTTATAGTAGATACTTACATTCTTTCCAAGATATTGAATTTTCGACAATTAGTTGTTATTTTTATTGATTTAGAGTCATTTTTATCCATTTGACGAGATTTTCGTTCATTTGGCAACATTTAAAAATGTCGCCAAGTTGGCAACATACCGCTGAATTCGTCGCCAAAATCTCGCCAAGCGTTATGGACGGAGAAATAAGGTATTCTTACAGCGGATAAATGACTCATGGCGTTCAAATACAAAAGTATTACTGTCGCGAACGTTTTGGTATACTCGACAGAGAAGACAAAGTTTTGAAATCAAACACATTTATTAAACATGAAATAACAAGGCAGTTGATCGAAAACAGTGGAGTACAAGCATTTCTCGCAATAACTCAGAGTTACACTCGGTAGGGTGACCATTAAGAACACCCCTGGAGGAAGAGGAACCAAGAGAATACACATATTTTCTGATACATAAAATAAACACAATATTCCTCATATTATACTTGACATTTATATATCACATTTGTATACTTTGAACATATACGACATTTTCATATAACATCATCAATGACTTGATACTCACGAGGATTTGACAATTAACACTCTATTCGTTAGGTGGAAGACTAAATATATATAAAACTTTACCTCGTCTCTTTTAAATATAACATTTACAATTCTGTACCATGGGAAAGGATATCAGGATGGACTCTCGGCATAAACTCATCGAGATTCTTGCGCAGAACAAAATCCATAATGGTCGGGAAACTTGACTACACAACATCATGCTGGCGGAATTCGACATCTTGGTTGGTTACGGAGATTGGTTGATTCGTACCTTAGGACACAAGGAGGAGTCAGGCAAATACAAATCGCTATAAAATGAGCTTTCCCTCTTGCCCTATCAGCGATTCAAGCCGACCAGTGAAAGAACCATTTTCTCTTTTCACAAGATTCATTATTCCATTACTACCAGGCTGATTCATTTAAAAACACGAGTGACTCATCTCTGAACCGAGCCAAACGACTCTACGCACAACTTGTCGAACTATGTTACATATTTTAATCACATCCTTCCACTTTCAAAATTAATCCACCTTTTCTTAAAATTCGCGATCATACGCGAATCAAACACACACGTCTACATTTTTCCACGACTCCTTCCACACTGCTTCCAAAATCCTTTTTCAAACGCGCGCGTGCGCAAAACCTGCAAGTTCCCAACTAGCGACTGAGAAGCGAAAATACAAAACTATTACTATTTTTCTGGAACATAAACACTTTTGCGATTTTAGAGTTCACTTCCCTTAAAAGTCAATGTAATTGAAAACATGTAGAAAAGACATTTACATTTCGAAATTGACACTTTCAATCACACAGAAATAAAACAATACTTTAATATACAATTTTAACACAGAGGTGTGAAAGCCTTATCACACTCCTTCGGGGCCCGGGAGAAAAATTTCCTGCAAAGCGGGGAATTTTTCCACACAATACTAGGAAAATACCTGCATTAAGTTCCCAATGACATATGTTCCATTGAGAGGAATTTAGTGTAAATTTTGAGCGATGTACATGTACATCAAAGAAAAAAACAAAAACAAACAAGATCATGACCAGCATAATAACCAAAATCCAAGAGTGGCCTAAAGTTTGACTCGTGAGTCAAAAAAAAATAAGTCTCAATACAAGCATAGACCTTTACAAGACAACACCAAATTAACAAGACACAAATGATGAAATTGCCCCTTTTAAAATTTAAACACTAATACATTTTCTGGTGAGTACCACAGAGACATGAAAATTTAATTTACTCAACTCACAAAAAGTTTAACTAAACAAAAAGTTTTCTTTCTTCAAAAATTTTACAATTAAAATTCTATAAATTTACTTTTCACAGAAATCAATTTATTAACTATTATCCAACCTTGCCAACAAATTACTTTAAAGGACATTTAAAAAATTTACTAATTTAGAAAATGAGACAAATTTTCAAACCAAGAATGTTGATCAGGCACCCAGGCAAGAAACAAGTCCATTAGAAAGTTGCAAACCTAGAGGTGGCGGTACCCCCAACCAATAAGTCAACAAACACCAAATGACAAAAAAAAATTTCTAAAATTTACTAGACCTTTAAATTAAAAAAAAATCATTCACACATTCATAAAATAAAACAGAGATAAAAATTATCAGTTATCCTTAAAAATCCTTACCAAAACTCTAATCCATCAAGTACTTAATTATCTTAAAAATTACTCTAAAACATTACTGCTTATCATTAAAGTAAAGCAAAAAAAATTATTATTTAAGTATTTAGAATTTTAAAACACTACTTCAACCTGATTAACATGGCACTCACATTCAGAAAGCTGCACTGGCACAGAACTTGCAGTACAGAACATTCAGCTGACTGACACATAAAGCAAATTACACAGAAGTTCAGAAATATTGGATCCATTTTAACATAGCATACAGTTTTGCAAAACATTTTGTGAAACAATTGAAAATATAATATTATGAAACATAATTGTCCATCTCACAACAATATCAGTCTTTTTTTTGAAAACGTGAGAATTTCATAATTTAAATATTTTACTTTACTTTTGAGCCAATTGCTCTCTTGACATATTGCCTTAATTGACAAGTAACTTTAATGAATAAATTGGCCTCTTGGGCGCAAGTCATACTTGTGTGAATTAGGAACATTTTGAGTTTTAACCCTATTTTGATGGTTTAGAAAATATCTACTTTTAAATTGTCTTGTTTCTTGAGTTGAAGAATTATCAATGTTATCATTATATGTGCTAGAAATCAATTCACTACGTCTAGGAGGTAAAGGAGTTAATCTATTAACGTGGACCAATTGCTGATTACATGGATTGTTTTTGTGTTGAATGACAAAGTTAACCTCAGTTGTTTGCTTGATAACTTCAAAAGGACCATGATTTAAAGAACTGAGTTTTTTTGATTGGCCTGGCCGAATATGAGGTGTGTAAAGATAGACCAAGTCACCAACTTTAATCTTAGGCATTTTAGCAGATTTATGTTGTTGAAGTTGTTGTGATTCCTGAGCTTCCTCAAGGTTTTTCCTAACAGTTACAAAGGTCTTTTTTAAGCGAACCTGTAAGTCATCTGAATAATCATGAGTAGATTTGTAAACTGGATATTTTACACCTGTTAAAAGAGCATCAGGTAGCACAGGGTCTCGACCAAAGACAAGATGTGCTGGGGACTCGCCTGTTGAGGCATGGACTGACGTTCTATGAGCCATTAAAGCAAATTGAATCATCCGATCCCAGTCGCCCTTATCAGAATAGACCAGATTCTTTAAGGATCTAACTAACGTACCGTTCAGTCTTTCGACTAGCCCGTCTGACTGGGGATGGTACGCTGAAGTATTATGTTTTTTTATGCCTAATTTCTTGTATAGATTGTTGGCAGCTTCAGAAATGAAGTTACTACCTTGATCCGTAATTAAGTGAGCAGGAATTCCATGAATACTTATAAATCTCTCTAAACAAGCGAGAATATCCTCAGTTTTAACTGTAGCAAGTGGATAAGCCTCTGGCCATCTAGTGAAGTAATCTGTAATGACAAGAATGTACTTCATCCCAGAATTCGAGATAGGTAGTGGGCCGACTACATCCATAGCCACACGTTCAAAAGGATAAGTTGTAATAGGAAATTTCTGTATTGGAGCCTTGTTGTTACGAAAACCTCTGTTTTTTACACAAGTTGTGCACGACTTCACATAATTTTCAGTCTGAGCATGCATGTCTGGCCAATAATAGTTAACTGAAATTTTTGCCAGAGTTCTTTGAAAACCACAATGTGCAGCAACAGGAGAATCATGGCAAAGCCATAGAATTTCTGAGACTAAGTCTTGAGGAATAACTACTCTCTCATTATATTGCTGTCTCTGCTTTGGATTTTTGTGTATGCAATGTAACATACCATTTTTCATGAAAAATGAAAGTTTTTGTGGGTATGGTTTTACACCTTTTTCCAGAAGATTTTTGATTTTTATACATCTAGGATCTTTCAATTGACCAATAGCTATCCTAGTTACCAGAGAAGCTTCCACAGTAGTCTGTACTTGATCTTGAGAATTTTCAACGATTGCATTTATGTTTTCACTACTATCATTATTCTGTACCACTACTTTTCCAGAAATTTTCGTAGGGACAGATTCTACAATACTTTTAGGAACAGTTTGTTTCTGAGTGTTTTGAGATTTCTTTGAAGAAGACTCATCAATACATCTCGAAAAATAGTCAGCTACAACATTATGTTTCCCCGGTTTATGAATGATTTCATAATCAAAAGCCTGCAATGAAACGATCCAGCGAGCTATGCGCGAAGTAGGATCTCTTAATTTGAAAATGAACGATAAGGATGCTTGATCACAGTAAATTTTGAAATGTTTGCCTAAGAGATAGTGCTTAAATTGCTGGGTAGCCCAAACCACAGCCAAAGCTTCTTTCTCGACTACACTGTAATTCACTTCCGCACCTTGTAATTTTCGACTAGCAAAGGAAACTGGGTGAGATAACCCATTTTCATCCAATTGCGAAAGAACTGATCCCAAAGCGTAATTAGAGGCATCTGTATGCAAAGTAAAGGGCAAATTAAAATTTGGTAATTTTAAAATTGGTTCTTGAATAAGCTTGTTCTTAAGTATTTCAAAAGCTTCCTGAGCCTCCTGACTCCACACAAACTTTTTCTGCTTTGATTTTAAAAGATTAGTTAGTGGAAGAGTAATCTTTGCATAATCTGGTACAAACTTCCTATAAAAGCCTGTCAAACCCAAAAATTGTCTGATATTCTTGACACAGGTGGGTACTTTAAATTTTTGCACTAAATCAATGTTATGAGGGTCTGGCTGAACTTTTCCCTCAGACACTCTGAAACCTAAGTACTTTATTGTCTTTCTGAAAAAGAAGCATTTTGATGGCTTTAACCTAAGACCATGTTGAGATAATTTAATAAAAACTTCTTCTAATTTCATCATGTGTTCTTCAAAAGTTTTTGATGAGATGATAACATCATCTATGTATATTCCTGATAACCCTGCCAGTACAAGAGACATTAATCTCTGAAAAGACGCTGGTGCGTTTTTTAGACCAAAAGGGGTCCTACACCATTCGTAGTGACCGGTGGGCGTGGAAAAAGCTGTTTTGTGTGAATCCTGTGGATTCAAATGCAATTGGTAGAATCCTGAAGTTAAGTCCAAAGTTGAGAAAAATGTAGCACCTGCTAAACCATCAATCAATTCACTAATGTTAGGAATTGGAAAATTTTCTGTAATAGTAAGTTTGTTTAACTTGCGAAAATCACAACATAATCTATAAGAACCATCCGGTTTCCTTACAAACAGTACTGGCGTATTGTAAGGTGAAAAACTAGGTTTAATTATTTTAGCTTCTAATAATTCTGTGACTTGTCTATTGAGTTCCCCTTGTAAATGATGTGGAACTTTGTATGGTTTCTGATAAACAGGAACAGATGTTTCCAAATTTATCTCATGTAATATGGTTTTACAACCAGACAACTCAGCAACATTCTTTGCAAAAACTTGTCTATATTTATTCAACAAAGTTGATAATTTATGTTTTTGATCTTTTTGGAGATGACTCAGGTCAAAATCTCCTCCCCAACTTTCAAAAGGCTCCAAAGGTTCACTGGAGTCCAACTCTCCCTCACTCACTACATTAACTTCAACCTCCTCAGACACCTGAATTTCCTGAACATGAGCCACTTTTCTACCCTTATTCAAATGATAAGGTTTTTCCTCTGGGTTAGCAACACGAACCCAAATAATTCCATCCTTAGGAGCTCTATATACAGCTCTAGCAATGAAGATGTGGTCATTTTTCTCTGATTCCAGAAGCAAGGTGGAATTTTCCGGAAACCCTTCTGAAAGTTTGATTTTAATAAATGATTCAGATAAAGGAGGAATTATACATTTTTGTGAATTTTTCACAATAATTGGCTCTTTAATTTTTGTATTTAGAGTTTCTTTTACTCTACATAAGTTATTAACAGTTTTAATGTTTAAGTTCTTATGCTGTGCCACTTCTTCAGTACCACCTCTAACATGATTTTGCTTTTCCCCCATATGCAAAGTAACATTCTGTGCATTTACTACCAAATCTCTAAAAGATTTGCTTCCATTTTCCAAATCGTTAATATGTACCTCTTCACTACCCAAATGTGGCACTACATTATTTTCCGAAAAATTTCTGCTCACATACTCTTCCCGAATGACCTGAGACTCATTCACTACCGGTGCTAGATCTGCTTTGCATTTGGCACATGCATTCGTATGGAACTCTTTCGGTTTACAGTCCTCTACCACACGAACATTTTTTCCACTACTCATCTGCGAGTCAGGCACAGCAATACGCTTTGCGACACTACTTAGGTTTGAGTCTGCAATTTCCGACTCATTTGCCGGTTCATGATTTGAAATCGAAAGTAAATTATTCGTACATTGATAACCAACAAAAGGAATGGAAGAGTTTGAAAACTTAAAACAGAAGTGATTATAATCTATAATAGCATTATGTTTATGTAAAAACTTGTTACCAAGGATTACATTATATGAAATAGGAGCTGGTGATTTTAACACAAAAAATTCGGTAGGGAATCTTTCTTTTCCCAAATTTAGTGAAATAGTGGCTAAACATTCAACTTTAGTATCTTGTGAACTAAAGCTACGCAAAATTGTTGGTTTGTATGTTAGCAACATATGTGCAATGGGTACAGTATTTAAAGCTTCCTCATACACTAAATTAATTGAACTACCCGTATCAATCAATATTGACACTTCACTGCTCACTAATTTTCCTTTTATAATAGAAGAAGATGACAAAGAATTTGTAATATTATGACAAATATTATTTTCCTCAAAATGTGATGTTTGCCTATCAAAAGTTTTTCTATTATTATAATTGTGCATGGGATATCTACTCTGATTCCCAGAAGAATGATTTTTGGAATTTTGCAAAGATTTATATGACTCCTTATTTTTATAATTTTGCGTTCCTTGCTTTCTATACTTCCACTCATTTGCAGACATTTGCCCTCTGTGTCTTTCACCCTGGTGATACCTAGTTCCAGGACTGGTATAAATTTTCCTACATTTTATACCGTACACATCTCTTTTTTGAAAAACCTTTTTCCAACACTGTTCTTGAACGTGACCTAATTTACCACATTTGTCACACTTTGGACGCGGTGAACGCTTTTCGTTAACTTTATCTGAATTAAACTTAAATTTTTCTATTTTACCCCTAAGAAATTCAATGTCCCTTTCCTGTTCTAACACTTTTCTTTTTAAATCTGACATACTTTCACTTTGATCTGGTGTGAGAACATATTTTTCTGGTGTGAGAACACCTTTTTTTGTAAGTACCGGATTAGTCAAGTACATAGCATTATTTTCATTTAAAATAGATTCCTCAAGAATTGCAAGTTTTCTAGCCGAATAAAAATCTCTAGGGTTTTGTGACAACACCAATCTTTTTAGTTCCGGATATAACCCATTAATAAATGAAGTTTTTAAAAGTGTTTGCCTGATTTTATTCTCACTTTCGGAATCTACATCTTCCGGAACAACCTTAAATGAAGCAGCTTCGATTCTCATCGAAAACTGTTTAACCGACTCATTTGGTCTCTGTGTAAAGTTCACGAGTGAAATTATGTTTTTAGTAACATTTTCGGTCACTTCAAAATGATCTTTCAAAATGTGAATAATTTCCTGCAAATTTTTACAATTTCTGTGCTTTGGATTCTCTTCAATCAATCTATTTGCTTCCCCCTCTAAATTCAATCTCAAACAAACTAATTTGTCACACTCACTCCAGTTTGCATGAGTGGCTACTAAATTTAACTTTTCCAAAAACTGTGACAACGAAAGCTCTGAATTTCCCGAGAATTTTGGAACATGATGTGCGAACTTAGGTGTGAAAATATGGAATGATTTTAACATGTTATCATTTACCGATGAAGCACTGTTTTGATTTGGCAAAGTGCCAGAAGAAGAATTCAGACATACCGGCGATTTATCTGATATATTTTCCTCATTAGATTTAGCTTTGTGGCTAACATTTTTAACTTTACTTCTAGAATTAACAGTATCCGACTCAGTAGCAATATCAAGCGACAAATTCAAGGAGGAATTTAATTTTTTACTTGAATTTTTACTCATCTTACCGACATTTACTTTTTTGTTTCTAGTAATTAGAGCCATTTTGCATAACAATCAAATATACTCGTATAGTTTAACACAATATGCAATTGCAATGTTCTTAAACAGTATTTACAATAAAACCAGTTTTTATCAAATCAAATGACATAAATATGCAAACAAATCAATTTTTTTTATCAAATGGCACATATCAAATTCCAAGAACACTCGTTTTTGAGAATACCGAAAACAGAACATGGAACTCTGTTTACTTAAGAAAACACTCATTTTAGCACAACGGTAATTTTTAACCTTCAAAATTTCAATTCTTAAGAAAATTTTTAAAAATTTTAATTCTCTCAGCTCTTCCCCACTCACCGAGAAAAGTAACGGCACCAATTCTGTCGCGAACGTTTTGGTATACTCGACAGAGAAGACAAAGTTTTGAAATCAAACACATTTATTAAACATGAAATAACAAGGCAGTTGATCGAAAACAGTGGAGTACAAGCATTTCTCGCAATAACTCAGAGTTACACTCGGTAGGGTGACCATTAAGAACACCCCTGGAGGAAGAGGAACCAAGAGAATACACATATTTTCTGATACATAAAATAAACACAATATTCCTCATATTATACTTGACATTTATATATCACATTTGTATACTTTGAACATATACGACATTTTCATATAACATCATCAATGACTTGATACTCACGAGGATTTGACAATTAACACTCTATTCGTTAGGTGGAAGACTAAATATATATAAAACTTTACCTCGTCTCTTTTAAATATAACATTTACAATTCTGTACCATGGGAAAGGATATCAGGATGGACTCTCGGCATAAACTCATCGAGATTCTTGCGCAGAACAAAATCCATAATGGTCGGGAAACTTGACTACACAACATCATGCTGGCGGAATTCGACATCTTGGTTGGTTACGGAGATTGGTTGATTCGTACCTTAGGACACAAGGAGGAGTCAGGCAAATACAAATCGCTATAAAATGAGCTTTCCCTCTTGCCCTATCAGCGATTCAAGCCGACCAGTGAAAGAACCATTTTCTCTTTTCACAAGATTCATTATTCCATTACTACCAGGCTGATTCATTTAAAAACACGAGTGACTCATCTCTGAACCGAGCCAAACGACTCTACGCACAACTTGTCGAACTATGTTACATATTTTAATCACATCCTTCCACTTTCAAAATTAATCCACCTTTTCTTAAAATTCGCGATCATACGCGAATCAAACACACACGTCTACATTTTTCCACGACTCCTTCCACACTGCTTCCAAAATCCTTTTTCAAACGCGCGCGTGCGCAAAACCTGCAAGTTCCCAACTAGCGACTGAGAAGCGAAAATACAAAACTATTACTATTTTTCTGGAACATAAACACTTTTGCGATTTTAGAGTTCACTTCCCTTAAAAGTCAATGTAATTGAAAACATGTAGAAAAGACATTTACATTTCGAAATTGACACTTTCAATCACACAGAAATAAAACAATACTTTAATATACAATTTTAACACAGAGGTGTGAAAGCCTTATCACATTACTCAAAGTATTTTTTCTCGTGAATGAAACGAGTTAGATCCACGAGAATGATGTCACCAAATTTATCGCATGATATTACATATGAAAAGTGAACATGTCTCTTAAGAGATAATATTCTTTTTTTAATTTATGGGACTTTTTGATAAATTTATTTGAAAAAATTTGCAATATCTCGAGAACGGTTTGTGCTAGTGTTCTAAAGTTTATGTCACTCGCTTTTTAAGGAAAAATTGCATAAGAAATGTCTTTTTGCGTAACTTTATTGCAGGTTCTGATTTTTGATGATTTTTTCAAAATTTTTACTCGAAAATTTAGGGGAGTTCTGAACATTCGATTATGTTTTAAATCAATAGGCTTCTAATATTCACGGATTATGATTTGTGTACCAAATTTCATTCGAATCGCTCCAGTCGTTCGTGATATATCGTCTCCACAGACTCACTGACACACACACACACATACTTTCAAACACACAAATAAACACACAGACGCACATACATCACTTCAAAAATGTTCGACTTGTGATCAGAGATGCTTGAAACGTGCTCTCCAGTCAAAAACTCGAATTCGAATTTTCGACCCCGTCCCAATACTTTCATTATACATTATGTACATAAGGAAAGTGATAAGTGAATTTTAGACTGTATATATTTTAATATCAAATAGGCAGAAATAAGCAAACTACTGGAAGAAGTAAAATTTATAAATTTATATTTTTACGACTATTTCACAAATTCTGGGACAACAATATATATTTCGGATACTGCATTCAAAATTGTCAGTTTTAGTTGTGCGCCACATGAAGTCCTAAATTATCCTCTCAACATTGCAACAGCAATTGCAACATCAAGAGGAAGAAATGCGATTTATCTTAAATTTGCGGACAAGATTGAGCATATAGATTAAGATATGGCGAGATTTCAAGAGCAAACCAAAACATTTATCAAGCACATAAACGTTTATATGACTATAATAGTACAGAATAGATCCTCTTTTGTTAGGGATTCATTTTAATACATGTAACAGCATTGAATCGTACAGATGTATACTGGATGCGATGCTGTTCACCATGCATGCTGTCAAACAATTGTAGAATATTTTCTGTTGTCTGCGGTAGTTGTGTGATATCACGTAGATGGCGTCACATGCTCTCCCAGGCATGTTTTACTGGGGATAAATTATAAGGATCTGTTTAATCATTCTACAATATCGGTGCCTCATATTTACTCTCAGGAGAAATTTGCTGTATGTAGACCAACGTTATAGTGACCCAATAAAACATTATTTATACCTTTTCAAAGGGTATTGCTGCTGGGTTCAAAGATTTCCGTAGCATAAAGTCAAGCTTATAAATTGTTTTCAATACATATCTGAATGGAATAACTATTATATTCGATCAGCCTCGAGGCAATGACGTCATGTATTTAGGCTGAATGCTAAAAATGGAGTATTCAGACTGTGTAATACATATATGTTATTAAACAGTTCATTATCTGACTTTTAGATAAAAGAAATCGAATTTGAATCCATCTCACGGGTGGAGTATTTCTCCGTCTATTAACGAGTTTATAGAGGTTCCGTTAAGACAGAGTACCTCTTGTGGGCATAAAAAGAATAGAACAACACTGAAATAATTCTATCAAAACGAATCCAAAGGTTGTAAGAATAGACTGAATAAAGTTTTCTGGTTAAAATATCTACAGAAGAAAACTTCCTTTTTAACGCAGGGTAGTTAATTTCATTATATAACAAAACATCTGAATGATGTTTTATTGATGGTAAAAGCACAGAAACTCTCAGGGCTGCCAATAACTGAATGGATCTTATGGCTGGAATCATAGAAAAATATGGTTAGATATATTTAATGCTCATTATAAGCAGTTGCAAAACTTATTTGTGTTTATATTTAGCCATTTTGTGGCTATATTTAGCCATTTTGAGGCTAGATTTAGCTATCTTGGGATGCAAAATGGTCCAAAAATTAGATTAAATTCAACAACAAAAAAAGAATAAAAGGAGAAACCTTGAAATGGCTACCTTTGATATATCTGTGCCAAGTCGACGAGTCAAATAGGATTGTAAAACAGATAAAACGTAATATATCCTTATATTATTATTATTCAATGATTGCGCTTCTGTATTTTCTTCGATAATATATAGAATATTTTATAAATAATGAAAAAATAAGAAAATTGCCGTTGTTTCCTTCTTTGATTCATAATAAACAATTTTATTAGATATGGTATTATTTTATAAATAACATCACATGATATTCACAAAGCAGGGAAATGAATATTAATGAGCTAGATAGCAAGCAGAAGAGCTTAATGTATATACTTTGAGTGCATTTCATTTAGGTATACAGCACGGATTTAGCAGACTTTATTTGTATTATTTAGTAGACAAGTATTGATGTATAGTTAACAGGCATTTCTGCATTTTTAATTTTCTTACATATATAGTATACATAATGTATTGTGATGGGGTCAACATATATAGCGTAAAGTATTATGATGGGGTATTTCGAGAATTCGAATTCCAGTTTTTAACGGAAAACCCATTTTAAGCTTCCTTGAAATCGAATCGTACGTCTTGAGTGAATGTCTATGTTTGAAGTGATGCCTGTATGTTAGTGCGTGTGCGCGTCCATCAGACTATGGTGGCGATATCTAACTAACGAATGAAGAGATTCGTATATAATTTGGTACGATTATTACAGTCAATATATGCTTGAACGCTCTTGATATTAAGCGCAATCGAATATGTCGACCTCCACCTCTAATTTTCAAATTCATTTTGAAAACATCATTAGAATATCAGCACCTTCAATGATAATAAATAAATGATCACTTGAGACGAAATAGATCGTTAGAAAATGAACGGTACAAGCCTTTGAACTCTAGCATGATCCATTCTTGAGATATAAAAAAAATTTAGAAAATTTGAAAAACTGTTTTTAAAAATAAAGACTTTTAACTTTGCGAAGTAAATAACTAATAGATATATTTTCAGATATATTTTCTAGATATATTTTCATTAGAAAGCAAATGACATACATTTTAGTACGATAACATGAACTTTCCCGATACATTACATGTATTTCAAAAATATTTATCAAAAAATTACATAACATTAAAAAAGTATTGAGTATCGCCAAATATGATAACTTTCCATATACTATAATACAGTATTTTAAGTTAAGTGATTTGATTTCACTCTAACATCCCTACATTTTTAGCGATTGTTTATTATGTATATACGATACTTTAAAACTTCAAAGCTTCCGTTAAATATTTTGTAATTATAAGTATCGAATTGTATGAGTATATAGCATTGAATTACCAGGTAGCCCACACCTACGCTTATCGGGTTTGTATATTTGATTTTAATCTGACTGCTCTACGTTTTCAGCGAGCATATACTATATAAATATGCGATACTTTGCAAATTAAAGATTCGCATCAAATATTATATTCTAAGCATCGACTTGTGTGAGCATATAGCATTAAATTACCAGCTGATCCACATCTATGCTTATCGGGTTGATATTAGGCGATCTCATTTTACTCTGATCTACTTTCGTGTGCATAGATATTATATACTACTATGCATATGCGATACTGTGGAAGGTCAAGGATCCCATCGAATATTTTGTAATTCTAAGTATCGAATTGTGTGAATATACAGGATCATTCAAAAGTTCGGAGCAGAAGCAAAAGGCTATAAAAAATATCTATGGGTCGGATAGACATGCGGTTTGCAGATTAATATTCACCGTGGTGGGGGATTTTATATTGCATGAAACAAAATAGTTCAAAGTCTCGACACTAGGGGGAGTTCTGCTGCGAAGAAAACAATGCGAGGTAATAATTGTGAAATGATATATTTTATTTCATCATGAATTACTGCTGTAAGTGCTCAATGTGTCCACCACCACATTCTTGTACTGAGTGCAGTCGTGGTATTACGGCTGATACGGCATGAAACAGCGTATTAAAGGGGGTGGCTGCTACCTCTTGCCGTAAGACGCATTTCAGTGCTGGTAAGGACTGGGGCTTTCCTCTATAGACCCGTGATTTTAGGTATTCTCACAACAAGAAACCACAGGGTGTGAGATCTGAGGATCTCACAGGCCAGTCATGTGTACTATCCCCTCCATGCATAAGTCAATTCCGTGGCTTTATCTGCCGCAGCGCCCCGAGTGTCGAGTGTTTGAACTAATTTTTTCATGCCACACAAAATACCCCACCACGGTGAATATTAATCTGCAAATCGCATGTCTCTCCGACCCATAGATATTTTTTATAGCGTTTTACTTTTGATCCGAACTTTTGAATCACCCTGTATATATAATTTAACCCATAGAGCTAAAGAAAAAAATTACGAAATACCTGCGGAGGAAAAGCTTGAAAATACAACACTGCTTTGAGACATATCTAGGAGTCGTTAGTGTTAGTAAAATCCCATCATTTTCTATTTGACACTATAAATAGCATTGTTTTTAGTGTATGTGTTTTGCTTATTTTCCATTATTGTTGAACATTTGTCCCTTTTGTTGATTAAGTTCCCTATTTATGAGAGAAAGCAATAAATGTATTTTCCTGTAGGACAGCGTATAGTTTATCTTGAGGAAAAATTAAATTGAAAGATATAATCAATTTGAATAGGTACGAATATTCCTTATTATTAAGGTGACCAATTTTTTTACAATGAAAAGGAGGACGAAAAAATTTAAGAAAAAAGTACAACGTAAATAAATGAAACATTTTATTAATTCAAACAAAAATACACTAATTATGCTTACATCCCTTTTAATTATTTACTTAAACGAGTATTTTTCCATTGAATGAATATTTTTTGTCAATGTATCATTTTCTAACAGTAACAATATATTGGAAATTTCGGAGCAAGATATATCCTTCATATTGAATTTTACGGTAAGTGCTGCAGCTAGAGTATCAACATTCAATCTTGGTTACACGAAGTATAATATAGAGATAAAGTAAACAAAGTGAAGTGCGCAATGGTGCGAGACACGTGAAATTCTCCTATGCACTGAGCATGCGTTTCATAATCGCGTCTTTCCTAACTGTACCCAAAGAATTTCTAACAGTAAGAATTTCTAATCTTGTTAAGCTAACCTTTCCTCGTTTGCTGTACCGTCACATGACACGTAACAGTGCGGTGCGGCATCTCTGAATACAGAGATTAGCAGATTAGTTTTAAAATATGGAAAAGGAGGACAGGTAGGAGGACACTTTTTGAGGAAGGACAGAACCTACAAAAGGAGGACTGTCCTCCCTAAAGGAGGACGATTGGTCACCTTATTATTATTTGAGTTCTAATTTGCATTGCCCTGATCATTGTGTTGCACTGATTTTCTGGCATGATCCCAAAGACCGGTAAGGTCTTGAATTTGGCGATTTTTCTGGCGCCCGATGTTGAGGGAGTTGCGATAGTATCCAACCAACTTGCAAGGTTACCATGATTGTGGAGAGTCAAAGAGTTATCAAGGTCGCTCCGCTTATCGCCGATTTGGCGAAAAAAAAAACGGTTTCTGGGATTTAGCCGATTTTTTTTACTAAAAAGTTAACAGGTTAGATAAATATTTTGTCCTCGATACGAGCTTTCCACTATAGAAATGAATACAAAATAGTGAAGCTATCTTTCTCCATGTCTACCTGAATCCCAACTTGGCGTTTTAATCCCTTCCTTTTACCTATATGATTATATGAATGCAATCATTAAGATTGTAATCAATCAATTACTTGTATAAATCATTTTTCGTTGTAATAACCATATACGTTACTTGTCATGTGACAACTAATAAATACTTGTGTTGTTGTATTTTAACTTATTCATCATACATATGGTAAACGACGATTCCTACAAAAATTATGGTAGTATAGTATATAACGAAAAATTATAATTATAACCGCGTTAAAATAGTAAATTATATTAAAGTAATATACATTGTCACAATTAAAATAAATGCTAAAATCCATTGGCATAACAAGAATTTTGGCAACTGGATGAAACAAGTTTTAAAAAAAAATTGACGAAAAATAAAAAAAAAATAAAAATGACATGCAAATGTAATCTGATAAATAATAGCATTTTTCCTATATGATTACAGAGTATGATAATACAAGTGGATCGTAATAATATGGGGTGCCAATATATGAAAAATAAACTGAAACATACACTCCAGATATGCTTAGATGAAAAAAAATACGCTTCCAATTTTCATCATCCATACGATTCAGTTCATCATTCAGTATCCCATATCAAATTATCTATATACACGACAGATTGAAGTGCAATTTTTTGCTCGAATTTCTCTCCGATTTAGCGTTTGGTGTAATCCCCTCTCACTAACGGTCGTTTTTATCCATTCTTCCCACGAAATTCACACCAACAGAGCTGTCCCTTATTTTATACCAATAAATCATCGGGTCCCATCTGTCTACTTAGCAAGACCACCAGAACAGCACCAGTGAATCCCCAAACGCTGCCTATATCCGATCCCCTTCCTACTTACCGCCCATTTTTGCATAACGCTATTCAGTAGGCAACATGTTGAACCAATGTGCAATAGGGTTGCTGTACTGGAAACTACGCCAAATCGGAAAAATGTAAAAGAAATGCACAATTGTAGAAAGTGGTAATATTATTATATTATACCCCGGCCGTAGTCAAGGGCAGCAGATTTTAACGAGCGGCAAATTTCACATCGAGTAAAATTATTGAAATGTAAGTTATAGTTTAAATAAATATTTCAATACATTCTTTAAGAAGAGAGGCATATGAAATGCATTCTATTGTATGCATACTATTAAGTATTGACAGTTTTGTTATCCCAAGCATCAGTTTTATTTATTGTGGTTGCAAATATCTGTCTTTAATGAAAAAATATAATAGATTAAAAACCATGGTGAGGGTAACCTAAAAAAAAATCCAATAGGCTAAATTATATCTGAAGAGAGGTGGGGGGGGGAGGAGTTGGCTCAGTAATTAAGGCTTAGGTATTAAACCCGGTGACATGATTCGATTCCAACGCTCAAAACTTTCTTTTTCTCAACGCAAAGTACGGGCGCATTAAATCCGTAGGTTTGACAGTCCATCCAAGAGCTGATGGTTTAGGAAAAGGGTGGTACGGTCCCACACCCATTGGACTCCGATCTAAATTGGGTGGTACTGTCCCGGACATCTAAACAGTTACCTTACACCTTAGGTTGGACGGTCTCGGTATGAACAAAAAGTCTAAAAGAAAACTAAACGAGAAAAAGGGAGGTAACCTTAAATGCGTGAAATACAGTTTAATTATATTTTATCTTTCACCTAAGTAAAGTTAGAATGTTATACATAAATATGTAATGGATTTGTTATGTTTTTAGAACCTTTTACAAACAAAATACCAGTACTTATTTAAATTTACCTGTATTGCAAATTGGACTTAGTCGTATGGCGTAGAAAGGAAAAATGTGGTAACCTCTGTCTAGAATACAACGACCCCTCTCCAACGAGCATCTACTTTTACATTAATGGTCAGATATGAAACTTTGGGGGCGCGATAGCCCAGTTGTGAACGTTCGACGATTACACTCTGGCAACCTGAGTTTGATTCCCGTTTCTGTCCAAACTGTCATCGTGTTTACGCGGAGTACGATAACTTTAAATATGTGGGTTCGTAAGTCCTTCCTAGAGGTTGGTGGTAGGGGTAGGAGGGTACGGTTCCTGTGTATGCCTCCACCACTGGGTTCCGATCTGAGTCGGGTGGCACTTCCCGGCCTCTCCAAACAGTTACCTTACACCTTCGGATAGGTCGGACAGTCTGAGTTGAAGAAGAAGACGATATAAAAAATCTATCCCATTATCGGTCATTTTAATAAAACTATTTATACCACTATATATAATGTTTATTTTTGACTAATAGCTCCAATATATTTCCACCAAAATAACGGTCAGTTCTCTAATGCCAAGTGCAAAAAATACGACAAATTCGGTAACGAAATTCGTTAAAATAAGGTTACATTAATTGAAATACTGCTCTTTATTGTCTTATATTTAATTATATATATAGTATATAATATTATAATGTCTTATATACATTCAAATATCGCATACTAGGGCATACGGAACACACCTCTCTGGGAAAGTCAAAATTTAAAAGTTTCCTTAAATAAAACACCGTATAATGTGTGTGAATAACGGTGTGAACCGGCTCTGGAGGGCAAAGTATAGCCTCCTTCTTCAAGATTTAAAAAAACAAACAAAAAAAACATAGCAACTACATTAACAAAATTAGACGCGTCCTTGCAATTGATAGTGCATTTTTTCTCTAATATTATCTTTAAAAAAAATGGTTTTTCATTTCTTTGGATTGACAGCAAAACCGTTGATGCCTTTTTATGCTGAATTTTTATTTCCATTTTTTATTTTTACCTTTTAACTATTTTTGCAGCAACTTGGACGATTCAATTTACTTTTATTTTAGCAAAAGAGGGTTAAATAAAACAGCCTTAAATCGCCAAAAGTTGGCGTCAACTAATAAAATTTTTGAATCTAAATTTGACACTCGTAAGTGCGGCCGCCTAATCTGCCACTCGCTCCCAACACCACTTGACTCTCAACTAGCATAAAAATGCTACGCCTCTTTATGCCTCTCTTATCCGTTACCCCCTCGGTTGGTGAATCATGCCCATTCTGTTGAAGGGGGACATACAAAGTAGGGGGACCAACCGCAAATTGAATTACTGATCATCTATGTAAACAAAAGGGGGGGGGGGATGGGAAGTTGACGCCAGATTTCTGCTGGAATTTGATATATTATTACAATGGTGTTTGAGCGTGTGGTGTTTATTCAGTTCATGGTGCCATGCATTGATCAAATATTGATTAGGGAAAGTTATGTGATTTAAGTTCTAAAGTTGCAGATGTGTTACTTTTTTTTTTTACATTAACTAATTATTTTAAAGTTTTTGAATGCATTTAGATGATTTTTTGAATGAGAAATTACTTAAATCGCTCAGTAAAATCGCTATATCTGTGACATGAATGTTATTAACATTTATTGAAAGCTAAGTTATAAGTAATTTGGAAATAATTCAGGGAAGAGGGGCCTATACACGGAAGTATAATTCATAGAACGTCTTAAATCGATATTATTTTGGATTTAAGGGAATTAAATATGGAAAGTCTTATTTGCAGACTTAAATAATATATATTAATATTTTATTACTGGTTTAAATTTACTCATACACCTAACAATTTTCTTGTAGAAACATTAATAAAAATATATATTTTATTGCATATTTTTATTAAATATTATGTAAATAGCGACTAATAAACAGCGATTTGAATACATTCCATAGTGAGCGACATGTGTGCATATGATATAAAAAATCAATGATCATATTAAATTCTGTAGATATCATTAATGATGTTGAATAAAACAGAGCAAATATTATAATTAATGATTTTATTTATTACTAATCCTTAATTGGCATTTGCCGAAATATCATTTCCAAAACATTTCTTTCCAATGCTTGTATAAAAACTGAACTAGTTTACAACTAGACAACGTCAAAAAATTGTCTGAAGACTAGCCTTCGAAGCACAAAAATTTATAACAGATAGCTTTCGTGCACACAGAAAAATATAAGTGGAGAAAATTACACAGACATGAGGCAAAATCTTCTATATAATGCAGATAAATTTAATCAGAAACAAGAAAGATCAATCATGCATAAAGCATTGATTATGAAACACTTTCCAACTTCAATACAATTTAATTTAAACATCTCTAAAATGCGATGCATTCCTCGGTAATATTTTACAAATTATCACAATACGACATTAATTTATTATATTTGAAAACTTAAAACTTCATCGAAAAAAAAGGAACTTCATTCAAATGCCGTCAATGACATATAAATTACCTGGTTTAAACATGTCTAAAATATAATACATTCCTCGGTACTATTTTTAAAATTATGATAATACTACAATAATTTATTATATTTGAAAACTTCATCGAAAACAAATGAACTTTATTCAAATGACGTCATCGAAATATAAATCGCCTCTATATAAAACCAACATTTCATACATAAACATTTTTCCAATTCTTACATGCGTCACAATACTATAATAATTTATTTTATTTAAAAATTTAAAACCATGGAGGTACAAGTAATTTAACTCTATGCTTAAAACTTCATCAAAAAATTTGTCTGGTTCTTTGAGTAAACTCAATGAATGTTTCATTCATATCAACTATATTGCAGACTCCATGAGCTAAATAATTTTGCATAAAAAAATGCAGCAATTCATATACAACTCATTCTACATCTTTTCGTGTTTACATATTCCATAAGTGAAAATTAGGCAGCGTTGTAGAAAAAATCAAAATTGGATGATCATTTAAACTCAAATATATTGTAATTGCGTTGTTTCAGTATGTAGATGCACAGAATTTAGGCAAAAATAAAGGGGTTTTAGGACGGATACAACACTGAATATGAATTAAAAAGAACTTTAAAAATCACGATTTTGAGACAAGATGGGTGCTATATTTTATTTTGAAGTGGATCACATGATCCCTTTATATAATTGTCACGTGATCTCGTCATATACAGGGCGTAATTATTATTTTAATTTTTATTTTAAAATCTACTGAATGTATTTTGCTGATTTTTTTTAATATATTTTAAGGGATAATTTGAATATTTCCTAAAACTTTCGAAGCAATTTGTGAATTTTAAATTCGCTTAAAAATGTTTGAAAAATTACGTCGAATTAAAAATAAAACATAAAAAGACAAGGTGTTCCGCCAGTTTCTATTACAAAATTCGCTTAAATCTTCAACATTTGGTATAAGTATTGCACGACAAAAGCATACATATATTTCTTTAAAACATTAAAAAAAAATAACATTTATATAAACATTTAATTTTTAAATCATCAAGACCCTACTGTATGTTTAGTATATCGGGGAGACAAGGACATGGAGAACATAGTAAGGAAAATACAATTATATCTCAAACATAAACAGCATCAGAAATAAAATAAATCTCTGATGCAATAATTTGATATATTATATTTGCTGCAGAATCACACTTTTTGATAATTTTCTTCCATGCCTCTGCAAATGAAATAAATTGTGAAGTAGCGTAAATAGTTTTATCTGACATGCTGAAAGGATAGAACCTGTGCTGTTTTCTTTTCGTATGAGACATTATTTCGTTCTGTGTGAATTTAAATGGTGGATTTGCCAATGCTTCTGTGCATTTTTTTTTACTTTCTTTATATACATACTTTCTTTCTTTATATATATACATAAGGAAAGTATTGTGTCGGGGTCGAAAATTCGAATTCGAGTTTTCGACGGTAAAGCACGTTTCAAGCATCCCTGATCACGAATCAAGTACTTTTGAGGTGATGTCTGTGTGTGTGTGAAAGTATGTGCGTGTGTGTGTGTGTGAAAGTATGTGCGCGCGTGTGTGTGTGTGTGTGTGCGTGTGTGTGAAAGTATGTGTGTGTGTGTCAGTGAGTCTGTGGAGACGATATCTCACGAACGAATGGAGCGATTCAAATGAAATTTGATACACAAATCACAACCCGTGAGTACTGGAATCCTATTGTTTTAAAAGACAATCGAATGGTCAGAACCCCCATAAATTTCCGAGTGAAATTTTGAAAAAATCATCAAACAATCAAAACCTTTAACAAAGCTACGCAAATAGGCATGTTTTATGAAAATTTCTTTAGAAAACGATTGACATAAACTTTGGACCGCTAGCATGAACCGTTCTCGAGATATTGCACATTTTTCAAATACATTTATCAAAAAATATCATAAATTTAAAAAAAATATTATCTGTTAAGAAACATGTTCACTTTTCATATGTAATATCATGCGATAAATTTGGTGACATCATTCTCGTGGATCTAACTCGTTCCATTCACGAGAAAAGATACTTTGAGTAATACTTTTGTATTTGAACGCCAATAGTCATTTATTCGCTGTAAGAATAACTTATTTCTTCGCCCATAACACTTCGCCCATAACGAGATTTTGACGACGAATTTAGAGGAATGTCGCCAAATTGGCGACATATTTAAATGTTGCCAAGTTAACGAAAATCTTGCCAAATGTATAAAAATGACGCTAAATCAATGAAAATGACGACTAATTGAAGAAAATTCAATATCTTGGAAAGAATATAAGTATCTACTATAAGCATACCATTTTTTTACTGTAAAAGTAGTAAATTAATTGCATTATATAAGGGACGTCATGTGCTGCCCACATCAGATTTTTTTTTTTAGCAACTGGATATTTTGAATTTTTCTTAGTTTTCAGAACAGGTCGTGGTGACTTGCCTAGGTGGTGAATATTCAGCTGAGACTCAGTGTTTGGAAACTTTACTGTCTTATCTTTGGAGGTAGAACATTCTGAACTCACGTGTGGGGTTCTTCATGATTTTTTTTTCTGCTAAGTTGTACTTGACGCACATTTCTTTCATATGCGTTGAGTACAGAGATTTTAGACAATAGATTCCAAGTTGCTTATCAAAGAAGATTTTATTCAGGAGACTCAAATGTGTCTCACCATACGTAACACTTAAGACGGTCCCAAAAATAGCAGAATGTTTTTGATTCCTCTTACTATGTAATATAGTATAGAGAAAATATTGTTCCATCGAAAATTTACGAATTTGAAATTTTGATGCCGATATAAGTTTTAGGACTCCCTGAACACATTTTAACTATTTTTGGGGTGATGTCCGTCCGTCTGTCTGCGGTCAATGTCTTGTGTACACATTAGCAGTCACAACTGTTAATGGATTTTCACGAAACTTTATATCCTATTTTGTTGACGAAATATCTAGAACTAGATAGAATATTTTTTTAATTCAAGCAAAAACTTCGAAATTTAATATTTTCCTAACATGACCGCAAACGACAAAATCTGACATATTTATGAATAAAGGGGGTTATTTATGGCTCAACAATCCCGAGACTTAATAGTTTCAATCACTGTTGTGAAAAATAGCAGTGATACAATTTTTGTGCTCATGACCTTATTAAACCTCTCTGGGAACAAGTTACCTCAGGGAGAATATTGTCAAGTTTGGTATCAATCGAAAGATTTTTTCAAGCCCTTTAAAGTGAAGGGTAACACGCTAAAAGTCTGATCATTCGAACCCGTGATACATATTTTTCATAATTTTTCTTGTAAAATTTGATAAAAAAAATCTGATGTGGTCAACACATGAATTTCCTTATATAATGCAATGAATTTACTACTTTTACAGCAAAAAAATAGGTTATTCTTATAGTAGATACTTATATTCTTTTCAAAATATTGAATTTTCGTCAATTAGTCATCATTTTCATTGATTTAGCGCCATTTTTAACCATTTGGCGAGATTTTCATTAATTTGGCAACATTTCAAAAAGCCGCCAAGTTAGCGACATTCCGCCAAATTCGTCGCCAAAATCTCGCCAAGCGTTATGAACTGAGAAATAAATCATTCTTATAGCAGATAAATGACTATTGGCGTTCAAATACAAAAGTATTACTCAAAGTATATTTCCTCATGAATAGAACGAGCTAGATCCAAGACAATGGTGTCACCCAATTTATCGCATGGTATTACATGCATTATATATATAAGGAAAGTAAAAATTACTTAAATATGAATATAGGTATAAGAAAGTTGTGTGAAGCCACACTCTAATTAATTTTTAATTGATAAAATAATTTCTTTCACCAGCTCCCGTTTCGTGCAACAAAATGCGCACAACATGTAAATGTTTGTATTTGGAAAATTCTTCCATTTCAATATACACCATTGTAAAGTTTGAACCTTTATCGAACGCTAAATGAAAAAAATCTGATGTGGGCAGCAAATGACTTTCCTTATATAATACAATGAATTTAGTACTATTACAGTAAAAAAAATAGATTATTTTTATAGTTGTTATTTATATTCTTTCCAAGATATTGAATTTTCGTCAATGAGTCGTCAATTTCCATATCGTCATCATCAATGAGTGATCATTGATTTAGCGTTATTTTTATCCATTTGGCGAGTTTTTCGGTGATTTATCAACATTTAAAAAAGTCGCCAAGTTGGCGACATTCCACCAAATTCGTCGCCAAAATCTCGCCAAGCGTTATGGAGGATGAAATAAGTTATTCTTACAACAGATAAATGACTATTGGCGTTCAAATACAAAAGTATTACTCAAAGTAGCATTTTTCATGAATGGAACGAGCTAGATCCACGAGAATGATGTCACCAAATTTATCGCATGGTATTACATATGAAAAGTGAACATGTTTCTCAATAAGAAAGATTTTATTTTTATTTTATATGACTTTTTGATAATTTTTTTGTAAATGTGCAGTATCTCGAGAACGGTTCATGTTAGCGTTCTACAATTTATGTCAATCGTTTTCTAATAAAAAATTACATAAGTCTACTTGTGTAACTTTATTAGCGGTTTTGATTTGTTGACGATTTTTTCAAAATTTCACTCGAAAATTTAGGGGGGTTCTGAACATCCGATTACGTATAAATACAATAGGCTTCTAGTGTTTACGGATTGTGAGTTTTGTACCAAATTTTATTCGAATCGGTACATTCGTTCGTCAGTTATTGTCTCCACAGTCTCTCTAACACACACACACTTACAGACATCACTTCAAAAATGTTTGATTCGTGATCAGGGATGCTTGAAACGTACTTTCCCGTCGAAAACTCGAATTCGAATTTTCGACCCCGTGGCAATACTTTCCTCATACATTACGTATATAAGGAAAGTAACTAGAAACCAGGTTACATTCTGTAAAATGCCACATTGAAATTTTGACTCTATTATATTATTACGAATACATAAATGTCATCATAGAATATTGCGTTCCCAGAGGGAAAACTGCATTTACTGGTAAACATTGTTAATATTTAAAGCTCCTGGTTGTTTGACCATTGCGACATAGGCAAAATATCGCTAACATGCAATATTAGGCAAATTATCGCCAACTTAGCAAATTATAGAAACTGTTCGAATTTTATTAATTAGCTAATGATTTACTAAGTTACGTCGATCTCTCTAACCATTTACTATTTTCACGGAGTATATATAAACATGCCATTATTCAGTTATTTAACATGATACGAGTAAAATTGAGTTGTTAATAAGACACTGCTCTGAGAATATATTCTTATGTTTTGTGAAGGACTTAATCATTCAACTTATGTTTTACTATGTTTTAAACTGCTTTAAATAAAACGTTAATAAACTTACTTTGTACTGCTTTAAATAAAACGTTATATCTTACAGAAATTGTCGCTCAATTTTGTATTCTGAGAATACAACCACGATCCCAGATTATACGATTGTAACAATGTGTTTTTAAGTACCATATAACAACACCAAAAATTTCAGTCTCAACGAGGTGATATTACTTATACATCTTGCTTATAATCAGAACAATACTGCCAAATTTTACATCAAGTAGACATGTGTGGAATTATATTTTAATGAATTAAAAAAGTTACTGTGGTAACTGATTTAAAAATTAATATATATTATTACATATATTACTGCTAATTTGGCATGGTTGTAAATTACTCGAATTAATGGACTTATTATTATTGCAAATTGCTTTGTTGTGCCACTATTAAAACCCTCCAATTATTTATCTTTCGCGCAAGTTCTGTAAAAGAATTATTAATTAATATAATACTAAATGGATCAGACCATTTTAACTTTAACAATAAAACATTTATTAACAACATAAAATGATCATTAAATTCATTACACAATTAATCATATTGTTTAGGAGGAGGGAACACGTGAGACCACTTAAATTGCCTAAAATATGTTTAGACCTAGATATCTTTTTCAATGGGCACATACCTTCAAGTCTGCTTTAAACATAGACCATAATTTTTGCATCAGTAACTTGGACCGGCAATAACTCAGGGTGTTTGGCTCCGTGCCGTAAGTCTGATTTGCACTGCACACATCAACAGATCTAGCTATTATTTTGGAACATCTACGGAACACTCTGCATCTCTAATATTGTCGTTCGTTCATAATGTCGCACCAGTATTTTTCTGAGAACATGTGTCGTTCTTAAGTCACAGGCTGTGGTTCTCTTTTCATCGGGGGTGTCACTCCCCTGTCCTCTGATTTGCAGTATTCAGGGTGACACAACAAGCACTTTCTGCATTGACTCGCCTTTCCATCCAATGTCGTGTTACTTAACATTTTCTTAAGGGTCCGACCCCTCTTCTGCCTTTACACCCCTAAATTTATGGTTTTCTGACCTCTGGGTTCACATGTCATACACCTTGGCGTCATTCAGACTGGATGTATTGTCCGAAGTTTCAGATCAGTAAATACTGTACATAAAACTGTCTCACCGAAGTGTGAGATCTATTTCTGGTCTCACAGTTATATTAAAACATATTTAAAATTATCTATAGTTTGCCCAGGAATATAATTGTTGAATGTATTGTATATACATTTAAATCATCCCTTTCAAAAGCGTATTTTATCCCATTAAATGTGGGGGTTAAATCCCACAACTCCTGAGGGAGAACCCACAGTATCCTGATCTATTGATTAATTATGCAATGCGTTTATGTCCTTCCCCGTAGTAAATCGAGATGTGGAGTTTGGAATGGGGACGGGGACAAAGACTGGGGTGGGCAGATAAAAAAAAATTGAGAAAGAAATTATTTTTTACCGTTATTACTAAATATATTTAGCTTCCTTCTTCTGAATTCATATTTACTTTCTCCTAGTAATATTGAGAAAGTATTGTTGTCACGATAACTTTCTATTTCGAGATTATGATGCCAATATATATTTTTGAGACCTCCTGAACTCGTTCTGACTATTTTTGGTGTGATATCCGTCTGTCTAATGTCTGCATTTGATTTCTGTGTACACTATATCAGCCATAGATGTTAATGGATTTTTACGAAACTTTATATTATCCGGCTTTCTTTTCAAAAATTTATAACTAGATAGAATTGTGTTTTCATTATATCGAACACTTTTGATTTTATTCTTATTCACAATTTTTATTTTTTAACATGTCAGCATGGGACAAAGTTTGACATAATTTAATACATAAAGGGGTTTGGGTCAACGGCCCTACCGTGCTGACACAGGTTCTCGTTAGATCACCGACGTCAAGCAGCATCAGGCGCGGTTAGTACTTGGGTGGATGACCACCTGGGAACACCGCGTGCTGTTGGCACATTTCGGACCCGGTAGCCTGGTGGTTTGCACGCTGCCACTACTGCCGCCGTGTTCATGCGGCGTACGATCACGTTAAAACATGTGGATTGGTAAGTCCTTCCGAGAGGTTGGTGGTATGGGAAGGAGGGTACGGTCCTTGTGGATGCCTCCCCACTGGGTTCCGGTCTAAATTGGGTGGCACTTCCCGGCCGTCCAAAATTTTACCTTACACCTTTCTGGTAGGTCGGACGGTCTGGGTCTCAACAGCAACATAAAAGAGGTCATTTATGTCTCAATGATCACGATACTTGATAGTTTCAATCATTGTTGTGAAAAATAGCCGCGATACACATTTGTTTTGTCGTGACGTCATTAGCACCCCCGGGATGCAAATTACCCCAGGGAAGGGTGCATTGTCAAGTATGTTATCAGTAAAATGATATTTTCAAGCTCTTTAAAATAAAAGGTAACACGCTATAGTTATAATCATTTGGACTCACGATACCGATTGTACCTTTTTTTCATAAAATAAAAAAAAAAATATTCTGATATGAGAAAGTCGAGTTGAGCCACACTACAGTTAATTATGCCTCAATTTTGAACAATATTACTTCAAAAAATTATTAACATTTTGAATTAGATATCACGAACTGCGAAATAATAATTTAAGAACCATACGACTATTTTGAAACAATCACTTTAAACAAACGCATACGCTAGAAGCACATTTATTTTATTTATCGTGAAAATCCAGTCATAAAATATATCACTTTCCTCCGCAATCCGCTCACTCTTTTATCAGCGACGAGAGACACTTTTTTGTCTTAATCTTTTCAAGAGATTAGGAAATGTTTGAAGTGTCAGGAGATACAATAAAGCTTGACACCAATGATTTTTCAAATTCGTGTCGTCACAAGACATTTATCACAAAATCTTGTAGCTCCAAAGTGATAAGAAAAAGTAAGCTGTTGCTTCAGAATGATAGACAGATTATCTTTATATATATATATTTGGCGGAATGGCAGTATTTAAATTGGCATTTTGTAAATAGTGAGGCTTCAAGAATAGGTATGAGTTATATGCGTTTTAATAAATATGAAAAGAAAAATAGTTTTGGTATTTGTAAAGAACATATTTATTTAAGGTTTTGTTTTAAAAAAATAATTTTGATAATATTAAAAAATTCGACAACAGCGATTTTTATTTTCCTTATATACATAATGTATAAGGAAAGTATTGTGACGGAGTCGAAAATTCGAATTCGAGTTTTCGACGGGAGAGCACGTTTCAAGCATCCCTGATCACGAATCGAACATTTTTGAGGTGATGTATGTGTGTGTGTGTGTGTGTAAAAGTATGTGTGCGTATGTGTGTGTAAGTGTGTGTGTGTCAGTGAGACTGTGGAGACGATATCTCACGAACGAATTTATCAAAAAATCCTATAAATTAAAAGCAAATATTAACTTTTGAGAAACATGTTCACTTTTCATATGTAATACCATGCGATAAATTTGGTGATATCATTCTCGTGGATCTAGCTCGTTCCTTTCCTGAGAAAAAAAATATTTTAAGTAATTATTTTGTATTTGGTTGCCAATAGTAATTTATCTGCTCCAATAATAACTTATTTCTCCGTCCATAACGCTTAGAGAGATTTTGGCGACGAATTTGGCGGAATGTCGCCAACTTAGCGACTTTTTTATAAGTTGCCAAATTAACAAAAATCTCGCCAAATGGATAAAAATGACGCTAAATCAATAAAAATGACGCTAAATCTATAAAAATGACGCTAAATCAATAAAAATGACGACTAATTGAAGAAAATTCAATATCTTGGAAAGAATATAAGTATCCACTATAAAAATTACCTATTTTTCTTTTTCTGAAAAGTAGTAAATTCATTGCATTATATAAGGAAAATCATGTGTTGCCCACATCAATTTTTTTAAATCCTTGTCGTTACAAGGCATTTATCACAAAATCTTGCTCGAAAGTGATAACATAAAGTAAACTGTTGCTTTAGAATAATAGATAAATTATCTTTATATCTATTTGGCAGAATGGTAGTATTTAAATTGTCAGTTTGTAAAGATTCTTGTTGAATTAATAATGGGTGGTATGAATTATATATGTTTTAACAAATTTGAAAAACAAATATTTATCAGTGTTTTTAAAGAAAGAAAATTACTTTTCAGTGTTTTTATTTCGCGTTTTTTCTTAAAATACATTTGTTCATTAAAAAGAAAATCGACAACAATGATTTTATAAATTCGTATCGTCACAAGGCGTTTATCATAAAACCTTGTGCCTTGAAAGTGATAATAATAAGTAACTTGTTGCTTCAGAATGATAGATGGATTATGTTTATATTTGTTCCGCAAAAAAGTAGTACTTAAATAGTCATTTTGTACGGATTTGTGTTTCTTCAATAGTATTCTGTTTTATAAGTGTTTAAAAAATTTTTAACATGAAAGTTCCCGCTATTTTTAGGATCATTTTTCCTTTGGCTATATTACACATTTATTTCTCTTCAAAATATGGTAAATTCTGGGATTTACAGTAAAGTTCGACAAGAATTATTTTTCAAACTAGTGACGTCATATGATAGGCATTACAAAATGTCATGACAAATTGATATGGAATATTAAATTGGCTTCATAAAGAAGGATGGATTGATATTTTAAACACGATGGATGCAATACCCCCCCCCCCCCTTATACATTATAATTTACGCATTGAGATCATCCAGTAATAAAATAGATATATAAGTAAACACATGTATTTGTAAAGTGCTAATTAGAAACATATATCTTAAAACTCATAAAATAATCATATATATTTTCTATAAAATGAAAACTAGTACATTTATTCGTCCTAAAAATAATATATGAAATCCTTATTTTTTTTTTCAAATATTTTTGTCTACACATCTCAATCCGTATTATTGCCCCCTATTCCCCTTGCTTAAATCCCAATTTGTTACGGAAGAGGACGCAAAAGCGTGGCATAATTAATCCATAGATTAGGATTTCTGAGGTTTCTCCCCGGAGAGAAAACGTTTAACCCCTAATAGATTAAAATTTGCTTTTGAAAAGAATAATTTCAAAAGATTTGTACTCTAATCAATACATCTGCGTGCGCGTTGTAGCTTTTCAACGTGTGCATTGCTACGTTTTTCACAGGGTGTCAGATAAATGGTAGCCCAAAATATGAAAGTATATCTTGGAAATATTTATATACAAACTTCTGGTTTGCGCCGTCCGAGAGGAAGTTTTTCAAAGTTTACTTTAATAGGTCTGTTACGCGCATGCACCTACTAGTGACAAGATTAGTAATGAATTTAACTCCAATGATTTCTTTTCTTTAAGGTTATGGCGAAACAGTGTTTATCAGTTCAAGATCAACGACCTCAATACTTTAAAGTTCACATAACAAACGCTGTGGCTACAGTTCGTTAGTAGCGATTGTTAAGGGCTCATACTGTTTTACCTGTCTTTTGGCCTGAAAAATGTGGCTTATAATGTCCTCCAAACAATTGACGTCACCTTATGGACATATGCCTGTTTCCTTAAAAGAAGTTTGTTAGTTGAACTATCCAAAGTACTGTCAACAGTACCGTACAAATACTGTTAACAGTACTGAACAAATACCGTCAACAGTAACTAAATTGTCAGACCATTCGGTATCCATATATGTTCTGAATACGACAAAATGCGCAAAGTTTCATTCTTGTTAAAAATATATTGACAAAATCGACTTTGGCTCCAGCACGATGGAATCTGGGCGGAACTCTTGCACGAATAATATTTCCGAAAATAAAACTCCAGTAAAGTTCAATATCTTTATTCGATTTTTTAGACTGATTTGTTTTGTCTACATACTTTCACAGTACAGCAAATAACTCGCTAATCATTTATAGCTAGTTAGCACTTTTAGTTTTCGCCCCGATTTCATATAGGTACTCCGACCATAGACCTAACGACAAACATTAATTTATTTTACTAACTTGTTTGGCGGCATATAAATTAAACGTATACAATATATCTGACGAGATTTTCGATTCAAGTTATTCTCTAGACCTGTTTGACGCACATCAGTACGTACTTTAATACTGTTCGAACATATCCTCTGGTATCGTGGGTGTGTATCCCGGATACAAGAACGAGTCCGGAGTTCTGGACAATTAAACACATTTATTCACAACCGCAAAGTAATCATAAATAATATGCAATCAAACATCACTTAAAGGATTCACTAATTCCAAAAAATAAGCGATGTTATTCTCAAAATACTAACGAAAATGTTTTCACAAAACAACTGCTACAAGCCACAAAACATTGACAAAAGTCACAATTCACTGTCTTCGTATCTTGTCAACTCATCATCAACTAAACTCCAACGGAGTGATGAGTCCTTTTTATAGTCTCTCTATAGAAACTTCTGGTAATCTCTCTATTTCTCCTAAACGAATCGTTATTATGTGTAATTTCTAGAACATTCCGGAACGCGCCAAATTGGCGATGAGTCGCCAAATCTGGCAATCCTTCCACGAAATGAGGATATTATGGCAACCCTTGGGTCACGTCATACTTACGTCATACTCACGTCATGGACTGTGTATTCATTGTCTGGTCTTCGAGATGCGACGAAAGAAATGGCGCCAGTGAGAGAATAGTACGAGCTTGTTCGCAACAATACGTATGTTACATTCATTAAACATCTTTAGAATGCCTAAGTTCATTTAACGTCCTAATTGTTTTAAAACGAATCAAATATCTTTGTTTGTGCACTAATATTTCTCAAAGGAGTAAGTATATACATTCAGCTGCAATCGTGACACTTTCAATATAGCAGCTTTTCCAATCATTTGAAAACCCAGGATGAAAAACTAAAATATCGAAATCATATACACCATACTTCAAAAACTAAGTGCTCCATCCAAAATTCAATTGCATACACGCATACGGCTTTCAAAGACCTACATATTCTTACTTATTGTTCGTATAACTAGTACTTTTAGTTTTTGAGATAACGTATAAATCCTCGATATAACCAACACTCACGGCACGAACGAGACACGATCGTAATAACGAACGGTCTCTATAACGAATTTGATAAAAATTGTTTATAACACAAACAAATAAAAAAGTACATATACAATAAAAAAATACAATACATGTAATTTATTGACAAAAAAAATCACCGCTACGATTATTAGAAAAATTCCGTGATTGTTGATTGCTCCAAAGTTCTCTGTGAAGTATTTACAATATTTTTTTTCATTTCAGTTATTGATGAAGAAAGTCTTCAGTACAAACCTGTGTTTTAAAATACCTGCGAAATATTTCTAGTGAATCGAACTCGGTTTTCGTAGACGGCCGTTCAAGAGAAATTATTCTTGATCGTCATCAGAATCGCTGATTAAATAGTATTTTTCAGTAATTCGTGCAATAAGTTCATCCTCATTAGAAAATTCCTCACAGCATTAAAGATTATCATTCCCATAACACATTCTTAAAAAGATAAGTGTCCAGAAATTCTGCGAAAGATAAATGTCCAGAAAATCTGCAAGAGATAAATGTCCAGAAATTCTGCAAAATATAAATGTCTAGAAATTTCTGCAAAATATATATATGTTCATTTCCACGAGAAGGTTCGTCAGTTCTTCATCGTTGTTGGTTTGTACCTGTACCAATGCACGGAACGATCCTGCTGACGATGAGGGTCAGATTTCGATAACCTGTACTGTATCCAATTATTTTTCGAATTATTCTTTAATTTTAAAGCCAGCATGGCGAAAAGAGTAGGCTATAGCTTCTTTGGTGACATCTCCCAACGCCGCTTTTTCTGGATGCGTGGTTCCAAGAACATCAATTTCATGAAATGATTTGTCTTCAAGTGCTGCAATCAATCTTCTGATGATCATGATTCGGTAGTTTGATTTATAATTTTGAATAACTCCCTGGTCCATGAGTTGAAGCACTGTTGTCCCGATAGGTTTGAGAAATTCTACTTGCTGTGCCTTTAACTTAGAAATGACGGGTTGTGAGGCGCAATTGTCAATAATCAGCAGAATCTTTTTTTTTATTGGCAGCCAGTTTTCAGTTCTCATCTTCAGCCATTTTTCACTTGTCATCCATGCCATTCATGCTGTTATTGTAAATCATCAGAAAACTTTTTATTCCTATGAAACACCTTAGATTAGAGGACTTCCCTAAGACCAGAATTGGCAATTTTTTACTTCCTGTCATATTATCTGCAAGAAGTACAGTTAGTCGTTGCCTTGCTCATTTACCACCGTGTCCAGTCTCACCTTTCAGAAGAAGTGATTTAGCGAGCAATAACTTGTAATAAAGGTCCTATTCGTCAGCGTTAAAAATGTTTTTGGCTCAAAATTTGATCGAAGCACTTTCTCCACAAAGATTTTTGAAATACAGACCTCGTTTGTATTTCAGCATCTCAAACCAACCATTAGAAGCTTTCAAATTCACACCAATGTGTGGTATACGGGATACAGGGGATAGGTTCTTAATAAGTGCTATAGTAACAATATAGATCGATGTCAAATTAAGGCTTGAACCATAAAATAGTAGTTCTTTCGAACAGTTATTGACGCCAGTCTTGAGAGTATGGGGCATATATTTTATAACCAGGCTGTAAAAAATATGTCTGTGAAATGTATGTTTCTACAAATGCACCCACACACGAAGAGGAGTCACGTGACATGTTGGACAGGTGGCCGTGAATTTAGGCGACCAATGAAGAGTCGTCTTGACAGTGGGCGATAGGAAGATGGGTTAATGACCGAAACATGACCCAACCCCTTATACAATGCGGCTAGCCAATGTACATCCAAAGTGGAGTTTTGCGAAAAACATAGTGCAGCGAAAGCTGAGATTAGAGGGATCAGACAGAGTGCTGTAGTTGAAACGTCCAACACTGGCATTAATGGTAATGATTACAAAATTGCGCCCACGGCGATCCAGGAGACCCGACGCCTGCATACGAGTGCAACCAAGAATCAAGTTAACAATTTTAGTCATAAATGAGGCGCATTATAATTAGTCTGACCCCAAAGGCAAGCAACCTTGATTTCTGTATTGTCACACTCGAAACACCAGCTTAAATAACTTTTCCAGACAACGTAAGATTTGATGAAGCTTGGCATGTCAAATATCGATGAGAATTTGGATAATAAGTACATCAATGCTACATAATGATAATTCTAATGGATTTTGGTTTGAGGGAAGTGATGCCTCATCATTTCAGAGTTATTGATTTTAATTTATGTATAAAACATATTTTAGTTACAGGTTGAAGCCAAACTGTACACACTGTTGGGTTTTGCTAATATAAGCATTGCACAAATATCTTCATGCAGAACCGTATATACAATCATTAAATTATACCACAGTTTGGTGCACATCATCACATGTTATGCGATATTTTGGTGCCCTGACCAGCATTCCATATCCAGAATAATTCTAGTAATTTAGTTAATAACTTGACCAGTACCCCATATTTGTCCGGCAGACTGCCCAATAACCCCCCCCCCCTCCCATTTCTTCGCTCCAATACCTTGAGGCTCTTATGTGACGGCTCTTGTTCTTATTGAGGCTCTTGTTCGGACTTGTTTTGTTGGCATACTTCTGTTTTGTTGCACGCCAATCATGTGTGTGACTTCCGAATGGACCGGACAGTTTTTCATTCTGCTTTCTGATTGGCTCGCTCTTACTACACGTCTTATGAGTTTAAACCCCCCTGCTTCATTCTTTAGTGCCGATTCATCTTCTGGACTTCGAGTTTGTTGATTCTCTTGCACTGACGAAGGGGATCTAGCGTATCCTCGAAACAGTTCTAATTGCATTATTGGGTTAGTTATACTTTTATACGTCGTTCAAATTTTCCTTATACTTTGCACAAAATGTATTACTTTCCTTATATACATAATGTATAAGGAAAGTATTGTGAGAGAGCACGTTTCAAGCATCCCTGACCACGAATCAAACATTTTAAAGTGATGTCTGTGTGTGTGTCAGTGAGTCTGTGGAGACGATAACTGACGAACGAAATGACCGATTCAAACTAAATTTGGTATAACAATCACAATCCGTAAACACTGGAAGCCTATTGTTTTTATACGCAATCGAATGTCCAGAACCCCTCAAAATTTTCAAATGAAATTTTGAAAAAATCGTCAAAAAATCAAAAACACTAATAAAGTTACGCAAATAGATATTTCTTATGTAATTTTTCATTAGAAAACGATTGACATAAATTTCAGAACGCTAACATGTACCGTTCTCGAGGTATTGTACATTTTTTTTATAATTGACAAAAAGTCATATAAAATAAAATAAAAATATTTCCTATTGAGAAACATGTTCACTTTTCATATGTAATACCATGCGATAAATTGGGTGACATCATTCTCGTGCATCTAGCTCGTTCCATTCATGAAAAAAGTGAGTAATACTTTTGTATTTGATCGCCAATAGTCATGTATCGGCAGTTGGAATAAGTTATTTCTTACTGCATACCGTTTGGCGAGATTTTGGCGATGAATTTGGCGGAATGTCGACAATTTGGCGACTTTTTGAAATGTTGCCAAATTAGCGAAAGTCTCGCCAAATGGATAAAAATGACGCTAAATCAATGAAAATGACGACTAATTGTCGAAAATTCAATATCATGGAAAGAATATTAGTATCTATTATAAGAAAAACCTATTTTTTACTGTAAAAGTAGTAAATTCATTACATTATATAAGGAAAGTCATGTGTTGCACACATCAGATTTTTTTACTTATTAGCAAAGGACAGTGTTCTCTTAAAACCACTCCATTTATGAAGATACACATGAAAACATTTATAAAGTTTAATAGAAAAATAACTCGCGACTCTATTCATTAACAAATGCAAATTTTATTCGATTTGTAATTGCTTTAAAATATATTATTATTTGAGTAGTTTAAAAATAAAATATCATTAGCTAATATGAAATATTTAATATGTGTGTTTTCTATTAATTACTGTACTCCTTAATCACTTTTCTTAGATGAGACTCTGAATGAATTTCAGTAAAGAATTCTTCCCTGCGTTGAAATTTGAATTCGTTTCAAGTTTTCAAATTTGTTGGTACATAATATATAGGAATAAAATTCGGAAATATGGATTTGTATAGTACATTATTTTGTAAAGATCTTTCTATGCTTGATTATGTATCATGACATAAATTTAGAAATATATATATTCGATCAATAGTAGAATTCTAAAACAAATGTATTCTATATAAAATTTGATGCACTTTGCATTCTACCGTTTACGACCTGTGATAGACTTTTCGCACTACATTAATTGAAAAAAAAAGCAACAACAAAGATAGCAACAACAAAAGTGGGATATAACCAAAACAACGGAATGGGTTCCTATGAGTTTTTACATGACCAAGAGACAATACATAATCACGGAAAATTGTAATTAGTCCTACGGTTGATAAATTAGACAGTAAATAAAATCCACCCTTTTAGATTAATAAAAATAAGCGATAGATATGTCAGAGTTTAAGTTTCTTGTTTATTTATCTCAAAATCATACTGTTCGAGATGACCCATTTCCGTTACATTTTATAACCTTCTACACCAAATTTCCCTTTGTGGAACATTTTTTTACCAATAAATTCATATAAAACAGGTTCTTTTTGCTTTGATAAATATTCCTGCTATATTTGATTTACTTTCGCCAGCAGAAGGGTCAGAATATGGGTATTTCATTTCTAAACATTATGTATATGATATTTAAATGCACATATAAAGAATGTTTAAATACCAAAGCTCATATAAAATTTAAAGCAAAAAATAAGTATAAACGTTTCTAAAAATGTAGTTCCATTTCCTCAAAATGTACGTAAAGGAATTTATTTTTACTAGCGGTACAATACATAGTATATATAAAGAATATTGTAATGAGGTCAAGAATCTAACCATCGGATTTTGATGGAACTACACTATTTGAAAATGCTTAATTAAAAAACAACTTTTTTACAATTATGCTGTCAAGTAAAGAAAACTTCAGCAACGTATATAAACAAATACCACAATAATACAGCATTGATAGCAGCAACAAATGCTAGTTATTATTGAAACAACGCTGCCTTATTGTGTTGTTTACGTTGCTCAAGTTTTCCTTATTCTTTGAACAATGTGTATTTCACTTATCGATGTTGTCAGAGTTGTCAGATGTTGTCAGTATTGTTTCCTCTCTAAAACCACGATAATTATATTTATAATTAACATTTGAATAGTACTAGATTTGCGTCCTCAATACCTAGGACCATTGACTGTTGAGGCAAAAAAAATGCTTTTCATAGGAGCTCGGGAGGCTTGGTGGCCTGAGACCCATAAATAGTTTATGCATCAAGATCACTAACTCGTAGAATAAGGATTAGCAGGTGGCCCGCGCATTTAATATACAGAGTCCGAAATTCTGTCAGAGGCACTGGTAATCTTAACTGACTATTTTATCAACTATGTACCGAGACTCATCACCAGTTCACCAATAATCGACACCAACACTGGCAGAAAAGTTCTTCATCGTTAATCAAATCAAGTAGCGTAATCTGAAGTTATGTCATCTAATAATTATTTGGCCAGTCGCATTTAGGAAGACTCCTAAGCCCCTTTCATAGTTTGCTAGTGGTTAGTCTTCTATATAATAAAAGGCAATGTCTGTGTGTGTGTGTGTGTGTCTGTCTTATACACTATACGTTTCGCGACCGCGCGTCGGAGAGCTACGAAATTTGGCAATCGGAGACCTGGGGGGGAGGGAAGGGGACACGTGAAAACCGATTTTCAAAATTCTAATTATTTTTTTATTTATTTAATGTTTTATGCGATTTCGACCTTTTTTTGCCCTTTTTGCCCTTTTTTCTCCACGATCCAGACGTCGTAGAAAAAAACAACTCACACCATCGGAAAGAGCAGACAATTGCGAGTAAAAATATATCAATTTCAAATCTCCATTTCGATTTTTAATATTTTTTAAAGATTTTAAAACAAAAGTCACTTTTGGCTCAAAAAAACGATTTTTGGTTTTTAAATTCTCGCATAGTAAAAAGTACTCATAATTTCGACTAATAATTTACATTTTTAGAAAGCTGAAATATCTGGCATTCTTACAAGTCTAATCTGGTCCAGAAATAATGACAATTGCCTTCAGGATCGCAATTTTAAAGACGTCATGATTTTAAATTTCTCGGCGTTCCGTTCGTTTCTCCCCCGCTGAAGCAGGGAAGGTGGTGGGTGGGGACGTCAAGGTGGAGGTGACGTCACGGTTCTGAATAGAGCTCCTTTGCTCTATATAAATTATTATATTTATATTTTAAATGATGGGACGATCTGGATTTTTTAAATGTATATTTTAACTTTTGGATATTTTAAATGGATATTTTAATTTTATGGATATTTTAAATGATGGAACAATGAAACAATGGAATGAGGATGATGGAATTAAGCATATGGTCATTTTAAATTGCAAATTAGCGCGCGGGAAGTTAGCGGTAGGCCCGGGTTCGATTCCCGCCACTGCCAAAACTGCCGCCGTGTTTACGTGGAATACGATCACGTTAAATATGTGGGTCCGTAAGTCCTTCCGAGAGGTTGGTGGTAGGGGAAGGAGGATACGGCCCCTGTGGATGCCTCCCCCACTGGGTTCCCGTCTAAATTGGGTGAATATGTAGAAAGTTATGGAGATTGTCGCGGGGGGCGCGGCAGCCCAGTGGTTAGCGCTCGGGAATTGCACTCAGTAGGCCCGGGTTCGATTCCCGCCACTGCCAAAACTTACGCCACGTTCACGCAGAGTACGATCACGTTAAACATGTGGGTTCGTGAGTCCTTCCGAGAGGTTGGTGGTAGGGGAAGGAGGGTACGGTCTAAATTGGGTGAATAAAAAGAAAGTTATGGAGATTGTCGCGGAGGGCGAAGTAGCCCAGTGGTTAGCGCGGAATTGCACGCGGTAGGCCCGGGTTCGATTTCCGCCACTGACATGGAGTACGATCACGTTAAACATATGGGTCCGTATGTTTTTCCGAGAGGTTGGTGGTAGGGGAAGGAGCGTACGTTCCCTGTGGATGCCTCCCCCACTGGGTTCCGGTCTAAATTGGGTGGCACATCCTGGCCGTCCAACCAGTTACCAGGCCCGGGTTCGATTCCCAAAATTGCCGCCGTGTTTACGCGGAGTACGAGCACGTTAAACATGTGGGTCCGTGAGTCCTTCCGAGAAGTTGGTGGTAGGGGAAGGAGGGTACGGTCTAAATTGGATGAATAAAAAGAAAGTTATGGAGATTGTCGCGTAGGGCAAAGTAGCCCAATGGTTAGCGCGCGGAAATTGCACTCGGTAGGCCCGGGTTCGATTCCCAAAATTGCCGCCGTGTTTACGCGGAGTACGATCACGTTAAACATGTGGGTCTGTAAGTCCTTCCGAGAGGTTGGTGGTAGGGGAAGAAGGGTACGGTCCCTGTGGATGCTTTTCCCACTTGGTTCCGGTCTAAATTGGGTGAATAAAAAGAAAGTTATGAAGAATATCGCGGAGGGTGAAGTACGCCAGTGGTTAGTGCGCGGGATTTGCACTTGGTAGGCCCGGGTTTGATTCCCAAAATTGCCGAATAAAAATAAAGTTATGGAGATTGTCGCGGATGGCACGGTAGCCCAGTGGTTAGCGCGCGGGAATTTCACTCGGTAGGCCCGGGTTCGATTCCCGCCATTGCCAAAACTGCAGCCGTGTTCACGCGGAGTACAATCACGTTAAACGTGTGGGACTGCAAGTCCTTCCGAGAGGTTTGTGGTAGGGGAAGGAGGGTACGGTCTCTTTGGATGCCTCCCCCATTGGGTTCCGGTCTAAATTGTGTGGCACTTCCTGGCCTTCCAAGCAGTTACCTTACACCTTTCTGGTAGGTCGCGCCAACGAGTTTGCCACGGTCAGAATTTTCAAGGGTAGCGAACAGGCTGGTCGCCCGATTTGGTACACAGATTCTTCAGCACCCAAGTAGGTGCACCTCGGCTTTTTTTTTTTTTTTAAATTTTGAATTAGTTTTTTAGTTATTTTAAGTTTTACCCTGATTTAGACAGATATTTGCACAAATCAGTTCCTTAGTGACCTAAAATATTATAACAGAGTTTCCACCTTGACACCACCGGAAAGATAAAAAAAATCTCTTTACATGATGAAAAAGACAAATTTTAATGAATTGAAAAAATATATACTTTTTATGTGTTTTAAACCCCTCCGATTTTCATATTACGATATATTAAAATTGACGCACCATCCAACGTCAATTTTTTTTTCATTAACTTAAAAAAAATCATTTTGTCATTCATATTAACAAACTAATGTTTGTTTCTGATCATGAGGAAAAATAACACTACAACTGTTAAGTATCCCACAGGTAAAACATGATGACAAATGAAGAGAATGGTGAAAAAATGTATAAAACATGGGCTACTTCTTAGAAAATGTGCAATAGCAATTTTCTTGAAATGAAATTAGTTGAGAGAAATCTGAACTGTATGAAGGATAATGAGATAATGATATAAATTATACTTAACTGCAAAATATAATTATTTAAGATATACAAGTATATTAACATAGAAGATTTTTTTAAGTCCTATAGCTGTGCAATAAAATAAAAGAGTATGTCAAATATGTCTATTTTTATTTGATTATAGAACAGTGCTGCAAGACAGGTAAACGATGCATCTATGTTTATTACAAAATACCAAATATAATATCATTACAAAATGCTAAATATTTTATAAATACGGCCTTTCTTTAATTTTACAATTCAATTGTTATTTAATGTATATTGCAGCTTTTCTTAGTCTATATTTAATTATAAATAATTTATATGACTTTTTAAAATTAATATATAAACTAATAGTCTATATTTAATTATAAATAATTTATATAAGACTTTTTAAAATTAATATATAAACTAATAGTCCATATTTAATTATAAATAATTTATATAAGACTTTTTAAAATTAGTATATAAACTAATAGCCAGTATTGAAATTGGGTAAACGTACAACTATGTTACAACTAGTGGTGGCTAATACACCATTGATATTAACTACAAAATTAGGTTGTTGTGATCATTGATTGCTATATTAAATAAGTTTTTTGAAATGTGTTAATCTATAGGTATAATTAAAATCTATTCTAAGATTTTGATTTATGATATTTCTAAATGCAAATGTTATAGTTTGATTGCAAACCTGAAATGCATTTATCTACACTACGTGACAGTGAAAATGAGACACCAAGAAGGAGTGGGCAGAAAAATATGCAAATTGCAGGATAGATGCAGCTTACCGAGTAATGTAAATGATATGAAATACACAGCGGTCCTGAACACGTTGAGTGAGACATAAGGGAAGGAACTTGCAAAATCGGCAATAGTCGCGCCGCTCTGTCTGCCAGGGAAATCATTTTGCAATTTCTTTTGTCTCAGAAGAAACATGTAGTAGTAGAGAATGCTAGGCCGCCATCAACCGAGGCAATTTCAGTAGACAGACGATTTCACGAAGGGTATGGTATGGTGATCGAACTCAGAAGGGCAGGTTAGCCCATAGATCAAATATCAGAGGACAGCCACCTACACACGTCCATGGTGCACCGGCTGTGGCAAAGATGGTTGGAACAGGGGAATGTGGCATGTCTGAGGGGGTGCCGGTATGGCCAGGTCGACATCAGCACGTGTGGACAGACGTATCTGCCGGTAAGCAATGGCGGCCCAGCAGGCCACTTCCATCACACATAAATAGTTTATGCATCAAGATCACTAACTCGTAGAATAAGGATTAGCAGGTGGCCCGCGCATTTAATATACAGAGTCCGAAATTCTGTCAGAGGCACTGGTAATCTTAACTGACTATTTTATCAACTATGTACCGAGACTCATCACCAGTTCACCAATAATCGACACCAACACTGGCAGAAAAGTTCTTCATCGTTAATCAAATCAAGTAGCGTAATCTGAAGTTATGTCATCTAATAATTATTTGGCCAGTCGCATTTAGGAAGACTCCTAAGCCCCTTTCATAGTTTGCTAGTGGTTAGTCTTACTTCATATGTCTTCTGGTTGGCGAAAATGATGATTGCGTAACGTCATGTTCTGCAGGTGATTTGAACTGAAGGGATCTACAAGCAAGGCTGGAGATTTGATTGACCACAGTTTTAACTGATAGTCTTATATAATATCAATCGGGACACAGATCTGGTGGCCCCATTGCATTATGTAAAATTTACGATGCTTTGTCGATAATTCGTATTCCTGTCTCACTTGCGGAGTACGATCACGTTAAACATGTGGGTCCGAAAGTCCTTCCGAGAGGTTGGTGGTAGGGGAAGGAGGGTACGGTCCCTGTGGATGCCTCCCCCACTGGGTTCCGGTCTAAATTGGGTGGCACTTCCCGACCGTCCAAACAGTTACCTTACACCTTTCTGGTAGGTCGGACGGTCTGGGTTTCAACAACAACAACACTGTCTCACTTTCCTTATTCACATGGACTAGATTGGGATGCTCACCTTGTGGTTAGGAGCAACAAATTCCCCATTTCTCTTATTTATAAAAAAACATAATCTGGTATGGGATCCAAATTTGGTCCAATATTGACAGAAAACATAGCAACAATATTGAGCCAATATGAAAATGTGCATATTTTGGCATTGGATCAATATGAAAATGTACATATTTTGGCAATTTGGGTGAATTTATACTAAATATTGGTTACCATTTATAACCAATTTCGACACGCAAATATATAGTCAATATTTAACTTCTATTGGCTGCTAATACATCCCATATATTGGAAAATATTTCTAATGCTGGAGTGGCTATTAGGGTATTTCTTTAAGTGTCAATATTTAGCAAATATGAGCGGTTAATTTATTCCCAATATTGTCGTTAATTTTAAAATATTTTTAATGAATCGCTTAGATATACAATATTGGTTCAATATGAGATCAATATTAGCATGCTATTAGGGCTTAAACTATGCTCGAGATATAAGAAATGCTCTATGCTAGATATGCTAAAAATGCTAGATTTAAGAAATTATCTATGCTCGAGATATAAGAAATCGAACCTGTACTCAAAAAATGCAATATTTCTAAAAAAAATCAGTCGAATTACAGGAAATTTGTGATGCTCATTTAAATTTGTAAAATGTCGACGATTAATTTTCAGAAATATAAATTTAAAGGTAAGCTGTAATTTGGGTTATTTTCCTTCCACAATTTCTAAATTTCTTAATCTGTAGTAAAGGTCGTGTGTTGGTCACATCAGATCCTTAAATATACGTGCCTTCAATTATTTTAGTTAAGAAAGACATATTCTTCTCTGTCAAAATAGAAATGCATAATAATGTACTAATAATAGAGTAACATAAAAATGTACTCTCATTAGCCATTCCGAAACCTTTAATATATGTGTTTTCTATTAATTACTGCTGGTTAATTACTTCTCCTAAATGGGAGTAGGAAGAAATATGAATAAAATATTATCGCGCATGCAAATTGAAATTTATTCGGAGTTTCCGAAAATTCCTGGTATTTAAGAATTAGGGCTAGTGATTATTGTGAGAACCATATTTATGTTTATTAGTTTCAACATTAAATCTTGCTTCATGTTTATTAAAAATATATAATTTGTATAAATGCATTAGAAATTAAAATTTATATACCAACAAATGAGATATGTATTTAATTTATAAAATTTCCAAATATACACATCTACACATACATGTGCATGGATGCAAAACAGTGATATTGGCTTATTTTTTTTTTAAATAATGTTTTACGTAACAGAAAAAATGATGATATTTAGCCTCAAAAGTCACACAAGGTTTAGCTATTATAATGCAGGTTGTTCATCAAATTAATTGAATAGTGTAAAGTAGCATATTTGCCCTATATAAAAAGGCACTTAGTATTTTAAGTAAATTATGTTTCGAGTTCTGTTCTGTTTGTATAATGTTTGTCTTGTTCTCTGCCATTGGGAAAAAAAATTAAGTAAATTGTAAAAGTAAAAAAATATATGTACACAGCCTTTGATATAATGCTCTCATTATAATTATTTAAGCAAATATTAACTAAAATTAATGAGAGGGACATGATAAATAAAACATAATGAAAATGTGATAAATTCATTGTAGGTTTCAAAACTCCACGGATGACCCATAAAAAACTGAATCGTAACTTTTTGTCTTAAATCTCTCAGTGAATCTTTAGCAACAACAAATAACTATATGTTATTGCAGTTGAGAATCAAAAGTTTATAATCCCCTGCTAGCTACTTAGAATAGGTTCTATAGAACAATTATCAGGCCTCAGAACTTCTTTAGCTTACAGTGGTACTCGAATTGATCAAGGATTTTCCGACTTTGTTCTACAATATGTAATATAGTATGGATACTCCAGTGTTTTTATAATAAGACGTAGTGAGCCCATTGAGATTCTATTGCTATTTCATTGTGTCTCACGTTTACATAGTGTCGCTGCCAGATGCATAGCAAGTCAATATCTGAATTTAGGAATTGTTTGCAATCCTGTTTTCAGTAAAGCTTAAGTTCTCCAGATCACTGAATTAATTTGTTTATCCTAAAACAACATACATTAATTCAGAAGACACAATTGTACAATACACAGAGTGGCCCAAAAAGATTGAAAAGCGCTTTAATTCTTTACCTGTTGGTAATAAGTGAGCAAAGTAAATTGCAAAAATGTTGAAAATAAGGTAGGAAATAAGATTACGTTAATGAAATAGTCCTCCCATTAATTTTCAAAAATTACACTTTTTAAATTTGTATACGACCCCATTAAACAAGTTTGGTCAATCAGAAAATTTTTATTTTTCATGCAACAAAACCATTAAAAAACCCCACAAATCTGTACCATTAAAATCAATTGTATTATGATAAAGGGAAAAATCTGACTTATGCCACTTTTCCATACCATTTGAAAGGCTGTTTCGTCAGTGGAAATGGGGATCATGAAAAATTGACGATGGAAATTGTTTACATCAAAAATACGTTAATACGTGTAAAAATTGTTTATCCCAAATGCATCTAAATAAAGCATTACACAGACAGATATCATATAAAGCATGGTAATCACTATGCGGTTGGGTATCCTATGTATTATCATCCAGATTTATCTTTTTTGTGATATGTTACAAATTTACATTTCTAATTTGATATATGGTCTCTATTCGCATTGTTCTATTTTCAATTTAATATTATTCGCTCAATTTTAAAGATACAGATATGCGGGTTTTATTAATGATCTTGTTGCATTAAAAACAAAAATTTTCCGATTGACCAAATTTGTCTAAGGAGGTCGTATAAAAATTTAAAGAGTGTAACTTTTTGAAAATTAATGAGCGGATTATTTCATTAACGCAGTTTTATGTCCTACCTTACTTTCAACATTTTTGCTATTTACATTGCGCAGTTATCTTTAATAGTTAAAGGATTAAAGCACGTTTCAAATTTTTTGTTATACCCTGTATATGCATGAACAGCTGCTGATGTTTATGAAACATCACAGCAAATTCGTTCCATTTAGTTGCCAGCAAAGTTATACAATATTAAACTATAATAAAAATTATATACTTTTATTTTATTTAGGATATATAAACTTCAATTGCTGTTATGCATGTGAAATGCTGCAAAAGTAGAAACCATCTATGCAATAACAACAGTTAGTTACAATATAATCATATTTAAGACGAATATGAGACATTGAAGGAAATTATAGATCTAAAATGTTCCAATGCAAATATTCGGCTATGTAGAAATAATTGTACAGATGCGAAAATAAAAGCTAACAATCTCTCGTTTTTCGTGCTTTGTACATTGTAAAGCAAATCTAAGTTCACCGTCTCATAGGGAATAACAATTTTGTAAATTCATAAGCTTAAAATCTGTATAAAGGACAGCCTTCATATATAATGCGCACCAACTTCAAAAATGCTAATGGCAGTACCTACTTTTGAGGCCGCCAAATTTCAAATCTAGTCGAAAATTTAACCTGGGATCAGTTTACAGTTTCAAGCCTTTTGATCCATCCGTTTCTGGTTTATGAGTATGAAAAGTTTTATGCCCCTAACGTTAAATTAGTTTCCCAGACTTTTATTCTCATCTTCCGGAATAATCTTCTTATCACGCTGGTTTATTTTATTACGGTACTGTTAAACGACCCAAACAAAATCTTCGTATTTCTTTTAAATACTTTTTTATATGCAGAATGAATTATTAAATTAATGCCGGAAATAAAATATGAACACCAAACTTGATATATTTTGATGGAAATCGATTTAGATTGACATTTTATATGAAAATGCAAAATGTAATTAAAGTTTTCTTCAATATGGCGATTTAAGGGATATTCATTAGGTGCAAAAAGAAGATTTTATTTCTTTTTTATTATTTCTTTAAAATTATCCTTTAATAATACTGGGAGGGCTTTGCCTCCTGCTAGCTATGCTTCGTGAGCTATTTCAAGTCAATCGGATGTTTAAATTGGTAAAATGTTTTTTACTTTCCTTATATACATAATGTATAAGGAAAGTATTGTGACGGGGTCGAAAATTCGAATTCGAGTTTCCGACGGGAGAGCACGATTCAAGCATCCCTGATCACGAATCAAAAATTTTTGAGGTGATGTCTGTGTGTGTGTGTGTGTGTGTGTGTATGTGCGTGTGTGTGTGTGAAAGTATGTGTGTGTGTGTGTCAGTGAGCCTGTGGACACGATATCTCACGAACAAATAGAGCGATTCGAATGATATTTGATAAAAAAATCACACTCCATGAATACTGGAAGCCTATTGCTTTTAAACGTAATCGAATGTTCAGAACACCCTAAATTTTCGAGTGAAATTTTGAAAAAATCCTTAAAATATCAAAACCTTTAATAAAGCCCAAATATATATTTCTTATGTATTTTTTCCTTAGAAAACGATTGACATATACTTTAGAACGCCAGCATGAACCGTTCTTGAGATATTGCACATTTTTAAAATAAATTTAACAAAAAATCCCATAAATTAAAAAAATATATATTAACTTTTGAGAAACATGTTTACTTTTTATATGTTATACCATGTGATAAATCGGGTGACATCATTCTCGTGAATCTAGCTCGTTCCATTCATGAGAAAAGATACTTTGAGTAATACTTCTGTATTTGAACGCCAATAGTTATTTATCTGCTATAAAAACAAAACTGCTGTCTCCGTCCATAACGCTTGGCGAGATTTTGGCGCTGAGTTTGGTGGAATGTCGCCAACCTGGCGATTTTATTAAATGTTGCAAAATTAACAAAAAATCTCGCCAAATGAATAAAAATGACACTAAATCAATGAAAATGACGACTGATAAAAATTCAATATCTTGGAAAGAATATAAATATCTACTATTAGAAAAACCTATTTTTATATTGTAAAAAGTAGTAAATTCATTGCATTATATAAGGAAAGTCATGTGTTGCCCACATCAGATTTTTTCATCATGTTATCTATTATTCCTTTATAAATGTACCAAATTTCATATTCTTATGTGGTAGTTTTTGCGGTAGAGACAGAAAATATCGTGCTACTACGAAAGAACATTTTTCACTTCAGAATTGCTTTAAAAATAAAATATCTTATAAAATAAATCGAAATTAAACAAAATCCCGTCCTGCAGACATTCAAATATGTAGGTATCTGCCTATAGTCGTGGTCTTGCTATTATTAGTCTATTCACGATTCGAAATAACAACTCAAATATTTTATCTTTGACTTAATATTTCCTAAACTTCCATATATATCGAAAAAATGATAATATCAACATGTTCCAAAAACCATTTTATACAAGTGTCCTACATTTTATTTTTGTTTTTGTATGCTATAGTTTTTGCGGCTCGAAACAGAAAAACTCGAAGAAAGAGAAATATGTCAAACAGTGGCGACAGCTACTATTTAACACTTTACAACATAGTTGAAAAGTGTTTATGAATTTGTTCATTCTGTCTGTCTGTCTCCCCGTTCGCACGATAACTGCCGTAAAAATGACTTTCTCAAAATGAAATTTTCGTATCTTTTTCAGACCGGCTGTGGGACATATGGGAATACAAATGTGGATGTGTGTGTTAGTGAGTCTGTGGAGGCGATAACTGACGAACGAATGGACCGATTCGAACGAAATTTGGTACAAAAATTACAATTCGTAAACTCTGGAAGCCAATTGTTTTTATAAGCAATCGAATGTTCAGAACCACCCTAAATTTTCAAGTGAAATTTTGAAATAATCGTCAAAAAATCAAAACCCCTAATAAAGTTAGGCAAATAGACATTTCTTATGTAAATTTTCATTAGAAAACGATTGACATAAATTTTAGAATGTTAACATCAACCGTTCCCGAGATGTTGCAAAAAAAATAATCAAAAAATCATATGAAATAAAAAATAAAATTCCTATTGAGAAACATGTTCACTTTTCATATGTAATACCATGCCATAAATTTGATAACATCATTCTCGTGTATCTACCTCTGTCCACTCATGAAGAAAGGTACTTTGAGTAATATTTTTGTATTTGAACGCCAATAGTCATTTATCTGCTGTAAGATTAACTTATTTTTCCATCCATAACGCTTTGCGTGATTTTGGCGACGAATTTGATGGAATGGCGCCAACTTGGCGACTTTTCTAAATATTGCTAAATAAACGAAAACTCGTCAAATGGATAACAAGAAAGATCAATCATGATTAAAGCATTGATTATGAAACACTTTCCAACTTCAATGCAATTTTATTTAAACATGTCTAAAATGCAATACATTCCTCGGTAATATTTTAAAACTTATCACAATACTACATTAATTTATTATATTTGAAACCTTAAACCTTCATCGAAAAAAATTAACTTCATTCAAATGACGGCATTAAAGTATAAATTGCCTGGTTTAAACATCTCTTAAATGTTATACATTCCTCGGTAATAATTTTAGAATTATCATAATACTACGATAATTTATTATATTTGAAAACTTCATCGAAAATAACTGAAATCCATTCAAATGACTATCACAAAAAAATAACACGCCTGGCTCTCTCTATAAAAGCAACATTTCATTCATAAATAATTCCCCCATTCATGTCATTCATCACAATACTATAACAATTTATTTTATTTAAAAATTAAGACCATTGAGCTGCAAGTAAGTAAGCTCTATGCGTAAAACTTCATCAAAAAATATCGTCCTTCTCTTTCTAAAATCAATGAATTCATATCAGCTAAGCAGACTCCATGGACTAAATTATTTTGTGTTAAAGAATTACAGAGATTCTAATACAACTCATTCTACATATTTTGCTGTTTATATTTTACATAGGTGAAAAATAGGCTTAATAGTAGAAATATTCAAATTTGGAAGAGCATTTAAACTGAAATATATTGTCATTGCGTTGTTTCAGTATGTAGATGCACAGAATTTAGGCAAAAATAAAGTAATTTTAGGACGGATACAACACCCAATATGAATTAAAAAGAACTTTAAAAATCACGATTTTGACACAAGATGGATGCCATATATCATTTTGAAGTGGGTCATGTGATCGTTTCATATCATGGACACGTGATCGCTTAATATAAGAGGTGTTATTATTATTTTAATTTTTATTTAAAAAACAACTGAATATATTTCGCTGAATTTTTTTTTATATATTTTATGGAACAATTTGAATATTGCCTAAAATTTTCGAAGCAATTTGTGAATTTTAAATCCGCTTAAAAAATGCTTGAAAAATTAGGTCCCATAGGGCTCAATGTATTCCATTTTTTCAACCCGGGTTCAATCCAAAACTAATTGGGTGATATTATTCATTTATATTCCCATAGGTCCTATAGACCGTCTGAACAACATACTAAAATTTCATTTTGATTAAGTCATTTTTACGGCAGTTATCGTGCTAACGGACAGACAGACAGACAGACAGACAGAATGAACAAAGTCATAAACACTTTTCAACTTCGTTGTAAAGTGTTAAAAATGACACTAAATCAATGAAAATGACGACTCACTGACAAAAATTCAATATCTTGGAAAGAATATAAGTATCTACTATAAGAATAACCTATTTTTTTTACTTTAATTTATTGCAGCATATAAGGAAAGTCATGAGCTGCCCACATCAGATTTTTTTTTATTCGTTCAATGCTAACGGATGTGGTCAAATATGGTAATGACGGAAATAATTATCACGGTGTTTCCTGTGACAACGGCCAAGCAATCAGCGTGGTGAAAAAGTATTTTTGACGATACAATTCTGAGAAAATAATGTATTACTAGAGGCTCAAACTTTTATATACGAATACTTTATAAACAACTCCATTGTTAAACTTCGTCACTGAGGGAGTTGGAGAGGGGTAAATGCTATCGGGGTCAAACTTGGATGCTACCACCGGAAATTTTTGTGATGTGATCATTTAGATATAAATAGGGCCCTTTATGTACATTTTATGCAGATGAATTTGTAGAAAAATGCAGTCCCTATATAATAGTATACTTGGATATACTTTCTAAAATTCAATGACGGATTTCTTTCCGTAGTAAAACTTTGTGAAAAAATGAGTAAATTTGCATTTCTGTTACTTAGTATAATACTTTCGATAAAAAGCTATTACCAAAAATTGAAACATGTTTTCGCATTTGGGTTTACTTTTGCTATACAAATGTTAAAGCTATAACAATCGTTAAAATCCATTCAATAAAGGTGTCTAGCCTTTTTAACACGTTCAAATGTTCTTCCAATGTGCTGATTCCGCCATTTGCGTAATTTTACCATTTATAGATTCCCATAAGTTTCAAGTTTAAAAAGGGTTTGACCTTTTCAAGCACAAGATGAGAAATTAGAAGAAAAAAAAACAAGTAACGTGTTTCAATAAAGTATCAAAAAGATTATTAGAAAAATAGTTCTGATCAAGCAAAATAATCTTGTTCTTCAAGATGCAGTTTTAAAGATGGTGATGATGCCCAAATCATCCTCTTATTTAAAACCAAAATATAATCTAATATAACGACCAGAACTTTTTAATATTTATATATAGACTAATTTAGAAATGTAGAACTTGTTAATGACATTAAATCTTGGTGTTACTATAAGAAATTTTACAGTTTGTGCCTAATTTTATATGAAGACGATCATTAATGCACATTTTTTGCATGTGGACTTGTGCTATAAGATGAGAACTTTTGTTGCACAATGTTACTTCCCATCTAATAAAAATTTGAATTGCCTCCCTTATGAACGATGACAGAATAACAAAGAGTAGTTCGTTTTTCTTTCCACAACTGTAGATTATATTTATAGTTATAATTTTATTTTAATTAACATTACACATTTCAAAACCAATAATGGTTAATTCCATTCATTTTATTTTAAAATCTTTAAACATCACAAAAATAGTTCCATTTGGTTATTTTTTATATTCACATAATTTAAAAAATAAATAAATAATAAATATTTAATATAAATATAGGCTATTTATCAAAGAACAATACAATGCATAGCACTAGTTTATTACATTGGCCATTTGCTGATATAAAAGATAACCCAAATATGCACTAAATTAAGAAGGGTGCAGCTTGTAACTTTCTTCTCGCTACATTGTTGAAACAGAACACTGGAATGACATGCTCTAAATTACTTCAAAACCATAATGTTTTCCATTAATTATTTTAATTACTTTTCCCGCTTAACAAACGAATAATTATCGGAGAAGAGGTAACCGATATTTGCAAAACTTAGGCTTTAGAAGTTAACTTGAAGTTTCTATCATTTTCAATTAAAACTTCCATAGAGACAGAGAAGAATAGAGAAACATCGTGTAAAGAACTTCGACTATGAAAAAAAAAACAAATTTTGAAGATGAGTTTAAATACAAGGACTAAGCATTTTTCGCATAAATTTAACATGCACTTTTTTCTGTCCTATAGACTTACTATATGCATCGGTATTTAGTTGAATGCTACTATAATGACATGACATATCCTTCGGTATCATGAATGTATTTTGAGGATACTAGGATGAGTCTACATCTCGGAACAACGCTTTATTAAAAGCACCAATAAGCATAAACAGAAATAATATACAGATATTAACTAGCGATATTACACGTTTACGAAACAACTCGCAGGTACAATGAAACAGCAATTAAATGCTCAACTAATTCACAGACATACGAATATATTCTCTATATTCTCAAAACACTGACGAGTTTGCAATTCCCTTTTACTCATATCACGCCAACTCCTGTCAACTAAAAGATGGCCGGCTAATATTCCCTGTGTGGACAAGGAATAGCAGCTTGTCAAATGGCGCCAAGTTTGCAACAATTCGCCAACTTTATAACCAAGACTAGACTCGGACCGATTTATAGATATGATTTTCGAGTAACAATGCCTGCCAGTAATGTGGGTTTCTTTTGATGATAAGCAATATGTCGTGGGAATATTTTATGTATGCTTAACAATATTTACTACAATTAGGTATTCGTAACAATATTTACTACATTATTTTAAGTATGCGTAACACTATTTACTACATAACAACCGCAGAATGTTTAGTGAGACTTATAAATTATAGGTTCCGTTTAAATGAAGAAAATGTTGTAAATAACACAAAATAAGGGTTAATTCCATTTTCTGTATTTTCAAAAGTAAGGTAATATTGTAATTAAGTTATAAAGAAGTCATCTAAACGGATAATGTAACCATTGACTTCCAGCTACAGTCAGAAAACGGCTTATCCATCAAGTTGATCAAACGATGCTTCTGTCTAATTGAGAAAAATGCTGTAAATGACACAAAATAAAGGTCAATTTCATTTCCTGTATTTTCAAAAGTAAGCTAATATTTTTAATTCAGTTACAAAGAACTCATCTAAGTGGTTAATGTAACAATCGACCTCCAGCTATAGTCAGACAATGACTTAGCTATTGAGCTGCTCAAACGAAGTTTCTGTCTATATTGAAAGCGAAAGCTGAGTTAGCCTTCAGATTACAGATAAAAACGCAATATTTTTTTATGCACCTTAATTTTTATTAGGAATATTTTCCAGTTTTTTATACGGGATCAGACACACTAAAGAAAATATGAATAAAACAAACAAAACACTTGGTTTACTGTCACTAGAATTACACTTTCAATAATGCGAATTTCAAGCTGCCCACATAAAAAGGTAACTATATCTAAATTAATGTGTAATTTTATTCTTTTATATGACAAATGAGCAGAATAATGGGTATATTTTATCTTACGTTGAAAAAACCTTCTTAAACAGGTAAAGACGTAACACATGATGTTCATTTTACGCACTTAAGTACCTGCTTAAATGGGTCATTTTTAAAGGACCCTTTTAAGCAGATAAGCAAATTGGTCGCAGGTGATATAATGATATGACAACATATGAATTTTAAAAACATTTCTTTTAAATGATCTTCATATGCCTAAAAGACTTGAATTTAACTAACCATATGGGCCTATTCCTGTAGAAAGTAGATACCCATTAACAACTCGTTTGTTCGACAAAATTTTCTATGAAACGACTATCCTACTTCGGTTGAATTCAGTAATTTAGAACTTTTACACAATTTCTAGACTAGAAATACATGTTAAAATTGCCTCTGAAACTCGACTTTTGGGCAAATAAATTATGCCCATACTTGAAAACACTTCTTGAAAACACATCTATGTCTAGTGTCTAATACTAAAATGAATAAGCCCACAAGGTCAATCAGAAAAAATGTCAGTCAAAAATAATCAGTCATGAACGTACATCGTGTTCATATATTTTTGCTTATGATTTAAAAACAACTGCGAAATTTCAAGTCCTTTGTATCAAATAAAAATGAAGTCACAGTTTTTTTTTGTAAAACTAGTGAAGTTGATTTACTTAATTGACAAATTTTTGACAATTGATTGATAGCTAAGCCTCAGGTGAAAAAATATTTTCATTCAATCCTAACACATACACACACATATATATATAGAGAGAGATATATATATTCTATTATTTTATGCTGCACATGTGTATGTTATTGGATATATAAAAAGAACTGCACAATATCTCGAATTTAGTTTTTGAGATTCAAGCAATTTTTTTGTTAACCCTATATTTTGTGAGATAATTTTAAATGAGAGTTCATTTGATTTTGAAACATGTAATTCTGACTTAGAGTGGTAACACGTCAAAATTGTAAATTGATTTAAATAAATTAAAGACGAAATCTTTAGATTTTAAAAGTCATTTAATAAACATCTTACAGACGTACACATAGATTAAGATCCAGAGCGCTTTCGTCTATGAGAACTTCGAGCCAGACGCAATAACCTCTGCATCGAACATTGTGGCGGAGACCAATTATTTTGGTTTCCGCGGAGATATTTACTTACAGACTTATGGTGCCCCTATGGGTAGCCCCTTGTCTGGTATTTTAGCTGAAGCTGTGTTGCAGGAACTCGAGAACGAGATTATGCTATTTTTAGCCTTTATACCTATCCTCTGGCGCCATTTTGTTGACGACATTTTTGTTATTTGGGATCACAGTTTAAATGATCATCTTAATCTTTTGGATATTCTTAATGATTTTTAGCCCTCCATTAATTTTACTATCGAGCACGAATCTAATTTTTCTTTACCGTTTTTGGACGTACTTGTTTCTCATAATTCTTTTGGTTTCCAGGCCTTAAGTTATCGTAAATCCACTTTTACTAACGCTTGTACTCCTGCTTATTCTTTTCAAGCCATCTCGTGTGAAAAAAAAAACTTTCTTTAATGCATACTTTAATCGTGCGTATGTTTTTCTTTTAATACATACTTTAAACTTCCTATATTTCGTCTTCAAATAATGAAATTAGTTTCATCTTTAACCTAGGCCAGGATGATGCTTACTCATTTGAGTTTGCTTATAAAAAAAATTCTCAAATTCGCCGTAAATTTATTCAACCCAATTCTAAATTCATTTCTATTAACGACCGTATGCCGTTTAAAGCTAGTTTTCCGTATCACCCAAAAATGTTTCGCTCCCTTATCCAATTATGTATCGAATTTAAATTTGGATCCCCCTTACATGACTGTGACCACTATGTTCAAGCGTATCCGCACTGATAAATTTAAGGATAAGGATAACTTTAAAAACTAAACTGTTGTGTATGCGGTACCCCTTTTTTCTCCTAATAATTATTATGTTTTATATAAGTAGCACTAAACGTACGGTTGGTAAACAGTAAGCTGAACATGATCGGGACGTTAAAAATGGTAAACAATCTACGGATCTTGCCCAACTTGTGGTTAAATATAATTTTCAGCCTCTTTTCGAAAAATATTTTCTTTTGATTAATTCTAATAACCCCGCTCTATTTTAATGTATGAATTCCTGTTTATTTATTTATGTCGTGCTTCTCTCTGTAATTTTGATTCTGTACATGTTTTGAGTTATACCTTGCGACTCGTTTTCGACTCCATGCTAGTTAAGCCTTTACAATGTTACCTCTGATTTTAAAATTAATTACTTAATGCATGCCATGCTTGATATGGAATTTGACAATTTATCCTTCTAAATTTGCTATGTAATAGCCTTCAATTTAAATTTCTTGCTCATGTTTCTATGTGGAAGCATTATAATGCTTGTTGTAATGATGCCTGTTTGTAATACGCAAATTTTGCCTATCAGTATTTAAACTTGCTGGTACGATTTTTATATAATGCCACTGAGGAAGGGTATAGTAATGCCCAAAAGCGCTTTGCCTATCTATCTTTACGTTTTAGGATGTTTATTAAATGACTTTCAAAATCTAAAGATTTCGTCTTTAATTTATTTAAATAACAACATATAATTCTTGTTTACCCTGACCTTATTATAATTTTCGTTATATCCTGTCGTTTTATTTTCTTTGTCAAAATTCTTATAATTTTTTAAATGATAATGAGATTGGAAAGCAACCAAAGTAAAAACCTCTTAGCTGCTCTTTTATTTAACTTACTTTCATTACTGACAAATAGTCGATTCTGTTGGATATACGCAAGTGTTGTCTCTATCATGTAGCATCTCTATCTGTAGTTATTCTTCGAAATTTAAAGATATTTTTTCAAATCATTACCAATTTCCCATTAATTTACGTTGCACATGCGCATGTTTTTGAATAGAATATTTAATATTTTGATTTGAGCCTGTTTCATGTGAGACTTTTCGATTTTTAAACAGTTCTTGTGTTAACCCTATATTTCATTTTCAGCTAATTTTGAATGAAATAAACCTATTAGCTACTCTTTCTTTTAATTAATTTTAATAATAATAAAATAATAGTATTATATATATGTATAATTGAAGATGTTTATTTTAACTTGTAATATATATACTTATATATATATATATATATATATATATATATATATATATATATATATATATATATATATATATATATATATATATATATATATACACATATATATATATATATATATATATATATATATTCATATATATATATATTCATATATATATATATATATATATATATATATATATATATATATATATATATATATATACACATATATATATATATATATATATATATATATATATATTCATATATATATATATTCATATATATATATATATATATATATATATATATATATATATATATATATATATATATATATATATATATATATATATATATATATATATATATATATATATATATATATATATATATATATATATATACATATGAATATATATATATATATATATATTATTATCCAATCGGCTTCCTGACATGTTATTATAATTCCCTATTTAATACAAAAAAAGGGAGAAAATGCTTACTTAAAGGATATGGCAGAGGTATAGAACGATGAAAGTAAAAATAACGCATTACGCATGCGTAAACTGCTTTTATATATAAGGCATTCTGGCATTTGCTGCATTTCCATTCTTTTCCTTCCCTTGCAATCCTGGTTGATTCCTATTTGTTTACTCTGCACTTTTTCGAGTGTTTTTGACTTGACACATATACGGAAGTATGACTTCTGCATGGCATTGGTACCGTGAGTGTTGCCCGGGCATAAAAGCAGTCTTTTAAACGGGAAAGAGGGGTCGCCATCCCCCTCTACCATTTTATGCCTTGCATTTGGTCATTTCCCTTATTTTTTCATAGGAATCTTGTATGTTACTTTAGGAGAGTGTGCTGCTTTGCGCCAACTTCTGGAGAATAATTGGATAACTGTGGAATTAATTTTAATTTTATATGTTTACTATGCTATACATATATATATATATATATATATATATATATATATATATATATATATATATATATAGATATATATATATATATATATATATAGATATATATATATATATATATAGATATGTATATATATATATCTGTGTATATATATGTATATATATATATATATATATATATATATATATATATATATATATATATATTATATATATATATATATACATATATATATATATATATATATATGTATATATATATATATATGTATGTATATATATATATGAAACTGTAATAACGTATTTATTTTTTTATTTTTATAAACAATCAAAGCTATGGAATGTTTACTTAAATTCACAAGAATTGATTTCACCGAATATAAAGTTTTACAGAATAGACCGGGAAATCAGAGAAGGAAAATTCTGAATCTGATATCAGGGGGGTTGAGGCCCTTGGGATATCAAGCATAACATAGGGAGACAGCGAAATCGCATTTCCGATTATTTGATTATTCGATATCAATCATTAGGCCTTCCAGAGGCGTCGAAAGTAAATTCAATCACATCAAAGTCTTTTATGTAACTTTAACACGTTTTCTAGTATTATCTTTAGTGAAAAGTCGACAAATTTCTAACAGTCTTATTTTAAATTATTTTCTATCTGCTGTTTTTAATATTTTAGATTTATCGTCATTGGTATGTGATGATTATGGACATAGTGTGATACAGTGGGAATAAAAGGCATTGCATATTCTACAGTTTGCAAAAGCGACAAGATGGCACCAGACATGACGAAGCCAGTTTTTATGATGGGGCCGACAGTAATCTATTCCTCAGAAATTTAAATATAACCTCATTGTTACTGATTTTCATGAACGCAAGCAAGGTTGCAAGATTTAGGAAATGATCTAAGTAAGCTTGACATAAGCTCCACCCACATGATTGGAGAAAATTTGAAAACGGTCTCGGAAAGTTGATAGTAGCAAGAGGGGAATCCGCAGAGTACAGCATTCGAGTGTACAGCATATTTGACAAAGTTCAGTATGCTTCCATGCTTTCAAGTATGCTTGTTGACTTCGAGTAGCCTCCGTAATTTCAATTGTAGAGTTGGAAATTAAAATATACTTCAATACTTCGTCTTTAGAGGTGGCGTAACAAGGTGATGTCACGAATAGAATTATTCTAAGCCTTCGAGTGTACAGACATTTTAACTTGTGAGAGCAAGTCCTCCTAAAAATGCGCTGTGTGCACTTTTGCAGTAGAAAGTTCCCATACGACAGGACAAAGAGTCCATGCCCAACCAGATGCAACAAAGATGAACCAGGTAACACTCTATATGAAATATTTGAGGAAAATAACAGAAGGCTGACTTTAAGCCAGTAGCTTTTTTATTAAGTCAGTAAATTTCGTCCACTAAATCGCAATATCAGGCTTTAAGAAAAATAATTACCTGTAAGAATAATTTTGGTAACGACTGATTTTTGTAAATATAGTATATTATGATAAAGTTAATGCTGAACCAATTTAACGTAAAGGATATTTCAATAAATTTTAATTTCCCCAATTATATCCTTTCATTTGTGTTAGTGAATACATTTATGTTTACTTATCCTTTTGAATTTCAGGAAAACCGGGTAACGCAGTCAATTCACTTGGCGGGTTATCACTTACGCAATGTTCCAATTTCATGATTCCCGCCACTCTTCAGCGTTGTTGTGTTATCCATTATTTTAATAATAAACTAGTATTTTTATACATCACAAATTGATTTTATGAAGACGTATTCATATTATCAGATCGCTATATGTATGCATCCGGGTGTTTCTAACGGTATAACTAATTCAAAGCCTGATCCACAGCTGCTACTAATACAAATTCCACACGAGTATGATGCATATGATAGTGTTGCATGAGACTCACTACAGATTTATAAATCATTTATAAATCTGCAGTGGGAAAACATTAAACGAAGTTAAATCTTGTTTAATCTATATTATGGGAAAACAATAAAGCAAATTAAATCCTAAATTAAATCTGAAGGTAAATCTCAAATTAGATCTGAAAGTAAATCTCTCCAGATCTGCTGAAACGTTATATGGTTAATTTTTTGCAGAAGTACATCGTACAAAATTCCATGTAATTCGTTTAATTATTTTGATAGACATCCTACGCAATTTAAAATGTTATAAAATTTCGAGAACTTCTCATGTTAATTAAAAGCAAACTGTTACCGTTAATTATTTGTAAAAATGTTCTTACTACTTACAAAACATTTAACTATTTGATATTAAGGGCGCAGAGTGCAGGGCGCGTCTAATACCAATACGCGACTTTCACAAAGATGTATATTCTTTAAAACTAAGCTCTAGCATAATTCGAAACTGAGATTAGATAAAATTAGCGAAATGTTTAAATTTGAAGGGGACGAAAATTTATAAAATATAGTCCCATGGGTAAACTATGTAATTTTATTTGCTAACAGGTTATGGTGGATGCTAAACTTGCTTAAAATTAAAAAAATTTTCTTAATAATTAACAATATTGCAATAACAAAAGCGAAAAATAGTACCTTAACGGAGGAAATACGCTAGGTTTAACGCTAGGTTTGACCATTATTAGCGCCAAAATAACTGAAGAATATAACATAGAACAAAAAAATATATATATGTGTTCAAAATTATGCTCTATCTTACGAGTGAAAAAAGTGCTATTTGCAGTCGATAAGTCAAATAATATAGACTCCCCCTTAAAATTTCATAAAAAAACCCAGAAATCGAGTAATAATTAATAACATCCAACGATATCATTTCATGAAAAATATTTGAATCATATGAATCTTCAATTGCTCTGATGGACGAATTGAAATAAAATTTTTAAAGAACGTTTTGAGAGGTATTTTTAAAAATGAACTAACTTATTGTTGTGCAGATTCAAGTAAAAGTTCGTTGTAAAGAACGTTTTTCAATCTTTTCTGTGATGTCAGGATGAAATTTCCGAGCCAACATTTTCGGTTTCTATAGAACCGACTTTTGTGAAAATCGCTTAAAATTGCAGTTCAACATAAAATACTGGTCACTAATTCGAATTGTAATATAATCTCGCTAAGTTGCATCGTCGCATGATTTCGGATATAATTGTTCCGAGTTTCTCATCTGTCTTTTTCTTGGATTTTCCGATATATATACATATACACATATATATCGTGTGTTATTATTTTAGATGTACTCTCATTGCAAAAACCTAAATTATAAGAGCGAAACCAGTCCATTGATGCTGTTGTTTGCAATGGGAGTTTGTTTCAAATTTCCGAGAATGTTCATTTCCAGTGGATTCTGTTACTAAGTACATATGTTACACCCATTGTTAGTGAAATTTATCTAACAGTTGCTATATATTTCCATCAAAGATCTCTTAAGGCCCTATCACACTCAAGAACTTTTGGAACAACCAACTATTTCGGACAACTTTTCCCCCCAAATTTATGCCGAAACTTTTGGCGATAGGGTTATTGACAGTTTGAAGAAGTTGTGCTAAATTACAAAACTACGGCGGTATGTTTATCGCTTTTTTGCGACAACTATACATTTGTACATGTACTTTTCGGCAGGCAGCGCGTTCTCGCTTCGGCTTCGGCAGTAAAACAAGACTTTTACTTAGTACTTCCTTTTGTAACCTTTATTACTTTGTAATTATGACTACATTGCTATCAGCTGCAGGGAAAAATCAAATATGCCTTGGCATAATTACGCTAGGATTATTCCTGCTTAAGAAGACGAAACAAAGTAAATCGAGAAGGATGTGGACAAAATCTATTGTAAATTTTTGATTTGCTCTTTTTTATATGGATTACTTCAGATATCAGAAGCTTAAACAGATGAATGAACATTAAAAAATATTTGGATTTGTCACACATCCGTATAAAAAAGCAAATAAATATTTGTTGAAAAATATTCACTCTATTTTAAGATACAAAATTAGTTTGAAAAGCGATATTGACTGAAATGAAGCAAAGAAAAAGAAAACGTAAAAAGTATTTAAATTCAAAAATGCCGTTATTAAAATATCATGTCTTAAACAAATTTAAGTTCATTACCATTTTATACTTGATTTTAAAGGTTTTCAAATACGTATCTATATTAAATATCCGAAGATGTTCTTTGCCCATTTGTAGAGACCCTCAAAACTCTTGAATGAAATACCCTTAATTTTTTGAGTAATAGAGACAAAAATTGAGTAAATAGGAAAAAAATTTGAGTAAATAGGAAAAATTCTTGAGTAAATTGTAAAAATTCTTGAGTGAAAAGGAAATATTCTTGGGTTCTGAAGACCGTCCGAGTAAAAAAACTGAAGCACATTTTTTACATATCGACACTTTAAACACGAAACAATACACAAGAAAATCATATACAGCTACTATATTAACGATTTAATAATTATAATTAATAGCCAAATGTAATTACATTTAGTTCCCTAAGATATACAAAATTTCACTTTTGACTTTCATAATTGTATGCTGTCAGCAGTTCCAAGTTCGTTGAGATTTGTCCTGCGGTCAGTTAAAACACAGGAAAATTTGAAGAAGAACTTTTCACAGTTTACGTTTGAAACTGGAACCCATAGTGCTCTTAGTACACCATCAACGAAATATTGATGGTCCTCACGCATTGCCTGAAAAGCGTCTTCCACCAAGATATCTGGATTGTTCTTCAGAGTTTCTTTCAGTTCCCTGTAAGCATGTTCACCTTCGTCGCTAGAAATGTCCTTCAATGTCGGTATTTTGATGAATAGGGTCTTCAGATTTTCTCATGTTACTGCTTGTGAGATCACGTTCGTCTATAGAAAAGATTAGCCACAGGCTCCAGAAACGTACGAGCAGGATCCCCCCTCATAATCGATTCTAGCTTCGTGTGCATGTTTTATTTATTTCCTCCTTTGTCATGCTGCTCAGATTGCTTTCCAGGATATTCAACTTCTCCTCCATTCTGTTGTTGAAAAATCCACTCGCAAGCACTTGTAGACGCTTTTTCAAATTACTCAGCTTTGGGTAAACCTCTGCTGCAATTGGTTTGGAATTTGTTTCCAGCCTCTCCAACAGTGGCTTTAGTAGTGGTGCTATTGACATTACGAAGAGAGCCTGAACATGAATCATCTGCATTTCATCATCTCTAAGATTGTGGATGTGTAAGGATGCATTTCTGAAGGACTGCTTACTAACATTGGAGCCAAGAAACTCAAAAAGGATGTCCCAGTTGTCTGCCAGCCACTCAACTGCTTCCAACCAGGAATTCCACGGTGTATGGACAGGAATGAGGAACAATCCAGCCTTGGACATTTTCTCTTGTAGGAAAAGTTGGAAGGCATATCGTTTCTTTCTGGCATGTAGAAAAGTCTGCTTCACAGAAACTACAACTTGGTTTAGTTTAGACAAACCATCCTTCAGCACCACGCCAACAAGATTAACTTTATGTGCCTAGCACTGAATGTGGACAAGATAGTCCAAGATAGGATGAGTGACAACCCTGAGAAACAAGAAGTCATATATGAGGCAGAATCGCTAACAAATGCTACAACTTAGTCGAAGTCGATTTCCATTTCCCGTAATGTCTCTCTCTGATAGCTCGTGCACAGTTTCGACCATTTACAGCCTCGAGTGAAGTGACTGCAGCCACGTACTGCTTGCTCCTGGAACCTGGAGGGCTCCACAATAGAAAGCAAGATAGCATATATTGCCCTTCCCATCTTGTCTGTTGTCTCATCAGACATCACTGTAACTTTTTTGTTTTGCGCCACGTCTTGACAGCGTTTGAATTTTTTTCTCCCCAAAAAAACAATAAACGGATAAAATGGCTTAAATTTACGATTTTTTTCAGCAGATACTCTTAAAATTCTCGAGTAGAAGTAAAAATTCGTTCATGTAGGCAGATTTTCAAAAATTCGCGAGTAGTTCGCGAGTCAAAACCCACGTAAATATGTTTCATTTGACTTAAAAGCATGTTTCCTATCATTATTTGGTTTTTTTAATTTTTCGCGTATTTCGCGAGTCGCGAATTTTGAGTGTCTCTACTCATTTGTAACGTTTAAAATATTTCTCATTAAAATAAACTTTTAAAATTTATTTTATCTACATTTATATTTATTGAGTAATTATGTTTTAAAATAGATTTAAATGTACATTCCGTCTATAGCTGGTATAAAGTATACTTCAAGATGTTTTTCAAAGTAACTTCGAAATAAATTTTTATAAGCATTCAAATTTAAAAGAGTAAACTTTTCATATTTACATACAAACTTATTTTTTTTATGAAAAGTAAATGATTTTCAAATGTATTGTAAATTTCTAATTGTCTATGTGCGTTTAAAATAATAAAAAAATTCTTCAAATGTTAGCATTAAATTATTAAAATTTCAAAGTAGTTTGACTTTTGTTTTTATTCTAATCTAAAATGTTAAAAATTACATGTCGAAAGATAACTACTACTCGTATAGGGATGTTCGATTATTTCTGTCTAATTTTACATGCACATTTTATATTTGCTAATTTTACAAGCACTTTTTTACTTAAGAATATATTCCATCTATACCTGGTATAAAGTATACTTCAAGATATTTTTCAAAGTAGCATCGAAATAAATTTTTATAAGTATTCAAATTTAAAAATAATTTACTGATATAAGGTTATTTTGTATATAGAACGTAAAATAATTTAAAACAAAAAAATTCTACAGATTATTGAAGAAAAACTGTATTTGAATATTTTAGCAATAGATGGCAGCACTTGTAAAATTTGCTTGGATTCGAACCAGACCCAGTCGTTTGCTCAGCTGATTCTTTACCATCCAAGCCAAAACTTCACATTTAAAATGTACTAACAAATTATATCATGCAATGCATTTAGTGTTATTTTAGAGTACTATTTTGAAGAGTAAACAGAATAAATTTTCAAGTTGTTTTAGTATTGCAATAAGAGGATATAAAAAAGTCTATGGAGAACATACAAGAAAATTCATTTTCTAAATTCTGTCTGATGTTTTTTTTAACGATTCGAGAAAGAGAACATAATTGTATTCGTTAAAACAAGGAAATTGCCATAGTGTAGAAAATATTCTAAAACAATTTAAATTAGGATCTTTTGTGTTTTGTGATGAAATCACTTTAGCTAGCTTATTTTAGAAAACTGATGAAATATATATATATCGCCAAAGCAAACTCGCGTACGCTCTTGTTTAAATTCACAGAAAGGCGGATTTTCTGAAACGCATCTATACTGTAAACAAGAAAGTCGCTGGTAAATGTAAATTTGAATCAGAAGAGACCAAAGAGATTATATTAGTAATAATATCTTAATTTTTACTATATAATATTTCATGTATATGAAATCGCTTTGGAAGAGATGGTTCGTAAAGATGATATTTTCTCGAACGCATGTTCCTTCAAATTCCTTTTTAAATACAGTGGATCTTTTAGATTCCACAAAAATGATTTTTCACGTATTGATTCAATTAACTCCATTTCCATCTCGCATGACTACTATTTTTCGACTTCGAGACGACTTCCATTGACATCCACCTTTATGACAGAGAAATATTATAAATACTTAATAAAATTCTAAATCTAAACTAAAATAATACTTCGCGCTGCCTGGTTATTATATCAATATAATCTATCTGTTATTATATTCTATCTGTTCGCGCTCCACAGATTCAAACTTGCGCGAGGATTTCACGCCAAACCAGAATGTAGTAGAATCTGCGCCAACCTTTTCTACACACGTGATTCCTTCGCTACTCATCTGTGATTGGCTGGTTGGTAAAAAATTGTCCCAAATGAACAACTATTGCTATACCGGTCAGATAAAGTTGTCCCAATTTTTTGACCTTATTTCTCACGAGTTTTTCCGCAACTCGGCGTAAAAATTGTTCGAAAAGTTGGTTGTCCAAAAAATTGCCGGAAAAGTTGTTGAATGTGATACGGCCTTTATAACGTTAAACGATATCTCTAACTGTTCTTTCCTGCAAAGCTATATGCATATACAGCCGGGCATAGCTATCTGACAAAATTACTAAATAAAATTCGGAGCCTAATCTGTACTTACTTAAAATACGAATTTTGGCATAAATTTGGCTTAATAACATTTGAAACTATTTCAGAGTAAAGTTAAGTCATTCTGTTTTACGGACAATTGGAGGTATAACCATTAATCTTTAAGTCCAACAGACGATCCTTAGGTACAAACTCATTATTTGTGCTAATGTTCATAATTTTTCCCACTGTTGCCAACCTCAACATCAAAAGTCTCCTAAATTATGTTTCAAACGCTATATATCTCCCTAAAACTTAGTTGTTGCATACCATAATGCTAAAAAAAAATTAAAATAACGTCGTTTCCTATTTAAAAAGTGCAATATTAGATGATGTAGGTAAAATATGATACATATTCTTTTAAGATCTTCTAAGAAATCGTCTAGCGCTGGTGTTATGGAATAGAGTGTCAAAAGTTATAACTCCTACGTTACATGATATAAAACAAGACTTTTAGGCAAAATTTAATAAGTTTTAACTGGTAGTTAAATTACGAAAAGAGAAATTGTATAAAGTTTTGAAATATGAAGAACAATCCTTGTTTTTTTTAATTTTCTTCTTGTTTCCATGAACGTATATTTTCTCCCAAGACAATAATTTGTTGCATCTGCAGCTTCTTTTACGGAAAACTCCAGTCTTTGCTGTTAAATACGTTAAATCTCATGACTCAAGTAACCCTAGATTTGTCGTATATTAAATTAAGCTTGTGTTTATCCGCGGGATTTTAGGAGGTTTATTTTCTTCTTTGCTCTCCGAGGGGTATAATCTCTGGATACATTCTCCTGGGAGAAATATTTATTTTACAGCACAATTGTTGTATTTGTTTCTTTTAATTCTTCAGTAAAGCTTCTTAAAAATCATTGCTGTGAAATTAAATTTTCGTACTTTTGAGATAAGATTATCGTAGAAAGCCAAATTGATTATTGAAAAATTCCAAAAATGCATTAAATAAAAGTAAAAGTGGACGATTGAGAAAATAATTTTATTTCATGCTATCTTAATTTATTATTGAACTAAATGGGGTTGATTAGAATTTCATTTTTGAACTGTATTTCATACGTATATATTAGGAATACATTATCAAGTTAAGAATTGAACTAGTCACATGACACACCTATAGGTGACGTTTCCTAAATAGACCGTACTGTTAGCAGTCATATAGACAGGATATTATCAGAAGGTAATGTGAGAAAGAGGCCGAAATATTAAAATATTAAAACTCAAGCTTGACTCTTGGTCAGCAATTAAAGAACAGATTCATTAACATTAAAAAAGTGGCCTGTCGTATAGTGGACTGCCTAAAAATATCTCTCACTTACCTCTGATATCTAAAAGATAAAAAGTAATTCAATACACACTGTGCAGAAATACATATTCGAAATGAGGGTATCACATTTTATTAATACATCAACAATTGTGCATGGTATTCTTGCATTATCTTATATCAGATTCTAAGGCACTTCATTTGTTATTAACAGTATCATATTCATCAACTTAATTACATATTTCAATTAATCATTTATGTTTGCATTTGTATACTCTCTATAAATTTCTGAAATTCAATCCTTTACATTCCACATCATTCAATATACCTGTATTTTTAATTCATTCTTATATTCATACAAATTCAACTTCAAATTTTATATTTAATATTCATATCAATTCTAACATATCGTTCTCGTAATCATGCGCATATAAATCATCAATTCTTTCCACAGCTCTGATAAATTCACATGTTTATAATAAAACTCAAAACACTTCAAGAAAATATAACATTTCGTATTTCAATTTAAAATGAGGTTCAAATGGTAAGCTTAGCTAATTTTCCAAATTATAATTAATTTCTATAATTTATGACCAATTATAATTTTTTATAATTTATGACCACTGTTAGGAAATCTACCTAAGATGAGGCTGTGCTCACATCAGCGGTGGAAAGTTTTATGCTTGCCTGACCAAATTTCTCTCAATATAAATGAATATTATACCCCATGTTATCTTATTTATTTTCAAATTGTAAATACCTGTATCTTCCTTTATTTATTAATTCTAAATATTATATTGTTTAGTAAACACTGTAACATGCCAAAAGAAACTCATGTACAAAATATTATTTAATACTCATATGCACTCTTCCTGCACTTCTACTTCTAATATTAATATTTTCATTCTCATGAATTTATGCAGTACTATATTATAACTATTTATAATCTACTCTGATATTAATTTGTATATTCAATCATGTTTCAAATTTTACTTATATATATACATTATCAAATACAATCATATTATTCATTAAGTTGTATATTCTATCATAATAGAGATCATACATTTTACAATGGTGATTCGTATTCTCTGCCCATACCGAGGCATTAATTAACCAATGAGTTTTTTATATATTCTTGGAGCATTTAGTGAAACTCCTTTCTAAAATCTCGTAATTAATTAAACTTTAACTCACCCAGCACCTTCAGGCAGTAAATCTTTGGTCGACATGTGCATAATTATCCAAATGTTTGTCACACTTTAGTTTATTTTAAACCGTGGATTATTCCCTATTTACGAAATGTTGACTACGGGAATAGTCCAAACATCACTATGGGTTAGAGGCATATCAGGAACAGAAATTGATTCCTTTGGCAGACTCCTCAGTCACCGTTGGTTTCGGCGCTCTCTGCATGTAGGCCTTGTAGGCAAATTGTTTTTCAGCTGGCACGTAGCTGGCATGTAGAGATGGGCACATGACACGATTGTAGTTTTGATCAGTTGAAATATTCTTAGTCCTCATTTGCATTCCTATTTTTTTGCAATCCAGCGTCGATACAAGGAGGCTCTCGCGCCATTTTAGCTCGTGGCTCAGGGTCCTTGCCCAGCAATCACGCACTCTTTTATACAATTTTTCTTTTTTTTTTTTATACCGTAATTCTCAGTGCACAAATTCCAATCGAAGCGTAGTAAATATATTTTTTATTGTTCACAATGGTCCTGCAGATTATTAGAGGAATTAATATAATCGTGCGCAAAATGATTTTGCGCCATTTTGGCGCGCCGGCCGAAGCCAAGCTCCTAGAGCAAAAGTTTTTTTACCGCATCATTCGCGTGAAGTTCAGCATCGAGAGAGAGAAAGGATCCTCGCACTCTTCGCGCCTAGAAAACAAGGGGGGTCCGAGTGTCCTCTGCGATTGGTCAAGAGGCCCTTCTCCGCTCCGCTTTTCTTTATTTAATTTTGTTTCTGAACACCTGCAAGTCTATTTTTAGCCACTGCTGGCCAACTCAGCATAGCAATGTCTCTAAAAAAAGTGCACTTTTTCTCCCATGTCCAGTGAATTTCTGAAGTCCTATACTGAGGAGTAATTCCATTTAAAAAAAAGTTAATTCTTTTTAGAAAAACCATGTCTGATCCCTTGGATCAAGACAGATATGTGATTAGAACTTGGTTGCTGCTTTAAAATTTGAAATCCGGAAATATGGTATGATGGATTTCGTCGGTCACCGTTCTTTCTAAACCTCCATATTCAGTCACCACATAGGTTTGCAAAATTGCAGACTTGCTTTTTTCCGCCTTAGTTTCTGGGGAAAGAGAGATAAAAATGCAAACTGGGACCTGTATACTGGTACCTGCAATAAAAGTATAGTCCTACTAAGGTAATCGGTAATCTGCAACAAACCAATGTAAAAATATAAGCTAATAAAAATGCAGACTTCAGAACAAAAGAGAAACCAATTAATTTTATAAGATAATTTTAAGAAAATCTAGGCAAATTTTCTATAAAATATTGCTATTGAGAAATATATTTTGGAGTAAATCGAAATAAAATATACAATAAGATCTTATTTAAAACTATCTAGCAAGTATATTTAATATTTCCTTCTGGATTTTTACAAACACATGCTTTATTATCTATTTCATAAATCGGTATGTATATTATATTACTTTATACAGAGAAGCAACACTAAAAAATGTCAGCAATTAAACACATTTTTCATTTATCTCCAAGAAGCTGTGCATGACCTTTTGGTATGCTAGGCCCAACTGTTGTAGCTGACTTAGCTTATGTGTAAATACGGCCTTGCATTTTCTAAGGGAAGTTAAGCTTGTTTCCTCGTTTAAACACATTTGTTTTCAACATCTTTGGATAATTAATTTATAAGAAAAGACCAATTTTATATCTCTAATTCTCTCAAAAATGCAATCAGTACCGAGATAAAGCAAGTCTTATCTAATTGTCGAATATCATGGAAATTAGCCTGATAGTTTTTTAGTAACAGTGGATACATGCGTTGCATACACTGACAAGCTACAGAGAGAGAGAGAGAGAGAGAGAGAGAAAGAGAGAGAGAGGGAGGAGAGAGTGCGAGAGACGGAGGGAGGGATGGAAATAGGAGAAGAGAGAGCGAGATAGAAGGACAGAGGGATGGAGAGAGGGGCAGCGATGGAAAGAGAGAGGCAGAGAGAGTGAGAGGGGGGGGCACTAGCCCTATTCTGAAAACTGTTGGTTACTGTTATAAACTGCAGAAAATATGAATTAGGTATCTACTCTTAAGTTTATTGCACAAAAGAATAAAATGAAACATATTTAGAATTACATTGATTTGGCTGATTTTAATAATTCCAATTTTATTTAGCAACCTGATATCTTTCACTGACTTTAACTTCACAAAATTCTATTAACGTAATATAAATTTCTAGAGAACTTATACTTTATACTTTACTTGCTGCTTATACTTTACTTGACCTACAGGTGTCATAATTTATACAATATCAACTTTTTATGTGAAAACATTTTAAAATTATAAGTGTAATAAAGCCAATATTACAAAGTTCACGTCTTTCTATTGTTTATAAACAACATAAATCCAACAGAGGCGGTAATTACAACCTATGATTTTTTGTTCTAATGATAGATACTCTTCTAAAGGAACAGCAGATGTGCGAGAGAGAAGCTTGCAACATCACAACTCGTAATAAATAAAATTAGACTACTCGATATTAAGGAACGTTTTGTATGAATTTTATTTCACTTTAAATCAATTATTTTGAACACTTTAATTTATATAAATGTAGTGTGATAATTCAACATAATTCAAGATGTTTCAAGATTCGAAATATGAAGATAAAATTTATTTTACAGAACAATAAATGTAATAGATTAAATAAATATATAAATAAAAGTCATGATTTAAAATATAATCATCTAAATTTTATGTACTAAAGTACTTTACATGTTCCCAGATATGCACATGCAACAAAATAATACAACACCTTATGTATGTTCAAAGAAGTTATATAAAAAAATATATCCCCCTTAATTTGCATCTATTTTCAGATCGATGCGTCTATGCATATTCTAAATTTTTATTCATTTCAGTGTTCTTAAAAGTGACAGTTTTCCAAAATTAGAACGCCCATTCTTATCTCGCGAATGCCAGTATTCTTCAGACCAATAATCCTTTCCACATAAGTTACGAAAAGTAATTAAGTTTTAGTAATTAATCAAAAAGACTTTTCTGGTTTTGAAATTATTATGTTAGATATTCTCAGACAACTATATGTCTGAGACAATGCTCTGCGCTGCAAGAACAAGAAATATTCAACTGAACATTGCATAAAAGTATGTTTGTGATTATTTGTTTTCATCTTTGAGTGTGTTTATTTGTTATATTTGCTCCATTTCTGTCATTCTTAATTATTTTACAAGTTTTAAATGTGTTTGTTAATGTAAAGTGGACTATGTATTTGATTGAGTGCGTGATATGGTGCAGACTGCAGAGATGGTAAATAGAAAGTATGAAATTAATATGAACCATGTAGAATTTATATTTATTACAGTAATTTTCAGTACGTAAAACTAAATATATTTTATTCAATCGTTAAATATGATGGTAAATTGTAAACATGCCATACAGTCGTTTGTAAAAATTGTCGTGGTTAATATTGTACTATGTTATGATAACTATACATTAAAACACAGCGATTAAAATGTCCTCGACACTTTAGGAGCACTTTGCGCTTTAAAATCACAATATGTTATCTTAAAACGTATAATAGATATGTCATTATAATGTTTTTTTAAAATAAGTTACGTTGTGTAATCTGGGTATGTTCTTATATAAAACCCTCCATTTCCTTCTGCAACGAAATACTGATATGACTGATAGCTAAATATTAGTGAAATTAATAACTACACCATTTTTAGTTTAAATCATATATTCATTAATTATAATCGTTTGTAATAAAAATACCAGTCACAATAATTATTTCATACAATATTTATTTCACAAGTTACAATAAGTATTTCATATTTTGTTTACTTTAACATCAAAATGCGAGACCAGTAATTCCAAAACATTATTTTGAATTTTCAATCAACAGTTGAATAGAAGTAAGTGCATACCTTGAAAATATCCAGGCAAGAAGATTACTCGGAAACGACGAGTTTTCGATTATATCTTATTGGCTTCCATTATAGTCCAAGGAACTGTATTTCCCTATACATATTTTAGTTGTTTAATACTTATATCTATATTTCATGGTCTCGGAGATATTTCGAGTGAAAGTAAGCAAAATAAAAAAATATCAATCGGGTAGACTTTCTATAAAAATTTGTGCAAAAAAATAGTTCAAAATATTAAAATATTGAATTATTTTTATATATTCATAGTATGTACCATTTTCCCGTCCCTATGCATAAATATTATTTACGTTTTTTATGTATTTGGTTCGGACATATAAAATTCTTGAGTGTTTACCTTTTTCGTAACGCTCCGATTTTGCCAGAGCATAGATGTACGTTATAGAATTAAAGGAATACAATAATAACTCCACAAAAATAATTTTATTACTGAAGGATAAAATTGAATAATTTTATTACTGAAGGAAAAAAAGTATTAATTTGCATTAAATGTACTACTCGACATAGAAAATGCAACACCATGGAGCTTTGGCGGTATGATTATGCAAACTGCAAGATAAATGCAGCTAGCCTATGTATTCAAATTATCTGAAATGCAAGTAGGTCACATGATTAGAGCGCAATATAAAATGTATGTAAACGGCAGATGAGCCAACGGCTGTTACTGTTTTCCGTTTTAGCGTGCTGTTGGCACATTTCGGGCGCGGTAGCCCGGTAGTTTGCGGGCTGGTTTTTCACGCTGCCACAACTGCCGCCGTGTTCATGCGGAGTACGATCACGTTAAACATGTGGGTCCGTAAGTCCTTCCGAGTGATTGGAGGTAGGGGAAGGAGGGTATGTGGATGTCTACCCTATGGATGTCTCCCCCACTGGGTTCCGGTCTAAATTGGGTGGCGCTTCCCGGCCGTCCAAACTGTTACCTTACACCCTTCTGGTAGGTCGAACGGTCTGGGTCTCAACAACAACAACGTGTTGTTCCTGTTTCATCATTTGGACGATCGTGCGAGGGGATTCATTTTAGGCCTATATACGGATGGGAGGTCGTACCAGCGTATCTCCGCTGACATATATTTAGATGCGTCCACTGTGCAAAGGATCTGGAGTAGATGTAATTAAAAAGAGCATGTGAAACGTCGTAGAGATGCAGGTCCATTCATACGTATGTCAGCACGCGTTGATCGACGCATTCGAAGGCATGCAGTGGCTGTCCCACAAACGACGACTGTAGACACTCTGCAGAATTTACAGGGCGCATTGGATGTTCCAATATCAGCGAGAACAGTTTATGGATTGGCTAAAAGCGGCTTGCACTCAAACCGTCTTTTTGGAAGACTGTCATTGACGACAAGACACCGATGTGAGAGATTGCAATGATGTCGGGCTCGAGCCTTTTGGATGACTGAATGAGATAAGGTAGTGCTCAGCGATGAGTATCGGTTATGTTTGTCGAATGACAGTCGCCGTGTGAGAGTCTGGAGGCCGCGTGGAAACATATCCAACATAACAACCGCTGTTGTTTAAAGCTGTTCGGTCCGACAACGCTACATCATGGTTTAGGATACCATCGACTTCGATAGCCGGTCAGTTCTGGTACGTATCAGAGACAAATTGACTGCACAACAATGGGATTCTGCGGCCGGTTGCACTGCCCTAACTTCAGAGGTTACAAAATGCCGCTTTCCCGGCAAGATAACGCACGACCGCACACAACAACCATCAGCACGACAACCATGTGCTTCCTTGTCCTAAGCTGTCACCAGATCTCTCATCCATCAAGCATGTATGGGACGTGAATGGCCGTCGTGTGACTGCCCTTCCCCTGCCCCAAACAGAGGATGGCCTGTGGAGGATGGCTACAGACATATATGGTCATCCATCCCTCAGGAAACTGTCCGCACGCTCATTGCATCTGGTCTTCGTAGGGTTGCTACTTGTCTCGTCGCAAGAGTTGGTCTTACTACCTACTGATCTCCCTGTCTATGCCGTTACTGTATTGCGATTTCCTTCTGGAGCTAACACCAGTTATTTATATATGCTATATCTGCCTATGTGCTTTTAACATCACGTTCTATTCGCACTTCCATGGTGGTGCATTTTCTGTGTTGTCTAGTGTATTTCAATACATGACGCAGAAATGAAAAAAATGTGTCAATAACCACCCCAAGAAATGAGATAATGTTGACTATCTGCTAAAGGGGATCTAACAGATAGCAGTATCTATTTAATGGTACTGTAGAAAGATAAAACAGGCCTGCATCTTTTATTCTTTTTTTGGGAAAATATTAAAAAAGTTTAGGAGGTAAAAAATTTTAAACGCTGAAACCACAAATGAGAGGATAACCTTTTTTAGTTACTGGTGTAAAATTATCACTTATTTAACCCAAAGTAACATATAATCCAATTTAATTAATGAATGAACTTTTTTACATTATATTCAACCGTTTGAATACTTTTTACAGGAATAAAGTATTTCTTACTAAAAAGGATAATTGAAACGTACCACTGGATATTTAATTTAATTTCAATACTATTTGATGAAAATGTATCTACGACAGCATAATTTTGACAATATTTGTTCTAGATTCGCATTCAAAGCTTCGCTAGCTGTTTCAGATACTTCATTTTATAATCGTGGTCAATTGTTTAAAATAATTCTGTCGATTTTTCTCTTAAAGTTGTGTGCACTGAAGTCCTAGTTTGACTAATGCATAGAAATATTAAAAATTAGAAAGACTAACTTGAAGAAAATAACCTTGGAAAATGTGAGCTGTTAGGTTTTGTATTTAATACGTACTCCAAATGAAAAAAGTGGGAAAAGTGTAAACTGGGACATATTTTAATTTTTTTTTCAAATTAAGAATTTTTATCAAACGCATCTAATTAGCGAAGAAGTAGCTAATATTGTAACACGAACTTATTGACTTCCCTTTAGCTACGTGATATACCAATTCATTTGAAATCAATTCCATTTTTAGAATTTATTTCATTTTGAACATGATCGAAAATTGCTGAAATTTTGAACGCTTTTTTTTTCAAAAAATAACTATAAAAACAAATAGCAGCCAATGTCGTATAGGCATTTTATTCGATATTTACATTTTAAAGCGACTAGCAACACCTGTTTTCATCTCTGACATACAATACTGCACATCTCTCGAATATAAATTTACAAAAAACAACAACAAAAAACGCTCATACATCAGATCATTTTATTAAATAAAAGTAACAAAGATTTCAAATTCATTATTGAATGGATACGTTCCGAGAGTGTGGATTACTAAGTTCGGTTTGTTTTCCTTGCCACCAGAAGACAGCCCATATTAGGTACATTGTTTTATAAACATTTCAAAATGGCATTACTTGTGTAAACGCGAGCAAACGTTGAGATCCGTAATTGATCAAATATTTTATCTAGGAATATTGCGACAATGCGTCGTTCCGCTTCATGAAAATGCCAGACACCACACTGCCAATCGTAAGGGCAATCTAGTACATCGCTGCCAATGAGAGGTGCTTGAAGGCCCACCTTGTAACTCTTGTCTTGGACCTTGCAATTTCCGTCACTTCGTACCTTTGAAGAAGCACTTAGCTGAAAATTGATGTGCAACTGACAACACAGTTACATATACAAACTGTAACTGTCACTGCGGGAACTAAGACTGTAGGACTGTGACACTGATTACTTCAGGTTTTGGATCCCTTCCTTGGCTTATAGATCTAACAAATGTCTGAACAAATGCGGATATTAATTTCAAAAGTTATGTATGTAAATATAAGTTACTCGTTATCGTCACATTGATATAGGAATAAATGTATTTATATAGTGCAAGTCGTGTTACCTTAATGAAACGCCCTAGTAATTCTGTAGGGAAAGTCATATATTGCTTACATCAGCTTTTTCAATATGTAATATTTTCCTATGAGTTATGTAGTGTTGCCTAATACGTTTAAAAGTGATAATAAGATGCACTTCCAATTGTAAATATTAATACATCATTACATAAGAGAATTGCCTCGGTGCAATAAATCATTCATATCATACGTGTATGCCAGCACGCAATGTGCCAACGGCTACGTTTTAATCGTTTCTAGAACCGAAAATAGATGGTCTGTTGACGAATAAAATGTTGGATATTTGCATATGTACAATTGTATTTGTATATTTATTTAGTTGTTACGTTTATTAGTTTCTATTAAATATCTACTCAGTTCCGATTCTTTAAATGGTATTTTGCAGTAGAATCATTAGCTAGAAATTTTCCTAAACAAGAGAAATCGAGGGAAAATATTCCACCTGAGGGATACAATGATTATGCCATTTGGCTATCTCAGTCCTTGTCGCTTCACAGATCCGAATTATGGAGGTATAAATCCCTAATGTTCATTTGGCACCTCTGACAAACTGTCTCAATAAAGTAGAGAACGCTGTCTACTTTAATTGGTTGGTGATATAGTGAGCATGTTTCTTGGTCATTGAATCCTTTTTCACCTCAAAGGGGTAGGTTACGGAAATACAGTGCCTTTGTATTTATCACTTCAGAAACATTCCTGTAAAAATTAATTTCGTAACACCTTTGGCTACAAACTTTGGCAATTTTTATGGCCTTTTATGTGCATTCATTAATTTACTTGTTAAGTAACCTTAATCGAGGAATGTGACTGTTCATAATATTTAACTAATGTAAGCTTATTACAAATGAATAAGCTTATCACAAAGGTTCTCTTTACTACTCCTATCGCTTGCAGTCATATTTCTATTTTTATGAGTCCTTTCTCTTATTGGCCTAGTTTTTCGTAACTTGAAACTTTTCTTAACGACCAAACTTTCATCATTTTCTGACTAAGCGACGTTGATGTTATGACTCGTTGTAAATCCATTGAATCCATTCTCAACCTTGGTGGCATCGATGTTGGTGGTATTTTTGGCTTTTCTTTCACTTTATTGCATAGCGTTTTTCATTGTCATTTTTATGGCGTAGTTCAATTGTTCTTGTTTTTGTAGCGTTCGTTTGTAGCGCCATATATCTATCTGATCTTGAGACATATGTCTTTAAAACGCTATAGTTGTTATACAATGAAAAATACACCTTTTTATTTGGCTTTAAAATCGCTATTTTCAATTCGTATGATTGCATACGTTGCTGGATTTCATTTTAAATTATGGACTTTATTGAGATGGGGATGGGGGTTACTTTCTACAAGTGATGGTACAACTATCAATCCCTCTGCCTACTCCACGGCATAGCTTCTAAATTGGGAGTTAATCAGCAATCTGAGGAAACATGAGACTCGTATATTACAAAATAATTTGATTATTCTGCTTTTTCAAAACAATAGATGAATAAACTACATAATTTTGCTGATCCCAAAGAAAGGGAAATTTACGCGATGATTGAGCTGTTAAGGCAAGCGTTTTTTCGTTCTCTCTCAGCTGCCTGGGTTGTGGATTGAGTTCCAACTGCGTGCATGGATGTTGTGTTGTTAAGCTTAGTGCGTTAGGTCTCAACTGGTGCACCTGGGCAACGTCTTGTAACCGCTAAATGATTCACTATTCCACCCGATGTATAGTCGAATGATTGAATGTATCAAGTGCCTGGTCATTATCAAATAAATAAATCTAAACATCGTACATTTGAGTTGTGATTAATTGCGGAGATTTGGGAAACTTTTGGAAATCTTATTCTTCAGGAATACTATTTGATCAAAAAAATTAGATAAAAGTAGTATATGTTCGAAAATGACAAAGCTCCAGTAGAAACGTTAGATAATTAGAAAATAAATTAAATTGAAAATCAAAAACTGATTTAATGCTGAATTTAAATATAATGAATGTTGTAGACCTCGCAGAAATTACTGAGAGTGTATTATGTTAATATTATGTAATTAATAAGTGAAATTCAAATAATTATTGCATCGCTTTCGATAGGAAGTTTTAAGCAATGTTATACGTATGTTTTCTTATATAACAATGATATGAAAGACCTTGCTCTTAGTCTTAACGGCTTTATTATGGCCTTTGGACCTTACAGGCTCAAATTGTCTCAATTCTATTATTTGGATTTAGTTTGCCACAGCTGGCTGACTAAACCACCTATGGTCTATTGATGAATTCATAAAATATATATAGTGCACAAATCATTATTATAAAAATTCACTCCAATATTCAGACACATTTTATTTAGAGATTTTTATAGTTATGGGCAAACTTTTGATTATCTCGAGTTTTGAATTTACAAAATATTTCGAAGTATTGTCAAAGTTTGATCTCTGCTAGTTATTCAGAATGAGAAATATATTCAAATTTCGCTCCGAATGAACTTTTGCTTATCATGCGTCTGACAACGAATATTGACAAGTAAATGACATAATATCTAAAATCCCTGATGCCATATTAAAACTCAAAGTAATTATATTGGCTTACAGTGCTGCAATTATTCAATATTAACGTATAAGCTTACATAACTGAAAAAAAAATTATAGTAGCCTATTAAAAGGCTGCACAATTAGCAGTTTGAGGGTCTTTGGGTATAATAAAAAAAAATGTATTGAACTTGTTTCAAAGTATAAAGGATAATACTAAGTTTAAAGAAAATACATAACAGGCACACTTGGCATTAATAAAATCTGAATGTTCTGGTTTGGTATTATCATTTGGGAAAGAATTAAGAAGTGATTTGTAACTATGATATTTCCCAATAGAGATCATAATATACAGCAGCTAACAGCAAATTTATTTTTTCCAAAGCATATTGGCCTTGTTGATGTACTGTAGTTATGTCGCCTGTTTTGTTAACTCGCCAGCAGGACGCGTTTGTAATTCACCAAATTCTGTCTTAAACCATTTATATGTTAAAGAAAAAAATCCATTATGTTTCTCTTATGTATTTTTTTCTTTAACACAGATCAAAAGGCGAATTACCTCTAAATATTTATGGGGTTTGTATTAGTTTTTAGTTAACTATTCTCACTCAAATATTAGTTTTTGTCTAACATTCTATGTTGGATATTTAAAGTGAAAGGTGTCAATATTAGGGTTTAGTGTTACTCTGCAGGCTTTAATTAGAGCTCTTAATCTTAAATTTAAATACGTGCATATGCATTGAATTTTTTTATTCAATAAGAACACTTCTGTTTTATTTTATTTTATTATGGATCTGAAGATACCAATCCCCCTCCCCCAGACAGGCCGGGTAATACTACTAAAGAAAATATAAGAAATTATCAATGTTCCTACGCAAACGGCTGATTGTATTATGAGTCGGCAACACAGAATGAAATGAGTTGCAATTTTATTATTGATGTAGAATTTGCATTTGAATTTACGTTTTAATTATCGTAATTTTATTTAGTTCCCAAATTCGGAATTTTATTATCAAATTTGTATTCCTTAGTTTGCGATTTTAATATAAAATATTTCTTCCCCAATTTCTTATTTTATTATCAAATGTTTATGACTCAATTTGTGATTTTATTGTCAATTTTTTTATTCTTCAATTTATGATTTTATTATCAAATATTTGTTTATCAATTTCGGATTTTTTTATCAAATATTTGATCTAAGCTTGCGATTTTTTTTTCTTTTAAAATATTCATTATGATGTTTTAATTCGTATATTTAATATATACATACGTATTCAACACATTTACCATGAGCACAAATAAATGTATTTCTCAAAGCACATGCTGAGACAAAAGAATCCTTAAAAATTAATATAAAAACCATATTTATTAGTATGATTTTCAAAACTATCAACCTCTTTGGTATATCAAATATTTTCAACGTAAATTAACTATTAATACGGTTGATATCTCAAACTCCATTTGACGCGAATAGTGCATTAAAGATAAAAGTGAAAGCTCGCAAAATATGCTATTAAATATATTATTTCAGCAGTAATAATTCCATTAGTAAATTACAACAAGAATAAATATTAAATAATATGAGAATAATAGGCGGATTGGAGGAAACTAATGATATATTTAATGCAATGGAAAAATATGGCTGTCTATGAGGTGTGATAACAATATGATGCTGCTAAATTAAGCATAAAAAATGACAAATAACCGTTTTCCATTCTTATATATAAGATATTCATAAGATTCATTTGTGCTTTGAATTATACAAATACTTCCAGACAGTTCCATTATAGCAATAAAAAATTATTAGATATTTGCAATTGTGAGACCAGAAATAGATCTCATACGAAGTGCTGTGTTTGTGGTGAGGTACTTTTATGTTTAAATTTATGGTGTCTGAAGCGGCAACAATACGTCCAGTCGAAAAGACGTCAGGGTTTACAGCATGTGAACCCAAAGGTCAACTGAGACCATAAATTAGGGGGCTCAAGCCAGAAGGGGTCGAACGAACTCTTAAAATAATGTAAAGAACGGCATTGGATGGAATGCTATCCAATTCAGATGAAGCTTGTTGCGTCACACTGGATGCTACAAATGAAAGCAAGGTGGAAAGTGACATCTCCGAAAAGAAGAGAACCACACCCTGTGACCTAAGAAGGCCACTGATCAACGAGAGCAGTGGTGATAGAATACGACTTAAGAAGTGTGATGACTTAATAACGACAACAACGATGACTTAATAACGACAGCAACGATGACTTGTTCTGATATTTCCCCGAAATTATGAAATAACGACGACTAGAAATGCAGAGTGCTCCATAGATATTAAAAAATAATGGAGATCTATTGATTTTTGTGAGTGCAATCAGAGTACAAGAAGGAGCCACAAACCGAGAGTTATGGCTAGTAGGAATATCTGATGCCAGCAATTTGATATATGATCAAAGTCCAAGACAACCTTGAAAGTATGTGCCCATTGAAAATGATATCTGGTCATAACAACTATTTAGGATTTTCCGTACTGGTCACATATGCCTCCTCCGCTGAAATAATATAAGTAAATATTGTAATTGAATTTAATGAGTATTTATGTTTTTAATAAATGTTTTTGTTAAAGTTAAAATGGTGTGATCCATTTAGCATTTTATTAATTAATAATTCCTTTACAGGACTCACGCAAATATTAAATAATTGGAGGGTTATTGCAAACACAACGCACAATAATGATAAATATTGTTAATCATAATTTAAGTAATTGTATTTCTATTTTAGTTCCCACAGCAATATATAAAATTCTAAATAAATTAATGCTACATTTCTTTCTCATTAATGAGTTACTTTTAACTGTTTACTTCTACTGGGTTGTAAACTATTTACTATAAGGTTGCAAATAAATATAATTAAATTGTTAAAATAGTGTATTCCAAAGAACATTGCTGCTCCAACCGGGAGTCGAACCACGGATCTTTATACTGGCCAGCCGACGCTGACCGTTGAGCTATTGGAACGAAATTATAATATTGTCGATGTTATTGTCAACGTGAAATCTGCATTCATCACCCCTTGTCAGATTGACGTAAAAATAGAATCAGGAGGCTAGAGGTAGAAATTCCGGGAGGTGGTCGTTCAGATATTCAGTTGAATTCAGATATTCAGTTCAGATGTTCAGTTTCTATTTTTAACTCAGGCTAGCCTCCTGATGCTTTTTCTATGCTCCTGGTTAGGTTCTTGAGTGATATTTGACCTCTCGATTTGGATTTGGCGCTCAATATATTTTTTTTTATTTCCAATGGCAGAGAACAAGACATACATTATACAAGACCAGAACTGTGAACCTGTTAGCCGTCACATGACGTTGTCCCAGCGCACCAGTGGGGGTCGGAACACATCGCGCCCAACACCACAACATCCATTCCCGCAGGTGGAACTCGAACCCACAACCAGGCAGCCGAACGATCGCTAGGAAACGCTTGCCTTGACCGTTCGACCACCGCGTCGGCTTGGCGCTCAATATACCAAAGTCCAATGAATCCGTGCTAATCATACTAAGATCATTTTCAGATCGCCAACATCATTACACTATATACTAATGGCGGCGACACGTCATATCTTCAAAACGATTTAAATAATAAATGAATGATAAATCATTAGATTTTAAATGTCATTTTATTAAAACATCCATCAGACGTACCCTTCATCATCCCCTTCCTCAATGGCGTTTAACGCCACTGAGGAAGGGTATGATGATATCCGAAAGCATTCTGGCTTTTAAAATTATATGTACCTCTGATGGATGTTTTAAAAAAATGACTTTTAAAATCTAATGATTTGTCATTCATTTATTATTTAAATCATTACACTAGTCTGCAGGGTTAATTTGTTCGGGCGCTGTTGTAAAGAACATGTTGCAACCGGGAATCAAACTATGGATATACGTATTGGCCAGCTGACGATCTACCTACCGTTGAGAACTAGTGCGGAAATGGAAGCTCTTATTCTCTAAATGGATTCAGTACTATTTATTGAAATTATATTATCTATTTACCTTCAATCACGACCGGGAGAGTATCAAATTGCAGAGAGTTTCGAGTATCTGCGTCAAAACCATTAAAGCTTAATATATGTAAATATATTGTAATTATATAAATTATTGAATTTAATCATGTTTAACACTACTCCATGTAACTTATTTTTATAATTGTATTTGTTATGTAAATACCCATACATTTATTTGAATATTAATCAATAATGCGAGATAGATTCATGTTAGTTTTTCTAAATTGAGTGCATTTCGCTTTCTAAATATGAACGATTACGAAGTAAATTATTGAGAATTTGTTAACGATACACAACATATTAATTCCTCAAAGTCTGAACTGCGCCACCACGCCTAGTTTGACTCCGCCCTGTATGTCAATATGCGGAATGTTATTTTGATACAGTACAATGGATTTGTACAATGGAGCATTTCTCATGTCAAAATATCATCACTGATTTAGTGAGACAATTTTTAGAAAATTGCTGTAGAACTATATAAATGTATTATTATTATTTTTTTAAGTTTAAATGGTCTTCCATAGAAATAAAGCTTTCACGTGACATCAACCATGAGTGTTAGGAGAGAAAACACACCGGATGTCGATACAAATTGGCAAATGCATACATATAACGATATGGACTATATATAGATCCCGTATATATCATATATACAGATATATACGGGGATAGACATAGTACAAACTGACATAAATACACATATATACGGGGATAGATATGTACATGGTCGGACACATATTAATAGTGTAGATCAGTGGTTCTCAACGTCTGATAGGCGTGCCCTTTGGGAGTACATGGGCGCAGCCATATCAGTGATTATCCAGTAAAATGCTTATAATATTGTAATATTTATTAAATTGTTTATATCATTTTTGTCATTATCTATATATGTGATATATGAATACAATATTTAATATGCCATTTACATCCACATTTAAAGAGTACGAGAAACATAAAAGTTTGAGATAAACTAATGTACATAATTTCCCATCAGTTCAATATAAATTAGTTAAATTTTGCCATATCTTTGTTCTGTCACGTTGCAATATATTTTTCGTTGAGTAAAATATATTTTAATTTATTTATGAAATATTGTTTTGAATACGTTTGGAGACAAAATGAAGATTGCGTAATTAATGAACAATTTACTCCCGAAATCAGAGTTATAATATTTACTTATAATCAGTAACCAAGATAACTGCATTTTCAATTTGTTTGTCAGGGAACTTTTATTGACATATATTTTATATAAATTATTTTATATATTTTTCTGGTAGTAATTGCAATTACTGTATTAAAGTTATTATTAACACGTGCAAATCATATGTGCAGACACGTAAGTCTTAATATTAGAGATCTTAGGTTATCGAAATTCTGTAGTAAAAATCATATAAATGTAGCACATATCAGAGATCGCCATTAGTCAATAATTCCCCAGTGAAATAAGAAAAGGAAAGCAAAATTTGCTGTCAAATATATTTCTGTGACAGTAATCTTCTTATTAACAAATGATGCTAAGAATAATTGCTGTTACATTAATAGAAGAATTCTATAAGCAAGCAATAGCATATATATTGTAATAGAAAAACAACGTGATCACCATGTAATGAGATAATTTTCATTTGTATCGATAATTAGTTACAAAAATCATGAAACACGTTGCAAGGGTAAGGACTTTGACATTATTGTGTTTTTCTTATAGTTGTACTATGAGATTTTTATTACATTGAGAGTTTTTAACTTTATCTTAAACGTGTTTACAACTTCATCACAAGTATATGTAATTTAATGCATTTCATTGTTTTTATCTGTATTATTGCATTGTCTTTGTAAATTACATGTACTCAGCTTGGATTTTGCGCCATTAAACCCCAATTAACCAACCAAGTTGCAAGCATTATGCGCTAGTTATTTGAAACCAATTCGCATTCGCCTAATTCTCATTAAACAAAAAACAGTGCAAATGTTATTATTTTATTATTTGACTAATTAAATGTATTTAATATGTAAGAATAGTGCAAAATACATCTTTTCGATATTTACAGTGTCTGGGAAATATTTAAATGTCGCGCTTTAAAACGTTTATTTCAGTTGTTTGAATATTTTGGTTTCTGAGGGAAACGCTGACAATATATAAATGAATTGTTTATATTTAAAACTAAAGGTAAAAATAGACGACTTACACACATACGCATAGGTGTTTGCTGATATTAAACATACTTCAAACATGAAAAGAATAATTAGGGTTTATTTAAGCCTAAATCATACAAATCCTATTAAGTTTAGCTAAATTGCTATTCGAGTCAAATGTTATCTCTCATGAGGTTTTGCATGGAAAGTAAAATAAAAATACAATAAATATCAGTATTGCCACCTTAGCCGTTTTATTTATAGATTTATTCATTTATGTTTTTTATCGTTTAGCAAACCAAAATGATATTATCTATAAAATTCCAAAGTTTGTAACTACTTATAATGGCCATCTACGCAATCTAGTTATTTTCTAATATGATTATATATATATATATATATATATATATATATATATATATATATATAATATATATATATATATATATATATATATATATATATATATATATATATATATATATATATATATATATATATATATATATATATATATATATATATATATATATATATATATATATATATATATATATATATATATATATATATATATATATATATATATATATATATATATATATATATATATATATATATATACTGCTATGTAATTTTCTAATGACATTATACGTATATATTGCTATGCCATTTTGTACTATGAATACAGATATATCTAGGTGTTGAGAATCCTGCTAAATATTTCATAAATAATTGAATTTTCTTTCAACGTGGACCTAAATATGCAATATTTTAATTAAGGCGCTTGATAATGTCGAAATGGTGACATTCGCTTTCAAATACAAAAATAAAGATAAAATGTGTATTTTATTTTATAAACTTGCAACACCTTTAAACTCTATAATAGACATAATATTTTCTGAAAAATCTGTTCTGGTATATATCTTTATAACTTCTGCATTAGTCTCAAAAATTTTATTTCATGAGAACAGTATAACAAAAATCACATTTTTACGAAATATTTAGTGTGACTTTGGAAACATACGTATGAAACGCCACGTTGTATTTTAAATCTTGTCTTTGCTATTGAATCTAGAACTTTAAATTTAAACTATTTAATGACATCCGAAAGATATACTTTCATTTTAAATACCTCAATTTCACGTCAGGCAAACAGTAAAATAAAAAATAAATTAACTCTTCTCCTATGTCAAACCTTTGCTCTGGATGGTCCATTCCTCAACTGCAAAGCGTAGTTCAACATCTGGTGTTTTTCACGAGCGAGCATAGAAAAAGGAAATTGCCATTTTTTACCATTAGAGAATATAACGAACAGTTAACTGCCTTGGCAGTTACAGTACTTAATCACTCATTCTGTAATCTATATCGTGTTCTGTTATATATCACTTAACATATTTTTCATGATACGAATGGGTTCACTCTGAAAACTTTCACACTTGCTACGGTGTGTGTTATTTATGTTGACAGTTAGATACACTTGTTGATAGAGGAACAATTTATATTAATAAACAACTATTTATGTTTCGTTTTACAAAGCTGTTACATGTTATCCTTAAGGTAAAAACTATTCATTTAAGGTTAATGATCTTTGATGTATTTTCTGCTCTTGAACAGAAAGATGTATTTTCACTTCAACTGAGTAATTTTTTAGAGTCATTTGTGATTGTTTATATTATAGAGTATTTCATGATACCATAGGAATACACTTGTATATATTTAATTAAATATTTTTAATAAACGAAAATCTACGTTTATGTTATATAAGAGATACTAGTGTTTTCAACAGTAACTACATACACTGTATAATTTAACAAAAAATTATATTTCATTTTACAAAGCTGCACAATATTACTTTTACATTAACTATTAATAAGAGATACATAATTGCTTTTCGATATTTTTAGAAAGTTTTATGTTACTCTACGATAAACCTTTCAAATGTTTCATCACATAATTTATAATAAATACTATGCTTGTATTAAACGTTTGTATTATGCATTTGGAATGCAGACTTGTCCATGCAATTTCAAATTTTACTGCTCAACAACTGTTTATTCTTACTTCACAGAACTGTTTAATATTTGGAGTACATATGAATATGTGAAGAGTATTATACTTGTTTGTTGCCTCTACCAAATATTTGTAATATATATTTTCGGTTTAACTAAATTAAGTTCAATATTATATATCAATGATAATCTGAGAATCTGGAGTTTTAATTATATATATATATATATATATATATATATATATATATATATATATATATATATATATATAGAATTTAAGAATTTTAATTTACTTGTATTATATATACCAGAGATTCATCATTTATTGAAAATGGTCTTTATATCAAAAATGAAAACAAAATGGTCTGAGTTGAATATTTGATATTAAAAATGACTATACGGCACGCTTGTGAAAATGATAAATAGAACATTATGAACAGAAAAGCTCAATCATACCTAAAGCATTGGTTATGAAACACTTTACAACTGAAATGCAATGTTATTTAAAGATCTCTAAAATGCGATATATTCAGCGATAATATTTTTAAAATTATCACAACACTGCAATAATTTATTATATTTGAAAACTTGGAGCTTTATCGATAAACTTGAACTTTATTCAAATGACGTCATTGAAATATAAATCCCCTGACTCTCTACGTAAAAACTGTAAATATTTCATTCATACACTTTTACTCCATTCCTTTCATTCATCACAATACTACAATAATTTATTTTACTTAAAAACTTAAACCGTGGAGATACAAGTAATTTAATTCTATGCTTAAAACTTCATCGAAAAAATCGTCTGCTTCTTTATGTAAAATCACTGAATGTTTCATTCAAGTCAGTTATACTGCAGAGTCCAGAGCTAAATAATTTTGCATTAAAGAAATTCAGAAATTCTATACAACTCATCCTACATCTTTATATGTTTACATTCTCCATAAGTAAACATTAGGCTTCGTTGCAGAAATAATGAAAGTTTGAGGATCATTTAAATTCAAATATATTGTAATTGTGTTGTTTCGGAATGTAGATGCACAAAATTTAAGCAAAACTAAAGCGATTTTAGGACGGATGCACCACTAAATATAAATGAAAAAAGAACCTTAAAAATCACGATTTTGACTCAAGATAGATGCCATAGTTTATTTTGAAGTGGGTCACCTGATCTCTTCATATAATGCGTGTGTGATTATTATTTAATTTTTTATTTAAAAAACTACCGAATACAATATGGTGAAATTTTTCTTATATTTTTTATGGGATAATTTGAATATTTTCTAAAACTTTCGAATCAATTTGTGAGTTTTAAATTCGCTTAACAAATGTTTGAAGAAGTAGGTCCCATAGTGTTCAATGTATTTCATTTGTTTAACCCGGGTTCAGTACAAAACTAATTGGGTGTTATTATTCATTTATATTTCCATAGATCCCACAAACCGTCTGAACAACATACTTAAATTTCATTTTGATAAAGTCATTTTTACGGCAAGTATCGTGCTTACGGACAGACAGACAGGATGAACAAAGACATAAACACTTCTCAACTATGTTGTAAAATGTTAATAAAACAGGTACTACGTAAGTATAAAAATCCATTTTTCCCTATTTTATATATAAGATAGGGAATTGGAAAAAATATTTACATGTGGTAAAGATTGGTGAATATAATTCTTATGTGTTCCTATACGATCAAAAAAGCATTCAATAATAAATATAAATATATTGCCTCTCAAGATATGTATAAATATAGGTGTATAAAATTCTCAATACACTTTTAGGTATGTTGTGTATTGCATAATATATTATAATATATATGATACTATGAAAAGTGAATGATAAAACTGACAATTTCCTCTTGTGAATGCTTTGACATATTTAACATTAGTAGTCTCAAAATGAAAATATCTCAAAAATGTAAAAAAATGATAATTAAATAAAAAATAATAAACATTTGTAATTATTTAATCGGAATTTTAATCATCGCATTAATTCAAATCTCGTACGAACTATAAAATTGTGAATCTCAAATAGCTTATCTCAAGTCCAAACAATTTTATCTAAATTAATTTCTCTTTAATAAAATCCGATAAGCACGATATAAACAATTTGCATATTAATGGATAATCAGAACTCTCTTCTCATTATCATCACTCATATTTAACTACTTTTGTCGGAGAAACTTTTTAGGAGAACCACTTAAGATGCACTAAATCACAAAACACCTCTTCAATTCCCCCACTTTATCAGCCCCCCCCCCCTTCCGATCTCTAAAATACTTCTCTCCCCCACCAAACGACAAGCGGGAGTGGTGAGCGCCCTACCACAGTTTTCGCCAACACCACATTCAGAACACTCTTGCCCCTTCCGCTGAGAGGACGGTTGCTCCCCGGCCTCCTATTGAGGATTCGCAAACAACGTGCTCCATCTCCACGTTTGTTTTAGTACTCTCGACGCGATTTAACGTATGTAAACACAACTGATCAGAGCACGTAAGAAAATTTTGGAAATGACATTGTTGCGGGAATTAAATAGCAAAGGTTTAAAGTGATTAAAACTTTTGTGTATCAAACTGGTGAGAAAATTTGAAGATGAGATCTTTTATTCCTTCAAGATGTACTGTAACATTAATGATGTTTGGGATGTGGATGATCTTCTTTTATCCAGGTATGTATGCACGGCGCATTCAGATTGTTTGTATGATACTTTGTAATACAGATTTAAACGTTAAATGTGAATGAAATATAATTTATTTATAAGAAAATATAATTAAAAATGTGGTACTTAAGATATGCTTGCAAATTAAAATATATCGAAAGTAAAGACAGATTCTTACATCAAGTTATATATATATATATATATATATATATATATATATATATATATATATATATATATATCTACAAGTTTTATATAAATCAAAAACGAAAATAAATATTTTATATACATTTTATTTGTACTAATTAAATCATAAATATATAGGGTATATACTTGTACATACATTCGGTATAGTTCAATATATTTGTAATCCATAAAATAAATGAATAAGCAAAAATGAATTAAAAAATTAATATAATTTATTTATAAAAAAAATATAATTAAAAATGTGGTATTTAAAATATGCTTGCAAATTAAAATATATCGAAAGTAAAGAAAGTTTCTTACATCAAATTATATATCTTTAAGTTTTATATAAATCAAAAACGAAAATAAATATTTCATATACATGTTAGTTATATTAATTAAACCATAAATATACAGGGGATATACTTATACATACATTCGGTATGGTTCAATATACTTGTAATCTATAAAATAAATGAATAAACAAAAAATAAAAATAGCAATATTTAATCAAATAAATTGCTTATCAAATAATAATTTTAAATAATATAATCAAATAAATAATTATTTAACCAAAATTAATTTTGCTATTATTTCTCAAATGCTAGTTATTGAATAACATAAAATAGTAATCAAACACGAAAAATGAAACTCTGATTTAGATGTTACAATTATTTACATTACTATTTCTTTGCTTCATTTTAATCAGTTTTCTCATATATGAAAACTTTCCAATTAAAAGTGAAGCAGACATACATTTTAGAAAACTACTTTAAAGTTTGATTTTTAAAAATATTTGAATCATGCGAAGTACAATTGTTATAAAAACTTCAAGTTCAGTATTTAAATAAATATTATGATATTTCGTACAGATTATGACATTAAATTGTTGCGAAAAAGTTTACATTACTTTTATAATATACGTTGGTAGGTTTTTTATTATACGTTGGTAGGATATAAACTATTTAACTTCTACAAATAGTATTTGCATTATATTTATTTTAGTTTTGAAGCTCTTCCTATTAATTTTAACATTCTTCTTGATGTGATTGTAGAAATTTTATCCTATCATTTTGAATCAAATTAAAGTGCATATCATGGTGCGCAGATACGAAGATATATATTTTAAAGATAAATCAATAGTGCTTTTTAAAGCTTTAAAATTTTTGTGGTATATGAAAAAGAACAAAAGAATAAATTGACTAAAACTATAATGTCACTCGAAAATAAGTAAAAGTAAAAAAAATATATTTTAGATAATTTATTTATTAATATACATGATATTTATTTTCGTAAAAATTCATACTACGAAAATTACAATGAATATATTTGCATTAAAGCGCAATATAATTAACCAGTAGAAGTTGAATTTATTATTTGCAGAAACTAACTTTGATATAAATATTTTTAACATTTGATCAAAATGTTTGAAGCTTAATATATTTAGTATTGAAAAAGTATATATAGAGAATCCTTGCACAAAGATAAACGACACAAAATAGAATCTATAAAATAATTAATCTCTGACAAAATGCTGTCCGTTATTTTAACCATCTATTTTGATAATTTTGAAATTAATTATTTTACGGCTAAAGCATGCAATTAATTTATTATCCAGACGTTATTGATTTCACTTTAAACACATATTTGATGAACAGCCATCTATTTAACTGCTTTAAGACAGAACATTAATTATACTCCAAGACTACGCTGTATGAGATATTCTTTAGATATTAAGCATTCCTCGCAAACGTTAGCGGATAGCAGTTATTGTATTCAATGTATATAAAGAAATAATCGAAAAACTGCTGTAATAAAAACCAATAATTTAAAAATACAGTGTATATTAAATTTCAGAAGTCAACCTTTATTGATTGAAAAAAATATCTTTTCTTCCAAACATTTTTATTCATTATTTTGTCGTCATCTTCACATAAATTTTGCATATGTTTTTGAATATATGTTTTATAGCCAGTTTAAACGTTACAGAATTTGAATGTAGGTTTTATTATAGTTTGTTATGTTACAGTTTTAGTAAGTTTATTCACTATTTTATTTGTTTCAATTCGCTCTACTCTTCAATCCTTTCTCTTATCCTATCTCGTCTTGTCATTAGTTTATTCTATTTTCAGCGATTATCGTAGTATATCATTCGTTATATCCTTCCTCCCGTTCTTTTTATCTTTCGCGTGTCTCCTTGTGGCTATAGCAACTTCTCTCCGACCTTCAATCAAGCATGATATTTTAACTCAGATACCGAATTTACTTGAATAAATGATGCTGTTCTTCTGGTTTTTCTGAAGAAGATGGCTGTATTTTGCTCTCGAACTAATTTTTTTTTTAATTTAAATATACGCTGTATTTTGACGAAATTTTTATATTATTGGTCAGTATATATTGCTTAATGTTATACCATTTGTTAATATTCTAGGGAATAGGCAACCGCGTTCAAACATTAACGAAAAAGCAAAAACAATCCATGCGTGGTGCATAAAAATTCAGCTTTCATCTTTGAAAACGATAAAATATTTCATAAAATGAAACACATATCTTTGAAATCATGATTTTTAAAACAGCAAAACCTAAAAATACTGGCTGGTTTAACTTTTGTAATAGGGAATATTTATTACTATTTGTAATGCGTTTAACTTTCAAAGTTAAATTTAAATTTCCAAAGCCGGATATTTTATAGTAAAATGGCAACAATGTCCCATTCTATAGGACAAAAGGACATTAAACAAAGATTTTAAACCAAAAATATTTATAGAAATACACTTTATTTCAAAATGGAATAAATTGCACCATATTGCATTTTATAAAAGAACATATTTGCATAAACAGCTTTGTATATATGCAAGATATTTTCTTGACATAGGATTTACCATGGATAATCAAAACTTGGCTTATCCATTGCATACAGTGTATTTTACTATTTAGTAAGATCTAACTTTTCATGTCCGATAAACGTTAATACAATGGAACTGACCTATTATCAAAAATGCAAAACAAATAATGAATATATAATATTTGATATAAAGTTCAGTAATAAGATATTTTTAAACAAAATACGTATTTTATAAAAAAAATTGCTTGAATTAAACACGCACTCAAATTTATATTATGGGCATGTATTTGTATATATGCTTCCAGCTTGTTCTTGATTCTACTCAAACGGAGTATAGATTATTTTACAAAGTTCTTGACACGCGGATGTTGTTGTTGTTGAGGCCCAGACCGTCCGACCTACCAGAAAGGTGTAAGGTATATCTTTGGACAGCCGGGAAGTGCCAGTCAATATAGACCGGAACTCAGTGGGGGAAGCATCCACAGGCACCGTACCCTCCTTTCCATATTACCAACCTCTCAGAAGGACTTGCGGACCCGCATGTTTAACGTGGCCGTACTACGCGTGAACACGGAGGCAGTTTTGGCAGTGGCAGGAATCGAATTCGGGCTTACCGAGTGCAATTCCCGCTCTCTAACCACTGGGCTACCGCGCCCTCTGACACGCAGGTGTTGCAGACCCAGACCTCGCGACTGACCCGGAGGGCTTACAGCAACAATTTGAGAGGCCAGGAGAGTGACACGCAGGTGGGAAAAACCCAGACCACACGACAGACCCGAAGGCTTACTGTAGCTATATGAGTGGCTGGTGACACGCAGGTGTGGATGACCCAGACCACACGACTAACTCGAAGGTATATAGCAACTTAATGTGTGGTCGGGGTGACACGCAAGTGTGTAAAATTCCTGAAAAAATTAAAAATAGCACTTTTTATACAATCCTTTTAGTAAAAGATGTCTAATTACAAAAATGTTACTCATACTATATTTAATAAAACTAACAGTAATTTGGATGTTATTCGATTCAGTAAAGCTATTAGGACCAATAGGTCGATCCACAGTTTGTATTGAAGCATCCAAAAAATATCTTCTAGTTAGCATGAGTTTAAATAATGCAACATTTAGCAATGTCGTTCTCTGTCATACTCGAATGTGTAAGATATATGTTTGGGCGGTTAGGATAATGCCCCCCAATTTAATAGGAACCCAGTGGTGGTGACCGCACCCTCCTTCTCCTGTCCTACGAAGTATTTTCGAATCAAAAGATTTAATGTGCCCGTACTAAACAAGAGGATAGTTTTGGCAGAGCTGAGAATTGAACTCAGTTTCTACGGATGCACTGCCAATGCCTTCACTGAGCTATCCTACCCGATCTATCTGTCCTTAATACTTTCAAAGTCAAACAGCGGAAATTAATCATTTTAAATCTCTAAACGGTTTATGCGAATCACTTCAATTTGTGACCGGTCACTGGATGTATGAATTGCTGTGATAACAAGCGTATCTAATAGTGACTATAAAACAGTTAAACCAGGAAGTTTGGCAATTTATTTTGTCTCAAATTTGAACTTTTGAGATCTATAATATTTGTTTACTTTCACTAAATAAAGTATGGGCAATATTTTCGTAATTTAATCTTTTTTCGCTGAAGGGTCTGTATGAAAGGTTATTTTTTAAACTTGTCCAGAGATATACTGAAAATCATTCAAATTACTAACTTCCAACCTCATTTGGAGCAATTTGTCAATTGGAAATATGTGCCTACAACCAATAGTTTAAAACAACTTAAGTTCACTTTTAGTGAAACGTCCAATGTTTTGTTTATGAACTTAGATATAAACAATTGTTGATTCATTGATAACGAATTTTACTAAGTCTGTAGCCTATCTAATGGTCAACCAGTGCCGTAGCAACATTTTTATAGGTTGGTGCTAAGTATTTTTGCTTCACTTCTTTTCCTATAGGCCGTATATTTCCTATAGGCCGTATTTCCTATAGGCCGTATATATATACAGTATTGTGGCAATTAATTGAGAAATGTCATTTTTTTCGTTTTATCACACGTAAGCTTAGGAAGAAGCACTCCAAATTAGCGCAGAGTTCAAATTGCAGTTATTATCAAAGTAGCAGGTGTTCGTATGCACCTGGTAAGTAGCAGGTGTTCAAATTCCTCCGCCAGGTGGCAGGTGTTCCGCAGTGGTAGTTTCTCAGTTGTTGCGGGGCTCATTAGCGTCATGGATATCAGCGCGGATATCATACACGTGCTAAAGTGATTGCGCTTAGAGAACACACTTCTAAGACGTTCGAGGAAATAGGTAAAATATGTGGAGTGAGTACAGCAAGTGTCGGGAGGATCTGGAAGCGGTTTCAGGAAACAGGAAATGCTGGAACCAACCGCTGTGGAAGATGCGGCCGAAAAAGATCAACTTCGACTCGTGACGACAAAACTTTACATCGAATGAGTGTTAAAAATCCTCGATTAACCAGTTTTAACCTGTCTAAGTCCATGGTGGCAGCTGGTGTTGATATTGCACCTTCAACAGTGCGATACAGGCTGTTAGAACGCGGACGGAGAGCACGTCGACCGTACAAGAAGCAGCTTCTGACGCTTCGCATGAAGAAAAAAAGGTTGGAATGGGCACGGAAATACAAAACATGGACTGAGAAGGACTGGGAGAAAGTTCTCTTTTCTGACGAAACACATTTTGTGGCTCAGGGATTTAGATCTATGTTCGTGAGAAGGAGCCAAGGAGAACCTCTCAATCAGCACCTCATCAATCAAGCACCCAAGCATCCGCCCAAAAAGATGTTTTGGGGTTGTTTCAGCGTTTTGGGGACAGAATCTCTTGTTCCCGTAGAGGGAATGATGAACAGTGCCAGTTACGAAGTCATATTGACCCGAAAAGTGCTTCCAACCATGGCTAAACTGTGGCCGAACGGAGATTGCGTTTTCCAACAAGACAGCCCGCCATGTCACACTTCGAAGCGAATCAAAAATTTCTGCTCCAAAAAAAATATTACCGTACTGGATTGGCCCGGGAATTCACCAGACTTGAAAAAAAATTTGTGGGCTATTGTCAAAAAACGGCTTCACAAATTTGACTGTACGACGATGGACAAGCTAATTTCGGCCGTTATTGACATATGGTTCAGAGACGTTGAAATTAAAACTACATGTGCTAGTCTAGTACATTCCATGCCGAAACGTGTTTGTGATGTTATAAAGTCTCGGGGAGGTCATATCACTTATTAGTTTTAAATGTATCCATAGAAAACTTGAATAAAACTGAATTTTATAAAAAAAACTGCATTTCTCAATTAATTGCCACAATACTGTATATATATATATATATATATATATATATATATATATATTCCAAGCTATGTTAAGATAAATACATTATGTAAAGATTTGAAACAAAAAATGGAATATTGTTGTGAAATTGTTCCTTATTACAAGAATGTCACATTTTAGACCAACTTCTGAGTAATATTGAAATTAATATTAAATAAAATATGTTACGATCAATACCTCCTATTTCGATTCATGCAAAAGCACAGTCACTGGGGCTGAATTTTAGATTTTTAAACGATTAGAAGAAGATAATGATTCAGTTTTAATTTAAATAATATATAATATTATTACATAGTGTAATGCAAATCATGACTAAAAATGTGTTTTTGCAATCTCTTATGCAAGTACATAGATATATGGTAATTTTATACGACAACACAAATATATAATTTTAACGTTACAAAATTTTGATTTTTTTGCTATTGTGAGAATTTTTACCTTCTATAACGCAAACATTTTAAAAGGAATACAGAGAAAATGATTTCGTCAAACTTAAAAATGCAATTCTCTGTTTTTAATAATCATATTTTTTATTAATTTTACAAAAAAGCATAACTTAATGCAAAAGCAAAACATAAACTTTATTTAAAACTCAAATACAAAAAAAATGTCATGTACAACCCAAAAAGTGTATTTTATAAATTATATTTAAATTATGCAAAAAAAAGTAATGTTAAAAAACAATGCACTTATGTAAAAAAAAATCATCCTCCTCAAATAGAGACGGACTTTGATTACCAACCCTGCATGGTTATCGTAAACTTATACCGGTCATCGAATATTAGAGTGAAACGAAATATATATCAGAAATAATGGAAGCCGATATTTCAACCTTAAGCTCAATCCGGAGATTTCACATGTTAATGCCTGACCTTCCTTTACAGGTCTGTACTTTCCTTGTGTTTGTCCAACAACTTAAATACATTTTATATTGGATCCCATTCCTGAATATCAACAGGCATATTTACCCATTTCCCTTTTTAATAATTCCTTGAAGAAAGCAGGCATGGGACAATTGGGTACCTACATATGCTTCGAAGTAGTTTTGAAATCCTCTGCCGAATGCTATTGTGAAAATTTTTACCTTCTGTAACGCAAACATTTTAAAAAGAAATACAGATAAAATGATTTATTCAAACTTAAAAATGCAATTCTCTGTTTTTAATAATCATATTTTTTATTAATTTACAAAAAAAGCATAACTTAATGCAAAAGCAAAACATAAACATTTTTAAAAACTCAAATACAAAAAAAAATGTCATGTACAACCCAAAAAGTGTATTTTATAAATTATATTTAAATTAGGCAAAAAAAAAGTAATGTTGAAAAACAATGCAATTATGTAAAAAAAAAAACGTCCTCCTCAAATAGGGACGGACTTTGATTACCAAACCTGCATGGTTATCGTAAACTTGTACCGGTCATCGTATATTAGAGTGAAACGAAATATATATCAGAAATAATGGAAGCCGATATTTCAACCTTAAGCTCAATCCGGAGATTTCACATGTTAATGCCTGACCTTCCTTTGCATGTCTGTACTTTCCTTGTGTTTGTCCAACAACTTAAATACATTTTATATTGAATCCCATTCCTGAATATCAACAGGCATATTTACCCATTTCCTTTTTTAATAATTCCTTGAAGAAAGCAGGAATGGGATAATTGGGTATCTACATATGCTTCGAGTTAGTTTTGAAATCCTCTGCCGAATGTCTTAGCAACCGCTAAGGAAAAATTCCGATGTGACAGACACATGAATTTCCTCATATAATGCAATGAATTTACTACTTTAACAGTAAAAAAATAATGTATAAGATCCATGGTACTATGTTTTTATCGTTAACATGTACATTTGGCGATTTTCTGGATGACAATATGTAAAACTATATCAAAGTACACAATTAGCTTATTTTTCACGTAACTCTACATACACATTTATCAATATTGATAGCATCCTCAATAAGCGATATAGTCCATATATTAAAACATTTTAATAATTAATTCATCAATTAATCATTAATTTAACACTATTTTTGCAATTTTGACGATATTTTTGTCAATCTGAGGCAAAATATCAACAATTTGGCGATACTTTGCTAAATTATTCGCAAAGATATCCAAATGCATCGCCAAGTGTTACAGACAAACGGAGAAAAGAGCATTTCTTATATATTAGAAGATATGCACGTCATATGACGGAATACAGAATCTGCGAAACATCACTTCCCATATGGCGTCATTTTTATCAATTTGGCGACATTTTTGTCAATTTGGCAACATTTAAAATAGTCGCAAAGTTAGCGATGTCCCACTAAATTTCTCTCCAAGCGTTACAGGCGGAAGGAGAATATTCTTATAGACTACTGTTATGTTTTTTCTAAGATATTGAACTTTCATCAATTAGTCGTAACTTTTAATGATTTAACATCATTTTTATCAAATTGGCGATAATTTCGTTAAATTGGCAATAATTAAAAAAGGCGTCGAAGTTGACGACATTCCGCCAAAATCATTGCCAAATTATCGTCAAGTGTTATGGACGGCGGAATAAGTTAATCGTATAGCAGATAAATGACTATTGGCGTCGAAATACAAATGTATTACCCAAAGGATCTTTTCTCATGAATGCAACGAACTGAATTCACGAGAATGATGTAACCAAATTCATCGCATGATATTACATATTAAAAGTGAACATATTTCACAATAGTTATTATTTTAATGCGATTTTTTGATAAATTTATTTGAGAAATATGTGATACCTCGAAAACGGTTCATGCTAGTTTTCTAAAGTGTGTTTTAATCAAAAATTTCACTCGAACAATTCGTTGAAATTTTTGTACCAAATTTCGTTCGAATCGCTCCATCCGTTCGTGAGATATCGTCTCTCCACACACACACACACACACATAAAGAGAAAGAGAGACGCGTCATCTCAAAAACATTTGATTCATGTTCAGGGATACTTGAAACGTGCTCTCCCGTCGAAAACTCGAATTCGAATTTTCGACCCCGTCGCAATACTTTTTTTATACATTATACTATGTATATGTGGGAACTGAAATATAAATATTGATTATAATTTAATATTTGTTAAATTAAACTTAATATACCTGGTCGTAAATTGCTCGTATAGTGGTACTTATTATTATTGTACATTGCTTTGTTGTTCCGCTATATAAAACCCTCCAATTATTTATCTTTCGTGTGAGTTCTGTAAAGGAATATTAATTAATATAGTACTAAAAATGGATCACACCATTTTAACTTTAACAGTAAAACATTTATTAAAAACATAAATACTTAATTATTCAATTACAACAATTAATCGTATTATTCTGGCGGAGGGACCATGTGAGACCAGTATGAATAAAATTACTTAAAATGTGTCTACGACCTTTGATTATTGATGAACACATACCTTCAAGGCTGTCTTGGCTTGGTCACCGCCACGTACTTCGCAGATCATATTACAGGAATAACTCGAAGTATTATTTCACCGATACGTAATATCGACGATCACTTTGTACTCATGGCGTACACACCCGCACTTATTGCATTCTCTTAATCTGCTAACTCCATTATCTCACTAAGTCATCGTTCTCATTGTCAGGATTTCGAACAAGTCTATCGACAAGTCATCATGTCGCACAAGTATATTGCTAGTCATCGTTGTCATTTCATAATGTCACACAAGTATATATTCTCGTATTTTTCGTTATTATCTCATAATGTCGCACCAGTATCTCTGAAAAAGTGTCATTCTTAAGTAACAGGTTGTCGCTCTTTTCCTCGGGGGTGTTACTACCCCTAATTTCTGATTTGCAGCATTGAGAGTGGCGCAACAAACACCTTTTTCATTGGTTAATATTTTATCCAATGTCGCTACTTCCATCCTCGTAAGGGCCCGTTCGGCCCCCTCTGTCTTGACGCTCCTGGTTTATGATTTTATCTGACCTTTAGGTTCACATGCTATAAAACCTGGCATCATCCAGACTGGAGGTATTGTTCGATGTTTCGGACACATAAATTACTGGCATAAAACCGCCTTACAAAACCAAATGTGAGATCTATTTCTGGTCTCACAGTATATAAGGAAATTACAAATGCGACTTAGTAGGCAAAGGTAAATTCGAACGCAGCAAAAACATCCAAAGCGAAAATTCGCTAATGAGTGGAATCAGCCATTGAAAACAAAGTTCAAACATAAACACATCATCTCGGGCAAATAATATCCGTCGGCCTGGCATACGAAAGCGAGACCCGCAGGACTGAAAGACAGCATTGGAATGAATATTAAAATATAACATGCAGAAAAAAATTAAAACCGTTAAATTACTGGTGAAAATAAAAGTATTGAGTAAAATTAAATCCTAATAAAGGAAGAAATAGATCAAGTTACAATAGGATGAGGCTGGGATTAACTGTTGAAAGAGTACAATCCATAGTATCTAAAGGACGGTACGTTATAATCAAGGGGATCCTATGCAATGACTGGCGTTCAGGGCTATCTTCTCCATACTTGCCAAGACGACATTCGTGAAACAGCTGACTACAGTATAGTAGAATAAGATCATTCATAAATTGACGATTTATGGGGCTAATTGGTCAATCCGACTGTTGGCTTGCATGAAGACAATACTATAAAAATAAAGATGTTTATCCTATTTATTACAACGTAGGGTCCTTCCCATTTGTGCTGCAGTTTCTATTAAAATATGCATCGTCGACGAGGCTTGAACAGCCATATTTTGTCACCTTCCTGGAATTATACTTTATTAGATTTAATATCGTACCAGAGCTTCATTCTGTCTGTGGCAATGCTGGTCATTTCACAAAGGAAACGATGTACCTCCTGCAGAACTTACACTTATTTCTCTACCATTCATATTCCCTAAAATGATTTGTGAGACCAAAGATTTGATGATGGCTGGATCACATCGCTTTGCTGCATGTCTCCTACAAGCTTGTCTATTTCTGTCTTAGACAGTGAAAGTTTTCGTGAAGCTTGATTAATCAGAAACTAGTTGCTCATGTTGATTCTATGTCGAATTAGTCCGTTTCATTTGAAGCAGTTACAATGATTTCACTGAATTCAAAATTGAAGCTTTTACATGTTCCTGTTCTGATTAATTTGGACCATTAATATTACTTAAAATGGTATTTAAATATTTGGAACTGTTGTTTCTGCCTTCCTTACAACCACGCATCTCGCTGGTCACGACAGAGCATGAAGCTACCTGATCCCCTTTATGAATTTCTTTAGATCCATTGCTGATCTTTGCGACTCGAAAAGGTACATAATCTCTTGAAATACCCACGAACGCCTTCAGATACAGAAATTCTTTTTCTTTATATCAGTCGGTGTAGAATCTGCTACAGTCACTCCACATATTCTTAAGCCTTCCCGGATTATTTTAGAGAAACAAACTCCATATCTGCTAATACGAAGTGTGGGTACAATCAGTACAGAAGATGATCAATTTCTAATCTAATTTTTCTAAGTTTTCTATAGCACTTATGTTATGTTCAAATTATTTCTGTAAGTGTTAATACATTTCCTAAGGGTTTATATGATATTTCAATTAATATATCATGTTTTCATTTTGCATTTTTTAAACACAGTGTTCATAGAATTTATCTTATACAAGCAGTTTCATTTTACCAACATTCGCACAGTCAGTGCATTCCGCGACACGGTTTATTAAGCTCATGTTTTTATTAAGCTAAAGCTCCGATGGTTACAAAACCGCACTTTTGTATTAAGAAAATTAAGTTTTTAAAGAATAATAAATGTTACTAAAACGATAGTTCAAATAAAAAAACGTCAGTATTTAACTTCACGCCATCTGGAGAAACATAATGTCTGAATAATTACATAAAAATTGATAAAAATAAATCAACCGGTTGAAATGCATATCTTTGTTTGTCCTCATAAAAAGACAGAGCGATTGCACCAGCAGAGGCAAAGCCATGATTAACTGCTCCATCTCTTTAACTCGACGTAGCAGGCATTTCTTGCCTTTGAAACATGTTGATACTTTTTATCCGCCTTATATGCTGTTCTAACAGTATTTTTATTTAATATTTTATTTGGTTATGTATTTATTTTGAAGATTAATTTCGACAATAGTTTGAACGACACTTGCTACTTTATTATCATATGTTCATACATTCAATAACATTTTTCGTTTACCGCTATAAACGCAACTTTAAGAAAAACGCTAACAAATGGTTCGTTATCTCGTAAAATGTTTTTAAACTCGAACACATAAGCTAGTTTATTTTTAACTTTTTACCTCGAAGATAGAAAATCACGCTAAGCTTTATCACAACCATCTTTTTATCAAGGCTTTGGCATAACAGGATGATAAAAGATGCCGCCGTTAGTCGCATATTTTTCAGGGTGTCAGGACCCTAGCTACGCTGGTGGCACTGAAGTGAAAGGGACACTCTGTTAGAGGGGCTGCCCGACGTAATAAATCGTCTGCAGTGCTCTTCCACGGCCATGACGCACTCTTGCCATGTGTCAGTCTCGCACGCAGTGGCGCGTGCGGTTGAACGGGGGTGGGATTGAAGGGGCAGTTTCGGGTCACGTGGGCGAATGATTTCAAGAATGTGATGGTGTGGGTTACTAGGGTTGGAGAAACGGGCTCTCTTTGGTGGCATTGGACATTTTTTTAATATTTTATTTTCTTTTTATCTCAAAAAATATGTTTCGACGATGAAAACTTGACTATTTTTCTTTTCAACGCAATCATAAATGTAAGATATTTTTAGTACATACATGAAACTAAGGATATAAGAAAAAATCTGATGTGGGCAGCACATGACTTTCCCTGCAGACTTATTTATCTTATACAAGCAGTTTCACTTTCAGCAGTCACACCTTCTCGTTATTTTAATTAAATTTATTTCACTTTTAATTCAATTTTCTTTCTCATTCGGAAACCGGACTTATTTTCAAAGGTGGCGTGGAGAAAATACGGAAAACTAAAATATCTCGAGAACTGCTAGTCCTAGTGTAATGGGGTTGGTCTTATTCTTTTCTTCGTTAAAAAATTACGTATTAAGCAACCATTTAATGGATATATTTAAGCATACTTATTTCTTTAGTTTAGATTTTGACGATTTTTTCGGGCCATTTTGCAAAAAAAGGCGGGTTATTGTTTTCCGAATCGTACCAAAATCTAATCAGCACCAGGGTGACCTACAAGTGACTCATCTACTGAATTTTGTGAAATTCGGTCCATTAGTTTTTCAGTTAGAGTGGATACAAACTTTTGCGGGCCATTTCGCAAAAAAAGGGCGGGTTCTTTTATCCCGAATCATACCCAAAACTAATCAGCACCAGACTTGCCCACAAGTGACTTACCTACCAAATTTTGGGAAATTCGGTCCATTAGTATTTTAATTAGAGTGGATACAAAATCTGCACAGACAGACAGACACACAGATACACAGACAGACACGCAGACACACACACAGACGTCACGCTAAAAATAGTTTTTTCGTATTCTAGAGGTCTCGAAACGTGTAGATCCGTCGAAAACTCGAGTTGCGATTTTCGGCATGATTCCAATACTTTCCCTATACATTACCATGTATTGCAGGGAATGTAAAAATATGTTCTATTCTCGAACGATCATAGTAATTTTCTTTTTCTTTTTTAACAGTTTACAACATAGTTGAAAAGTGTTTATGACTTTGTTCCTTCTGTCTGTCTGTCTGTCCTTTAGCACGATAACTGCCATAAAATGATTTTATCAAAATGAAATGTTAGTGTATTGTTCAAACGATCTGTGGGACCTATGGGAATATAAATGAATAATATCACCCAGTTAGTTTTGGATTGAACTCGGGTTGAAACAATGAAATACATTGAACCCAATGGGACCTAATTTTTCAAACATTTTTTAAGCGAATTTTAAATTCACAAATTGCTTCGAAATTTTTAGGAAATATTCAACTTATTACATAAAATATATGAAACAATTTTCAGGGAAATATAATCAGTAGTTATTTAAATAAAAATTAAAATTATAATTACGCCTATTATTTGAAGAGATCACGTCACCATTATATGAAGAATTCACATGACCACTTCAAAATAAAATATAGTAATAAAATATGGTAAATAAAATAAATATGCTGCTTCAAAATAATATATAATGCAATTACAATATATTTGAGTTTAAATGATCATCAAACATGATTATTTCTACAACGAAGCCTAATTTTCATTTATGGAGAGTGTAAACAAATCAAGCTGTAAGACGAGTTGCATAAGAATTCCTAAATTTCTTTAACGCAAAATGATTTAGCACTGGAGTCTGCAATATAGTTGATATGAATGAAAGAGTCATTGATTTTACATAGAGAACAGACGATTTTATTTTAGATTTTTCCGGTGAAGTTTTAAGTACACTGTTACCTCCATGATTTTAAGATTCTAAGTAAAATAAATTATTGTAGTATTGGGATGAATGAAAGGAATAGAATCAATGTTTATTAATGGAATTTTTACTGCTTTTTCATAGAGGGCCAAACAATTTATATTTCAATGACGTCATTTGAATGAAGTTCATTCTTTTTATGAAATTTTCAAATATAATAAATTATTGTAGTATTGTGATAATTTTAAAAATTCTATCGCTGAATGTATCGCATTTTAGAGATGTTTAAAAAAATGGCATTGTAGTTGGAAAGTGTTTCATAATCAATGATTTACGCATGATTGATCTTTCTTGTTTTAGTCATGTGTAGGACTTTCTAGAAAGCAAAATCTTATGTTTAAACGTAATACTTTTGCTTTTTTAGTTGTTTTAGTTGTCTTTTAACTAAAAGAAAGAGGCATATTTTTGCCTCTTATAGCAATGTAAGAGGATAATATATTTCTGACTTGTGAAAAATGATCAAATTTTGATTTAGTTATATAATTTTTTTATAAACCGACTACTTAAGGAAAATGCATAGTTTTATCCAACCTACAAAATCCTATATATTTTATTGAAGAACATTTTTCAAAAATGTAAAATGACTATATCCACATACTTAAAATTTCATTATATGGAGTGATGTTTTTGAGCTTTGATATTTATATATTATACTGCGCATAATATAATTCATTTTTTCATAAATCAATTTAAATAGTTGTTCCTCTTAAACGAAAACCTGGTAAGAAAATATTGAGCAATGTATAAGAGCACAAATAACACTGTTTCGAGGATATGCTGGATCCTCTTCGTCAGTGCAAGAGAATCAACAAACCCGAACTCCAAAAGAGGAATGGACACGAAAGGAAAAAAGAAGTAAATGGATTATATCGCGAATATTTTCCATTTCGTTCTCATTCCTTTTTTTAACTTCGGGTTTATTGATTCTTTTGCACTGACGAAGTCGATGCAGTGTATCTTCGAAACAGTTGTATGCTGATTTAATGTGTTATTTGTGCTCTTATACGTTATTCAGGTTTTTCTTATCCTTCGTACAATGTGTATTGTACTTATTGAAAACCTTTGTATGTAATTATTGGACCATGAATTTTTCTTTATTTCTGGTTTTATCATTTACTTAGGCAATTAAGATAAATATATGTTGTTCATTTTAGTTATTTGACAAAACAACCAACACAGTTTTTATTTTACCAACTAAAGCAAAGACGAACAGTTCAATTGAGTCACTATTATACCATTCTTCGTCTACGAAGGCTTCAGGATATTTTATTAATTTGCTTATGAGAAATTCCGAAGAATTATGTTAAATTGGAAAATACGTTAGTTAAGAATTTTAAAGTTATGAGATTTTCTTAAGGTAACTTATGTGCTGGACTGACGATGATAAAATATTATATTTGGTAAAATCGTTGTGATAAAGAAGCAATCGTGTTAAAATTTTAGCCGATCAACAATACATTTTTCAGATTCATACCGAAAAAAATACGAATCTTGACACCAAATCGCAAAACCAACAGATATTTTCCAGCATCAACTGGCATCTGTCAGCAATACAATAATCAAATGCTTATTATATACATAATTTTAGACTACGAAAGTAATAAGACCAACCCCATAGCTACAGAACGAAGTAACTTCAGGTAGTTTAGTTTTTACGTAATTTTGCCACATCACTTTTGAAAATATGTCCAGCCGTTAAACGAAAACTGAATTAAAACTGCGAATTTAGCGTAATTCCAAAAAATTATCCAAGTTATTTTGTGCAATTAAACTCAATTTAATGAATTGCGAAAGAAAGAAAGAAAGAGAAAATGTATAAATGTCTGTAGGGAAGTCATGTGCAGATCACATCATGTTTTCATCTTAAAAAATATCTAAAAATGTTCGAAATAAAGCAACATATAGTGCTGGGACTTGAAATATTGTTTTATATATCGCAATTTCATGTTAACAAAATAATAAAACGTGCGGTCCTTTATGCTTCAATTTGAAACGGTTTGTAATTGAACGGTTTTTAATTAAACGGTTTTTTAACGGTCCAATTTGAGACGGTTGTATTAATGGTGTAGGTGTCACACTTAGATCTCACTGGTCCTTTTCTGTGGGGGAAGAATAAGTTGGATTGCCTCGTTTTAAATATAAAGAATCATTTATAGTTTAGTTAGTTTACATCAGTGTTTCTCAAGCGGTACCGGGCCGTCATGTACCGGGTTGTCAATTTAGTTTTCTAAGCATTTTTATGAGTAAACATTTCATAGTTCTAAGGAGAATAATATTTGCAAACGTGTCGATAAGATGAGAACGAGAACGCATAAATGATACATATGTATCAAATGTCAATGACCAAGCCGCATTTAAATTTTAATATAAATAATACTGCACAGTTGACTTATGTGGTGAATTGCAATGGAAAAATATTATTCTCAATACCGTTTTCTTTTGCTCAAGCCAACATCTGTAAAATAAATGCAATAATACAATAATCAGTTTTATACTGAATAATAAAATACATTCTTGGTGATTAGAATGGGATGTCAATGAAAATCAGCATAAATTAATTGAATGATGTCGGCTTGGGGAAATTACAATATGCTACAAGAATTTATGAGTCCAGTGATTGATAACTTATTTAAATGCAATTTTATATTTGTCTCCGTGCTATACCGTATACATAAATGTATTAATACTCTTTATATTTACGCTTTGATTAATTATTGATACTTATGTTAGTTTATGAATAAATTTAAAAAAATCTGACGTAGACAGCACATGACTTTTCTTGCAATCGTATATCCATGATCTGTTTATTGTAATTAAATTTAATTCACTTTTATTTCAATTTTCGTTCTCATTTGGTAACTGGACTTATTTTCAAAGGTGGCGTAGACAAAATTCGAAAAAACTAAAATATCCCGAGAACGGCTAGTCCTAGTGTAATGGGGGTTGATCTTATTCTTTTCTTCGTTAGAAATTACGTATAAAACAAGCATTTGCTGGATATATTTGAGCATATGTAGTTTTTTATTTTAGATGTTGACGATTTATGAGGGCCATTTTGCAAAAAAAGGCAGGTTCTTGTTTTCCGAAGAGTACACAAATCTAATCAGAACCAGAGTGACTCACAAGCGATTTATCTACCGAATTTTGTGAAATTCAGTCCATTAGTTTTTTCGCTAGAGTGGAGGCCATTTCGCGAAAAAAGGCGAGTTCTTTTATCCCGAATCGTACACAAAACTAATCAGCACCAGATTCGCCCACATACCACATTTGTGAAATTCGGTTAATTAGTTTTTTATTTAGAGTGGATACAAAATCTGCACAGACAGGCAGACACTCAGATATACACACCGACACACGGACACAGACACACACACAGCCGTCACGCTAAAAATAGTTTTTTCATATTCTAGAGGTCTCGAAACGTGTAGATTCGTCGAAAACTCGAGTTGCGATTTTCGGCATGATTCCAATACTTTCCCTATACATTATCATGTATTGCAGGGAAAGTAAAAACATGAAAAGTATTTATGAGTAAATATGTTGGGACTGGGCCACGTCTTATATAAAAAGTATTTACCGGACCGCGGTCTCATGAAGGTTGAGAAGCACTGAACTCTACACTACTATAAATTATTTGATAACTTTAACAGAATATTTTTAGTATTAACTTATGGACACCAGTATTTTTTTTTATAATTTTAAAGATAGTAAATGTTTCTGTTAGGAGAGATAGTGTTTCATTTAGATAGTAAAATCTCCAAGGAATAGAAAATAATTGACAAAATATTAAACTCATAGATTATAGATTATCATAGATCATAGATAAAACGTAGAGATCCTAAAACATGAAAAAAGAAATGCCACGGAAAAGATTAGATAATTTATATTTAGTAATATCACCATGTTGGAATTTTTCAAGCCATGTGAAATTCGCTGAAATACATAAAGCACGCCAAAAGTCATATATCATATCTCCTGAAGAATGTTTCCCTCCTTCACTCAAAATCGTAAAGTATCTTCCTTGAAAAAGGGGAAGGGATTTTGAAGATGGCATGTTATCAGAGAAAAGAATTTATGTTGACGACATGGCTGTGTGCGACTTCCGAAAGGTTTGACAATCGCAATCTTTGAGAGGAAATGTGACGTTCAAAGAGTAGAGCAATGGGCTACATTATTTTCTGAGTATATTGTGTAGAGATATATTGAATATTTTCGGAAAATTACACCGTTTATTACTCTCAATATCCGAATCATATCGAGAAAATTCAATGGAAGCAAAAAATAAGATCTCCTAAATTTTTATATTACTTTATTACAATCTCATGTGGAACTTTTCATATTTAGTTTTATTTTTAAGATTTAGAATTTTGCTTTATTTTTAAAATTTAGAAGTTTGCTTTATTTTTAAAATTTAGAAGTTTTCTTTATTTTAAAAATTGGCAGTATTACTTATTTTTCCCTCTTCACTTAAATACAGAGTGAATGCATATTTTGGCATTTTACCTTAAAGCAAACTCCTAATTTCTATATTTAAAAGAGAAATTTCATAAATAATATGCACACAAATTTATTACAAAAAATCTGATGTGGGCAGCACATGACTTTCCTTATATATTACAATGAATTTACTACTTTTACAGAAAAAAAAGTAGATTATTTTTATAGTAGATATTTATATTCTTTCCAAGATATTGAATTTTCGTCAATTAGTCGTTATTTTAATTAATTTAGCGTCATTTTTATCCATTTGGTGAGCTTTTTGCTAATTTAGCAACATTTAAAAAAGTCGCTAAGTTGGCGACATTTTACTAAATTCGTCGCCAAAATCTCGCCAAGCGTTATGGAGGGAGAATTAAGTTATTCTTACAGCAGATGAAGGACTATTGGCTTTCAAATACAATAGTATTACTCAAAATAAATTTTTTTGTTCATGAATAAAATAAGCTAGATCCACGAGAATGATGTCACCAAATTTATCGCATGGTATTACATGTGAAAAGTGAACATGTTTTTTAATAGGAAATATTTTTTTTAATTTTATATGACTTTTTGATAATTTTTTTGAAAAATGTGTAATATCTCGAGAACGGTTCATGCTTGCAATCTAAAGTTTATGTCAATCGTTTTTCAAGGAAAAATTACATAAGAAATGTCTATTTTCGTAACTTTATTAGACGTTTTGATTTTTTCAAAATTTCACTCGAAAATTTAGGGGGTTCTGAACATTCGATTGCGTATAAAGGGAATCGGCGTCCAGTGTTTACGGATTGTAATTTATGTACTACATTTCGTTCGAATCGGTCCATTCGTTCGTCAGTTATCGTCTCCAGAGACTCACTGACACGCACACACACACAGACATCATTTAAAAAATGTTCGCTTCGTGATCAGGGATGCTTAAAACGTGCTCTCCCGTCGAAAACTCGAATTCGAATTTTCGAACCCGTCACAATACTTTCCTTATACATTATGTATATAAATAAGGAAAGTAATGAGATCTGCAAGAAAAATATTATTACTACTAATGACTGATTTAATATAGAAGATTTTTTTTTTTATTATTTTCGAAAGCGAAATATGGCAAGATATTTTCTGATATTCCTTTATTAAATATATTTAATGTCTTGTACTTATAGTTGAAATACACATGCATTTATTGCACGTGCCAAAATTGTAATTCGTTTATCGCTAAACAATGCTCAATTCATCAAGGAAAAGTTTAAAATATATTTTTAATATAAAGCCGACAAAAATATAAAAAAGTTTTATGATAACATTTTATCAAATTAAAATATTCGCGACACCCATATTAATCATTTAAGAATATTGATAATAGTAGCCTTCTTTGATAATAGTAGCCTTCTTTGATAATAGAAGTCTTCTATGGAGAACGACAATCTTCGGCCTTTACTTCACCACGCGGTGCAACCGTCTTGTAAGGGAGGGCGGTTTTCCTCTCCTCCTAGATTCCTATGGTTTGAAAAAAGTCATTTTTTTGCTGGGACATGTATCTTGTGATCCCGATAAGTGTCCCAGGCTTCTAATTCTACCAGATTTTTTAACCCTAGTGATATATATGTATCTTTATAGATCTCGACAGCTCATGGTTAAAATGTACTATATGGACCGTACTCAAGTTTATACACACAGCAGTAGTAACTAAATTTAATATGTCTGAAGAAAGAGCACCCAAGAAAAAAAGGATGCATGTGCAAACTGGGATAATAAAAATGACTTTTGTAGGCAATAAAATATATAATTTATGCGCTAAGTAAATGTAACGTTTGCTGAAATAAAAATACTACGTTTTCTGAAATAAAAATACTTTATTTCTGAAATAAAATTACATTGATTTCTAAAAGGAATTGAAATTTATCAAGCCTTTGTCCAACAAAAATTCAAAATTGGAATGCAATTTACATTTATTTCTCTGAACTGGAATTGTGATGAACATTCTGTTTCTTTATCGCAGTAAGTATAAATTTGTTATTGGTAACACCGAGCAGACTAGTATTGGTAACACCGCCACCTGAATCGTCAACAGAAAATGTATAAAGAAAATATAATATTTTTTCAACAATTTTTACACTTAAAACCTAGGCATGCGGAGTACGATCACGTTAAACATGTGGGTCCGAAAGTCCTTCCGAGAGGTTGGTGGTAGGGGATGGAGGGTACGGTCCCTGTGGATGCCTCCCCCACTGGGTTCCGGTCTAAATTGGGTGGCACTTCCCGACCGTCCAAATAGTTACCTTACACCTTTCTGTTAGGTCGGACGGTCTGGGTTTCAACAACAACTTAAAACCTAGGAACAAGTATATTTTTCACTGTATACAGTTTGCTAATTTCGTGACAAGCAAAGTACAACCAGTGTAGTCATAAATACGTCTGTGCGAATGTGGAATTGAAAAGAAACTACGATTTATTCTGTCCTCAATGTTTGGGAGATTGTGGAATTTAAAACAAACTACACTTTATTTTGGTCCAAAAGTTTGGACGATTGTCGAATTGGAAAGAAACTATGCTTTATTCTGGTTTAAAGGTAAAAGTATAATACTAAATAGCTGAGCAGAAATTACTTATTAATATTTTATTTATTCCATATGCATTTAAATTTTAATATTTGCCAAAATAATATTGCTGGTTTCCTTTGAAGTTTGTTTCTCTTCCTTAAAGATACATTTAAAAAAAATCTTTATGAACAGAGAGATTCAAAATGAAGAAAAAGTTTGAAGATAGCATGTTACCAACATAGAGGATTTATGCTGTCAATATGGCTTTCTGCGATTTTCGCAAGCTTGCCAATCTTAATGCATCGAAGAAACAGTGACAGACAGTGGCTTACAAAAAATCGAACAATGGTATATTTTGCTATCCAAATGCACGATAAAATGTTCAGAATACTTTAGAAAATATAACATATACTATATTTATTTAGCTTTTTACATGAGAGGAATTAGTATATCATGCTATGAAAGGAGTATTATAACAGGGTCAAATTATAAAAGAGACGAAGTACAGTTTAAAGTTACACATTTATGCAAAAATTTATACATATTTTAGAATTACGAATTACGGACAAAAAATAATTATATACTGTCAACTATAATTCCAAATTGACGAGAGAAGATCAGCATCATTTTAAAACCGAAAAGAATATACGGGCTATAACACACTAGATCCAAGTAGTAACTCTAGTAGTAATCATATATTGGTCAAATATTAGCAGCCAATATTGGAAATCTTAGATCAATATGAAAAAGTGGACATTTTGACGAAATAAGCCCAATATTGGCTTAAAATGTTGGTATAATATTACTTCAATATTGGCATTTCATTGGAAATATTTCCAATGTCACACCAATATCGTCGTAATATTGTAATGAAAATATGTATCCAATATTAGAGGGCGATATAACCCCGATATTTGCCCAATATTGGGATAACATTGGTAATACTTTCAATATAATGCCAAGATATGCAATATTGGTCTAATAGTGCACCAATATTAAATGCTACTAAGGAAATGACCTAAAACCGAGCGACTATTCAGAATTGCTCAAGTGTGCAAAGTTACTACGTTTAAGTGACTCTGCTAAACCCCAATACCAATGTCCAAATTTGCAAGCGATTTCCAGTACTTACTAATTATCAGTTGGCGTATTTGCGAACGACTGTGCAACGATGAAGACAAATGCCGAATAATTTGTCCTCAACAGAGAAATACAAATGGAGTATGAAGGCATGATGCAAAATGAAACAGTCCGTTTAAATACCATAATGTGTGAATTCACTAATATGTGAATTCTCTAATATATGAATATTATAATATATGAATTCTCTAAAGGGTGCATACTATAATATGTGAATTCACTAATGTGTAAATACGATAATGTGCGAAGGACTAATCAAATACTCAAGAGGAGATTACAATTGAACTGTTATAATAAAATGCATGCTACATTCTATATATAAAAAACAAAATCTGATATAATAACTAATAATAGTATAGCAAGTTATAGATAAAAGTTGTTTATAGGCTCAAAACTAAATTAAATAGACCAGACAATATATCTATATAAATAAAAATGAAAATCTGTCTGTCTGTCTGTCTGTTTGTCCCGTCATCACGGGAGAACGGCTGAACCGAATTTGATGAAATTTTGTGGGTAGCCTGGACATAGTCTCTCTTAAAATTTAGTCCATCTTTGGAGTTTCTACAATCAGTGGTTTGCGCGATATCAGTAAGAAACGACATTTTCGCTTATCATCACGGAAGAACTGCTAAACCGAATTTGATGAAATTTTGCGGATAACCTTGAAATAGCCCCCCATAAATTTAGCCCAAGTTTTGAGTATCTAAGATCAGGGTTTGTCGAGATATTAATGGAAAACGAAACTCTTTCCTAGGAGTTCTACTCTCTAACTCCGTGGTTTATCCAAACGAAAAGCTTGAAAATCGTTTGAAAGTGAATTAAAAATTTATCTCTGAGTTCGATGGGACATTTTTTGCGTTAATTAGTCACTTTCTGAAAACATGAAATGTTTGAAACATGATTTAAATGGGAAATCTATCTCCATGGTTTATATTTCCAAGCTTTTACTGGACAATGAAAAGTATAAAGAAATAAAAATGGTTATTTAATTTCGCAGTTTATCAGGAAGATTCTATCTTATATCATGTTGCTCGGGAACGCAATTAAATTAAATCTGTCTGTTAATTTTAATTATTACTTTTTCTATTTGAATAATCAATAAATGAATATAAAAATATGTTTTAGAAAAAAACGATTTGATTTTCCTTATAGCATTTTTGACTGGATAATATCAATTACGGTCTTCAGGTTTTAACGTTATTATTATTGATATTTTCGGGGATTATTGATTCAGGGATTATTGATATTTTCAAGTTATTATGCAATTGTTTTATTACGACAAAAATTGTTTAAACTCATATATTTTACGTTGTACGAGTAATAGTCTACAAATACTAAAAATACACGGGTATATCTTCCTTTCCCGGCCGTCCAAATAGTTGCTCAAGTCCTTAATATGAGTCGGACGATCTGGGCATCAACGGGTATATCTTCTAATCTACGAGAATATAAGTAGTACAGGTATATTGGCATATGTTTTGATATATATTGGCATATATTGGAATCAATTACGACATTCTGGTATAAAGAGTACGGATATTATTGATATTTTCATTTTATTACGTCATCTCTTTTATTTTGGCAAATATTTTTGAGACTCATATTGTAATACGGGTAATCTTCTACTAACACACTGGCATAATTTCTAATCTGCAACAATATAAGTAGTACGGGATTGCATATATTGATTCAATTCCTTTTTTTTTGTAAATTTGCTTAGAAAAGTGGCCAGGATGTTTTATTCTTCAGATGAGCCCGTGAAAATAATTTTGCATAGTGAGAACAGACATTCTTAAACTTCTCTTTAGGAGCAATACATTTAATATTTTAACAGAATTTGCACATGATTGCGAATTATAAGTTTATATTATATACTCCGTACGAAGAACGGGTATGCTGCTAGTTTATAATAAATGAATAAATGCATTTCTAATTCAAGTCAATAACGTTTAAATAAATTTCATATTGCGGACGAAATTGTCCCTCCGCTACGCTAGTGAGTCTACAATTTACTCTGTCTCAATCATTCTAACGAATTTCCAAGTCTTTTGAAACCGTTTCAAACATTTAATTAACTCTCTATTGCTCTTGCTACGAAGTATTTTAATTTTAAATTTTCACTTAGTTTAATTTTTGTCAATTAAGCTGTATAATGTATTATATTATGCAACTAGTATCTACTATATCTACGATTTAGTCAAAATAGAATTTGGCACTTTTAAATATTAAATTTCAATTGATTGCATAACATCATACTTTCTCTAAATTGTGTATTCTGTCGTTAAATATACCCCTTTCTTTACCGAAGATTATCAAATCAATATGGAACGTAAATATTGTATCTCAAATGAATAAATAACTGCACAATAAATTCTTTCATCTACTTATAACATACGACAATATATAATTGTTTAACAAGTTGTTTTGAAATTTGCTCTTGAAACAAATTCCTTTGTCATTTATTTTGATTTCGAATTTATTCAAAATGTAGCAAAAGCAGGAATATCAATTTCATTTTTAAATAAATCAATTAAACTTTACATTTCAAGAAGGTGTTTCTCCATAAATTTTAATCATTTGTAGGATATTTTATTCATAATGCTCTTGTTTCTGAATATGTCATCAAGGTATAAACTCGCAAAACTGAAATTTTTCAAAGTATAACTTTTTTATATATTTGAATATTTTATTCGAATATTTATTTCAGATCAAAATGCAGGGGAGATAGAACAGTAGCCCTCAACAAATTTTAAAATCATATAATTAGAGAAATTGCAAGTGGAATTTTTTTCTTCGTGTAGATGGCACAAATAAACACTCAGAACAAATACATCAGAAATACCAGTCTATTTTTTATACGTCAGACGATAATCACAGACTTGTTTTTTATTAATCAAAAAACATGATGTTTTCTCAGAGTGAAATAATTTGTATATTAGCGCAATATAGTTCAGCGATTCTCAAAGGGTGCGCCAAAGCCCAGTAGTATGCAACGAAATTGAGTAGCTGTGTGACGAGAAAAACACTAAAACAATTGTATTAAGATGGAAAAATAATAGGAAATATAAAATAAACATTAAATATTTTTAACAACGCTGTTTATTAATACGCAATGAGTATTGCCTGTACCCCTCGTTAGGGTTCCGCAGCATTCCAGGCATTTCTCTAGCTGTGATTCGCTAAATATTTATGATTTGACGACTAGATTTTAGTAGGGGTTGGACCTACATTTAATTCTAATAGATCCAGAGGATACTACATTAGATGCTAAGGATTCCATGTAGGCCGAGGTAGGACAAAGCTGCAAACATCGCTGCATACAACGCTGCACGGCTACACGGACATGGATTAATATAAGCCTACATAATTTATAGCCTACATTAATTCATTCAACGTGAACATAAATCATTGAAAATACAATTAATCGTCGCAAGAAATTCCAGAAGTAAAAAAAAATATTGAACATTAAATATTAATTTTTTTTTAAATCTTCCAAAATTAGAACGATTATTTTTTTTTAATTCGCAAGGTTACCGATAAATTAAATCCACTCAATACGAGTATGCAAATGATGTGACAAAATAAAAAGACCCGTTTCAGAACACACCCCACTGCGACTCTTGTTAGAAAACATATAGTTCTGTTCAACAGCAAAATTGTTAGAATCTATTAAAATCATGCAACTTAGCATGCAAGATGCTAAAATTATTACATGAAACTCCGTTATGCTAAAAATAGTTTTTCGTATTGTCTCGAAACATTCCAATACTGGAAAGTAAAAATCTGATGGTTCAATTGAGTCCTCAAAAATTGAGCACGTATGGTAAAAAAAAAGCCATTGTGTCCATTAGAAACGTCACGCTCGTATGGTCTCGACATGGGAAAAACTATTTTTTAGTCCCAATTTTGGTGCTGAAAGAACGAAAAGTGTGCACTAATTTGGTCACAAGCTTTTTTACCCACTCTTTCAAAACCATGGCGCGTTTTTTCGCCACTCTTTCAAAAACTTCATTTTTTTAACACTCATTTGAAAAAATAATTACGGTGTCGTTTCAAAAGTCAAGAGAAGTCTCAAAAAAAGATGCGTTTCATTTTAAAATTTAAGAGAAGTCTCAAAAAAAGATGCGTTTCATTTTAAAATTTAAGAGAAAGTCAAAAAAGACTTTTCATATCTTAATTTTATTAACATACGTGTATTTTATAATAGCTGCAAGATAAATTAAAACCCGGTTTTATAAAAGCCTCGCCATTAGTAGTCTGTTCGATTACTTTTTTTGAATACTGTATATGAACGAAAATTTTCATGGTCGGTTTTATAAACGCACCGCCATTAGTAGTAATCATTTGTTCGATTACTTTTTTTGAATACTGTACATGGAGAACAATGTGCAGAGAATTAAAACAGTTTGAGAACCAAATTGCTCTAGCTATTCTTATAAAGGCGTCATTCAAGTATTTTAGAAGACATTCCCGTACTCTAAAATCCCCAATAATTCAACAATTACAGACAAAGGAAGAACAGACTGGGATTTTAACCCAGTGCAAACTGTAATTGTTTGGTGATTTAGAGCACGATAATTTTTTTTTAAACTCTTCAATGGCACTGCCATCATAATGCCTAGAGAAATATAGCTCTAAAATAAGTATGCACACACATATATACAGAGTGTCCCAGAAAGATTGAAACGCTCTTTAATTATTTATATGTTGGAGATAAGTGGGCAATGTAAATTGCAAAAATGTTGAAAGTAGGGTAGGGAATAAGACTACGTTAAGGAAATATTCCTCCCATTCATTTGCAAAAAGTTACGCTTTTTAAATTTTTATACGACAGCCTTAGACATATTTGGTCAATCAGTAAATGTTGGATTTTAATGCAACAAGATCATTTAAAAACCCCGCATATATGTATCTTTAAAATCAACTGAATTATGATAAAGGAAAAAATCTGACTTTCGACACTTTTAAGTACCATGTAAAAGGCTGTTTCTTCAGTGAAAATATAGATCATAAGCAAATCGACGATGGAAATTGTTTAGATCAAAAATACGTTAATGTGTGTCAAATTTTTTTATCACAAATGCATCTAAATAAAGCATTAGAGAGAGATCATGTAAGGCAGTGGTGCTCATTACGCGGTTGGGGGTATCCTATGCATTATCATCCAGTTTTATATTTTTTGTGATATGTCACAAATTTACGTTTGGATTTTGATATATGGTCCTCATTCACAATGTTCAATTTTCAATTAAATATAATTCACATATATATATATATATATATATATATATATATATATTATATACTATTACGATAAAGTGAGACTAAAATAGGATATATCCCAAATAAGCCAGAAATTAAAAGAACGATTCACTACCAAGGAGGAGGCGCAAGTGCTGCTCAAATTCCCTAGTAGAATACAAGAATGAAAGTAGAAAAGAACGGGAGTGACCATATGAATTACATAAGAATGGTAGGGGTGGATTGCGACACCCCTTTTCCGTTTAAAGCAGCTTTTACTACCCGGGTAACGCTCACGGAACCAACATAATTCCATGGTCAGCCTCCCAAATGTGCGAAAATAAAAGCACCAGAACAGACTCAGGAACAAAGAAGTTAACGAATCCATGAAGGGAAAACATCCGCTAGTCCAACCCGATGGAACGTCTCTTTATATAAGTAAAGTTGCTCATGCGCAGAGAAATATCAAGATAAAAGTTTCGCAGTCATGAATATCAAATCTCTATATCAACAATCAAATTACAAATTTTCTTTAAAAAACGATTTGTAATAATGTTGTACAAAATTGACTGGATAATTTCTTTTTATAGCTTCATCTGCAAATTTTTTACATTTGCAAATGCAGTATGTCTTCAGAAATAAAATAATTGGACATTTTAGAAGAAACCAAAATTATAATACTTTTAGGAAAGACTGCATTTGCAAATATAAAAAATTTGCAGATGAAGCTATAAAAAGAAATTATCCAGTCAATTTTGTACAACATTATTACAAATCGTTTTTTAAAGAAAATTTGTAATCTGATTGTTGATATAGAGATTTGATATTCATGACTGCGAAACTATTATCTTGATATTTCTCTGCGCATGAGCAACTTTACTTATATAAAGAGACGTTCCATCGGGTTGGACTAGCGGATGTTTTCCCTTCATGGATTCGTTAACTTCTTTGTTCCTGAGTCTGTTCTGGTGCTTTTATTTTCGCACATTTGGGAGGCTGACCATGGAATTATGTTGGTTCCGTGAGCGTTACCCGGGTAGTAAAAGCTGCTTTAAACGGGAAAGGGGTGTCGCAATCCACCCCTACCATTCTTATGTAATTCATATGGTCACTCCCGTTCTTTTCTACTTTCATTCTTATATATATTATATATATATATATATTTCTTATATATATAAATTTTTTTTATATATTTATATATAATATATATATATATATATATATATAAATATTTTTATATATTTATATATATATATATATATATATATATATATATATATTGTCAAAAAGAAAAGAGGTATGGATGGAAACAATATACCAAAAGATGGCCGGGGGGAGTTGTGACCCCCTCACCCCGGTTAAGCATGCTTTACGTCGCGACAACACTCCCGGAGAGCCGGTACATTGCAAAAAGGAATACGAATGTATCAAATTGTAAGATGTAAATATACATCATACAGAAACAAATATAAGATATAATTGTCGAGATCCAGCCCTATCGAAATTCATCTACAGTAAATGTTTGAAATATGTTAAAAAGTGTGTGAATAATGTTTGAAACATGTTCACAAGTATAAATTAACAAAATTACAAAGCTTCCACTTAACGAAGAATTTAAATATTGACACATAATAGAACAATAATAACAAAGTCTATTTCTAAAACCATATACCTGAATGACAAACAATAGCATATTACATGCAGATGTACATCCCATATTGTGTCATACAAGACCATGCAAATTTGCTATAACGTATTATATATTATACCCTATTCAAGAGGTCCCATATCAGTTATCACACGCTTTACCTGTGACAATCCAGTATGTATATTGCCAACAGTTTTATTTAAATATAAACGGTAACTTTCGGTTACAGTTATTTTATAAAATTTGTAGATAATGTCACTTAAAAAATTCTTGGGAAAACCCTGTGAGATGGTGTTTTGTAGGAAACGATAATCGCATTAATATCGATCTTCCATTTTACTGTTTATTCTTTGACTACGTATTAATTGTCCCAGTATAATATTTCTAAAAACATTTTTGTGCATACACGAGTTCCAGTTTATGATATAATTGATTTTGAAGTGGAAGTCGTTGCGTTTATCGTACAAACAGAAACCAGTAGAACCTCCTGGTTGCTTGTATCTATTATATAGCAACCAAGAGGTTCTACTGGTTTCTGTTTGTACGATAAACGCAACGACTTCCACTTCAAAATAGCAACCAGGAGGTTCTACTGGTTTCTGTTTGTACGATAAACGCAACGACTTCCACTTCAAAATAGCAACCAGGAGGTTCTACTGGTTTCTGTTTGTACGATAAACGCAACGACTTCCACTTCAAAATAGCAACCAGGAGGTTCTACTGGTTTCTGTTTGTACGATAAACGCAACGACTTCCACTTCAAAATCAATTATATCATAAACTGGAACTCGTGTATGCACAAAAATGTTTTTAGAAATATTATACTGGGACAATTAATACGTAGTCAAAGAATAAACAGTAAAATGGAAGATCGATATTTATGCGATTATCGTTTCCTACAATACACCATCTCACAGGGTTTTCCCGAGAATTTTTTAAGTGACATTATCTACAAATTTTATAAAATAACTGTAACCGAAAGTTACCGTTTATATTTAAATAAAACTGTTGGCAATATACATACTGGATTTTCACAGGTAAAGCGTGTGATAACTGATATGGGACCTCTTGAATAGGGTATAATGTATAATACGTTATAGCAAATTTGCATGGTCTTGTATGACACAATATGGGATGTACATCTGCATGTAATATGCTATTGTTTGTCATTCAGGTATATGGTTTTAGAAATAGACTTTGTTATTATTGTTCTATTATGTGTCAATATTTAAATTCTTCTTTAAGTGGAAGCTTTGTAATTTTGTTAATTTATACTTGTGAACATGTTTCAAACATTATTCACACACTTTTTAACATATTTCAAACATTTACTGTAGATGAATTTCGATAGGGCTGGATCTCGACAATTATATCTTATATTTGTTTCTGTATGATGTATATTTACATCTTACAATTTGATACATTCGTATTCCTTTTTGCAATGTACCGGCTCTCCGGGAGTGTTGTCGCGACGTAAAGCATGCTTAACCGGGGTGAGGGGGTCACAACTCCCCCCGGCCATCTTTTGGTATATTGTTTCCATCCATACCTCTTTTCTTTTTGAGAATATTTTAATCCTCTTTTTAGTGCAGCTTTGCGCCTTTTAAGTGTGATTTCAGATGATTTTGTAATGTAGTATTTCACGGTGTTTTAATATTATATATATATATATATATATATATGAAAAAATCTTAGTCTTTGATTGATAAGAGAGTCTTTGATTGATGTCACCCAACTGAAAAAAAATTACTATTTCAGTTTCTCTGAAATTGTAAATTTCAATTTGATGTAGGCGATTTTTCTATTACATTATTTTTAACAAAATAAACAAATATTGCGGTTTTTTTTAATTACTATTATTTGGAAATAAATAATTATTGATCACTATATATTAGTAAACCTTTTTAATATTTCCTTAAAGAAAGCAGGTATATGAGAATTAGGTGACAAATGATCCAGAAGGACTACTTTAAAAAAAGCACCAAAGCACAGATTTCTTTAAAGTCGTATTAGAATGTTTTATTCTCATAAACAGCAGTTTTGTTGATTGTGACAATATGTTAGGTCCGTTATATGAGAGTACATTCGGGTGTGAATAAGTTTACATTTTCCCTCCCACTTGCATCTTTTGCGCCCAGGACACAAGCGGACCACGCACCTGTATCTAATAATAATTGCAAACAACTCTCAATTCTATGAATCCGCTAAATAAGAGCAATCGCGTTGCTACTACTAGACATATTCCTCTAAAAATACGTATCTTGCCTCATCAAGTCCGAGAGGTTATATCCCTAACAGCATTTTTTTCACAGTGACGTAAGATTTACATCACACTGTGACTTTGGGACGTCACAGGACGTCACAGTACGTCTCGGCAATGTCATATTGAGGTCACAGCGAAGTCATTTTGGTCATTTTCATGGTCGTTTGTGACGTCGCATATTAACTTGTTTGTGACGTCACATTGTAATTGCCATTGTAATGTCGTTACATTGTTACGTGTTAATTAAATTGTGGAAACGTCACAGAATATAATCACAATGAAATTACAAAGTTACTAATACGTAATGTCGCATAGAAGTCACAAATATGATGTCACATTGTGACCCAGGTGTCACGTGACTACAACGTTACTGTCACACATGTGACGATCTTTGCTGTGAGGGATATGTATAAAGCAGAGAATCAACAATAATATCTGTTGAAGATCAAATCGCAGCTCAAATTTGAGCGCAATACCTTTAACAGAATCAAAAATCTGATGTGGGCAGCACATGACTTTCCGTATATAATGCAATGAATGTACTACTTTTACAGTAAAAAAAAATATTATTTTTATAGTTGTTATTTATATTCTTTCCAAGATATTGAATTTTCGTCAATGAGTCGTTATTTTCCATGTCGTCATCATCAATGAGTCATCATTGATCATTGATTTAGCGTTATTTTTATCCATTTGGCGAGATTTTCGTTAATTTAGCAACATTTAAAAAAGTCGCCAAGTTAGTGACATTCCACCCAAATTCGTCGCCAAAATCTCGTCAAGCATTATGTACGAAGAATTAAGTTATTATTACAACAGATAAATGACTATTTGCGTTCAAATACAAAAGTATTACTCAAAGTATGTTTTTTCCTGAATGGAACGAGCTAGATCTACGAGAATGATGTCACCAAATTTATCGCATGGTATTACATATGAAAAGTGAACATGTTTTTCAATAGGAAATATTTTTTTTTATTTTTCATGTCGTCATCATCAATGAGTCATCATTGATCATTGATTTAGCGTCATTTTTATCCATTTGGCGAGATTTTCGTTAATTTAGCAACATATAAAAAAGTCGCCAAGTTAGTGACATTCCACCCAAATTCGTCGCCAAAATCTCGCCAAGCGTTATGTACGAAGAAATAAGTTATTATTACAGCAGATAAATGACTATTTGCGTTCAAATACAAAAGTATTACTCAAAGTATCTTTTTTCATGAATGGAACGAGCTAGATCTACGAGAATGATGTCACCAAATTTACGCATGGTATTACATATGAAAAGTGAGCATGTTTTTCAATAGGAAATATTTTTTTTTATTTTATATGGCTTTTTGATAATTTGTTTTGAAAAATGTGCAATATCCCGAAAACGGTTCATGTTAGCGTTCTAAAATTGATGTCAGTCCTTTTCTAATGAAAAATTACCTACGAAATGTCTATTTGAGTAACTTTATTAGCGGTTTTGATTTTTTGACGATTTTTTCAAAATTTCACTCGAAACTTTAGGGGTTCTGAGCATTCGAAAGCGTATAAGAACAATAAGCTTCCAGTGTTTATGGATTATGATTTTTGTACCAAATTTTATTCGAATTGGTCCATTCGTTCATCAGTTATCGTCTCCACAGACTCACTGACACACACACACACACACACACACACACACAGACATCACTTCAAGAATGTTTGATTCGTGATCAGGGATGCTTGAAACGTGCTCTCCCGTCGAAAACTCGAATTCGAATTTTCAACCCCGTCACAATACTCCTCTTATACATTATGTATATAAGAAAAGTAAAAATTGTCTAACGTAAATATTATCCGATTCCAAAAAATTCGATCAGGGTTATTTTGCGGTCAATTTGAAATCCTTCATCCCATTGATGTTAATGCAAATTTATTGTTCGGTGTCTTATAACTCTCTCAAAAGAACTAATTTTAATGTAGGATTGAAGATATTTTATAGATGTTTAGTTCTTGTTTCTAAAGATACATGTGAGCGTTCTAGGAAAATACGCTTTTCCGAAATAATTGCAAACATATTTTTCCAAACTGGCGCTCACTGACCAAACATGACTGTTAATGAGCGGGTATGACAGCGTAAAATATAGAATAGTCCGCACGCCAAGCAGTATCTTGCTATAAAATACATTGCCATGGTTTCTAAATTTAAAATGATATTTTCAATTTTGATAAACAGAAGTTAGAATGAATCGTAATTTAAATCCATGAAGTTTGAGTCACTTTTCCTCCATTTATTAATCTCTTGTGTAACGCAATAATGCACGAGTTAAGATATATTTTTAGGTGAGATATTAATTAATGGTGCTGTTGCGGATTCAAACGTTAAATTTTTTCTGTAAACAAAAGATCGAAATTTAAGTAGCAATTATAGAATTGAGTAATGGGCCAGTATATCAGAATTGAGTAATGGGCCAGTTGATCGTTTTCTGTAAACAAAACCGCGATTATATTGTAACAATTAAACAGGAATTATTGCAGTAGTAAACCGTTTCTTTAAAAATCTGTATATGTAAAAAATAAAAGTATGTATGTATGTATGTATGTATGTATGTATGTATGATCCAACATCACGGGCGAAAGGCTGAACCGAATTTGATGAAATTTGGTGGCTAGTCCTGAAATAGCCCCACTTAAAATTTAGTCCATGTTTCAAATTTCTAACTCCAGGGGTTGTCGCGATATTAATGAAAAACGAAACTTTCGTTTGTCTCATCATCACGGGAGAACAGCAGCATCGAATTTAAAGAAATTTTGTGATAGCTTTGAAATAGCTCCCCATAAATTCAGTCCAAGTTTCGAGTTTTTAAGACCACGGGTTGTCAAGATATTAATAGAAAACGAAACTTTTCCTAGGAGTTCCACTCTCTAACGCCATGATTTCCAACGAAAACGGTTAGAAATCGTTGGTTTAAAACGTGAAATTCAATGAAATCTCAATTGAGTTTTGTAAGAGTGTATGGAACGTATTAGTCACATTTGAATGTCGCAGGTTTGAAATATGAATTTAAATGGAAACTTTATCACCATGGTTTATTTTTCACAGGCTTACTTAACGAATTTTATGAATTTAAATAATAATAAATAAATGAATATAAAAATATTTATCTATCTATCTACATAAAGAAGAAAAATATGTATGTATGATCCAAACTGATGGCTAAAGAGTGGAACTGATTGGCTAAAAAGTGGTCAATCAGATCCATTTTTTTTCTTACATAATGCAATGAATTTACTTCTTTCACTGTGAAAAAACAATGTATAAGATTCACGCCTCTATATGTTCCGTTGTAATTTTTATCAGAGTTTTTCCTCATAAATTCCGAGCAACGTCGGGTAATCGCTGCTAGTTACTTATAAAGTAGAATGCCCGCTGGTCGCACTAGTATTTGTAATCGAAATAACACAGATTAATATAGGAAATTTATCATTTTTAGTAATATTGAGTTATTCATACTCAGCGTCCACGGATATATATATATATATATATATATATATATATATATATATATATATATATATATATATAATATATATATATATATATATATATATATATATATATATATATATATATATATATATAATATATATATATATATATATATATATATATATATATATATATATATATATATATATATATATATAATATATATATATATATATATATATATATATATATATATATATATATATATATATATATATATATATAATATATATATATATATATATATATATATATATATATATATATATATATATATATATATATAATATATATTATATATTATATATATATATTATATATATATATATATATATACATATATATATATATATATATATATATATATATATATATATATATATATATATATATATATATATATATATATAATATTAGTCCAGAAGTTATTTTTTTATCAGAATTTTTAAATCGGAGTTAATGGGAAATATTGGTGTCATGCATAATTAATTGAATTTTTTAATTGAATTTTTGATTTACTGGTCTTATGTCTAAATGTGATATAAAATAAATTTCTTCGTTTATTACGATAATACATTTAACTTATTATAATAATATTTTAACTTGCGTAACGAAATGCTAAGATAGTTTCGGGCAATTTAAATCTCAGAATTTAATCTGGATTGGGAGTATTGAAATAGAATTTTCCCATTTCGAGTTTAACGCCAAAGACTTTATCAAAGACTCTCAGTGGATTTTGAACTGGCGTGAATAAATTTAATACCCAAGAGTCGCCTTCTGTAATAAGACTTCTTTAAATGCGACTGAAGACAAAATTAAAATTGATGTTTATCTTCTTTAAAATTCTGCACTTTGAAGATATGATAATGAAATATAGTGCAGAGTATGATGCTGTTCGTGTACACAAATACGCAACAAACACAAATATGCAACAAATTGAAATGATAGAAAAATGCGCCGAAATATTAAGATAGCGTATTCACATACACTTGCACTCTAAAACAACGAATAACTCTCGAAAAATAACTACTATTTATGAAATTGTGCATTGATATACTTTGAGAAAATTGAATATGAGGGTAAAATGTTTCCAAAACCTTAAAAATAGTAAAACAAAATAATAACGAATTATAATGACATCTGATAATATGTATATTTTTATTATTGCTCAAGCCATCCAGCTCATACACAAGGGTGTGGAACAGTTACAACGGACGGTTCCAGCAGGACTGATGGAAAAAACATAAATAATAATAATAAAAAAGAACAGAGAAAACCAATAAAACATAATAACATAGATATAATAATAAAACTGAATAACAATAACAACAAAGATAATAGGGCGCGGTAGCCCAGTGGTTAGCACTCGGGAATTGCACTCGGTAGGTCCGGGTTCGATTCCCGCCACTGCCAAACCTGCCGCTGTGTTCACGCGGAGTACGTCCACGTTAAACATGTGGGTTCGTAAGTCCTTCCGAGAGGTTAGTGGTAGGGGAATGAGAGTACGGTCCTTGTGGATGCCTCCCCCACTGCGTTCCGGTATAAATCGGGTGGCACTTTCTCGCCGTCCAGTCAGTTACCTTACACCTTTCTTGTAGGTCGGACGGTCTGGGTCTCAACAACAACAACAAAGATAACAGCAAGTAAAATATAGAAAAATAAATAGCACAAATCACACAGTCGAACTGGGAAAACATTCTTCGCGAAAAATACGTTCTACACTTTTGAGAATCTAGTTTATGCGAAGAGCAGAATAAAATTTTAAATAACTAAAAAAAATAATTAATTCACACATTTGATTTTACATTTGTAACTGTTAAATTCGTAATCCTAAATTGGTTCCCATTATATGTATAAACAATAGTGACATATCAAGTACTAAACTGTCGGCTGCATGGTGAAAATGCGGTAAATTTGGTGCATTTTAAGGTCCCCTAACACTGAAAAGCAAAAAGTTTGAAGATTCTGTCTGAACGCAGATAATAGAGATCCCCGGGAACTATTTGTCTAGATAGATATAGCGCGAAATGAGAAATTAGGTTTACCAAATTGGCGTGTTAACGATTCCAGTCATGAGTTTTGATTTTAAAGAATTCGAAAGCAAAGTGACTTCCATTTCGTTCACACGTTTGAAAAATGCCGTTTGATAGTAACCCTTACTTTCACCATTCCTCTTCGCATTTGATAGAACATAACACTTTAGAAGCAGGTAGTTTTAACATTAGGTACTTTAAAAAATATAGACAAAGCGAGAAAATTTGACTTAAGATTCTTGTGGTGAATAGTGACACAAATTATGCTCTCAATGATATATCATTTGTGAAACTCTTACTAGAGCTATGCGACTCATTCAATGCGCTTATTTAATTTTTTATGGAAATGCAAATTTATAACTAACTATAAACAATTTAACTGCGAAAGAATATGCAGCAAAAACGTCGCAAAAGAAAGTAAATTTGAGCCAAACGGTCATAAAATGTTACCTATTGAAAGGGAGAAAACCCTTGAAGAACACAGAAAACCAAACACACAGACGAAAATTTTACTGTATTAAACTGCACGAAAATTAATCCCTGTTGCTTTGTGATGGAATTTATACATATACAAGAAGAGTTAATATATTTTGATCTTATAATAGATGTCAAGGGGAAACAAGAAAGATCAATCATGCATAAAACATTGATTATGAAACACTTTCCAACTTCAATGCAATTTTAAACATCTCTGAAATGAGATATATTCCTCGGTAATATTTTAAAAATTATCACAGTGCTACATTAATTTATTATATTTGAAATCTTAAAACTTCCTCGACAAAAATGAACTTCATTCAAATGGCGGCATTGAAATATAAATTGCCTGGTTTAAACATCTCTAAAATGCGATACATTCCTCGCTAATATTTTTTAAAATTATCATAATACTACAATAATCTATTATATTTGAAAACTTCATCGAAAACAAATGAACTTTATTCAAATGACGTCATCGAAATATAACACGCGTGGCTCTCTCCATAAAAGCAGCATTTCATTCATCACAATAGTTTAATAATTTATTTTATTTAAAAATTTAAGACCATGGAGGAACAAGTAATTAAACTCTATGCTTAAAACTTCATCGAAAAAAATCGTCTTTCTCTCTGTAAAATCAATGAATATTTCATTCATATCAGCTATGCAGGCTCCATGAGCTAAATAATTTTGCGTTAAATAAATACAGCAATTCTTATACAACTCATTCTACATATTTTGCTGTTTACATTTTCCATAAGTGAAAAGTAGGCTTCGTTGTAGAAATAATCAAAGTTGGATGATCATTTAAACTCAACTATATTGTAATAGCGTTGTTTCAATATGTAGATGTACAGAATTTAAGTAAAAATAAAGCGGTTTTAGGACGGATTCAACACTAAATATGAAGTAAAAAGAACTTTAAAAATCACGATTTTGAGACAAGATAGATGCCATATTTCATTTTGAAGTTGGTCACGTGATCTTTTCATATAATGGTTACGTGATCTCTCCATATAAAGGGTGTAATTACTGTTTTATTTTTTTATTTAAAAACTACTGAATATATTTTGCTGAATTTTTTTTTGTATATTTTATGGGATAATGTGAATATGTCCTAAAACTTTCGAAACAATTTGTGAATTTTAAATCCACATAAAAAATGTTTGAAAAATTAGGTACCATAAGGGTCAATGTATTTCATTTTTTCAACCCGGGTTCAATCCAAAACTAATTAGGTGATATTATTCATTTATATTCCCATAGGTTCCAATGATCGTCTGAACAACATACTAAAATTTCATTTTGATAAATTCATTTTTACGGCAGTTGTGCTAACGGACAGACAAACAGACGGACGGACAGACAGAATGAACAAAGTCATAAACACTTTTCAACTTTGTTGTAAAATGTTAAAAAAACGTGTAACAAATTAATAACTAGCATAGATATTGTTACTAATTTACTACGTGCTGCATTCTTAGTTACGAAGTTATTTACTTTGCATCTATCGATGAATATATATTTTATAAAAGCTTAACGAACAAAGTCATAAACACTTTTCAACTTTGTTATAAAGTGCTAAAAAATGATTAAGGTACTTTAATATATTTGTTTTTTACCAAATAAGCTATATTTTAATATGGGGTTTTGAATGATTTTAATATATTTATTCTGGTTTGATACAAGAGTGTTGTTGTAGATTATTCCCAAGCACTGTAAAGGAATGCGAAATTTTTAATAAAAATAAATTATTTGTGTTTACAAAATCAACTTCCATTTATCTCCCCACAGTTGTCGTTGCCTAAGAAAATTATCAGCGGTTAATCACACAATGCTCACTTAATCTCAGAGAAACACCATAAATTATGAAAATAAGTTAAGTCTGAGGAAGGTTGCAAGGCGTGTATTGTCAGACCTAGTTTAGGTAACATAAATCACAAAATATGGTAATCTAAGTTTATATTTAGTAGAATTATGTTTGCCTAGAAAACACATAAATTTTAAGAAATGTTATTAATTTAAATGTAGAAAATATGTGACAGTTCTTAAAATGACATCCAAAATTCGTATAAATGCCTTCTTTGACGCGGTTGAGATGGATGTATGGATGTGTTTATGAACTCGGTTCTATATATACACATTCCTATATATATATCCCGGCCACACAATTTGTTACCATAAACCCCTGGGTTGGTCGTGTGGTCTGGGCCTTCAACATTCCTATATATGTTGAACAACCATTTTCAGTAAATAAATGGAACAAATCCCTGTGGCTTTGTGATGGAATTCATACATATATAAGAAAAGCTAATATATTTTGATCTTATAATAGATGTTAAGGGGCAAAACGATTAAGATACTTTAATATGTTTGTTTTTTACCAAATAAGCTATATTTTAGTAGGGGTTTTCGAATTATTTTAATATATTTAGTATGTTTTGATACAAGAGTGTTGCTGGAGATTACTTACAAGCTCTGTGATTAGTTTTTTTCTACGACGTCTGTATGGTGGAGAAAAAAGGGGGGAAATCGGTCGAAATCGCATAAAACATTAAATAACAAAAAAATAATTCAAATATTAAATATCGGTTTTCACGTGTCACTTTCAATTTTCACATGTGCGCACGCATGTGGGTGAAAAATCGATCCCTACTTTCGCGATTTCGCCGAGAAATTGAAAATCATTACTTCCTTAGAATCCGGATCGTGCGGCTACATTTTCTTATTTCTCGACCAAATATTCTTGTAAAAAAGTCTGATCTTTGTGTTTTCTGAAAATGTAAATTATTAGTCGAAGTTGTCGGTGCTTTCCCCAACGCGAGGATTTAAAAACGAAAGTTTATTTTTTGAGCCGAAAGGGACTTTTGTTTTAAAATCTTTAAAAAACATTAGAGTTCGTCCCTGAGATTTGAAATTGATATATTTTTACTCGCATATATCCGCTCTTTCCGGTCGTGTGATTTGTTTTTTTCAATGACGTTTGGATGGTGTAGAAAAAAGGGAAAAAAATGAAAAAACGGCCGAAATCGCATAAAACATTAAATAACAAGAAAAAAATAACTCAATTTTTAAAAATTGATTTTTACGTGTCACCTTCCCATCCCCGGGTCTCCAATTGCCAAATTTCGTAGCTCTGCAACGCGCAGTCGCTGAGCCTATAGTGTATAAGAGACACAGACAGACAGGCATTACCTTTTATTATATAGATTGTTTATTCTAAGTATTTAAACAGACAGTTGGAGTACCTTTGTGCTTGTATTTCTTGGCTTGCTAGCACTGAAGCACAGAAAACCCGCCGATATTTTTGAAACTGCAGTCTGATTTTTTGCATTCTATTTGTGCAGCATTTAAAGTTCTGAATTATTTATTTATTCCTTGTTCGTCAAGTCCAAGTTCTATAACTAGCCCATTATGAGATTTCCACACGATGGTGGCAATAATAATTGCTACACATTTTTATTTCTTAAAATTAGAATTATTAAAAGAATAGTGGTATATGTACTGTAAAGTCAACATTTCTGAAAATACAGCAGTATACGTTTTAATTGTGAAATTTTGTATGTTAAAATAAATAAATTGCCTTAATTATAAATAAAAAATAGTCATTTGAATGAAGACCGGACCTAAAATTATATGATTTAATAATTGAGATAACTTATCCATATTAGCGATTAGTAAAATACTCTTATTAGAATATATTAATAGCAGAAAATTCATTTTTAGATAATGTTTATCATAGAGAGAGTTTTATAATCTACATTAAAATAAATAAATTTAAAATATACAACATGTTTTCCAGATTTAATTTTTAAAAGAAAAACTCCTCATAAAATAAAATACAAATAAAACGCTATGCTATATAACGGCATGCAAATAATAATTAAAGATATCACTTGATTAAAAAATATGTGATAGTCACTTCAGATAAAACAGAATAATTTCTGCGGGAAAGAACCCTTTATACTTTCGACACCGGTTTATAATTTCACATCTGAAGAAATAAATTATATTTTGCCTCAGAAACCAGTCACTAACTTTACCTATTTGCTTTTTGCTGTTTTAGTAACGAACGTTTTACAGTTAATTGCAGCAATTTGAGATAATTATTTTACGTAAAAAATGTTTCAGATTAACATAAAATGCACTAAACCTCATTAAAGAACTGAAACTTCATATTTCAAATCAAATTAGTTTATCCCTTCCAGGTCCCCTACTGTAACTTGCCGGCTATTAAAATTCTCTGACTTATCCTTTTTTTTAAATAATTTTAATCAGATAAACGATTTGATATTTTTCTTTATCGTTATGAGGATGAAGATAGTTGAAAAACATAAATCTGGTTTAGTGATCCTCGGAATCAAAATAAAGTAATATTATGCTGAATGCCTCAATAATATAAACGGAATATTTCAAAAAGAGGTAACTTGGGGTAAAGGTGTAAAATGCGGTGAGACTTTTTATGTATCAGATATATGTAATATAAATTGAAAAATATTCAAAGTAAGATAAATTATCACAAAATGCTTTGAAAATTTTGGGAAATATCCAAACTATCAGGCAAAATGTGTAAAACAAATTTCATCAAAATATGTTAAGTAGTTTATTAAACAGAAATTGAAATAATAATTGCACCCATATTATATGAAAAGATCACGTGACTCACTGCAAAATAAGAAAAGGCATCCGTTTTATGTACGCTCATTGAAAATCGCCATTTTTAAGGAATGCTTATATTTATATTTAGTGTGGCATCCGTTCTAAAACCGCTTTGTTTTTGCATATTATCTGTGTATCCAGGTTCCGTGCTTACGCAATTACAATGTTTTTGATTTTAAATGATCACTAAACTTCGGTTATTCCTACAACGAAGCTTAATTTTAACGAATGCAGAATGTAAGCAAATCAAGTTATTGTAAGATGAGTTGTATAAGAATTGCTGATTTTTTAACGCAAAATTATTTAGCTCTGGAGTCTGGAATATAAGTGATATGAATGAAATATTCATTGATTTTACGTAGAGAAGCAGACGATATTATAGCTTTGCCTTTTTTGATGAAGTTTTAAGTTTTCAAGTAAAATAAACTATTGTGGTACTATGATAATATGAAAAATATCACCACTGAAAGTATCGAAATTTAAAGTTGTTTAAATAAAATTACATTTCAGTTGGAAAGTGTTTGATAATCAATGCTTTATGCAAGATTAATCCTTTCTTGTTTTAATATGAAGTAAATGCAAGGAGATGAGCTAGATGTTCATTTATGTTAATAACCAATATTCTTTGAAAATTATTAAATATTTATTTTGATTGCAGATGCTTGTTTTTAAACTGCTAACATGGCATTGTTCAGCAATCCATAAATTTCTAAATTATATTTATTTATATAAATCTAACTAAGCACTGTGCTTAGTTGAATACAGATTAAAATAGTATTATAAAATATTAATTAACGTGTTTAAAAATATATATGAAATAATGAAAGAATATATTCGTTTGTAAGTTTGTCTGTTTTTGCAGTCTGTAGTTTGATCTCAGCTCAGTATGGCCATAAAATTTGGTGCGCAGGTACTTCAGGACACAACACAATGTTACTTGGCGAGATTATTTGATTTTTTTAAAATTTGAATTAGTTTTTTAATTATTTTATACTGTATTTTACACGATTTTGGACGATTGTCACACAAATCGGTTCCTTTGCTACCGAAAATATGTCACAGTTTCCATTTTAACAGAAGCGTAACGATCGAAAAATAATCTTTCAAAAAACTTCCATACATTTATCCATGGAAATTCGTACAATTAATAGACAACTTTTCGTCCACTAATAAAACATATATACTTTTCCTGTCTCGAAGACATGGCCGATTTAAAAATTGCGATATAAAATAATTGATTGGCAAACCGTTATATATAATTTAACAGCAGCTCCTTTAAATATTACACACTTCTCCAAAACAAAAATATTTCTTGAAAAATAATATATATATATATATATATATACTTTTTGAATTTTGATATGATAATTTATAAAATTGTTTAAAGTTCTAGCAGTTTTATTTCGTTAATTTGACATTTTATTATTCCTATAAAATTTATAAGATTATTAAAAATTATAGAATGCTTATTTCGTTTAAATTTGGCGAATTTTGATTTTACTATTGATACATTATTCATTGTGGATACTCGGGGTTCTGGTTAGAATTCTTCTAAATTAGTTTGGAAAATACTGACCATTTATTGCAATGTTGAAACTTAACATTAGATTATAAGTATTATGATTATTGATTAATGTTTCCAGTTTCAAGTGGATCTAGTGATATTTTGAGTGTTCCTCCAAACCTCTAGGACTTTTTAAATAGCATGTTGAATACATCTATCAATTTTCAATCGTTCACTTAAAAATGGGAGGTAGACGTTCTGGAGGATAGACGGATAGAGTCCCAAAATATACAAGTCTGGCTTCACACGTTTTCCAAAACCCTTATAGTAAATGGTAAAAGTGGGTGGTGCCCTCACAATAGACTTTATTGAAAAAATAGGCGGATAAGATCATATAAGAAGATATTTTACGTTCGTGCTTTATATATAGCAACTTATTTCGCCCATTACAGTATACAGGCTGTCCCCAAAACATTGACCTCGGCTTTTATTTCTTAAATATTGATCTTAGACACATATAATAAATTACAAAGTTGCGTAAAAAAGGTACAGAATTTTATGAAATCGATTAAAATTTTCAAGGGAATTGAATTTTAAGAATTACAAAATTTAAAATTTTATACGGTTCCCGTACAAAAACATTTCCAATGAGTAAAATGCGCTCCATACACTAATAAGGTGATGTACAAAATTTTAGTATTTTATCCTATAAAGACCCAGAGATATATTTAAAGAAATTTGGTGAAGGACCTTTTTTTAATCAAATTTGTAATGTATTATATATGTATAAGATCAATATTTAAGGAATAAAAGCCTATGTCAATGTTTTTGGGCTACCCTGTATATTAAATATTCATACCTACAATAATTACTGGGACAGCCCAAAAATCGCAGATGTCAGTTTTCTATTGAACCTGCCAAAAGTCTTATTTTTTTTTGCCAGTCTTCAGGACAACTAGAAACGGAGATTCATTTCTCAAGTAGTAGTTTTGCAACCTTTTGCAAACTTGAAGGAATAAATTGAATTAACACTAATTTACTTTAATTCCAAGTCAACAATAATGAGGTATATAGATTAAAATACAGTTTTTAAACCGCAAATCCCCAGGTAAATCTTCCCTGCTGTTTGTTTTGCGATATATCTCTCAGACTCGCGATCAAGACGTTGAGCGCGATTTACTTTACACTTTTCGGATTTCATAAATTTTAAAGAATTATTTTCATGTTTCGGAATATGGAATTCATTCAATCTTATAAGGGTATTCTAGAAATTTTACTCAAATCTGACATACGCTTTTCAAAAAAGCATATAAAAGTTTAATTTCTTACGTCTTGAAAATTTATTTATTTATTTTACAATACATTTATTTATATTACTTTTATATCAGCTCTGAGCCGTGAACTTCAATTGCAACTAATGGCGGGACATGAACCAGGTGGTAAAATACAAAAATATAATTTTGAAGCTAAACTTCTTAAGAATGTGAGGTAAAATAAAAAAAATATATATATCTGACTTTTTTAACTGAAAGGATCTTATTTTTCTTTAGCGATTTCAAATATTTTAGTTCGCTTATTTAGGACATATCAAAGGAACTTATTTACGGTATATTACACACATGTAGTACAATTTCAATGGCTAAGCATATAAAAACATTGTTTGGAGATTATTTTGGATACAAACAGGTGATTTGGAAATTTAGAGGTGTTCTTTAAGTATACATAATATAAATAGATATTGCTTATGTAGGCCGCCGGTAACGCTGAGAAATTTATTCTTGTCTAAAATATGCAATGGGCATTTGATAACAGTAAAAATGTACATGCAGATGCAGATTAATAATTTATTAACAAAAAATATATAAAAAACAAGAAAGATCAATCATACATAAAGCATTGATTAGGAAACACTTTACAACTGAAATGTAATTTTATTTAAACTTCGCTAAAATGGAATACATTCAGAATTCATATTTTTTAAATTATCACAGGACTACAATAATTTATTACACTTGAACACTTTAAACTTCATTAAAAAATCAATGCTATAAATCGTCTGCTTGTCTATGTAAAACCAATGAATATTTCATTCATATCATTTATATTCCAGACTCCAGAGCTAAATATTTTTACTTGATGAAAATTCAGCAATTATTATACAACTCATCTTGCAATCGCTTGATTTGTTTACATTCTACATGCTATAGAAATTAGACTTCGTTGTAGGAAAAATCAAAGTTTAGTGATCATTTAAAAATTTTAAATGAAAAATATTGTAATTGCGTTGGCACATAAATTAGATACATAGATAATATGCATGGTTTTATGACGGATCCAACACTAAATACAAATTTAAATGGTCTTTAAACATTACAATTTTTACACAGGGGAAAAATGCATTCCATGTTTTTGCTATGAGTCACGTGATCTCTTTATATGTATGTAATTATTATTTGAATGTTCATTAAAAAAAACTACCTAACATATTTTGCTGAAATTCTTTTTACACATTCCATGTGATAATTTGTAAATTTTCAATAAATTTCGAAGCAATTTGTGAATTTTAATTCCGTTTAAAATATGTTCGAAAAATTGTGCCTCATAGGGTTCAGTGTACTTCAATTTTTCAACCCGGGTTAAATCCGAAACTATTTGGGTGATATTATTCATTCCCATTCCCATATATCTCGCAGATCGTCTTAACAATATGCTAAAATTTCATTTTGATATTCGTTTTTACGGCAATTATTGTGAGAACGGATAGACAGACAGAATGAATAAAGTCATAAACACTTTACATCTATGTTGGAAAGTGTTTAAAACCCACTGCCGATGCTTTGCGATAGCCAGGATAGCCACAGAGAAGTCGCAGAAAGAATGTAGTTGGTCAAGGGTGTCGTGGACACAAAAATGTTGAAAACTGATCGTATTCCATGAGGAAATCTACATATAATGGATCAGACTTATACAACACACGTACTAAGAATTCGAGAAGGCAGTAACACCGCTATTAAAAATTCAAAATTTACACAGCAACTAAGGCGAAAGAAAGAACTCTACTTGGATAAGAAAATAAAAGACACTACTCATTTAATCTACAGAAATTTAAGTTTCCAAGGAGTGCGCAACATTTTCTAAAATTGCACTCTTTGTTTTAATGTTATTTTTTTCGAAATTAATTTTCAGCGTCTTTGTTCTCGAGACTAATTATATAACTAAAATTTTATCGATTATATTTTTGCTTTAAATGTTCCAGAAATCATTATCAAACTGTTTTCTATAATACGTTATTATATAAGGATAGCCAAAGTGTGTATATCTATAAGAATCCTAAAGTTATTACTTTGACTTCACATAATAAATTTTATTTTTACCTAAACTAGATACTGTAGAAAAAATAAAGTTAATGAAACATGAAATTTCAAATCTAATTAATTTCGGTATTTGAAGTCCATAACTAGATTTTGACTATTATTGAAACAACAAAATAATGTGAAATACATGCAGCCAGATAAATATACGATTTAATAGTGAAAAATGAATTTTAAATCATAAATCTAGTTTAATGAGGCAAAACATTGCAATATATTTCTTCAATGTTATCTTTCCACCCCTTATGGTTTTACTTAGAGAATATGTAACTCTCTGGTTTGCTGATTTTAATCTGTAACCTCAAATTGTAGAATATTGATGTAGTCTTTATAGGTTGCATGAAATTTCAACTTAGTTCAATATTTATATTTTTTCCATTACGATTTTATTTAGAGATCCTTTAGCTCGCTGATTTTAATAATCTAAAACTGGAAAATGTTGCTGCAGTCTTTACATAACGTAGTTAAATGATTAATGTTATTTTGAAAAATAAAATATGCAATTATAAGTTTTTATAACAGCCTTTTATTTACTTGGAATTTCCACAGAATCTTGCTAATGACTATGAATTAATATGTTGTTGGTTCGTGATCTCGTTTCCAATAACAGAGTCAATATTTCCAATAGCAGTATCCATTTTCAATAGAAGAATCCGTTTTACAATATTTATGTTCTTGTCAGTTTGAAATAGCCCCAATAAGACTGAAGGGTGGTTAAAAATCCTTTCAGCATCTGCCATACTTTATTTTCCTTCAAATATAACTTTTAGATTACAATAGGCTATATTAGTATAAATTAGTTTGGACTAAAAACACCCATGGAAGGGAATCGGGGTTCGAACTTTTTGAATCGCGGCCGGTCGTGCTATCAATTGCACTACTCAGAACCTGTAAAGAATCAATTGAATTCCCTTTAATTCTCACTTTAATTCATTTTCATTTTTAAAAACACAATTGTTCTATCAATCTGTCTAAATTTAACGAGGCTCTTTTCTAAGTGCAGCAGTGCGTTTAATGGTAAATTGCTGTTAGCAATCACCCACAAAGGAATAAAAAGTATGTGCATTTAAAATCATTGCATTATGTTTGCTTAGAATTGTTAGGATTGTTGGAGTCGCTATTTTCACAAACATGTGAACATCAGGAAAGATATTTATGTTTGGAACGTTTCTGCCAGAATTTTTCCCAACTGGATTGGTGTTTCGCTATGTTCCTTTTAAAACAGCGAAATAAAAGGAGCGTTACAAAACCCCCAATCTTTCAAGTAAATGCGTTTAATACACAAGGATTCTATTTTAAATGGGTGGTGCATATTTGTTCAAAGAAAGAGATTGGAATATGGTTTGTTTTCAAGCAGTAAGAGCAAGATTTTGATTATTCAGATAATATAATTTCACAAGCTATTCAATACTTCGAGGCAACGTTTTTATTATTAGTTTCCGTTGGAATAAATGTAAATTCAAAATAATTTTAAATATGCTCCTATTAGACTATTTTAATATAAATCGATGTCATGTAATTTGGAGATTGCAATATAACTGCTTGAAACTCCCTTAAGGCAAATGAACTTAAGTTGCTTCCTTTTAAGAATGCCATAAGCTTTTAGAATCTTTAACCCCTTTAACAGATTGCATGGTATTGTAAACAGTTTATACCTTTGGGGAACTATTTAGGCTAAAAATACCAACTGTTGCATAAGGTCCTCTGGCCTGATATACGGGGTGAATCCCTATGCCGATGCAGATCCCCATGTAAGAATGATTGCTCTACACATTCTTAACCTATAGTGCTACTACTATGTAAGTATGCACTGCAGTTGAAAAGTCTATATTGAATCGGTACAAGCATACCATTGTGATTGGGAATCCACTGAATGAATCCAAATCGCATAATCTTCGGGACCCAAATTGTAGCCAATGATCCCAGTAGCTTCCATGTAAATGAAGCCATAAACCGTTAAATGAAAAAATAATACAATGTAGTATAATCTGAAATATATAAGTATCGACAGATAACAAATTTTACTGATATATTCTTTATTTAGATTATTTTAGACGGATGACTGATTTTCTTCATTTTGCTTGACAGCTGAGGGTATATACTTCACAGGGTGGTATTTAGCATGGTTGGGTACTAACTAAAGGCAAGGGTTCGTTTCCAGATACCAACTAGCTAAGTTTTACTATTACTAGGGGACTCTGCTCACTACGTTTCGCTAATCCCCTTCGGGAGGCATCGCCTCCTACTCGCTGCGCTCACAGAGTTCGCTTCAAACTTATCTCTCCTAAAAGTTCTACTTTCGAAAATCTATTTTGCTATCCCCACCTATTTCCCACAGGAGGTAAAAGTAGGGATTTTTCTTAGCTCAGGGAATTCGAAAACTGAATTCTTTGTTTCTGAGTTCGCGTTGCAAGCTATGTCATGCTAAACTAAAGTTTAAATTGATAAATGGTTTGTTTAATCTTTTTATCCTATTATTTTTCTATAATTACACCAAATTTCATATTTCTATAATTATACCAAATTTCATATTTCTATAATTATACCAAATTAAATATACCAAATTTCATATTTCTATAATTATACCAAACTTAATATACCAAATTTCATATTTCTATAATTATACCAAATTTAATATACCAAATTTCATATTTCTATAATTGTACCAAATTTAATGTACCAAATTTCATATTTCTGTATGCTACAGTTTTTGCGGTACTAGATAGAGCAATTGCTAGACGTGTCGATACGAAAAAAAAATTTACTTCAGAAGTGCATAAAAAATAAAATATCTCAAAAACTACATCAAAATTAAAAACGGGGCTCCTTCTTGCAAATATTCTCCCATGTAGGTACCTGCCTGAAAAAAATTCATGGTTTTGCTATTGTTAGTCTATCAAGGACGCTATCTCGCAACTCAAATATTTTATCTTTGATTTTAGCATCAAATATTTTTTTAACTGCTATATATATCAAAAACCGGTTTATTTCAGCATATTCCTCAAATTGTCTCCTACATGTCTACCAAATTTCATATTTTTATATGCAATAGTTTTAGCTGTAGGAAACAAAGAATCTGGAGAAACGAGACATTTGTCAAAAAGAGGCGGCGGCAGCGGCAGCGACAGCGGCGGCAGCGGCAGCGACAGCGGCGGCAGCAACTGTTTTTTAATATAGAGAGAAAAGTAATCTATTGTTTTGGAAGTTGAAAAAGGAAAATGTTTTCTTACTGTCTTATTTCATAATAACTTCTGTATCTTATAGACAAGCACGTAACTAGTAGTTAAGTAACTTGTCCATAGGAATGAAGATAAATGTAAGTGAATATATCCACCTGTTCAATTCTAACACAAAACTGAATATACGTCTGATTATTTCAGGAAAGTTTCGAAGCAGAGAATCTGTTACAATATAAATGTTTTAGAATACTGCGTAAATAAAAATGTATATATTCTAAAAATACCACACGCGAGTTTTCTCAAGAGCGGTAAATTTATATAAACTCCTGGAGAAATAAATACTCATAAGACTATAAATAATATATTTAATTATAAAAGACACAGAGAAAAATGCAAGAGAAAATAAGTTTTAATTATGGAAAGAAAAGAAACTACCAAATAATATTCTAAGCAAAAATTTTCATTCATCTTGGGTATATTTACATTTTCTCATTGTGAAGAAAATCCTTCCAGAATATTTAATGTCCTTTTGATTTATTTTTATGCATTATGAATGAACATTAAAATAACATATATCATTTAAATCTTCCCTCATTAACCGCTACCTTCTTTTGTATTACCCAAGAGTGTAGTATACTCTTCTCAATTTCAACATTTATATTTGAAAGTATTTTTCTTATTTTCAATTTATTCAGTATAATTTAGATATGCAATAATATTGCTAAATTAAATATTTGCAGATTTGATATAATCTTACAATCGGGTCTTACAACTTTCACATGAAAGGTGCGTCTATATTTTACATACCTCCAATTTAAACTGAATTTTTTTTTCAGACAAAACACTAAAATATTTTTTTTTCAGATTTCTTTACTGCTAAAATAAAGTTTGGAATATTCGATAGTTTTTTTTTTTTTTTTTTTTTTTTTTTTTTTTTTTTTTTTTACGAAACAGTAATTTCTGATTCAATAATTTTTTTAACAAGACATTTCCTACAGTTGCAAATGCGTACATTCCTCCCATGCATACATTCCTCTCCACGAGCTTAGTTTCTTCTCCTGGGCTAATCAGATCTACCTGAAGATGTAAGTTATCTGTTTGCACAGCCGGGGCATTGGCATACAATGCACAGTGGAACTCAGTGGAGGAGATATGCACGGGAACCGCATGCTTCTTCGACTGACACCAACCTCTCGAAAGGAATTTTGGATTCACAGATGTAATGTACTCGTACTCCTGGTGAATATAGGGGGGTTGTTTTGAAAGAGCCTGGAATCGAACTCGGGTTATCAAAGTGTAATCTCCGTGCCTGAGTCATTGGGCTATCATGTCCACTCTCCTCAACCTGCAAGGTCCACCTATGACCAAATTGTCCACTCTCTGGTTTTCAGATTAAATGGCTCAGAGAACTGGCTAGAAAATCCACGTCGAAATTGAAAACTTCTTGTACCGTTCAAAGAGCTGAATAACCTGCTCAATTCTAAATAACTAGCGGTTATTCAGACTAGTTGTGCGCATACATATCGGTTATTCATAATTTATTTTAGGCTATTTTTGCTATAGTGAGTATAGTAAGAATGTTGAGAGCCAAAATTTATCAATGTAGCAAAATAATCTATGTAGTAGGAAAACATTCCACTTCATGCCAAGCAAGCAAAAATTCAATTTTCTAAAGAACATATGGATTAATATTCTCCACAGTGAAAATATAAAGAATTATTGTCTTCCAGAAAATTTGAGAATTAGAGAATTTGGCAGAAAATTCGTTTGAAAGAGTTCATTCCTGAGAAAATGTTCAACATTTTGGGAAATATATTCGCCTATGTGTGTATTCATATGTGATGAGAACACGACATTCCAGGAAAAAAAGAAGTACCAATATACAATTTTATACTAGAATGCATTATGAAATAGATTTGAACTAGAAGTAATGTTGTTTGTAATTATTATTATCATATTCTTTCAATATTACACGAATTGTTAATATTTAAGCTTTTTGTAGCATTATATTCCATTCCATTGGACCAATTGTGATTTTCAGAAGAACTGTTCTTATAGGCGAAAAAATCATAGTCATATACTTTATGTATATGGTATTAAATATTTTACATCATCCTATTAATTTATAATACTTTTTATTATACAATTTTTATTAATAGTTTATATTATTTATTTACATTATGCAAACACAGTTTTAAGAAATGTCATGGACAGGACCAATAACTCGAAGTATTAGAGTTATCTGATATTTTTATGCAGGTGTATAAGCCATTTAGGAAGCACAAATTGTGCTACAGGATGAAACAACTTTAGGGGGGGGGGGTGACACATCGGTTTCTGACTCCCAATTTTAGGAGAGTATAGCGGACATTTCTCTTTCTATTTGAGATAAGGGGAAAATTCAATTACGAAGTTGTAGAATGTTAGAAATTTTGTAACGAACCTTTCTGCCCCAACCGGGAATCGAAACCTGCATCTCCGAACTGGTTAGTCGAATTTCTACCGTTGAGCTATCGGGACGCTATTGCAAGCTCTTAACATTTAAAGTGGGCTCAGCATTCTCCACCATCTAATGTGCAACTGACAATCTGACTGACCACGTCTTGCTATTTTTACCTCAGGTTAGCCTCCTGATAGTACTATTTTTACCCATGTTAGTATCCTGTGTGGTCATTAAACTCCTGCTCCGTTATCGGTGTTCCATATCCCAGAGTTCACTGTATCCGTACTCGTTGTACTGGGGTCACTTTCAGGCCTCCGACATCTTTGTACTAACCTACAGGGTTAATTCGTTCGGGTGTCATTAAAGTTTAAACGTCTCCTTTGTCTTCTTTACATGACTTTTTAGAGGATTTTTTCTCAATTTCTCAAAAGTGTCTTAACTCGAACTTAAAGTACTTGATATTGCGACCCTTTTATCTCTGTTTGGACGCCATTGTAAAGAACATTGCTGGTCCAACCGAGATTCGAACCCTGGATCTTTAAACTGGCCAGCCGACGCTCTACCGTTGAGGTATCGGGATGATATTGCAAATTCGTATCTTTTGAAGTGCACTCTGCAACTTAGAACTAAGTATTTTTGAGCGCCTCTCGACATTAAAGATGGCAAGGAAAGTTGCAGACTAGCGTATACAATCTAGCTTCCCCTATCAGCTAGTTATGCTTGTATACTTATAATAAGATGTATTCGCGTGTTTTCCAATGTCTCTACGTTTGCATAGTTCCTTGCACATTAATAAAATTGTATTTTTACTTTCCTTATATATGTACATAATGTATAAGGAAAGTATTGTGACGGGGTCGAAAATTCGGATTCGAGTTTTCGACGGGAGAGCACGTTTCAAGCATCCCTGATCACGAATGAAACATTTTTGAGGTGATGTCTGTGTGTGTGTGTGTGTGTGTGTGTGTGTGTGTGTCAGTGAGCCTGTGGAGACGATATCTCACCAACGAATGGAGCGATTCGAATGAAATTTGGTACAAAAATTACAATCCATGAATACTAGAATCCTATGGTTTTAAGCGTATTCGAATGTACAAAAGCCTCAGAAATTTTGAAGAAATACAAAAGAAATTTTGAAATAATCATAAAAAAAATCAAAACCTCTAATAAAGTTACGCAAATAGACATTTCTTATCTAATTTTTCCTTAGAAAACGATTGACATAAACTTTAGGACGCAGCATGAACCGTTCTCGTGATATTGCACATTTTTCAAATACATTTATCTAAAATTCCCATAAATTATAAAAAAAAATATTAACTGTCGAGAAACATATTAACTTTTCATATGTAACATGATGCGATAAATTTGGGGACATCATTCTCGTGGATCTAGCTCATTCCATTCATGAGAAAAGATAGTTTGAGTAATACTTTTGCATTAGAATGCCAATAGTCATTTATCTTCTATAACAAACACTTTTTTCTCCGTCCATAACGCTTGGCGAGATTTTGGCGGAATGTCGCCAACTTGGCGACTTTTTGAAATGCTGCCGAATGAACGAAAATCTCGCCAAATGAATATAAATGACGCTAAATTAATGAAAATGACGACTAATTGTTGAAAATTCAATATCTTGGAAAAAATATATACTATAAGAAAAACCTATTTTTTACTGTAAAAGTAGTAAATTCATTGCATTGTATAAGGAAAGTGTTGCCCACATCAGATTTTTTAATTTCTTGAGAGTCATGCAACTTCCTCTACGTGACAAATATGTTTAGTACTAATTTTGAACCGCTCGGCAAAAGAAGACTAAATGTATTTTCCCTATCTCTATCACGAAGCTAGTGAGCCCACCGTGCCATCCTTAAAAAGTGGGTCAGCCCCCCTATTGTCTCACCATGTAGCTCCATAGGTTTTCTTATACACCTACATAAAGAAATATACAATACCCCTAATACTAATCGAACTATTGTCCCAGTGGAAGCTTTTCCTACATTATATAATAGTTATATAATTATAGAAATCAAATGCAACTAATTCCTCGGTGGGACAATTATTTTTTTTACAAACTTAACAATATTAAATGTAATAATTTCCTAAGAAAATTAAAACACAGAAATTATTTCAATAACTATTGAATGGGCAGTAGTTTCGTTGGTCTCCATAGTCTTTAAAGTTGAATAAAAGAATATACAATGACCACATGCTGTGGAATGTCATAAAATGCCTCAGCTATCAAGCCAAAATAAATTGCAAATAACAGCGATGCATGCCGTTTTGCTTCAGAAATCTTTCCATAATATAGGGCATAAATTCGAGCTATGCTGAGATCATAATTATCACAGGTGGGTTAACAAACCTTTGCAGCTGAGGCGTGAATGCGTATATCACACCTCAATTTAATCGCAGTCTACGAAATGAATAACTGCCAAGCGCCTGCATTTACGAAAGCAAATTAGATGGCAATAGACATTATGAGGATGTGAGTTTAATGTGGACAGTTCTAGAGTAAGGTTTATCGAGAATTATTTCACAATTCATGCAGATTTTATTTTAAGTTATGCCCAATATATCTGTAGTAATAGATTAATGGTGGATATATATATATATATATATATATATATATATATATATATATATATATATATATATATATATATATATATATATATATATATATAATGTGGAAATCGAATGATAGGATAGAGAGAAGTTGTAACAAAAATAACCCTAACATAAAATATGCCTAAAAATTAAAAATAAGTATTAAATAGAGGATCATCAATCATTAGGAAAACAAAATGCAACTTTCGAGTCATCAAGCTAAAGATAATCAACAAAAATCAATTGTGTGGATTCGAAAATAGAGAAACAAAAAATATCCAAGCATTAAAGCTGTACACGTGGATAAGCAGTAGGCCTAAAGAAATTGTTCGAAAAAAATATTTTCCAAGTCGAAGTTTTTATTCAGAATAAACACAAAATATGCTTGTTTCTGAAAAAAAAAGATATATTTTATCTATAAACTATTTTTACTTGAACGACAAGAATAAAGATTGAAAAATTATATAGGAAACAAAAACACCTGAAATACACTACAAATGCCCTATCCTAGTAATAAATGAAGTGACCAATGTTGCCAATCGCAAAAGATAAAAATAGAGATCTGCTATTGCCAATCGTCAGAAATAAATAACAGTATTGCGAAAAGGCAATAAAATGTGATATATTTTACAGTGAAAGCTACAAAATAATAGAACGTGTAATAGAAAACATAGAGGCTAAAGTTTAAGACGATATAAATACATAATAATGCTGATTCAAGAGAATGTTTATGTTTGGCTAGAATAAGATACTAAGGAGAGAATTTTAAGAATATTCAGCTAATCCAAACTTTTTAACTATACCATTTACTAAATATCCTGGACAGTTATATAATTTGCTGGTAATTTTTAGGTTTTTGTGCATAGATTGACATTTTTAAAATGATAATCTATAAATTCTAGAAATTGAATCGAGTTGCAGGTATTAAATGGTAATATTATATTAATGCTAAATTATATATATATATATATAAAATATATAATATATATATATATATATATATAATATATATATATATATATATATATATATATATATATATATATATATATATATATATATATATATATATATATATATATATATATATATATATATATATATATATATATATATATATATATATATATATTATATATATATATATATATATATATTATATATTTTATATATATATATATATAATTTAGCATTAATATAATATTACCATAAATGGTAATATTATATTAATGCTAAATTATATATATATATATATAAAATATATAATATATATATATATATATATATATAATATATATATATATATATATATATATATATATATATATATATATATATATATATATATATATATATATATATATATATATATATATATATATATTATATATATATATATATTGGATTTTATATATATATATATATATATATATATATATATATATAATCCAATGGTAGGAAAGTGAGATGCTGCAATATATATATATATATATAACATAAAGAGAAGAAAGAACGACAATGTATCAAAAATTCGCCGGGGGGGATTGTTACCCCCGCTTCCCGGTTAAGCCAGCTTAACGTCATGACAACACTCCCGGAAGTGGATACACTGTCGCAAACCAAGTACACAAAATTTAAAAATCCATATGAAAAATGTAAAGTCAAAAGTTGAAAGACCCAAATAGACTCAACTACAATAAATTCAAGATAGAGTGTTACCTACAACTACACAAAAGACAACATATAATATCTAATATCAAAGAGATAACATGCGAACTGACCTATATATATATATATATATATATATATATATATATATATATATATATATATATATATATATATGTATATATATATGGAGGTATTAATTTTCTGATTTGTAATTCAATTGATTTACTTTTCTCCTTCCACTAGCTAATAGTTCCACTAGCCAATAGACAGTTCCATTGGTGACTATAGTTAAATACTATCGCCATTGTCAGAAACTGGCTATTCTATCGGTTTTAATTCGAATTGTATGGCTGTCCTGATGAGAATGCAATTTTGAACTAACCGCCATTTTTTGTGTAGTTTCAATTGATTGTTGTTTTCTATGTCTTAATATTTTATCTTGAGCTAATTATTATTGCCTTTTCTCGTTTTTGCCGTGTTTTCTTTTTCTTTTTATTTATATTTATATACTTTTAATTGTGAATTTTGTATCCTTATGTTCTTATCATCCCCCTTTCCTTTGTAGTGATATGTTACCTTCTATCTTTATCCTTAGTCTTGGTCTATAGTTACTCATTTGTAACAGATATGCTAGAGATGGGGTTTTTTGTACATACAATAGGTTATGCATAATTTGGGATTAAAATCTTTCATTTTATATATATACATATATATATATATATATATATATATATATATATATATATATATATATATATATATATATATATATATATATATATATAAAGTGAGGCCGCATATATTGAACAGATTTAATGTATCTTACAAGAATAGGTCTGTGTAAACGGAAGGATTTTGCGTCTCATTTTGCGATCCACGGGTCATTTTGCAAAAGCAAAAGCCACATTTTATTAGGTTAAAAAATGTTCCACTGGACTAATCTGAGTGCCAAATTTTGGATCTTTCGGGCGTAGGAAAGTATGTTAAAAATGATTTTGAAGAAGTTGAAACACACAGACAATTATCGGTTATGACGAATTTAATAAAATATTTAAAAAATGTTTAATTGGATATCGTATGAAAAATTAATTACATAACCACAAAAGACAAATAAGTGTCAAATAAAATATTATAAAGGTAACTTCTCAGTATTTGTTTATAAAACTAACCCGAAATTTTTTCATGTTTTCGTGTTGTAAAATATATTTTAAGAATTTAAAATTTTAAGTTTTTGACATTTTGAAAATTTTGTTATTCCAACATTGCAGAAAATAAAAATGTAATTTAAAGGCAACTTACATTTTAAATAAAAATGTAATTTAGGTTCATAAGAGCAATATTTTCTAAAGTCTAATTAGATACCAGAAATTTGAGTGCAAACTTTTTTTAATATAATGTTGCGCGAAGTTGTTACACTAAATTTTTATTTGACTAATGGCGCCACAAATTTTAACTCTGTAGAAAATTAGATAAATTATGTTTTAAAAATATATTAATAGAAAATATATATTTATCACTAGAAAGAAAAAAATATAATCTTAAAATGCATACTTTATGAAATATAAAATTTTGATTATTGGGAATGTTGTTAACTTTATAGGAGTCCATTTACCTACTTTTGATGAATTCTTTTCGAATTCATCAAAAATGTTATCGAACTTTTTGAGTTTATGTGGTTTATATTCGTAAATGACTAGTAAAAAAAAGATAAATTATAACACGTATGTGCTTAAAATTTATTGAATATATCCAATGAGGAAATATTTCGTAATAATTTCTTGTGGCCTGGCAGCTAGTCAAAAATGAATAACTATTCCTATCTAATTACACATATTTAGTAGAGAGTTAGATGTTTACAATTTTTTACAGCAGAACGAATATACTGTTAACTCTTACAACTTTGCTCCCTTTCATCTTCAGCCCCAAAAGGATGAACGAAAGTGAGTATTTTGTTAGGTTTGCAACAAAAGCGACAAAGAAATCGGCTCTCCCAAAAACACAGTGTGTTTCCATCGTAAAAATTTTACTCTCGAAAACAGGGTAGATTGCCATATCCATTTTTTCTAAAATATTTTCCAAATCATCGGAATTCAAATTCTCTAAAATAGAGAGAGAATTTGGATTCCGAAGTTGAAGTTTCTAAGTGTCTATATGTCTAACTTAAACTATATATAACTATAACTAACTTAAAGTATTTCTAACTTAATTTAAAGTATCGCCAGCCTAACTTAAATTATCTATAACTCTAAATGAACTTAAAATATATTTACCTTAACTTAAAGCGTCCCTAAATCCAACTTACAGTGTCTTTAAGTATTGAGTCCAAGTATTAAGGCCGATAAATATATCCTAGTCATTTTAATCAAATCAAAATTAAAGAGATGATGGACCAGAAAGGGATATAGCGTCATGACTGAGGATTTATCACCGAATCTATAGATGAAGAACAGTTCTAAGAAAAAATTTCTCTTTCTTTTCAAATACGCATTCATTCGTAATTAAACTAAAGCGTATCTTCATGGAACTTAAAAAGGTGGTAATTTCCTAATCTCGATATATCCTGTACAAAGAGTTCATTTTCTTCCGGTCTGAATATCGGGTGATTTATATCATTTCATTTATAATTACTGCTATTCATTTCAGCGACTCTGATGTTACAGTATTCTCAAAAGCAGAGTATTTGTGTTCTTGGACAGCCCACCTCAATTTTGTCAGGAAAATACGTAATCAAATATACAATCTAAGCCAGGAAAATACATAACTTTGTACTTCTCGAGGTCACAATTTTCCAGTAAAAGTCTGATCCAATTAAAAAGACAATCCTTTGTAATCAATTTTATTTCTCATTAGAGTCTGATATATTAATATTAAAGGGAAATGGCTTGTTCATGTACATCTTTAACTTGAAGAATTTAATCAGCGACTTTTAAAATTTAGGCGGTTCTTGAGCTTGCATTTCGATAATTTCACTTCTATTTTCCTGATTACATATTTGGAACTAACACGTACGAGTTTCAGAATTATTATTCACCAAAAGGTTTACAAGTTTAATATTTATTTTCCTACCACAGACGATTTTAACAATTTTAAAAGATATTGATATATAAATGGGCGTTGACTTTTACCAGTACACTGCAAAACCTTTGAAAGCATATTACCTAAAGTTTCAGGGAAATCCGCTGACTGTAATGGCGACAAGGTTGTTGTTGTTGTTGTTGAGACCCAGACCGTCCGACCTACCAGAAAGGTGTAAGGTAACTGGCGACAAGGTTGTGTAACAGCTCTTGGTAATTGTACGGCTCTTGTACGGTAATTGTACAGCAATTGTACGGCAATGTAACGGCTCTTCGGGAGTGTTGTCGCGACACAAAGCATGCTTAACCGGGGTGAGGGGTCACAACCCCCCCGGTCATCTTTTGGTATAATGCATCCATCCATAACTCTTTTCATTTTGAAATATATATATATATATATATATATATATATATATATATACAAACGTAACCCTTCGGCAGATGATAATTAGCTGAATATTTCAGAAATTAGGCTGGAATTTTCATGAACGCCTGTAATTGTGACTTTTCTGTAAGTTTGTTGAAATTATCGACAAAGTAGCTGAAACAAAATGAGCAAAGGTTTCAAAATGTTCTGCAGTGTAAGCAAGCAATAAATATTCATCAAAATAGTTAATCACCGGATGACACTTGCTAATGTATGAATTTTAAGGTAATCAAAGTAGTCGACAAAACAATTTGTTGTTTGTTCTTGGACAAAAATTATATTGATTCCATAGATTTTAAATGCTTAACGATAAATGTAATAACCAATTGCCCCATCCCGCAACTCTTTTAAGGGAGAAGACGTTAAACTACGAAAACTGGTTTGCAATGTATAATGAACTATATATTAATACAAACTGTCTGAAACAAATACATTTTTTGGAGATTTACATGTGTTTAAATTAAATTTTTCCAGATAGGCATGTTGATTATTTATCACAGATTCCAAGAGTGTTATAAGAGTCAATTTTTTTGTTTTTTTCGTTTTTTAATGTACGTGCTATACAGAGAACATATGGGAAATACAGGTTCAAGGCAATTCGCAGCCCATTATTATGATTTATTAAACCAACAGAAAATGTATTATTATAATATAAATATAATACCATGAGGTAATTGCATTACAATTACGCTAATACAACCGTGGTCATAACTGATATCATACAACAGAAATGATAGATTAATTGATAAAGAAATTTGTGCAAAAAATAAATGTATAATCCTGCTATTAGATCTGTAGTAGTGAAGTGAGCCTGTACCCATTACATCGACCTAAAAGCTATTTTTCTTCACAGATGCATATTTTTATAATACAGTAAAACTTCGATTAACCGTCACCGTCGGGACTAGGGCTGTGACGGATAACCGAATAGACGGATAACAGAAATCTCTTAATACATATGTACAGTAATGTGATTTCACTGCGGGCTTGGGACGAAAACGAAAATAAAATCCTTTAAAAGTGAACTATGCATACATATTTTATTTAATTTTACAAAACGATCAATATAAACTTCAATATAAGAGTAGTAATGTACAGAAATTTATCGTAATACCATAAATATAATATCGTAATACCATGACGGATAATCGGAAATATCGTAATACTATGACGGATAACAGAAACTGACGATTAAACGAGTGACGGTTAATCGAAGTTTTACTGTATATGACATCAAAGAAACGTGAATATTTTAAGGAACATTTAAAGAAGTTAAATTTTAAGATTTTAACATGTTTTGATGACTAAACTCGACCTAAACTCTGTATTTCAGGTCTTACTACCTAAACTTTAAGTTCCGGAATATTCTTAAAACATTAATTTATTGAATATCATTTCTTGAAAAAAATTACACGATGAATAAAGTATAAAATTCCAATTTTTAAGCACTCCAATACTAATTATTTAAAAGTGTTTCTTGTACATTCCATAGTATTATATTGAATTTGTATGTTATACATTGTATTTGATGGCTCTAAAAATTATTGAATTAAAAATAGTTCACTTTTTCACTTTTGGGATACATTTCCCTAGTCAAACGTCATCAATTTCATTCGTTAAAAAGATGGCCACTCTGAAAATTTAAAAAACAGCATTTTTAAAATTGGGTTTTTGTTATTGGTATTCTAATATTGATATTGTCGAATAAGCAAACCCAATGTTAATACCTTTAATCAAAGCGTCAATCATATTTTTAATCAAAAGTTAAAAACATGCATGGAAATTATTGCAGATGAAAAACTTTTATGTTTAATAAAATTTCATTCAAACTTTATTTTCTGACAAACTTTATGAAATTACTTTCATAACTGTGAACTATTTCGATAAGTTTACACATGGCCAGTTTTTCCCTTAAATGGCAGTGTATTTAAGAAATAAAAATTAAACCATATGGGATTTTTGGCCCTTATTATCATTTGTATCATACAAATAAATAACATGAAATATTATCACCCATAAACCATTGATCGCGAAATGCACTGTTTTAAACATCTTTATGATGCATTCAGTGCTGATATTTTTTAAATTATCGCATTACTACAGTATATTATTATACTTGAAAACTTCAAACTTCTCCGAAAAAGACAATGTTAGTTATTCAAAATGAATTCTATTCAAACGACATCATCGAAATATAAATCGTCTGCATCTCTATATAAAGTGAATGGATATTTCATTTATAGCATTTATATTCCAGACTAAATAGTAAAATAACTTTGCATGAAAAAAATCCCGCAGTTCTTATACAACTTACAGTACAATCTCTTGATTTGTTTTCATTCTGAGTGCTATAGTTAAGCGTTAAAATTAGGATTCGTTGTAGGAATAAAGAAAGTTTAATGATCATTTAAAATAAAAAAATACTGTAATTGCATTGGAACAGAATTTATATACCTATATAATACACAAAATTAATGTGGTTTTATGACAGAAGCAACACTAAATGCAAATTTAAACGATCTTCAAACATCTATGCTATGCACAACGTAAAAAAGTAGAAGTAATATTTTATTTTGCAATGGGTCACGTGATCTCTTCATATATCGGTTCATATGATATGGATGCAATTATTATTTTAATTCTTATTGTAAAATCTACCAAACATATTTTACTGTCATTTTTTATGCATCTTAAGTGATAATTTGAATATTTCCTATAATTTTCGAAGTGATTTTTTGAATTTTATCTGTGCCTGAAAAATATATGAAGAATTACTTACCATAGGGTTCAATTTGCTTCATGTTTTCAACCCGGGTAAAATCCGAGACGAATTGGGTGATATTATTAATTTTCATTCCCACATATCCTACAGACAGCCTCAACAACATACTAAAATTCCATTTCGATAAAGTAATTTTTACGACAGTTATCGTGGGAACGGACAAACAGAAAAAATGCCCAGAGTCATTTATAATTCTGACCTGTGTTGAAAAGTGTTAAAAACTAATTAATATAGTATATAATATTAACGTACAAACTTTACATGCTTCCAGATATCATGCTATGCGTACCTGGATAATTATTCTCTCCAAAATAAATGGAAATTATGAGTGTTGAAGGCCAAATTTCTTTGTAGCTTCCAATACTATAGTGCAATGAATGCAAGTGTATGTTGTGGAAACTCTCATCTCAGATAGGTTAATGTGCCCTAACAACCCTGTAATGTATGGGCATATGAAATTTCAATTTAATCGCAGTCATCCAAATGAATCTCTGCAAAGCGCTTGCGTTAACGAAAGCAAATGAGATGCCGATGGACATTGCAAGGGTATGTTCCGTTGCAGAATTATGTTAAGTATAATTAGTAATAAATTATCCGATGGTGCAGATTTCATGCAACGTGATGTGAAGAACATTCCAAGAAAAACATTCACTTTAACAATCAACACAGAAATCCACTTAATGCGGTAACATATGGACTATAAGTTCTCGTAATACAATATCAATGTATAATTTAGACATACTGTGAGCAATGGTTTATTGAAAGTTCTTTTAGCAACAAGTATGTCAGCAATTTTAGAAGTAGCCATGTCTAAGCAAATACCAGCTATGTTTGCTAGTCCTAAAAATATTAATGCAATATTTAAAATTGTGGACATAGTAAGTCATTTTTATAAAAATGATCAGTATTTAAGATGTAGTTGTAAACCTTATTATATTAAAAACCGTATAGTAAAATATACTAGCATACATTTTGGATATAGTATTTAACTTACATGGTCTTCTTACTGTCTTATGTTAAATAAAATACATACCTAAATCAATGCAGCTAGTTGCTAGAAAAGTATTCATTACCGTCTCATAATAGAAGAAATCTTCGTTTTTTGCAAAATGATTACCATATATCAAAAATATTCGATTTCAATACAAGCACTCTAAAGTAAGACGCTTTTATTTGGAAGAGTGAATGACCTACTGTTCTCTGGTGGTGAGTTTGCTTCAGATGTTGACACTCTTCCTGTTAAAATATACTTGCTTTTCAGAGAGTTTTATTGCATATATCTAAAAATGTAAAATAAAGCAAGGTAGTTATCACGAAGTTCTTTTTACTTCCATAGGCTATGACACAAAACTTAATTTCGATAAAGCGATGCCATTTAACGAAATATAAGTTAATTTAGTACATTAAAATACACTCACGGACAATGAAAGTTGCGCACTAAGAAGAAAACATGGTACAATCGCGAAATGATGTAAATAACAAGAGGACGGGTTGGTATGCAACTGATCCCAGTCTGGTGCGATTGCGCATGGACGTACACCCTTGAGTGGCGCTGCAAGCATGACCCAGCAGCTTTAGAAACCGGCGTATAGTCGACGCTCCATCGATGCGAGAAACTTCGACCGACGCATGCACGAGTGCGGAGTGAAAAGAATGGTAGATAGATGCCAGAAACGTTGAAATACGCAACTGACGGACTTCGAGAGAGGCCTGATCACCGGACTGAAAGCCGCAGAATGGCCAGCGCGTCGGATAGTCCATCATCTGAATCATTCGGACTACACCGTCCGACAGTTTTAGGAGCACTGGTCACGGAACGCAACTCAGACACGAAGGTCCCGCTATGGACGGACTAGGCGTAACATGAGTAGAGAGGATTGTGCGGTAGGCACGTATAGAGCCCACGGTGACCCGATCTGCGATACAGGCACACGTAGCGGCTCCCATGTGCCCACGAACCATATCTAGACGCCTGAAAGAAGCGAATCTGTGATCCCAGCGCACCTTACGTGTGCTGCCGTTAACACGGGAATATCGGTGGCTCCGGTTGCAGTGATGCCTGGCCAGAGCAACGTGGAAAGCCACATATTGGCGATGTGCGGTGTTTAGAGATGAGTGCCGCTTCGTTTTAGGGACCAATGACCAGTGTGTCCGGGTGTTGAGGTCCCCTGCACAACGCCAAAATTCCAACCTCGTTATCAAACGCCACACCAGCCCCACTGCAGGCGTCATGGGCTGAGAAGCCATAACCTATGCCAGCGGATCCGCTCTAGTAATGGTACCTGGAGCATTGACAGGCCAGCGGTACGTGGATGAGATTCTACGGATCCATGTTCTCCCATTCGTTGCTGGGATTCCAGGTGCGCAATTCCAGCAGTATAATGCCCGGTCGCACACGGCTCGGGTCGACCAGGCCTGTCTGAGTCATATCCAGACATTTCCATGGCCTTCCCGATCCACAGGCATGTCCCCTATCGAACATGTGTGGGACCATTTGACACGCCACATTGCAGCAGTCTTCGGAATTTGGAACGTAACATCCAACAGGTGTGAAACTCGTCTGCCGCAGGACAACATCAGGCGTCTGTTCGACGCCATGCCGGACCGTATTCCTGCTTGTATCGCAGCACGAGGCGGTGCGACGAGCTATTGAGGATGACAGGACTGTGTACCACAGCTCTCTCTGTGCGTGTTCTGCTGCGCTGTTTTTGTGATCATGTATATCATTCATCTGTATCCTCCCATCAATAAAATTTCAGGTCCATCCTATGCTCCCTTCTTGGTGCGCAGATTTCATTGTCCATAAGTGTAATTTTGTAATATCGGTATCCGCAAAAGCTCCCAATCCCAGTGTATTTTTCAATATCGAAAACATTCTGCCATGAATCCTGTAAATCATTGTCTCTCATTAAAATTAAGGACTTGTATTGTGTGACAGAACCATGTGATGCCCACATCAGATTTTAGAAAATGTATTTTTACTTATAACTTTAAGCTCTCATTTTTTATTTACATGGTGGCATTGGGCATCCTAAATAAAATATTACTTCAATGGATTCCCACCAATAGGAAGATTACACTGCCACTGCTGTAGACAACTGGTGATTTGACATCCCGACATTTACTGTCGACCAATTTTTTTACGAAATATAATAATATTAGTTGACATTAAATAAAGGTCAATCCTAAGAACATAATTTTTACAGGTGAGTGAACAAATATCCCGGCATTTACTGTAAATCAATTTTCTCCAAAATATAACACTATTATCAATAAGTGTGGAAACAAGCCAATTCAGCAAAAACTTTAAAAATATATTATAAAGACAACCACGTTATTTGGTAAAAAAGATATTTCATATTAGCACCATCTATGACGTACATTAAATTACAACATTAATTTACAACGTCACTACGTCCTTCATCAGTGACAACGCAAATTAATACATATCAAACAACAAATCTTGTTTCACCGTTCAGGGCTGTGTATAAGATATCATGCTCGTCCAATCTTAAGCAATTTACATTGCCAGTGATGAAGGACGTAGTGGCATCTGATAATGGACTAGATTTGTAATTTAATGTTAACATTTAATGTGCGTCATAGTTGGTGCTAATATTAAATACCGTTTTTACAAAACAATTTGGTTGTCTTTATATTTTTAAAGTTATAACAACATCAGTTGCCATTAATTAAATTCAATATCGAGAGACATAATTATCACAGGTGAGTTAACAAACATCCTGTCATTTACTACAGACCAAATTTCTCGAAAATATAACAATATTTGTTGGCATTAAACGGAAGTCAATCTCAATAGATATTATTTTCACAGGTCTGTTAACAAACCATTGTAAGCGAAGCTTGAATACGTATATCACATATCAGTTTAATCGCAGTCCGTAAGAAGAATTATTACCAAACAGATTCAATAACGAAAACAAATTAATTTTCTCTCAAACATTAGAAGGCTGCTTTCAGTTCAGCGACCTGTAGTAAGATTGATATGGAAATATTTTAAGTTTATGAAGATTTTATAAAACATAAATACGCAGATATATAGTTCTTTCAATTTAAAATATCTTTACCAATAATCTGTAACGCAGTCGTAATAAAATAACAATACACAACGTTTTCAGAATACATTTATAGCTAATCAAACGCAAACAAGTTTGTAGAAATAGCTTATAATGACCCCTGGAACAACATGAGGAGCCGATTCGGCGGACGAGCGGTCAGAGACATGCGTTTCCGTCGGATCGCTGGATTGCCGGGTTGAGGATTCGAATCCCGCTAGCGGGCATGGATGTTGTCATGTCGAGGCCAAGTCAGACTTCCGCCCTTTGGGGAGCCTCTGTAAAAAAGTGAAGCTGCAAATCTCCTCCCTTTCGCCATCGGAAACCGTGGGGAGTGCTGTGGACGTGGTACGTAGGCGTCCCTTCACCACGGGAGAATTAGTAACGAACGAACGAACAACATGAGGAAGTGATTTCAGAAAAATATATATGAAAAAGAATCACCACTGGAAAGAAATTGGCTTTGATGGTGGTTAAATGTACCAAAATGGGGAGATCTTTGAGTAAGAAATGTGTGATAAAAGGAAAAAACTAAACTGTGGGAAGTCATTCATAAATTATATAACTTCATATCCTAACTGTTAAGCAAAGCCACGGAATTCCTATTGCTTTTAAAGGATAGTTTCCCAAGCAAAGCCTCCTCAGCAATGTTTGAACAGTCACGCTTTTTCTAAAAGAAAAACAAACATCGCCTTTTTCATTCCAGTGAATTTTCCCACTTAAATGAGTAATAAATACTAATTGTCATATATAGATATTATTTCATATATATATATATATATATATATATATATATATATATATATATTGACCTAAGTTACTTTTTGCGAAAATTGCAACCGCAGGAGCAGGAACGTAAGATTGACACTTCTAAGGAACTGATAAGGTTGGATAAATTATAAACTTTTATTATATCTGTAGAACATCTTGAACATGGATTAATATAACTTGCCATGCATAATATAATGTATAGACCTAGTAGTGTGATGAGATCGAAAACTCAAATTCGAGTTTTCCATGAAAGGGTCCGTTCCAAGCATCCTTGAACTCAAATCGAACGTTTATGGGGTGATGTCTCTGTGTGCGTGTGTGCGTATATATATGTATATTACGCTCACACGCGTATATATATGTTATTATAGACTCACTGACACAAAGTCAGTGAGTCTATGGGCGCGCTATCTCACGACCAAATGAAGCTATTTGAAATAAGACTAATTCAATCAGTGAATACTGGAACCCTATTGAATTTAAACGCGATCAAATATTCCCTCTTATTTTAGAATGCATTTTTGAAACAATCATAGAAAAATTAGGACCATCAATTTTAAGAAATAAAAAAGCATTCCCGACATAATTTCTCATTAGGAAACCAATGAGATCCGTTTTAGAATGCTAGCATGACTCGTTCTAGAGAAATTGCATGTTTTTCAAATAAATTTATCAAAAAGGCACATAAAATTAATAAAACACTAATGTATCACCAAATATTCCCCCTTTCCATACGCAATATTAAAAGAAAATATCTGTTAACATCATTCACGTGGTTCTAGTTCATTCCATTCTAGAGAAATGATACAACATGTAGTACTTGTTTTATATTTTAACACAAAAGATTGTCAGTAGCCATTCATATCACAAACTATTCATTAAAAGTCAATTGCATTTTGATGAAGATTTTATTTTTCTTCGACCCAGACCGTCTTTCCTACCCGAAGGTGTTGTTGTTGAGACCCAGACCGTCCGACCTACCAGAAAGGTGTAAGGTAACTGTTTGGACGGATGGGAAGTGCCACCCAATTTAGACCGGAACCCAGTGGGGGAGGCATCCACAGGGACCGTACCCTCCTACGCATCCCACCCGAAGGTGTGGAAAACCCCAGGCCGTCCGACTCGTCCAGAGGACTTGAGTAACAATTTGGACGACCGGGAAGCCACCCGAAGGTGTAAAAAGGTGTAAAGTAACTGTTTGGACGGCAAGGAAGTGCCACCCAATTTAGACCGGAACTCAGTGGAGCGGTATTCACGGTGATCGTATCCGACTTCCACTGCCACCAACCTATCGAAAAGTCTTGCAGACCCGCATATTTGACGTGCCCGTACTCTGTGTGGACATGGAGACAATTTGGCCAGAACCAGGACTCGAACTTAGGTCGTTCGAGCGCAATATCTGAGCGCTAACCACTGATCAGTCTCACCCCAGATTCTGTTTCTTGGTTTATAATGTAAGTATGCAAAGATTCAACTTTCTAGGTCACCAAGAGATATTTGGATGGTCATTTTCACCGCCCCTTAGTAAAAAATCAAACTTCCAGCTCCGTTTACTTCTGCCACATGGTCAATATTATAATTGCGCAAATTTTCAGCCTTCTGTGTCACGGGGCATCTGGGGAATCTGGAAAGACTTTTCGACCCCCGCCCCCTATTTTGTCTCTTGAAAATCTCCGAATGCAAACCACTGGGCTGTCCTATCCCTAATGAGGATTTTTTTCTTCGGACCATCTGGCCTACCAGAAGGGATAAGGTATCTGTTTGGACGGCCGGGAAGTGCCACCCAATTTAGACCGGAACCCAGTGGGGAACCGTACCCTCCTTTCCTTACCACCAACCTCTTGGAAGGACTTACGGACCCGCATGTTTAACGTGGTCGTACTCCGCGTGAACACGGCTGCAGTTTTGGTAAAGGCGGGAATAGAACTCGGGTCATCCGAGTGCAATTCTCGCGCGCTAACCACTGGGCTGTCGTGCCCCTAATGCGGATTTTGCTTGTCAGTAGGAATATCTAGTATTCTGTTTGGACTAATATGTTGTCTAAAGTTCCCAATTTCAATTTACGTGGTGTTAATTGAATACCAAAAACATTGAGTTGTTTCGCCATAAGTAATGGCACTGTGTTATGTAGGAATAATCGTGCGCTGCCCACATCAGATTTTAATGATCTGTATAGAACATAACCTTATTATTATTTGTTCAACCTATCCTCTATGTGAGAACTCTCTAAAAAAACATGGCTTAAATCACTGTTCTCGTAGTATAAAAAAAAATCTGAAGTAGGCAGCACATGACTTTCCCTGCAGACCCAAATTCATGTTTTCTTTATTTCCTTAATAATTTTTTAAATTGAGTTTAATTGCACAAAACAACACTGCATTTGAACTTTTAATTTATTTTTTGTTTTTATTTGGTAATTGGACATTTTTTCAAAGGTGGCGTAACAAAAATGCGAAAAAACTAAAATATCTCATGGACGGTTAGTCTTAACTAATGGATTTGGTCTTATTTATTTTTTCTCGTCAAAAATTAAGTACAAAATAAGCATTTCATTGATACATATGATCATACGTAGTCTTTTATTTTTGATGTTGTCAATTTTTGCGGGCCATTTCGTAAAATAAGGCGGTTTCTTCTTTTCCAAATCTTACCAAAATCTAATCAGCAGATCCCACGAATGACATATCTACCAAAATTTGTGAAATTTGGTCAATTAATTTTTTAGCTGGAGTTGATAATATGTGATTTTTCCGGCCATTTCATACAAAAAGGCGGGTTCTTTTATACCGAATTGTACCAAAAACTAACCAGCTCCAGAGTCACTCAGAAGTGAATTATTTACTAAATTTTATGAATATCGGTCCATTAGTTTTTGATTTAGAATGTATACATACATTGCACAGACAGACACACACACACAGACTCATAGACACACACACACATACGTCACGCTAAACATTGTTTTTTCGTATTCTAGAGATCCCGAAACGTGGATGTCCTTCGAAAACTCGAGTTGAGACTTTCGGTATGATTCCAATACTCTCCCATTCCCCATACATTACCATGTATTGCACGGAAAGTTATAGATTTGTTAGACACGTTTTGCTCTTATTTGCTCGCAAGATATAAAGAGCGATTGTCTATACAGCAGGAAAATAACCTGTTTAAAATTATTCAAATAGTAATCGAAAACAGAACACAAAATAGGAGCATACACTGGCGGAAAACAAAAACCCAACACCAAGAAGGAGTTGTGGCAGATAAACGAAATTTGGGAAGCGTGTTTTTGTACATATGAAAGAAGACGCCTATACAAATTTCGCACTAGACGAATAAGAGTGACGTTAGTAGAGCCACTATGATCATGCAAATCAAGTTTGCTTTAAATACGCGATGTGATACTTCGTGCGTGTTATTTATCGTCCGGATTGGACTTGTGAGCTAGGTTTGAGTCAAGAATGCCTTTAAGGAGACGAAGAAGGCAGTCTCGCAGCTTAGTGAGTTTGAACGAGACATAATAATAGGGCTACGAGAAGGTGGATTTTGCAGAAAGATTATTGCAGAAAGACTTGGCAGGGATATATCCACTGTGAATGATTGTTGGCAGCAGTGGTCACGGGAAGGCATTTTCTCAAGAAGACCGGGGTCCGGTCGCACACTGAAAACTACTGAGAGGAAAGGCCACCGTATTCGACGCATGGCTGCGGCGAATCGTACTGCATCTGCAGCAGCAATTAGAGCTTCTGTTGGCCCTAGAGTGACACAACGAACTGTAAGAAATGGATTATTTGAGGGACAGCTCCGAGCCAGACGGTCTGTAGCATTCATACCACCAACTCCGAATCACTGTCATCTGCGACGTCAGTGGTGTCAAGCTAGAGCTCATTGTAGGACGGAGTGGATATCTGTTGTATTCTAAGATAAGAGCCGTTTCTATTATCTTGGTGCCAGTGATGGTCGTATGTTGGTAAGAAGGAGTGAGCGCTTTGAACACAGCTGTCTGCGGCGTAGACACACTGGACCTACACCAAGAGTTATGGTCTGGGGAGCCATTTCCTATGACAGCAGGAGCATTCTCGTCGTTCTCCCAAGCCCCTTGACAGCAAATTTGTACATTGGACTGGTGATTGAACCGGGTGTGCTGCCATTCATAAGCAGTATTCAAGAGGGTGTTTTCCAACAGGATAAAGCTCGTCCTCATACGCTGCTGTCACCCAACGTGCTCTACAGAGTATCGCCATGCTGCCTTGGCCTGCGTGCTCACCAGATCTTTCTCCTACTGAACACGTATGGGACATTATTGGAAGACAAATTCAGTGTTATCCAGAACCAGCATTAACCGTTGCTGATTTGACTGACTAAGTGCAACAGGCATGGAACTTCATCCCTCAAAATGACATACGGCACTTGTACGACACAATGCATGCACGTTTGCATGCTTGCATTGAAAATCGTGGCGATTACATATGTATGTTATTAATTTACCACCATTTCACATTTGAAATGGCTCTTCTCGGGCATACATGTGACCTTGAAATGTTAATCAAATAAATATGTTACCTACACAATTGCTTTTTCTGAATTTCATTCCCCTAAACTAATTTCTTCTTGGTGTTGATAGTTTATTTTCCGCTAGTGTATATAAACGTTAGAATAATGACTAAAATGTAATGCATGTCTAGGGTTCCGTAGTTAGAAACACAAATCTATTAACGAACTGTATATTTCTGTCTTTAGCCAACCTCTCCCCCCAAAAAAACAAATAAATAAGTAAAAAACAGTTGTAAAGTGTTAAATAAAAGGATGCATCAATACCCGAGTAAAATATCAGATTTTTATATTCGCAGTCACTGTGTTAAGAAAATACGATAAAAACTACCTTTTTTTACGAAATGATTCGCAAATCTAATATATTCGATCTATAATAAAATATTACATGTGCAAGATAGTAAAACTCTGAAATAAATGATTAAAATTGATTAAATATATTAATTAAGTACTTGTTCTACATATAAAATTTGACAACTAAGCTAATAAATCTGACCCCATGACTGTAGGATAAACCGTTCTCGAGGTATAGTTGTTTTTGAATTTCAAGGATCTGAAAAATTTAAGGCGAATTAACTTGCAAAAGGAAATGAATATGTAATAAAAAACGAATTGGATATAATATTAGAATATTATCCATATTATTTTCTGCACATAAACTCAATTTAATGCATAATGAAATAAAAAATTTCTAAATGAATTTGAATCTGCAGGAACTGTCATGTGCTGCTCACATCATATTTTTGTATTCTGGGACTACACACACAATTAGAGGGGTTGCGTTGTAATAATAACACTGTCTTCATAACCATATTGTTTGATTAAAGATAAAACTGAACTATGTCAGCAGCTGTCCCTCCTACTATCAATCTATCCCCAGAAATGAAGAAATATTATTCTTTTAGTAGAGAAATTTAATATAAAATCTTCATATGCTTCTCGTGCTTATATAATGCACAAATCTAAAATCACTGCCCAAAGTAACTGGAAAATATCAGAGTTGTAGGTCAAATGGCCCTTTCATACCTCCAATACTAAATTGCAATAATTGCAAGTGTATGTTGCGGAAATAATTATCACAGGTGGATTAACAAACCCTTGCAACCGAGGCGTGAATACGTATATCATATCTCAATTTAATCGGAGTCAGTCAAATGAATCACTGCCAAGTATCTGCATTAGCGAAAGCAAATTAGATATCCCTGAACATTACGAGTAGGGTTGTGTTCAATTCAGAGAGTTGTTGGATAATATTTATATGGAATTAATTCATTTATGATATAGGATTTATATCATATGTAATATACCTATAAAACGGTGTTCTGTTATATAAATCGCTTTCCCCACATGTAATGTGGAGTCAAATTTATAAAGTGAAGTTTTAGTATCCTGTGTAGTAATTGTGGATTTTCAAATTTATGTTTTTGTTTGAAATCTGATTATTTCCGGATGAGTAAAGTGTGTAGAATTACTCCCCCCCCCCCCCCCGCCCTCAACCGAAAAGAATCTTAGATTTTTAAATAGGGTAGTAGGGAATTCACTAAATTATTTTATTCTTAGGTAATGCTTTCTCGATATGGCCTTTGCGACAAACATGGACGATATAGCATCAGTTTTCCTACAGAAAATCTCCTATTCGAAGTCCGCTTGAAACAGTTTTACATTTTTATCAAATAAAATTATTTTTGAAAAAAATATTTTACATGTGGCTTATCTGCTATCTAAATTTAAAACATACGCATTTGTTTTTATCACTCATTTTTTAACGCTTTATCGAAACCATTAAAAGAAAATGATGATACTTTCTATAAGAACAAAATATCAATAAAATATACTCTATCAAGAAGAAGGGATAAAAACAATTTGTAAGGTTTCATGATACGAGAAATGATTGATTTTCGCTGTCTGGACTTTTTCTTATGAAACAGTCATGCGGAATAGATCTTGAAAAACAAAGATGTTCACAATTGCAATTGGCAGACATTGAAACTTTTCAATAATACTTAACACCCGGAAATTACAACTACAAATAATTTTAATGTTATGGTCGAGCACCTGCGTTTGGGAGCAGGTGTTCTGCGATTTTCTTTAAATGTAACGTAAATGCACTTAATCCTCCAAGAGGTTGTTATATCTCTTCGAGGCGTACGGTTAGAAACTATTTCGAGGACTGCACTGTTTTAAATTTTGTTATCAAACTTTTCTGTCTGCATCGCTTCTTAAGTCATTTAGATGAAGGAACAACAGGGATCTCAGACGTTAATCTCAAGAGCCTGTGATCAGATAGAATGTTCTCTGTTTTCAAGGTTTTCCTAGACTGTATGGTAATGTTCGAAAATCCCACAAGAAGATATAACCTTCGAATTTGATTATTGTTAAACCTGCTTATCCAAATTATCTTGTTCTTCAATATTTATTGCGAAATTTTCGCAAAGTGCTTGATTAGTTATTTTGCATAAACTCTGTTTAATTTCTATTATTTTTATCTAAAAATTATGTATGGGAACTAGAACTATATTGTAAACAAATTTTCCATCACTGTATTAAGAAATAAATTAGGCTTCGTTCTGATAGTATATGTAGATATTTTTCATATTTTTTAGCTGTTTGAATGTCAACATTCTATAGAATAAATTAGTTTTATTATGTTACTAGAGCTAGTAAATGTTCAAAATATTTGTGCAGACTAAAAGTTCCTAGTATGTTTTCGGTATTAAGATATTTTTGGCGATTATTTTTTTTAATACATTCACATAATTCTGATACATGTTTTATCTTGCAATATATGTTATATATCTACAAAATAATTTCTTGTAATTCAACTTTTTCTCTCTATATATAATATAAAGAAAAAATGAAGACGTGATATGCGATTAATTCATATATTATGTATTATTCATCTAATAAACGATTGTTCTATATTCAGAGACACCTTAACTTTATTATATGATAGATTAGCTTGATTAACTTTATTTTACTGAAGTAGATTCTTCCCTCTTAAAAATATAGTTCTTGAAATATCACAAATGTATGGTAGAAAGAATGAATGATGAATAAAAGTCTTAATACAGTTTGGATATACTGAATATTTATTGTGAAATAATTACATGCAATTTTAATTTTAGTGTATTTTTGTTACTTTACTAACTACGCAAGTCATAATACCTTCAAAGAAAAAAACTCCAGCAAAGCACGCTTCGCTACACTTGAAGAGAAAACAGAGAGGGAAAAATACTCCCCTTGGCGACCAAATTTTCCCGCCTTTATTATTTACAACATATTTGTTTCTTCTCATATTTTGTGAATTTTTGGATCGATAATTTAAACAATCAATTATTTAAATTCAATTATTTTAAATCCTCCATTTCCCAAACTAGTGGATTGAGTAACGCATTTCCTTACCTTTCGCTCACTCACTCAAGGGTTCAAATACATTAAGAATCTACGAATTCCAGCTCCATAGCGAAGGGAAACACTTGGTAGTAGTACGTTATTATGATGAATATATTCCCCAAATTGAAAAACTTTATCCACAAAAGTTTCATTCTGAGCTTTTAAGGATTGTATCAGATTAAATTAGTATTTCAATCGCCAGTACCATTCTCATACAGCGTGAATTTCGTACATGAATGCAAAAAATTAATGCAAAAATTTACATGAATGCAAAAAATTTAACGGTTATAATATCTGTAAGTGCTTTATTTTAATTGCATATTCCAAATATTTCTAATCACCTAAAACTGTTTTGCAGTGTATAATATGTATACTTATGCAAAAATGTTGCATACTCTAAAAACCGTACAAATTATTTTTAAAATAAATTGTACTTTTTGCACTTGTACGTTATTATTTGACAATGTATTAGTTACATATTTATTTTCATTATTTTCTAAACCAGAAATTAGTAATGAATTCTCTATTAAATCATATTTCATGCATAAAATACTAATGAAAAAATAATCGTATTTGAGAGATAATCACGCCAAATATGGCATCTATTCTCTCAATCGCCCGTGACATACGGCTGCAGAGGAATTCAACCGTAGCAAATGTGACCGTTGTATTCATACAATTTGACTTTTCACCGGCACTGTATAATCAAGTTAAATTTTACCCTAATATACCAGTGCCTTTATCTTATTACATACTAGCCGCCTTTGGCGACCAGCCTGTTCGCTACCCTTGAAAATTCTGACCGTGGCAAATTCTAACCGTGGCACACTCGCTGGCGCGACCTACCAGTAAAGTGTAAGGTAACTGTTTGGAGGGCCAGGAAGTGCCACCCAATTTAGACAGGAACTCAGTGGGGGAGGCATCCACAGGGACCGTACCCTCCTTCCCCTACCACCAACCTCTCGGAAGGACTTACGGTCCCGCATGTTTAACGTGATCGTACTCCGCCTGAACACGGCGGCAGTTTTGGCAATGGCGGGAATCGAACCCGGACCTACCTAGTGCAAATCCCGCGCGCTAACCACTGGGCTACCGCGCCCTCCGCGACAATCTCCATAACCTTCTTTTTATTCACCCAATTTAGACCGGAACCCAGTAGGGGAGGCATCCACAGGGTCCGTACCCTCCTTCCTCTACCAACAACCTCTCGGAAGGACTTACGGACCCACATGTTTAACGTGATCGTACTCCGCGTGAACACGGCAGCAGTTTTGTCAGTGGAGGGAATCGAACCCGGGCCTACCGAGTGAAATTCCCGCACGCTAACCACTGGGCTACCGCGACCTCCGCGACAATCTCCAAAACTTTCTTTTTATTCACCCAATTTGGACCAGGACCCAGTGGGGGAGGCATCCACAGAGACCGTACCCTCCTTTCCCTGCCACCAACCTCTCGGAAAAACATACGGACCCATATGTTTAACGTGATCGTACTCCGCGTAAACACGGCGGCAATTTTGGGAATCGAACCCGGGCCTACCGAGTGCAATTTCCGCGTGCTAACCATTGGGCTACTTTGCCCTACGCGACAATCTCCATAACTTTCTTTTTATTCATCCAATTTAGACCGTACCCTCCTTCCAATACCACCAACTTCTCGGAAGGACTCACGGACCCACATGTTTAACGTGCTCGTACTCCGCGTAAACACGGCGGCAATTTTGGGAATCGAACCCGGGCCTGGTAACTGGTTGGACGGCCAGGATGTGCCACCCAATTTAGACCGGAACCCAGTGGGGGAGGCATCCACAGGGAACGTACCCTCCTTCCCCTACCACCAACCTCTCGGAAAAACATACGGACCCATATGTTTAACGTGATCGTACTCCATGTCAGTGGCGGAAATCGAACCCGGGCCTACCGCGTGCAATTCCCGCGCGCTAACCACTGGGCTACTTCGCCCTCCGCGACAATCTCCATAACTTTCTTTTTATTCACCCAATTTAGACCGTACCCTCCTTCCCCTACCACCAACCTCTCGGAAGGACTCACGAACCCACATGTTTAACGTGATCGTACTCTGCGTGAACGTGGCGTAAGTTTTGGCAGTGGCGGGAATCGAACCCGGGCCTACTGAGTGCAATTCCCGCGCGCTAACCACTGGGCTGCCGTGCCCTCCGCGACAATCTCCATAACTTTCTACATATTCACCCAATTTAGACGGGAACCCAGTGGGGGAGGCATCCACAGGGGCCGTATCCTCCTTCCCCCTACCACCAACCTCTCGGAAGGACTTACGGACCCACATATTTAACGTGATCGTATTCCGCGTAAACACGGCGGCAGTTTTGGCAGTGGCGGGAATCGAACCCGGGCCTACCGCTAACTTCCCGCGCGCTAATTTGCAATTTAAAATGACCATATGCTTAATGCCATCATCCTCATTCCATTGTTTCATTGTTCCATCATTTAAAATATCCATAAAATTAAAATATCCATTTAAAATATCCAAAAGTTAAAACATACATTTAAAAAATCCAGATCGTCCCATCATTTAAAATATAAATATAATAATTTATATAGAGCAAAGGCGCTCTATTTAGAACCGTGACGTCACCTCCACCTTGACGTCCCCACCCACCACCTTCCCTGCTTCAGCGAGGGAGAAACGAACGGAACTCCGAGCGGAACGGCGAGAAATTTAAAATCATGACGTCTTTAAAATTGCGATCCTGAAGGCAATTTTCATTATTTCTGGACCAGATTAGACTTGTAAGAATGCCAGATGTTTGACCTTTCTGAAAATGTAAATTATTAGTCGAAATTATGAGTACTTTTCACGATGCGAGAATTTAAAAACCAAAAATCGTTTTCTTGAGCAAAAAGTGACTTTTGTTTTAAAATCTTTAAAAAATATTAGAAATCGAAATTCAGATTTGAAATTGATATATTTTTACTCGTAATTGTCTGCTCTTTCCGATGGTGTGAGTTGTTTTTTTCTACGACGTCTGGATCGTGGAGAAAAAAGGGCAAAAAGGGCAAAAAAAGGTCGAAATCGCATAAAACATTAAATAAATAAAAAAATAATTAGAATTTTGAAAATCGGTTTTCACGTGTCCCCTTCCCTCCCCCCCGGGTCTCCGATTGCCAAATTTCGTAGCTCTCCGACGCGCGGTCGCGAAACGTATAGTGTATAAGGCAGACACACACACAGACATTGCCTTTTATTATTTACTAGCCGCCTTTGGCGACCAGCCTGTTCGCTACCCTTGAAAATTCTGACCGTGGCAAATTCTAACCGTGGCACACTCGCTGGCGCGACCTACCAGTAAAGTGTAAGGTAACTGTTTGGAGGGCCAGGAAGTGCCACCCAATTTAGACAGGAACTCAGTGGGGGAGGCATCCACAGGGACCGTACCCTCCTTCCCCTACCACCAACCTCTCGGAAGGACTTACGGTCCCGCATGTTTAACGTGATCGTACTCCGCCTGAACACGGCGGCAGTTTTGGCAATGGCGGGAATCGAACCCGGACCTACCTAGTGCAAATCCCGCGCGCTAACCACTGGGCTACCGCGCCCTCCGCGACAATCTCCATAACCTTCTTTTTATTCACCCAATTTAGACAGGAACCCAGCAGGGGAGGCATCCACAGGGTCCGTACCCTCCTTCCTCTACCAACAACCTCTCGGAAGGACTTACGGACCCACATGTTTAACGTGATCGTACTCCGCGTGAACACGGCAGCAGTTTTGTCAGTGGAGGGAGTCGAACCCGGGCCTACCGAGTGAAATTCCCGCACGCTAACCACTGGGCTACCGCGACCTCCGCGACAATCTCCATAACTTTCTTTTTATTCACCCAATTTGGACCAGGACCCAGTGGGGGAGGCATCCACAGAGACCGTACCCTCCTTTCCCTGCCACCAACCTCTCGGAAGGAATTATCGACCCATATGTTTAAGGTGATCGTACTCCGCATCAGTGGCGGGAATCGAACCCAGGCCTACCGAGTGCAATTCTCTAGCCGCCTTTGGCGACCAGCCTGTTCGCTACCCTTGAAAATTCTGACCGTGGCAAACTCGTTGGCGCGACCTACCAGAAAGGTGTAAGGTAACTGCTTGGAAGGCCAGGAAGTGCCACACAATTTAGACCGGAACCCAATGGGGGAGGCATCCAAAGAGACCGTACCCTCCTTCCCCTACCACAAACCTCTCGGAAGGACTTGCAGTCCCACACGTTTAACGTGATCGTACTCCGCGTGAACACGGCTGCAGTTTTGGCAATGGCGGGAATCGAACCCGGGCCTACCGAGTGAAATTCCCGCGCGCTAACCACTGGGCTACCGTGCCATCCGCGACAATCTCCATAACTTTATTTTTATTCGGCAATTTTGGGAATCGAACCCGGGCCTACCAAGTGCAAATCCCGCGCACTAACCACTGGGGTACTTCACCCTCCGCGATATTCTTCATAACTTTCTTTTTATTCACCCAATTTAGACCGGAACCAAGTGGGAGAAGCATCCACAGGGACCGTACCCTTCTTCCCCTACCACCAACCTCTCGGAAGGACTTACAGACCCACATGTTTAACGTGATCGTACTCCGCGTAAACACGGCGGCAATTTTGGGAATCGAACCCGGGCCTACCGAGTGCAATTTCCGCGTGCTAACCATTGGGCTACTTTGCCCTACGCGACAATCTCCATAACTTTCTTTTTATTCATCCAATTTAGACCGTACCCTCCTTCCAATACCACCAACCTCTCGGAAGGACTTACAGACCCACATGTTTAACGTGCTCGTACTCCGCGTAAACACGGCGGCAATTTTGGGAATCGAACACGGGCCTGGTAACTGGTTGGACGGCCAGGATGTGCCACCCAATTTAGACCGGAACCCAGTGGGGGAGGCATCCACAGGGAACGTACCCTCCTTCCCCTACCACCAACCTCTCGGAAAAACATACGGACCCATATGTTTAACGTGATCGTACTCCATGTCAGTGGCGGAAATCGAACCCGGGCCTACCGCGTGCAATTCCCGCGCGCTAACCACTGGGCTACTTCGCCCTCCGCGACAATCTCCATAACTTTCTTTTTATTCACCCAATTTAGACCGTACCCTCCTTCCCCTACCACCAACCTCTCGGAAGGACTCACGAACCCACATGTTTAACGTGATCGTACTCTGCGTGAACGTGGCGTAAGTTTTGGCAGTGGCGGGAATCGAACCCGGGCCTACTGAGTGCAATTCCCGCGCGCTAACCACTGGGCTGCCGCGCCCTCCGCGACAATTTCCATAACTTTCTACATATTCACCCAATTTAGACGGGAACCCAGTGGGGGAGGCATCCACAGGGGCCGTATCCTCCTTCCCCCTACCACCAACCTCTCGGAAGGACTTACGGACCCACATATTTAACGTGATCGTATTCCGCGTAAACACGGCGGCAGTTTTGGCAGTGGCGGGAATCGAACCCGGGCCTACCGCTAACTTCCCGCGCGCTAATTTGCAATTTAAAATGACCATATGCTTAATTCCATCATCCTCATTCCATTGTTTCATTGTTCCATCATTTAAAATATCCATAAAATTAAAATATCCATTTAAAATATCCAAAAGTTAAAATATACATTTAAAAAATCCAGATCGTCCCATCATTTAAAATATAAATATAATAATTTATATAGAGCAAAGGCGCTCTATTTAGAACCGTGACGTCACCTCCACCTTGACGTCCCCACCCACCACCTTCCCTGCTTCAGCGAGGGAGAAACGAACGGAACGCCGAGCGGAACGGCGAGAAATTTAAAATCATGACGTCTTTAAAATTGCGATTCTGAAGGCAATTTTCATTATTTCTGGACCAGATTAGACTTGTAAGAATGCCAGATGTTTGACCTTTCTGAAAATGTAAATTATTAGTCGAAATTATGAGTACTTTTCACGATGCGAGAATTTAAAAACCAAAAATCGTTTTCTTGAGCCAAAAGTGACTTTTGTTTTAAAATCTTTAAAAAATATTAGAAATCGAAATGGAGATTTGAAATTGATATATTTTTACTCGCAATTGTCTGCTCTTTCCGATGGTGTGAGTTGTTTTTTTCTACGACGGCTGGATCGTGGAGAAAAAAGGGCAAAAAGGGCAAAAAAAGGTCGAAATCGCATAAAACATTAAATAAATAAAAAAATAATTAGAATTTTGAAAATCGGTTTTTACGTGTCCCCTTCCCTCCCCCCCGGGTGTCCGATTGCCAAATTTCGTAGCTCTCCGACGCGCGGTCGCGAAACGTATAGTGTATAAGACAGACAGACAGACGCACACACACACACACACAGACATTGCCTTTTATTATTTAAGAAGATTGAAACTGATTACATACTACATTTCGACGGATCTTTTGTATAATTATGAAGTGGAAGAATTTTTTTTTACTGTGACCCTTAGTTATAGTAGACAAAACACAGTTTACTAAGATTTTTTCTATTTCCAAAGTTATAATTATAAATTATAACTGTTTGTAGATCAAAGCAATATATAATATTTAGTTATAATATAAGCTTATTTGATGAACGCCTGAATAATAATTTAATTTTAACTAAAGTATTTTGAAAATACGAGCGTTAAATTGCACCAAAATGTTTCCATTACTATAGCACATAACAGTCAACTCTACATTGTGGAACATAATTATCAACGGAGGGTTAACAAATTCTCACATCGATAAGTATATCATATTTAAATTTAATCGCATACTCATAATACGCAAAATTAAGCAATTTCAAGAGCTGACATTAATGAAAGCAATTTTGCTGGCTCTGGATAATTTGAGGTTGTCCGTGCTCATTTCAAAGAATTTGGATTATATGTAATTATTTCAGTTTGTGGAACATTGTACTTTATTTTACTTAGTCACTATCAGTCAAAACTGGTAATATCAGCCACCCCTCCTGATAAGCGCTCAGATAAGGTGTGTCACCATTATACCAAGTTCCAGATATTTATATATATACATGTCTGTTTAAGTGAAGTCTTAGCTTTGCATGTATGATGAAATTAATTGTTGCAAATAATTGTTGTATGCTGTAACTAATGGTGAAAGTGTGGTGTGTGAATATACTATTAAACCTTTTATGAAATACTGGTTAGTTAGAAATCGTCCATTTGATCATCCATTTACAAACCGAGGAGAATGGTTTTTGGGTCATTGCAGGTCATTTCATATAACTGCAAGTTAGCTTGTATGTCCTAGGTGATGAAAATTCTGAAATTAGTTTGTAAATATTCATTTTAAACCAACAACGTTTGGAGAATTCAGGAATTTCTACCCACTATTGAAATAATTTATATCTTAGGAATGGAGGAGGCACGGAACATTTCATCGTTGACTGGCCTTAGCTATGGATATAGCCTTGGCCCACCTTCCTTAAGAGCAATACGAATCTATTATGATGGTGTAATGATGAATTATCCAGGTGCTCCGCATAAACATGGATCTCAGTTGGCAGAGTAGTCTATATTTTGTCATCTGTCAACAAAAGCCTTCAGAAAGTGTATTATTATAATTTCGATCTCTAACTGTTTCACAATGTATTGATACATTTCATTTGTTTTTAAATACATTTCTCCTTTGGATCAAATGAAATGATTTTTTTTACAGATAAAAAAAATTCAATTAATCCCACATTAAAAGATATATATAAAGGGAGGGACGCTTTCGATTTTCTCCTGCAATTTATATTTTTAAGATGCACTAATGTTCTAATGTAAAAGTACGACGAATACGTGTAAGATGGCGGCACCAGATGGCGCCATAAGCTTTCGTGCCATAAAAGGTATGGTACAAATCAGCCTTGAACGGGTAGTTCTTTGACTTCAAATGATTGAATAACTAATTCGAATACAAAAATCAATCTTGCAGAGGAGTATAGTCCATTGTCCTGAAATGCATGCGTACCTAATTTCATGTCCGTTTGACGTTTAGATTTTTTATTACAGACAGACAGACTTCTTCCTTTATTATTATAGATTCCGTACGATGAATGGTTATACTGCTAGTACTCTAATATATCGATAATGATGAGTTATACAACACATCTTACATTCCCTTGATTTGTTTACATTATGGATGCTATAGAAATCCGTCTGCATTGCAGCAATAATGAAAGTTTATTGATCATTCAAAGTCAAATATATGGTAATAGCGTTGACACAGACGTTAGATACACATATAGTATACAAGATTAGAGCTGAATGTAATCCTAAATATAAATTCAAAAGATCTTTAACATCACGATTTTTACACAGGGAAAACATGGATGCCATATATTATTTTGCATTGCGTTACGTGATATATTCATATAATATGGGTTGTTGTTGTTGAGACCCAGACCGTCCGGCCTACCAGAAAGGTGTAAGGTAACTGTTTGGACGGCCGGGAGGAGCCACCCAATTCAGACAAGAACCCAGTGGGGGAGGCATCCACAGGGACCGTACCCTCCTTCTCCTACCACCAACCTCTCGGAAGGACTTACGTACCCACATGTTTAACCTGATCGTACTCCGCGTGAACACAGCGACAGTTTTGGTAGCGGAGGGAATCGAATCCGGGCCTACCGAGTGCAATTCCCGCGCGCTAACCACTGGGCTACCGTGCCCTAATAATGATGAGTTGAATAAATCTGAATTGTTCATAAAAATTGATGTGGTGAATGTGGGGTGTGTAACCGTAAATAACCTATTGTATTTATAACTTTGAGACAAACAGAATAAACATTTACTAAATTAAATTAACCCTATTTTGGGTTAAAGCAAGAGATTGTTTGCTTCTGAAGTAATCCTAGCATTTGACTGATGCATTTCGTTCTAACTTAAGACTTCTTGAACAATCCTTTAATACACATTAATTAATTTATATTTGTAAATGAATTTATATATGTTGACAATACATAGTTATAAAAGAATATATTTTATGACAATGCTGAATATTTCTTAAATATGGTTTTTAATAGTGTATTTACTGTTATATAGTTATGATATTGTTTAATAATGCTAGTTATTTTGTTTTATTCCAGGTAAATCATTGACTCTAGCATATTGCATAAATTGAGAACTGAAGATTGCTGAGATATGATATTTTCTTTTCAGGTGCGATATGGTATAAATGTTTTTAACTTTTCATCAATATGTTTATAAGACTAGTAAAATGTACTAATGCTTTAAGTATTGTACCACATGTTTTAAATACTTTGTATTCCAGAAAATAAAACATAAACACTTGGGATTTTCATAAAAGGTATATGAGCTTTTTTTTGACAAAAAATGAGTTAGAGATGCTAATTTAGATGAATAGGAAATATTAAGAATCAGTTAGGAGTTTATACACCAAAATATTTCTGTATCAAACAGCGAAACTAAATTATTGAAAAAAATGTGGTTAAATAAAAGATGCAAATTTAAATCAATAAAATGTTATCCAGTAAGCAACATATCATTAACTGAGTTTAAATTAGACGTCATACATTTGAACTAGATTTCATACATTTGACTCCTTCTGGATTAATTTACACATAAGGTAATATTCTATTAATATAAATACTCAATTTCAAAACAAGGGAAGACATAAAAAATTTAACCGAAGTAATGAAATAAACACAAATTCTTGACCCGAATCCATTTTTAGTAGCATTTCTTTTGTTCAAATTTTACAAGAAAAATTTTGAAAAATCTGCACTCTGGATCCAAATGGTTACAATTATAGCGTGTCACCCTTTACTTTAAAGGACTTGAAAAAAATCTCTCGAGTTATACAATACTTGATAAGGTACTCACCCGGGCCTAACACCCCCCCCCCCTCCCCGAGGGGGTTAATGACGACACGAACAAACAAATTATATTGTGGCTATTTTACAAAACAAAAATCTGATGTGCGCAGAACATGACTTTCCCTACAGATTTATATTCACGTTCTCTTTATTTAAATTAAATTTAATTCATTTTTAATTCAATTTTCGTTCTCATTTGATAACTGGACTTATTTTCAAAGGTGGCGTAGAGAAAATACGAAAAAACTAAAATATCTCGAAAACGGCTAGTCCTAGTTTAATGGGGTTGGTCTTATTATTTTCTAAAAGTTACAAAGTTACGTAAAGTAAGTTTAAAAGTTACGTATTAAACAAGCTTTTAATGGATATATTTGAGCATATGTAGTTTTTTATTTTAGATTTCGGCGATTTTTGCTGTTAATTTTGCAAAAGGCGTATAGGCGAACGCCGTTCGCAGAAAGTTTTTCGAATTGCAGAAATTTTAAATTTTAGAGAATTATTTAAAAATAAAATGTGTTATTATAAGCAATGCGTATGTTATAAGCAATGCACTGTTACTTTCATTTTCAGAAACTATATTATATATCTATCTCTGGTAAATCATGTTTTCTTTTCCTTTTTTTCCCATTTACGGGTACCCTGAAAATATTACCTGAATAAATTAGGTAACCAGACATAAGTAAAAAAATATTTAATTCACTTTTAATTCAATTTTCGTTCTCAATTGATAACTGGACTTATTCTCAAAGGTGGAGTAGAGAAAATACGAAAAAACTAAAATATCTCGAGAACGGCTAGTCCTAATGTAATGGGGTTGGTCTTATTCTTTTCCCCGTTAAAAAATACGTATTAAACGAGTATTTAATGGATATATCTGAACATACATAGTTTTTTATTTTAGATTTTGGCGATGTTTGAGGACCATTTTGCCAAAAAAGGCAGGTTATACTTTTCCGAATCGTACCAAAATCTATGCAGAACCAGGGTGTCTCACAAGCAACTTATCTACGGAATTTTGTGAAATTCAGTCCATTAGTATTTTAGATAGAGTGGATACAAGCTTTTGCGGGCCATTTCGGAAAAAATGGCGGGTTCTTTTATCCCAAATCGCACCCAAAATTAATCAGCACCAGACTCGCCTACAAGTGACTTAACTACCAAATTTTATGAAATTCGGTCAATTAGTTTTTTAGTTAGAGTGGATACAAAATCTGCACAGACAGACAGACACACACACATACGTCATGCTAAAAATAGCTTTTTCGTATTCTAGAGGTTTCAAAAAGTGAAGATCCGGCGAAAACTCGAGTTGCGATTTTCGGCATGATTCCAATACTTCCCCTATACATTACCATGTATTGCAGGGGAAGTAAATATTGTAACTGTTAAGTCTCGTGATCATTAGACTTTAAATGAAACATTTTAATCATGATTTGGCCAAATTTTGCACTATGCTGCTATGTTAAAAAAATAAAAGTTAAAAAATTCCGAAGATTTCTCTCAAATTAAAACAAAAAATTAAATCTAGTTCTAGAATGTTTGATAACAAATCCGGATATAAAGTTTCGTGAAAATCTATTAATATTTTTGGCCGGTATCTCGTTCACAAGGAATCGACCACATACGGAAATACAGACATCACTCCAAAAATAGTTAAAACATGTTTAGGTGGTTTTGAAACATATATTGTCACCATCAAGATCTCGAATTCGAAAATTTTCATGAAAACAATACTTTCTCTATAATATATTGCATAGCATGAGAAATTAATACATAAATAAACGGATAACAAGGACGGACGGTATAACGGATAACAAACGGATAGAGCTAATCCGAGATTTATTTCTCATCAACTTTGTGTGGAATACACACGACGTATTGCTATCAATAGATAATTTATTAAAATGCAGAAACACATCATAACAAAGTCTAATATCTTTAAATCCACAATTAAAATTTTAATACTGTTAGTCGGAAAGATATAATTAGCAACTTGGTCTATATAACAAAGATACAGCTATAAATTTAATGCTTAGTAAAATTTAAAGAAAAATCTTTGATAAATTCAACACTTAACGGATAAATATCAACCAGTTTCGGAAAGAAAAATCTCCTTCTTCAGAATCATAAAACATGTATTTTATATTTTTTGTTTATATTGCATATTACTATATAAGTTGCATATAGCATATAAGTTTTGTTACACTGAATAGAAAAACTCCAGAAATTGTTATGCATAAATTTTAGTAGAGAATTCGTAATGTTAAACTTTTGGTTGTGCGGAAAATGCAGATAAAAGCTATATTGCTTGCTAAAAATAAAATGTTTTCAATTGGCATTTTGTATTAATTACATTTAGCTATCTTATTAGATTGTAATTCCCATTGAATTGTAATCTAAGAGGATTGTTGATCATACTTTTTCCAAATTTTCTAAGCCACTCCAGAGCAAGTAAGATGAAGTTAAAACCTTTAGCAATATAATTTGGTTTCCTTTCTGTCTTAAAATAAGAAATATATCGTTTAGTTATTTATTGTATGGCTGGCAAAGTTTTATGTGGGTGTTCAGGTCCAGGTTTGTCCCCATTGATAAAGGAAATGCAAATATTTCCGAAACAAATGCCTGCTCTTACTTAACTTGTTTTGCGGTGTATATATTTAGCGATCCTGTTTATTGTTGATTGTCTGCAATATCACGTTCTATAATTAATAATAGTAATATATATGTATATATATATATATATATATATATATGAGTGTGTGTGTGTGTGTGTGTGTGTGTGTGTGTGTGCAATAGTAATAGAAATGCTTTTGTTAACCTTTTATATCACAGTTATTTCCAGTTATTAAATATACATTTTCTAACACCACACTAGTTGTAATTCAATTTGTTTTTCTTATTTTTACTCATTATTGGCAACACTGATGTGCATCATCTTATGAGTGGCAACGATTGATGATTTGTATTTCATGCTGTACATGTTTTAAAGCATGTTTATACTTGCATATCTATGTTTTATCTGTAGAATAACTAATTGTTTTTAGTATATTTTCATTATCTTTTTCTTTTTGTTATTAATTCACTTATATATATATATATATATATATATACATATATATATATATATATATATATATATATATATATATATATATATATATATATATATATATATATATATATATATATATATATATATATATACATATATATATAATGTTTTAACATTTTACCATTTTTTAAATTCTACATGCTATATAACTTACATTCAAATCTGCTATCAAAATCACAGTTTCATATTTGCTATACCAAAAATACTTCCCATCTGTGCATTCTTTTTAACGGAAGACATTTTGAACTTGCAAAATAATGGACTCAATATCATAGACCATTGGGTTTTGACTGCTGAAGCGTGACTGTGGTTTGGAACAATGTGCAATGTGGAAATAGTTTTTCCCCTTGAAGTGCACTGTTATTTCAGAAGTACTTTGAATCTATCCCCACCATTATATTTCAGATAGAATTTGAATTCTGGTGCATTGCGTTCCATATGCGAGAAAAAAACACCGTTAGATAGTTTGCATATTTTGTCTTCAGTAAAGTTGTATTATTTATTATAAAATATATGCTATATATATCTGTATTTTACATAAAGAAATGAGACTATAGAAAATATATTTATGTAAAAGTAAAAGTACCTTTTGTGTTTAATATATAATGTAAAAACTGATTATATATATATATATATATATATATATAAGCTACTAAATTAAATCTTCCATTTCATATGAAGTTCCGTTACTAGTGGACATTTTTCAACCCCTGTATTATTACCTGTAGAGCAGAGATTATTTGAGTGATAAATTATGATCCATATTATGCAAAATATCATGTTTGTGTTTCTTTAAATATCAACTCTTTATTGCTTTTACAAATATAAAAGGATAAATAATCATCTTTAATAAATAATCATCAGCTAATAATCATCTTTATAAACAATCATCTTTAACAAATAACCATCAGCCAATAATTATCTTTATAAACAATCATATTTAATAAATAATCATCAGCCAATTATTGCTTTGTAAATTGCTCTACCAAGGCGATTATCTGACCTACTATATAATATTCTTCAATGCGCTAAAATAATTTGCTAAAATAAACATATGCAGTCAAATAAAAATCAAATCCTGTGTATAAATTGTGTGCATAGTGAGAGGAAAAAAACAAGTATCAATATTAAGACTGAATTATATTTTATTAATGATTCAAAATATTATAGCATTAATATTGAGAACAAGAAAAAAATAAAAGTATGATTTACAAATATAGCAAAACGGAGCTTTACAGAATTCATATCAGACAAATGATTCGTAAAGTATGATTAACAGAAGCATATGTAGAGCTCTGTGCACACACGGTGTGTGGGGTAAATAAAATATATCTATTCTAAGGCTCCTTCAGGATACTAAACTTGCTTAGAATCAACACTACATTCTCAATAAGTATAATTACTTAAAATCTTCAAAGTAAAAAATGAACATTTTGCCAGAGATGTAAAAGTTAAGAAATAAATGCTATTTTTGAAGATTTTCATGCACTTTATCACGCTTATATAGAACCTAAAATATATCCTTGAAACCCAGGTAGGTAGATATTTGTATTTTATCCTGTAGTCCATAGTTCGCCATGTGTCTTTACCAAGAGAAATTAATTACCTTTATCGCGCTGAAATTCTCAATGGCTATAGTCTGCAAAATCTGCCAACCGCGTTGGTTGCTATGCTGCAGAATCAATTGTTAAAAACAATTTTCTGATATTACGACTTCAGCAGAGGTATTTGACCTTTGTAAACGCCACGTAAAACGACACTATTAAAAAGCTACTAATTGTGACATCCTCAACAGGATAAGTACTTCATTCTGGGTGAGGTGTTCAAACACTTGGTTGCTATGCTGCAGAATCAATTGTTAAAAACAATTTTCTGATATTACGACTTCAGCAAAGGTATTTGACCTTTGTAAACGCCACGTAAAGCGGCACAATTAAAAACGCTACTAATTGTGACATCCTCAACGGGATAAGTACTTCATTCTGGGTGAGGTGTTCAAACACTTGTATAGACTCATTATAATATTCACAGCAAATTCAAGAAAATAGTAATGATTTTGTTTTTATATTATTATTAGGATGCGAAATTATCTCTCCAGATTCATGCCAAAAATTAGAATCGTGTGAATCTGCACTTGTACGAATCAGTAATACAAATTTGAAATTTAATAAATTACGCTTATTTCTAAACTTATTATTTTTTTTTCAAATATAAAGACATTGTCCTATGGTTTAAATTTAAAACTCATTACAAAAGAGCTTTCCTCGATTTTTGAGTCAAGGTTGAAACTCTGATGATATTTTTTATCTGACGGATTTGTGTGAAACTCGCTCAAAATTGCGTTTGACATAAATTAACTGAAAACAATTTCGAATATTTAAACGTCACTATTAAGTACTTTCCGAACTGACTTAAGTGTCGCAATACATAATTTTGTAGCTGTGGATCGCTTAGATTTAGACTACGCAATCAACAGTTGAGACAAACAGGCATGCTATTCTATTATACAAAATATTTCCCCAGATATAGCATTTAAAGAAACAAATACATATTTTTCCCACATCCATTTCTACATAGAAGCTTGCCATTTTATTTACAAATTACTTTGATCCTTGATAATGCGCGGTAGTGATCTTCCCAATAGCAAAATGACTTATGGTGACACGACCCCGCCAGATGGTCGGGCGTTTTTTCTGTCCAGTCTCCATATGTATTTCACTGTGTCATTGACCTTCTTTCTAATCCCTGGATATATATTTGCTGAGCCGATGTTTATTGTGAAAATTTATTGGATAAAAAAGTCTATATAAATAATAAATAAAAACACACACATACATGCATACATTTACACACACACAACACACATATACGCACACACATCCATCCATCCATACATACATACATACCGCTTGCAGAGAAATTTCCGATGGCGACAAAGCTTTCCTTCGATACAATGCTTTCTTGATAAAGCGAAATCCATTTCGAAACGTGCAAAATAATGGACTCAATATCACAGACAATTGGGTTTTGACTGCTGAAGCGTGATGGTGGTTTGAAACAATATATGATGTGAAAATACATTTTCTCCCAAGTGTTCAGATATTTTAGATATATCTTTCTATTTTCCATCATTATATGTTGCATGAATCTAGGGTTTGAGCTGAATTTTTACAGTGTATTAATCTTAATGCACTTGAATGATTTTGAATACTTTTAACAATTTCCCCTCTTGTAAAGGTAAAAGTGTAATCTATATCAAATAATAATGGGTAGTACATAATAATATTAATGGATAGTATATACTATATAGAATAATGTACATTACCGTGCAAGTTTACTGACTTATAATCCATACTTTATATTTTTATTTATATGCTTTATGTATGATTATGTTAATTTTCATACAGAAAGAGACATTAAAATACATAGCATTACCATACATTAAAATACATTATCAGCATGTTTAACAATGAAAACAAATTCTTTACAATATAAATCCAAACCGTGTTATATACAGACACGTATATTATACAGGGTTTCTCCAAAATATTGACCTCGGCTTTTATTCCTTATACATTGATCTCAGGCATATGTAATAAATTACAAAGTTGAATAAAAAAAGGCACAGAATTTTATGAAATCGATTAAAATTTTCAAGTGAAATAAATTTTAAGAAATACAAAATTTAAATTTTTATACGGCCCCGTACAAAAACATTTCCAATGAGTAAAATATGCCGCATACACTAATAAGGTGATGTACAAGATTCCAGCATTTTACCATAAAAAGTCCCAGAGATATGAAAAGACAAAAATGCTGACTTAAACCACTTTTTGATGCATCGACATGGGTTCTTAGAGGGGAAAAATCATGTCGACAGATCGCGTTTCAGGGGTCATACAAAATTACGACAGAAAGCAATGATTGCATAAATAAATAATAATTTTGCTATTTATTGGCACAAAAGTATCTGCACTGAGTAGAAATAATAACTTTACACAGAGATTGCAAAACTGGTTCAAAATCTTTTCAATCCATGTTAATACAGAACTGTATGCGCCTGATAGCACTTCTGTGCACTCTATCAAGTTCTTGCTCGGTGATGTCACGACAACCATTTTGAATCCGATGTAGCAACTCTGTTTTATTTAAGATAGGTGTCAGATAAACAGTTGTACGTAAACGACCCCACAAATAAAAATCCTTAGGCGTTAAATCAGGCGATCTAGGGGGAAATTCGACTGGCCCATGCAAGCCAATCCACTTGACTGGAAACTCGTTATTTAACCAGTGTTTCATAACTGTAATGTGGTGAGCTTGAGATGCGTCCTATTGAAACCATACATGTGGTAGTTCTGTTAGGTGCAAATCATCTAAAAAATCAGGAATGGCCGCATTCAGAAATTTATTAATATATCTGTCACCCGTCAACGTACCATCACACAGTATGGATACAAGCAAACGGTTTCTGAAAATACTACATCATGCATTCACAGAAAATTACTTCTGATGATGAATATCACGTACCACGACTGGATTTGTGTCAGACCAGAAGTGCTCATTTTGAGGATTTATGCATCCATCTTGTTTCAAACAGCATTCGTCAGTCCAAATTACGTTTTTCAGGAACGAGGGATTTATATCTTAGTGATTTAGAGCACAATTACAAAATTCTTGACGAAGTTGATAGTTTGTTGGCTCCTGTCCTTGCACACCATGAATGTTAAGCGAACGTCATTTATTCAGTCTCAGTATTATTTACATTGCTGCATTTGGTACGTTTATTTCTGAAGTAGCGGTACGGACACTACTATAAGGATGACAGCAAAAGTAAGCCAAAATATCAATTTCTACATCAGTTGAGTGAAGTCTATGCTTACCTAGTCCACCTACATGATGTAAGCTGCCACTTCCAAGCACTTATTACACTAATCGGGAAATAAATCTCCCAGAAGGATGTCGAGAATTGGGAAAAGTACTTTGATATTCCCTTTCAGCTTCGTTAGCATTGCGATTGCATACACTGTACAGCATAAGTATTTCAAAAAGTTCATCGTTGCTGTATTGCGACATACTGTCGGCACAGGATAACTACACTCTCAAAATGTAGCAAATATGTGAAATTACATAAGGGTCGTTCAGAATGCCGGGAAAAGGGCGCTACGCTTGTGTCATACCGGGTGTGAGGGTGCCAAAAAGACCGGTGCCAACATACATATACATATATTTTATGTGTTACGAAGTTAAGAGGATAAATGTATTTCCGATGTTAATAAGATGCAAACTGTGATATATCTTAATTCAATCCAGGTTCAATTTTGAAAGACTCTCGTCCAGGAATAAATTCCTGAATGACCTGCGGTAAGCAAAATACCAAATACAAATTGTATTAAGAAACCTTTACCTTGTAAGGCAACATCACCTGAAAACACATTAAGGTACAATTTCAAGATATGAAGATTATTCTGAATAACCACACAGGTGTTTGGATAAATCACTCTCTTTTATTTAATAACGTAATTAAGATCTGAAGTCAAATAAACAAATTAAGCTGAATCCTCTTCAGCACAACAGTCAACTGGACTCTGGACAACAGTTAAACTCAAATGCTGCAACGGAATTAAACCAATAATAAAATGTTATCCAACAATATAATGAGAAATGGGAAGCAAAGATTTACATAATTAATATACATTGTAGTTTAGTGGTATGGTCACAAACAGGGAGGAACGCACTCAGAGAAGCAATCTTTATATTAATTTAGAAGAGTAAGTTATTAAATTTAGTTAAACAAAATAGAACTAATTATTATTCAAAGCAGATATATTTAGATGACGGAAGCCAAAGTTATTTTAAGATATGCTGGAATTTAAGAAGGTGCTTCCGTAGAAGAGTGTAGATACAGTGCGATGTCAATTCTCTTACCTCACGACAAATCGAAATTGATACGAAAAACGTTGATATGAGGAACAAACCTCGGCCGCATTGTCCTCGGAGAATCCGTACTTATGTAAGTCCGGCACACCGTATACCGTAGGCGGCATAGGCCTGGACAGGACTCAGCATCATACTGCTCTCTCACTCGTTACGTCCAGACCCGGCAGAAAGACCTCGGGTCAACATCAGTTAGCCGTCGTCGAAGTTGTCGTGGTAATGAAATTAGTGTAGGCGACGTAACCAAATTCTTGACCAGCTGTTGATGGATCTTTCTCGATGTCCGTCGACGCTGTCGGCAACTCCCTCACATGCCCACAGAGGCCAGGATCGAACTTCTATCGAATTCTGCACTCCGGGGTGAGCAACACATAAAATGCGGTCCGGGCTGACCCAGTCATGTCAGCAACCAGACAGGAAAGATCGCGCCAAATACCCCAGCGCTCTCTTTTTATACTAAATTTTCTAAAACCGACTTGCTAATCCAGCTCGGTCCTGTTGGAAAGTTATTTACTGAAATCATCCAATAGAAAACTCCAAAGGCCTACCCTCGAGCGAGGCCCCGGAAAGGTGTAGCCTCAATGCGAGGTCTCGATTTGTTCTAGATGTTTTACAGAAGAGCCATTGTAAGAAAAGTGCATGCCTTGCACTAATAATAACATGTATAGAGCAAGCCTCTACATCAGAGATCCGCCCATATGCAAGCGGAATAAATGACCCTGAACTTTTAACGGTTAGAAAATAGTTCTATCTCTGAATGCGCTTTACAGATGAATAAAAAAATGGCGTAAAAGATCTTCTTTTAACACAGAATAATTGTAGAATATAAAATGTATTTAAAAGACATGAGGAATAATTAAACAGGGTTAAAATGAAGTTTAAAATATAAAAATTGAAATATAATGCATAAATTATTATTTTTACATAAGTGACGCGAGATTAAGAACTCTCGTCAAGACACTCCCCTTCCCCGAGGGAAAAAAATTAGACCAAAGGTAGAATTTTTTCAGCACAACATGTAGGCGCAAGTAGGTATTAGGTCCTTGAAGTCGCACGTACTTTCATGAAAATTTTCAGCAAAAATTTAGAGGGCAGACGTCACGCTACAAAAGTTTTTGACACGAACACCATCCCACATGGGCGCATGTAGAAGAATCAAAGTCGAAAGAAACCTAAAATTGACTGCTATTGAGTCGAAAATCCTAATAGCTACGATACCTTTGCAAAAGTTCACATTATGTGAATTACCAAATAACTTAAATTATAAAATTTCCAAAATGAAAATAAATATGTACAACATCCCTCAAGACGAACAGCAAATGCAAATAAATTGAAATTTTCTGTAAATAAATTTCTAAGTACAATTATCTATTAAGTTTTCAAATTATAAGTCAATTCTATTTTTGTTAAAATTAAATTTCAATTTTCCAAAATGTTCTTATTTTTCTACAAAACTCTTTACTTAAGGAATTAAATGTTAAAGTGTGGTCAGCACCAACAATCTTTCAGTTCATGTAATTAAAGTTTAATTTTTGAAATATTGCAAATCAGAAATATTTCATGACCACAGCATAAAATTTTCAGATCAGTATTTTTTTTTCAATTTAAGAAAGTAGATAATAATATTATTTTCCAGTAGATAGTTTTTATGAAGCAATGTAAATAAATATTTTCAATATCATAATATAATATACATATATACATGAAAATGACCATACCAAATTTAACAAAGTAATATAGAAAGAAAATTTTTAAATAACCTGGTGCAGTGGAACAAAAACATCAAATTTTGTCAACAAGTGTCAAGTGATCCACATATTTCTTAAAAATTTCCATAAGAGGAGTCAACTTGACAAATCAGCAAAGTATCCATTTGACACAAGTATTTTAATCTCTTACAATAGGCAATCACCAAGGCAAATAATTATTTGGCAACAACATGACACAAGTATCTCTTACCACGATACTTTAAAACAAATATTATTTTATGTTTATTATATAACACTGTATTCATTATTTCATATATTTAAAATTATCAAAATATCTTTTCAAAATGTATTCAATACTTTCAATTATTTTTCAAATTATCATTTCAAAATATCACATTTCTTTATACACAGACTCAGTCATGTATCAATATTTAAGAACTCATGTGGCAAAAGGTGGATCAGTGGCCGAAAAATACTTCATTAATTTAAATTATCGAACTAAATTATTTTCTTTATCAACAGCAATAGGTGGCAAGTAAATTGTAATAAAGTGACTAGGTGACAGAAATCAATTCAGTTTTCGAAATTATTCTCTGATAATGCTCAATTATCAATTCTTTTAAGGTCTGTGACACATTATAAATTTATGTAGACAAAAAAATGGCATGAAGTAAATATATAATTCAGTAAATAAGGGTAGATATATATATATATATATATATATATATATATATATATATATATATATATATATATATATATATATATATATATATGTGTGTGTGTGTGTGTGTGTGTGTATGTGTGCGGAAATAGTAATAATATTCTTAAGAAATTTCTATTTCTTAATTTGCAAGTAATATGCAATAAAATATTAACAAATTCTCTGTTCTCAACAAAAATATTAAAGGTAAACAAATGATATTTACAATGAAACACAAACGTGGCAGTAAGGGATTTTCTTCCTTACTCCAAAAACACCTAAGAACTTGCAAATACAATGGAACATCCCGAAACAGTGCAGAAAAAACTTGCCTTTAAAATGCAATCAAATTTTTTAAATTTAAGTTGCCTTTCAAAAAACGTAAGTAAAATAAAACTGATGTTAAGGACACAATTTTAAATAGTTAAATAAAATATTTTACTCAATGTTATTTGCACTAATTCTCAAATCTCGAAATTATATCATGAAGTGCAAATATTTATTTCTAGTAGCTCCAAAATCAAATCAATTTAAATTCAAATTATATCCCTTTTCTGTAATTATTCATTAAAGTTTCAAATTAAATTCCTAAATTTAAATCAAATTAGTTTTAAAATATGGATTTCAGAAAGTAAATAAGAAAAACAAAATATCCAAATTATTATAAAGTAAGTTAATTTGTGGAAACCGTTTTAAAAATTAAACATATTTCGTAAATAAAATCAGAGTTCACTGACTCTTTTTAAGATTTCCACATTATATGTAAGTAAACAATTGGAATATTTTTAACCCGTAATTATGTAATCGTGTGGAACAATTTCTTAAATTCACCCATATTTCCGTAATTAACTTTAGAGTTCATTAACTCCATCGAGGGTTTGTCTATAAAGTTTATACTATCAGGAGATTTGTGATAATGTTTTCGTAATATAATTCAGAATTCTTCATTTTATTAATAGTATAAAAAATCGATTTTTTAAAGCCTTAGAGGTTATCCCCCCCCCCCCCAGTATAAGCAAAATCTTACAATGTAATTTCTCAAAATCGCTATTGAAGTTCAGAATTTATACTTTAGCATTGTATATATATAATATGTTATGTTTCTGTTTTGTAAACATCAATATGACCAAGATTTCCAGTTATTAAGAGGAAATATCTTTATTGCTTTTACTACGATCTTTGAAAAATATATTTGTATAATAGAAATATGTCATACAAATGTATCCACTGAATTTCCATTGCTTTGCTTGAAAAACATTATAATAAAAAAAACATAGTGCAAACGATTATTCCTAAGGGTGTGTGCTCTCTGTTTCTGTTTGGGAGATCCGAGATACGTGTTATTCTGATTTCTATTGGCGGTTTTCCAGCGATTCGGGCGAAATTCATGTGAACCGAATAAAGAAAATCTAGCTGGCAGAGTGATCAAATTTTGGTCTGAAGAAAATAATTCATTAAAATTAAAACTTAAAATATATTTAATAAACGGCAGCAATTTAGCAGATGTAACCCTCAACATGGATACTTTTCAGTGCAGGTACTGTCTATTTCTAGACGTATGTTCATTAAGAACCATCCATGATGAAATTCCTGCCGAAACGGTAACTGGCAAACTTCGCACCCAGTCATTATTCGTAAGAGAATCGTGATTGGAATCAGAGACAGTCTTATAGAGGGTGTCCCAAAATTCACGCAAGATTTGACTTTTGCGTCATTTGTGCGATAAAGTGTTGGCAAAGAAAAAAAAAGACAGCGTGACAGCTGACAGTCTAGGCTTACTAAAAATGAAGCGCTACACGAAAGAACAACGCGTGTTCTTCGAACCATTCTTCTTCGAAAATGCGGCTGGTTAGGCAATAACGGTCAATGGTGCTTTTTATCGCGACATGATAATCCAGTTTTTTGTATCTAATTGCAAGATATGGATGTGGAAGACAAGTGGTTTCAACAAGACTGTGCCACATGCCATACAGACCGAGAAACAATTCAATTACTGCATGAGTCACTTCCTGGTCGTGTAATTTTCCGTTTTGGTGATCGGAATTGGTCGTCCATATCATGAGATTTAACGCCGTTGGTCTTTTTTCTTTGGGGTTTTTTGAAACCTAAGTTTCATTCCTACAAGCCCACGACCACCCACGCCTTGAAGGAGGAAATTAAGCGCTGTATCAACGAAATTCAGCCACATTTATGCAAAATGGCCATGGAACATTTCAACAAAAGAGTGCGTATGTGCCAGCAAAGCCGTAGAAGCCATTTACTCGACATGCTATTCCATACATAACCCTATACTATATACTTCATGAATCAATAAAACATTTACGATTTTTAATTATAAACCTGTGTTTTCTTTCAAAATTACGTCTTGCGTGAATTTTGGGACACCCTATATTTATCCTGATAAAGTTCACTCACTTTATTGTTTCTGAGAAAGCGACTTTCAAGAAAGGACGATATTTATTAGGATAGTGAATACATTGGATTTTCTAAACGCCCTCTTTTCATCTGGGCACTAAGCTCGATATATTTCAGTATCATCACCACGCAGGTCCCAGCTGATTCTTAAAATGTGGATCGCTTTTTCTCTAAACCGTCCTTCAAAATGGAAGTATGGGAGGTTGGGTGTCATTGGCATGTTCTTGATATTTTTCACCCGCAAATACATGCAAATAGTTTCTTAGTAATTTTGATTATTTTTCATATATCTTTTATATTACCTGTAGATTAAATCTATAGAGTTCTGTGATAAAGAGATTGGCATACTCTATCACTTACAGTTAAAGCAAATATGTTTAAATTAACACATTGGTATTTTTTATAACATAATGCATAATATGAACAATGCTATGAACATCATTGCATCATTTTATATAGAGAAACTTACAAAATAATGCAGTCACTATTACATACCATTGTATTTTGAATATTGTAACGTGACTGCGGTTTGTAACTATATACGATAAGAAAACAGTTTATCTTTAAAGCTGCATATATTTTTAAGATATATACTTGAATATTTGACTTTTATTATATTTAAGATAAAGTCTGAATTTCAAAGGATTGAATAGAATATGAAGGACAAACTGGTGAATATTTTGAGTAGCATATTTTTAATATAAATCTTCAAACATTAAATTTCAATTTTTTAAACTTCAGAATATATTAACATAGATTATATAAAATAAGTCATTGTAATATGCCACCTCTAATAACATGAGAGTTTACATTATTTTCAAATCCACTCACGAGGTAAAGTCTCTTCATACATCGTTATAAAGAGTGATTGCCAACAATTCCCTAGCATAACTCCACATATTTAGTCTATTCATGAAATCCTTAACATTTTAAAGCTGAAATTTAAAGATAATAAATTTTAAAATTTTAATTTTTTAACTTTAAGTGTGTGGATTTTAAACGATAATCAGAGAATATTTTTTGAATATTGCATTATAATTATGTATATTCTGTAAGCTCCATATATCGGTGCATTGGACTTAATATGCTGGTGGAAATATTGAATAATGTAAATGCACTCACTTCCAAAAGTTAAGCAACCAAAGAAAATTTTCATTTTTCAAAAGCGTATTGGGATTTGTGCGGTTGAAAATCACTGCGGATATAGATGGCAGTATGCAAATATCGTATGTTACAGCCAATCACGATTGACTGTCCGGATATATGTTATCTAGGCAGTCGTTGAAGACGCCAGCATACTGAAGGGTTTGAGGAGATGCAATTAAATGCTAATACGAAGTGTTTATAACTTATGTAGGATTAATGTTTCCATGGCTGAAAGAAGACGAATGCCAGATGAGCACTGGCGTGCTGTCGGGCGCATTGAATCAGGGTAGTCAATCAAAGATGCCGCTATTTTCTTTGGCGTTGATCATTCGATAACTTCTCGATTATGGAAACAATTCTAAATAAGTCTAACAGTTATCCGTAGAACTGTGCTCGGTCGTCCAAGGGTTATCACCCTTTTTGATGATCGGTATATTGCTATAGTAGCCAAGCGGAATTAGCGAGTGACCTCCACAACTGTTACGATAGTTTCAGCAGCACTTGGTAAGACAATATCTGCCAGTACTATGCGCCGAAGGCTCCACATGAAGGGACTGTACACCCGAGTACCACGCTTTTGTATTCCACTAACCGTTCAGCCAGAGGCAAGATTAATGTGGTGTCGTCAACATGTCAATTGGATTGTCTCAGATTGGTGCAACGTCCTGTTCACGGACGAGTCCAGATTCTCCCTGGCATCAGATGATAAGAGTGTAAGGGTCTGGAGAGAACGAGGCACACGCAATCAGGCCAATAACATTATCGAACATAACGCATTCAGCGATGGCGGCGTCATGGTGTGGACTGGAATTTCAATGGGATATCGTACAGAGCTGCACATCTTTAAAAGCGGTTATGTGATGGCTGCATGGTATAGTAATGAAGTCCTAGACCACATTGCGAGACTCTACGTTGCAGCAGTTGGTCATGATTTCCTTCTTATGGACGATAATGCACTTTCCCATCGAGCTAAAATCGTTGACGAATACCTGGAAAGTGAGAGCATTTCTCGTATGGAGTGGCCGGTGAAAGTCGTTGGAATCCACGACCTTAATTCCATTGCAAATCTTTAGGATCATTTGGCGTGCTGTCTCTGCATGTTTATCTCTTCTAGCCAGTCTTAGAGTGTTGGAAATTGCTCTATTGGAGGGATGAACCTTGCTCGCATCTGCGATGGTTGATCAGCTCATTGGAAGCATGGAAAATCGTTGTAAACTTTGTGTGAAGGTCCCGCATGGTCACATACGATATTAATGAATGTTTTGTTCGGTTTGTTTGCCTTTAAACATCATTTTGTTAATGACTCAAATGTGACGTCATCATATAACTTAGGAAAAGTAAATATTTTTTTCATCTTTGCACATAATTTTTGTTTTACTTTAATGCATAAACACATTTGCTACCTTCATGTACTATTTTGAGTTAATCAAATCTTTACTTTTCCATTTTTGTTGATTTTAATGTCCATGCTTAACTTTTGGCAGTCAGTCTACTTTGCTAATTTTAAAAGTTGATCCAATAGTTTTGCTTTATTTATCAATGTGCTAGAGCACAGGAAGTTCTGTCATAGCGGTTATATAGAGCTCATACTGTTCTATCTGTTCTTTTGGTCTAAAGATGTGATCTTATAATATCATCAAAACAATTGTCGTCATCTTACTAACATATGTCTGATTTTTTCAAGATATATTTGTGAGTTTTTATTTTAAAAGCAGCAGATTGATTTATTGTAAGCACATTTTTGTTAGTGATAAAATTTAAGAAATTGAAACTTTACGATTCACAATGACTATAGATTAAATCTAAACTTTAAAATTCTTGCTAATTACTGTCAAATAGTAGAAATAACGTTGCCTATCTCGGCCAAACTACTAGATACAAATGGCCACTCGTTACATAGTGCAAAATGGCTGAAAAAAATATCATATCTGAATAACGAATTATTTATTGTTCTCCCCCAATCTGTCTGCCTGTCCCCCTGTATTATTAAAACTTTTCTAGCTTCTTAAGAGATAGTCTGGACAAAACTTGAATTGAGAGTTCTTCTAATTGTAGGAGCATGATTTAGAATTTTATTAAAGTTGCTATCGTTTTAATTTAATCTTAGTACAAAATAATTGCGAAATAAAAAGTTGCGCACTAACATTATTAGGTTCTGAATGAAAAAGTGAATTTAAAACGCAACGCATCGTGTAAATATGATAATAAAGAAAGAAGATAGCGTTGATTTCTTTAAGTTCTAAGTTAAAGGTAGATGTCTTTGAAGAAAATAGTTGAAATATTTGGGTGTATGAAATTGAGAGCAGCGAATTTGTAGGCTGTAATAACTTCAGAAAAATGATTGGCCTCAATGTTGAACGGTTTCTTGCCCCTATTTCAGTTTATGAAATTTCGGTGCAGATGAGCTCAAAATAAAACAGCCAACAGAATACTACGTTTCTAACCATGCAAATCATCTGCCGATCCAATGGCAAAACTGGAAACCTGATGACAAATGATAAACATTTTCTGTTTGAAGAAATTGTGATTTAAATATGAAAAATAATTTTATTTTATCACGACGCATATACGTTTTTAATTGAGATATTTAATGCCCATTTAATTTACCCATATAATTGCAATATCAATTGACATTTTATCTAAATATAATTGCGACTTTAAATAAATATTGTCACTGTATAGATCATATGTATGTATATTAGTTAAATATCAGCTGACAAGATACTATAATGTTTAAATAAAGAATTTAGTGTAGCAATGTTCAATCATCTAATTTATATTTAGTAAACTATTTGAGGCGTTAAAAACTCGTTAGGCTAATAATTTAGATATTAGCCTATATATATTAGAAACCTTTGCGTATATATATTAGAAACCTTTGCGTATATATATTAGAAACCTTTGCTTTAATACAAGAGTATATTTTTATGAAACAACCTAACATAGTACGTGACCTTACATGCATGTTAGTACATGCATGCAATTAATTTTGAAAGCATTCTTTCGTTCATGAATCATGGTTTTTAAAAATTCATCCGACAAAATTTTAAGAAATGACGAGCTGCCAATTAAAATACGTCTTATTTATTTCTTCCCAAATTAATTTTAATCTTCTGAAAATTTATTTTCCAATATTTTCGCGTCAAAACGACTGAAGAAATAAGAATAAGTTGGTAATAGAAAAGCATTAGCATTGACCTTCTCTTCGCCTTTCCAGTTTAATAGTAAACTGTTGATAAAAATACCTTTGGAAATACATAGGGCATAATTTAAAATTTTAGAACATATTATTGTATTTCAGCTTAATTCTGCCTATTCAAAGAATCCGAATTTAAACTTTTGTAAATGTAAAGATATAGCGAAAATCAATATATTTTTGTCTTTTATCTTATTTGATATTATTTTTAATTTAATAAATCCATATCTGGTTAGTTTAAAGAATTTAGAAAGAATACTGAAAAAATATTTATAAAGAAAAATATACGTAATTACATAGAGATAATCTACAACACAGCCTGATTGATATTTCCGTGGTCAGTTCCTAAGTTATGTGTGTTAGGTCTATACTTAGGATTGGCTGAGCATTAAGGGATTCAACATTTTAACATATCCTCAAAACAGCTATGCGATTCGTTGTAAAATAATCTGCGTGTAATTATGTTGTTGAATCCTCCTTACTCTTTGCACAATCGTTTTTGACCTTTAACATATTTTATAAACATTAGTTAAAATATACTTAGGGCATGTAGGAATTGATGTTGCCAAGCCAGAACCAGGGATCCGGTGCTTACAAGACCGACATTATAAGGTTAGAACAAAAGCTAGCTTCGACTCCGAACTTATAATTCGGGCATCCCAGCACCTTCGATCGATGTCTTTCGCAGGAGTAGAGTTGACTGCTACCGCACACTCCACCCTCTAGTGAGAAGCCCCGCTCGAGTTTCGGCGAGGAGGGAGACCGTCCAGAAAACCTCGGCGTGTCCCCATCCGAAACTCAGTCGAGGGGCTGAATGGCCGGGAGGCGTGTCGTACCTCGGGTATGACGTCAGTCGTGGACAACCAGGAAGGGAGTGGTAGCGCCTCTGGATCCGTGTAGTGCTGCCATCTCGTGTTGAGATGGTGAGATCATTGGAAAGAGAAGGTGCGTGCTCGTTCGTCCGGAGGTCATCAATGTAGGAATTGATGTTGCCAGCCCCGAACCAGGGACCCGGTGCTTACAAAACGGACATTATAAGGTTAGAACAAAAGCTATCTTCGACTCCGAACTTATAATACGGGTATCCTATCATCTTTGTTCGATGTCTTTGGCAGGGGCAGAGTCGGCTGCTGCCACAGGCACATATTTCGCATTATGATCATATGCTGATTCGAAGGCAAATTTTGCTGCAAAACACAAAATTTTACGATAAACATAAAAATTGAAAATGAAGGTCTTAGCCAATTACGAGAGCAATGGGGGACTAATACTTAAACCTAAAAATGGGTTCCGATCTAAACTAGGTTAAAAGCAACTGGAATTATAAAATAATAAATTCATCCTAAATTTTCGAAATAATTAAGTCTGAGAATTTTGATTATAAAAATGTACGTATTACAGAAGTAATAATCTATGAATAATGCATTAATAGTCAAATCAAAATACATCAATAACGTAAACAAATGCGCAACATTGTGACCGATGAATATTCATTTGCATTATGTTTGGTTTGTGCAAGGTTACGTCCAAGTTGCTGTGAAGTGCAATCGCTGATTCTCGACGGTTCCTGTGGCGCCATATGGTAGCATTTTTCATATATTTATATATGATGACTATATATACGAGGGTCACACTGGACTTCATGAAAAACGGCTAAGTGGTACAAGTTAAACTTACCAACTCTTAGGAGTATTCTATATACTCCCCTCCAACATCAATGCAGTTTTGTAGGCAAATTTTCAAAAGATTAATTGCATCAAAATCCATTTATTGGAATCGATGAAGAATATACTCTTATAGCAACATCAATCTCATCTTCGGAATGAAAACGAAGCTCACATAATTTTTTTAGATTAAAAAATAGCCAAAAGTCACAAATAGCAAGATCAGGAGAATAGGGTGGATGTTCTATCACTTTTATGCTTTTTTTGTTCAAGAAATTTGACTGTCATTCTTGCTGAATGAGGAGATACATTGTCATGATGAAGCATGAGTCCCCTAACATTGACTTCCTGAATAATTTCTGGAATGCACTTAGTGGTGTACCAGTTAGCTGTAACTGTCTTCTGTCTCTCTAGCTTTATGGCTTTGACCAGACCTGTACTTCTAAAGAACACGGCATACATTACTTTTAGCATTGCGCATTATCTTTTCAAAATTGTCGGGTTGGGGTCATCTTCAAAGACCCATACTCACTTTCCTGACGTTTTTGAACGTCAAGAAAACGGTATATACGTTTCATCACTAGTTATGGTTTTAAAAAATAATGCGGTGTCCACCATCATTAAGTGATTTCAGGATTTCTTTACGGATTCTGACAAGCTCCGCTTTTTGGTGTTCTGTTAAATTATGGGGGAACCAAGGGCAAACTAAAGTTTAATATGAAGTTCTTCATAAATAATTTTATATAAAGCTGCAGATCCGATGTTAAGTTTCTTATGTATTTTTTGGCAGATACAGTGATTATCATTGATTAACATTTTTTGAATGGCCGACACATTTTCTGGGGTTCGATTTAGGTCTTCCTGTGTGTTTTTCAGCCAGTAGAGAATTTCGACCTCTTTTAAACTCTGTAAACTATCTGAATACTGTAGCACGAGATGGAGCATCATTTCCATATGCTAATTGTAGACGTTGAAGATATTCTTCTTGATTTAGCCTGTCTCTAAAATCATAGAACATCATAACTCGATAATGCTTTCGCGTCAACTTTATTCTCTTTTCTTTCAAAATTGATTCAACGATAGCTAAATTGTAATTTTTGCCACAAATTATCGTCTGCGGACATAAAAGTGTTCAAATTTAAATATCTGGTCAAACATTTTTTTTTCTATCGCATATCGTCTGTCCATGTCTCAAAAATTTCAGTGTGAATTATTTCGACGTCTCTACTATTCTATACGATGTGCTTCCAGAGCAAAGTTGCAGTATTAAGAAATTAATACATGGTCGGAATTCCAAATTATACCCTTGGTCCATAAGTGACGATAAATGTACTATAGCACTGTACAAGCTTGTATAATGAAATAAGATGTGTGCATGTTTGTCTGTACCATCAATAGTAGTTTTAGGACAGCGCGAAATTCAGTACAGGGTAACCTGAACTTCCTGTATAATAGACCTCATCCAGTTTTTCTTTAAATTCGAATTGTATTATTAGTTAATTTATGTTGAAGCAAGCTTTTGAGAAATTTTCACACATATCAGGTTCTTAGCGATCGAAAATATCATCATACAGTTTTTATCATGAGATCATTGAATACACCAAAGAGCGTTCCTTCTAACAAATTTCAAACCGAAACCTTTATATAATTCCTTTAAAAATATTTATTTATTAATTAATTTCCTTATATATAGAGTATAATGTATAAGGAAATTATTGTGACGGGGTAGAAAATTCGAATTCGAGTTTTCCAAGGGAGAGCATGTTTCAAGCACAGCTGATCACGAATCGAATATTTTTGAGGTGATGTCTGTGTGTTTGTGTGTCAGTGAGACTGTGGAGATGATATTTCATGAACGAATACAGCGATTCGAATGAAATTTGGTACAAAATTTACAATCCATGAATACTGGAAGCCTAATGTTTTTAAACACAGTCGAATGTTCAGAACCACCCTAAATGTTCGAGTGAAATTTTCGAGGGAGAATTCATTCGTCCTAAATTTCGTTCTGAGCAAATCATCAAAAAATCAAAACCTTCAATAAAGTTACACAAACAGACATTTCTTATGTAATTTGTCCTTAGAAAAGGATTGACATAATATTTAGAACGCTAGCATGAACCGTTTTTGAGATATTGCACATTTTTTAAATACGTTCATCAGAAAGGCCCATAAATAAAAAGAAAATATTAACTACTTAGAAACATGTTCATTTTTACTGCGTAATATCATGTAATAAATTTTGTGCCATCATTCTCGTGGATCTAGCTCGTTCCATTCATGGGAAAATATACTTTTGAGGAATAATTTTGTATTTGAACGCCATTAGTCATTTATCTGCAATAAGAATTACTTATTTCCCCATCCATAACGCTTGCGAGATTTTGGCAACGAATATGGAGGAATGTCACTAACTTGGCGACTTTTTTAAAAGGTGCCAAATTAACAAAAATCTAGCCAAATGGATAAAAATGACACTATATTAATTAAAATGACGACAAAGTTACGAAAATTCAATATCTTGGAAATAATATAATTATTGTTAGAAATAAATGATCTCCTCGCTGCGAAAGACAGACATACCCATAAACACTGACTCTCGCCTTTCCGCAGAAGAGGAATGTGTTTACTTCGAGAAATCTGCGCGCGCATCAAAGAGACTATACCGGTACACTTACGAACTGAAGTTCTGTTCTGTGTTGTGAATGATTCGGTTTGATGCCGCAGCAAATGCTTGTTTCTTAATTTTCCTATGTAATTTTTAAATGCAGAATCTAATTAAATTTGTTTTTTTCTTTCAATTAAGAGTAATTATTCCCGACATCAAGATGGTAACGAAACACAATAAAATTATATTTCGTTTAAGACTTTAGGGGAAAAGACGACAATTTGCCCTACGCCTATTGCTGAGAAAGGTAAGCATTTTTACCTATTTATAATTATGCTGTTTAAAAAGAAAAATGATATAACATATTTTTCATTAGTGAGTCAGAGCGCCATTACCTCTGCACAACTGAGCTACTATATTTTTATCAGATTATGAGACTGAAGTTGTTGCCTGTCTCGCTAGAAAAATTGGTACTAACAAAATAAAATAGCAGCATTTTCATGAACAATAAAATTATTTGAAAAAGGGCATAAAAATAAGTAACTGAAAAGAAAATTGATATACAAATATATCACAATTATTTTTTCGTTCCCCATTGACTTCGTAAAAAAAACTTCCAAACCGAAAGTGATTTTTTTACGGAATAAGATAAAAGGAAATATCGCACTGCAAATAAACAAAAAAAAAGGAAAATATTTCTCAAGGAAATTAAAAATAAAATAATGGCATCTATCAAGGAAAGTCACTTGATTGAAAAATTAAACCAAGGTAACTATTCCAATTGGAAGTTTAAAATGGAAATGACACTATTGAATAAAGAATTATCAGAAACGATAACAGAAGCGGCTCCGGACCCAATTACCGACGAATGGCAGAAAAAAGATAGAAAAGCCAGAGCGCTCATAAACTTATGTATTGAGGATTCCCAAATCGTTCACGTCAAGCATCTCACCTCGGCGCGCGATACTTGGAATGCGCTTCGTGCAATACACGAAAGAGCTAATTTATCCAGCAAACTATACCTTTTACGAAAGTTGTACAGTATAAAGTTAGATGAAAGGGGAAACATGCAACAACATATAACCAAAATTCTGGAAACAGTGGATAAACTTAAAGCAATCGGGGAGGAAATAAATAATTCGCATATATCAGCACTATTTCTGTGTTCGCTACCCCCCAGTTACGAAACGCTGATAACGGCGTTGGAAGCGCGACCAGAGGATGAACTGACACCGGAATTCATTAGCAGCAAACTGATTGATGAATATAATAGACGTAGGGATCACCAAGAAATGCCGCAAAATATGGCAAAGGCTTTTCACGCGAATAAAAAATTCTCTAACACCTACAGCTACAAAATGGATAACAAATACTGCTCACATTGCAAAATGAAGAACCACAACAAATCTGAATGTTGGCGTCTAAAGAATAAGACCAACGAGCCCGGCAGATATAAAGATTATAAAAATAAATTCAGACACAACTCATCACAGTTAGTGTATGAGGGAAACGACAGACCGGCCGTGAAATCACGAACACAAGAAAGATATTCAGACACTGTAGATAAAGTAGGATCGAAATTTAGAGACTTAGCGCTCATAACTAATCAAACTGAAGAAGACAGTTGGATCGTTGATAGTGGTTCCTCATCCCACATAACAAATAATGAGAATCTATTCACTAAAATAAATAATGAAAACAAATCGGAAGTTATCGTTGCTAACGGTAAAGCCTTAACCGCCTATGGGTCAGGCGAAGTAAAAATAAAAAGTCGAGCCTCGGATGGAGAGATAAGACAAGTAACACTACAGGAAGTACTATTTGTGCCAGAACTGAAAGCTAATTTATTTTCCGTACGAAAAGCAACACAGCGTGGATGCAAAGTAACTTTTACTAAAGACAACTGTCAGTTAACTTACAATGATGAAGTATTCTTAGAAGGAAAAATAAAAAATAACCTATATGAGCTAGACCTGCTCACACCACAAAACAAAAATGTTACATATATGGTAAATAACTGTAACAACCCCAATTGTGTTACATTATGGCACAGAAGAATGGGTCACAAAAACTTCGGCTCTATAAAGGAAATTAAATCGAAACAGTTAGCCGAAGGCATAAACATCAACGAATGTAAACATGAACTAAATTGCAAAACTTGCATAAAATCAAAACTCACCGACATGCCATACCCCAAATCTACTCAAAACAGGGGGACTCATATTCTACAACTTGTGCACAGCGACGTATGCGGACCAATGCAAACTCCCACTATAGGAGGAAAATCATACGTGTTAACATTTATCGATGATTTCTCCAGGTACACAATGACCTATCTCTTATCAAAAAAGAGTGAAGTTTTGTGTAAACTGAAGGAATACATCGCTTTTACGACAAACAAATTCGGAAAAAAACCAGAAATACTGAGAAGCGATAATGGCGGCGAATACGTCAGTAAAGAATACGAGGAATATCTAAGTGACAACGGCATACATCACCAGTTGACCGTGCCACACTGTCCATCCCAAAATGGCGTAGCGGAAAGAAAAAACAGGTCACTAATCGAGATGACACGAGCTATGTTGTCAGAAGCAAATTTAGGCAAAAAATTTTGGGGAGAGGCTATAAACACTGCCAATTACTTACAAAATAGACTTCCCACAAAGGCCAATACAAAAACACCGTACGAAATGTGGACTGGTATGAAACCAAATCTTCGTCATTTAAGAGTCTTTGGCTGTAAAGCATATTCCTACATCCATAAAAGCAAACGAGGAAAATTAGATGAAAAAGCCCAAGAAGGGATTTTTGTCGGATACGACGACAGATCAAAAGCTTACAGAATATATACAGAAGGAAAAAACATTACACTTGCTAGAACGGTTAAATTCCTCGAAAAATCAATGCAAATTTCAGAATTAAGCTCAAAGGAATTATTCGAAGGAACAGATAGTGAAGTCGAAAAAACTAATGCTCAAACAGATGAAAAACCCGAAGAGAGCGAGATCGAGTTTGAGGCACCGTCAGATGATGAACAAATAAACTCTGATAACATAACCGCCAATCAACCTCGCAGATCCGAGAGATCGAACAAGGGAGTACCGCCCGATCGACTCATCTACTTAGCGCAACAAGCTAACACCGTCGAACCCAGAGACTATAATGAGGTACTAAAAATTAAGAGCCCACAAGAGAAACAAAATTGGCTAGACGCAATGGAAGAAGAAATGCAATCTTTGCAAGAAAATAACACATTCACATTAATGGACCCCCCGCATGGAAGAAAAATAGTAGGTTCAAAATGGACATATAAAATTAAACACGACTCTCAGGGAAAAATAGCTAAATACAAAGCTAGACTGGTAGCAAAAGGATTTTCACAAAAATACGGTGAAGATTATTACGAAACTTTCGCACCAGTGGTCTCACACAGCACAATTAGAGCATTCCTGGCAGGAGCAGCATTTAGAAAACATAACGTACAACACATTGATATTAAAACTGCTTTCTTACACGGGGATTTAGACGAAACAGTTTACATACAACAGCCAGATGGCTACATCTCCCCTGGTAACGAAAACAAAGTATGGAAATTAAATAAAGCTATATATGGGTTGAAACAGGCCGCAAGAGCCTGGCATCTAAAAATAGGTGACTCTCTAAAACAACTAAAATTCGTGCAGAGTACTACTGATCCATGTCTATTCAAAAAGGGAAAAGGAAGAGAAACTATCTATATAATCGTATATGTGGACGATATTCTAATATCAGGATCAGATGATCAAATTGACAAAACAACGAAAGAATTGGGCAGACAATATGAATTAAAAAATTTGGGTGAAGTTAATTATTACCTTGGAATTAGCATAAGGAAAAACCATGATGGAGATTATCTATTAAATCAAAAAAATAAGATTGAAGAAATTGTAAATACATTTAATTTGCAAGATTCAAAACCCTATAGTACACCAATGGAAACTGGATATTTGAGAAATGAAACAGAAGAAAACCTGCTTCCTAATAACACTAAATATCGCCAAGCTATTGGAGCTCTTCTATATATTGCCACGGTCACAAGACCAGACATCACAGCCGCAATAAACATTTTAAGTCGGAGAAATGAGAAACCACGTCAAATGGATTGGAACGCAGTAAAGCGTCTAATAAGTTATCTAAATCATACAAAGGATCTAAATTTGGTAATAAAATCAACGACAAAACCAATTCTTACAACATACGCTGATGCCGACTGGGCAAGCGATAAAACGGATCGGAAATCCACGAGTGGTAATCTTTTCTTAATTGATGATTCTCCTATACACTGGTTAAGCAAAAAACAATCATGTGTTGCACTTTCCTCAGCAGAGGCGGAATATATATCCGCTGCTAACGCAGTTCAAGAAGTACTGTGGTTAATCAACCTACTCAAAGATCTCGATATGTTTCAACAGCTCCCGATTACTATTTTCGAAGATAACCAGTCATGTATAAAAATGATTGAATCACCGAAGTACATGTCAAGAACCAAACATATTGACATCAGATTCCACGCCATAAGAGACTTTCAGGAATCGGGTGTAATCCAGTTGAGTTATCTTCCAACTAAGCTAATGACAGCGGACATGATGACTAAACCACTGCCAAAGCCTGAATTTCTGAAGCACAGATCCAAACTGCTACAGCCGTGATATGCAGCTCCAGAGATCAAGGGGGACTGTTAGAAATAAATGATCTCCTCGCTGCGAAAGACAGACATACCCATAAACACTGACTCTCGCCTTTCCGCAGAAGAGGAATGTGTTTACTTCGAGAAATCTGCGCGCGCATCAAAGAGACTATACCGGTACACTTACGAACTGAAGTTCTGTTCTGTGTTGTGAATGATTCGGTTTGATGCCGCAGCAAATGCTTGTTTCTTAATTTTCCTATGTAATTTTTAAATGCAGAATCTAATTAAATTTGTTTTTTTCTTTCAATTAAGAGTAATTATTCCCGACATCAAGATGGTAACGAAACACAATAAAATTATATTTCGTTTAAGACTTTAGGGGAAAAGACGACAATTTGCCCTACGCCTATTGCTGAGAAAGGTAAGCATTTTTACCTATTTATAATTATGCTGTTTAAAAAGAAAAATGATATAACATATTTTTCATTAGTGAGTCAGAGCGCCATTACCTCTGCACAACTGAGCTACTATATTTTTATCAATTATCTACTATAAAGATAACCTATTTTGTTTACAGTAAAAGTAATAAATTCATTGCATTATATAGGAATGTCATGTGCTGCCCATATCAATCTTTTTTAAATATATCGAAATATGAATTTTCTTATTTTCTTCTTTCACCATATCCAAAAATGAAAAATTGGAGCACGATTATGTAGTTTGGGAAAAATAATTTACATTGAAACTAAAGGACAAGACAATTTTGGTTATAAACAATAGATATGGAAATTGATTGGTGTTTTATATGTATTTGCATTATATATATATATACAGGGTGTACAAAAACATTGACAGCATTTTATGAAATCGATTAAATTTTTCAAGGGAGTTAAATTTTAAGAAACACAAGATTTAAATATTTATACGGCCCCGTACAAAAACACTTCCAACGAGTAAAATGTGCCTCATACGCTTCTAAGGTGTTTTACAAAATTTCAGCATTTTATCATAAAAGTTCCCAGAGATGTGAAAAGACAAATGTGCTGACTTAAACCACATTTCGATGCATCGACTTGGGTTCTGACAGGGGAAAAATCATGTCGGAAGATCGCGTTTCAGGGGTCATATACAAATTACGAAAGAAAACAATGATTACATAAATAAATAATAATTTTGCTATTTATTGGTACAAAAGTATCTACACTGTTTAGAAATAATAATTTTACACAAGAATTACAAAGCTTGTTCAAAATGCTTTCCATCCATGTCAAAGATCTATTAAAGATAAGAGGCATATATTATTTGCCTATGATGCATAACTGCGTTGCGTCATTTGCACTCTTGCTACAAACATTTACATTTTAATTTGTGATTAACCCCTCACCAAATTTGTTTAAACATATATCAGGGACTTTTTATGATAAAATGCTGAAATTTTGCACATCACCTTATTATTGTATGGGACACATGTTACTCATTGGAAATATTATTCTACAGGGACCGTATACAAATTTAAACTTTGTATTTCTTCAAATTTAATCCGCTTAAAATTTTTATCGATTTCATAAAATTCTGTACCTTTTTTTACGCAAAAAACAATATTTAAGAAATAAAAGCCGAGGTTAATATTTTTGGGACACCCTGTATATATATTTATATACCTGTATATATATATGAAGTTGAAAATAAGGTAGGAAATAAGACGACGTTAATGAAATAGCCCTCCCATTAATCTTCAAAAAGTTACACATTTTAAATTTCTATACGACCCCTTAAAAAATTTTGTTTATTCAGAAATTTTTTATTTTTAATGCAAAATGTTCATTAAAAAAACCCGCACATCTTTATCTTTAAAATTGAACGAGTTATATTTTATTGAAAATTTAGTATTGTGAATGGGGACCCTATATCAAATTAAAAATGTAAATTTGTGACATATCACAAATAAGATAAAATTGGATGTTAATACACAGGATAACCAACCGCGTAATGAGTACCACTGCTCTATATGATCTCTGTCTGTGTAATGTTTTATTTAGATGCATTTGTGATAAACAAATTTGACACATATTAACGTATTTTTGATCTAAACAATTTCCATCGTCAATTTTTTATGATCCCTATTTTCAATGATGAAACAGCCTTTTACATGATACGGAAAAGTGGCATAAGTCAGATTTTTTCCTTCATCATAATTCAGTTGATTTTAAAGATACAGATATGCGGTTTTTTTAATGAACTTGCTGCATTAAAAATAATAATTTTCTGATTGACCAAATTTGTCTCATGCGAAATTACATTCATTGTTTATTACCTTAGTGTTAGAAACCGAACTTGCTAAGAATATCTATTTATTTTAATGGATAGCATTAATGTTCTTTTCTATAGATTTAGAAGAAAGAAAAATATAAACAAACTATGACATGCCCCGAAGGATGAAAGAACGAGAGATTGAAAATTTGATTACTAAAATCTTACCGGCAGAAGATGTTTTAAGCCTAAATTATCTAGAAGGCCTATATTTTCTACGAAATATATGATCTGGAAAAGACAAAGAATGATAGAGTTATAAATAAGAAATCTAGTAAAATTATCTATTACTTGCTTCGGTTAAGATTTAAATTTGTATATATATATATATATACTCGTATATATATATATATATATATATATATATATATATATATATATATATAAATTTGAAATTGTTCAAACGAAAACTATGCATAAACTACGGTAAGTACAAAAAACCCCTTTCTGGCATATATGTTACAAATAAGTAAGTATAGACCAAGACTAAGGTTAAAAATAGAAGGTAACTTATGACTATAATGGGGGGAGGAGAAGATGAATATAGAAAAATCATAATTACTAAGGTATATATATATATATATATATATATATATATATATATATATATGCAATCGAATGTCAGAATCCCCCCTAAATTTTCGAGTGAAATGTTGAAAAAATCTTCAAAAAATCAAAACCGCTAATAAAGTTACACAAATATACATTTATTATGTAATTTTGCATTAGAAAACGATTGACATAAATTTTAGAACGCTAACATGAACCGTTCTCGAAATATTGTACATTTTTCAAAAAAAATTATCAAAAAGTCGTATAAAATAAAAAGAAAATATTTCCTATTGAGAAACATGTTCACTTTTCATATGTAATAGGATGCGATAAATTTGGCGACATCATTCTCGTGGATCTAGCTCGTTCCATTCATGAAGAAAGATAGTTTGAGTAATACCATTGTATTTGAACGCCTATACTCATTTATCTGCTGTAAGAATAACTTATTTCTTCGTCCATAACGTTTGGCGAGATTTTGGCCAGGAATTTTGCGGAATGTCGCCTACTTGGCGACTTTTTCACATGTTTCCAAATTAACGAAAATCTCGGCAAATGGATAAAAACGACGCTAAATCAATGGAATGACGACTAATTGAAGAAAATTCATTATCTTGGGAAGAATATAAGTATCTACTATAAGCATAACCTTTTTTTTTAACTGTAAAAGTAGTAAATTCAAATGGAGACGATATCTCATGAACGAATGGTGCGATTTGAGTGAAATTTGGTACAAAAATTAAAATTCGTGAATACTGGAAACCGACTATTTTTATGAAACGCAATCGACTGTTTATAACCCTTTTAAATTTTCGAGTGAGATTTTGAAAAAATCATCAAAAAATCAAAACCTTTAAAGTTACTCAAATAGTCATTCCTTATGTAAGTTTTAATTAGAAAACAATTGACACACATTTTAGAACGTTAACATGAACCGTTTTGGAGATATCGCAACAATCTCATAAAAAAAAAATTAACTATTGTGAAATATGTTAACTATTCATATGCAATACCATACGATAAATTTGGTGACATAATTATCGTGGATTGTGCTCGATCCATTCAGGAGAAAGACACTTTTAATAAATTTTTGTATTTGGGCACCGATAGTCATTTACCTGTTATAAGTCAACTTGGCGACTTTTTAAAGTGTTGCTAAATTAGCGAAAATGTCGCGCAAATTGATAGAAATAAGGCTAAATCAATGAAAATGACAAGTAATATGAAAATTCTGTATCTTGAATTTCAATTCAAATAATAGTGTTCAAAAAGTATAACATATTTTTTCATACGTAACGTTTGGATAAATTTTGTTGACGAATTCGTCGAAATATCTTCAACTTGCTGACATTCTAAATGTTATCAAATTGACGAAAATGTCCCTCAATTGATAAAAATTCACCAAATTGATGAAACCGACGCTACATTAATGAAATGACGACTAATTGTAGAAAGCTCAATATCTTGGAAAGAACATAAGAGTAGATTACAAGAATAACTCATTTCTATATCCGTCCATCTGTAATTCTTGGCGAGAGATTGAGTGGCACGTCGCCAACTGTGGAATATTTCAAATGTTGCCAACGTGAAAAAATGTCACCAAATTGATAAAAATGACGCCAATTAGGACGTAATATTTCGCAAATTCTGATCTCCGTTTTATGACTGGCATACTTTCTAGTATATAAGAAATGCTTTGATCAGTAACCCTTCGTGATGCAATTGGCAAACTTGGCGAATACACTATGTATAGTGGCTTTGTATAGTGGCGAATACACTATACAAAGTGTCGCCAACTTGGCGATATGTCACCCCAGATTGACAAAAATATCGTCAAAATTGCAAAAATGTCGCTAAATTAATGAAAATGGAGCCTAATTGATGAAATAATTATTAAAATATTTTAACATACGGACTATATCGCTTATTGATGATGCAATCAATACTGATATTTGTTTATTTAGTGTTGCCCGAAATATAATTCAACTGGGTACTTTGAAATAGTTTTACATGTTGTCATCCGGAAAATCGTCGAATGTGCAATCCAACATTAAAAACACAATACCGTGGATTTTATACATTAATTTTTGACTGTTGAAGGTGTAAATTCATTGCATTATATAAGGAAAGCCATGTGCTGCCCACATTATATTATTACGTTTATAATTGATTAAACTTATGTACTATCATCTTCGTGATATAAGTTTATATTTTACAAGTGACAGCATCAATACCTTTGTTTAAATATTTAGTAAAAATAATATAAAAGTTTACATGGAATGGCAGATTGGACATTTGATCTTTAAAGTTTTACCGATAGAAGAATCTATTACTCTCATGAGACATTTTCTCTGGAAAAAGAGCAAATGGTTATGGAACATAAATAAATAAAATATATTTCAAGCATTGTCATTTACAGACTGTGCGAATTTGCAAAAGGAATAGAGGAAGTTCTGTATAAATATATATTTTCTGCCGTTAAATTAGAATTTAAAATTGTTAAGCAAACTGAGAAGAGCAAACATGATATTCTATAGAGAAAATAACATTAAGGTTATTAAAATTTTAATTATGTTTGACGAGATAATGACAAGGAATTTTGGTATAATTTACTTATCAATATTTTTAATGTTATGATTGTTTTATTAAATAAGTAAAATTGTTACTTTAATTAATCTTTGTAAAATATATTTTCAAAAGTAATTATCCTCATACACTGCTCACAAAAGTGTTAATGACATTAAAAAAGTAACGCTTTGCAAAAGTGGTATATATATATATATATATATATATATATATATATATATATATATATATATATATATATATATATATATATATATATATATATATATATATATATATATATATATATAATAGTAGTTTGAAAATCCAATGAACGAAGAGTAAGAAGATGCAACACGATAAACCTAACTTTCTAAAACACCCACAGAATAAAATATAATACAGCAAATCATCAATCAAATGGAAAAAAATACAAAACACAAGCTATCAAGTTACAGAAAATCAACAAAATTCAAAGGTATGGAAACGAAAAAGAAAAACTTAATAAAACAAGCTATTTCGCTATACACGTAGAAAAAGGGCTAAGCCTAAACAAATGGAAGAGTTCACTTCGTAAAATTCGTTCTCATGTCCAAGTATTTTACGAAGCAGACACAAAACATGTATGTTTCTAAAGAAATAGTTAGATTATATCTATAAACTATTTCTACTTGGACGACATACATAAAGAAGGAATAAAAAAGAAAAAACGAATACCTAGAAAATGCACAGCGTATGTACAAACGAGTCGAAACCGGGAACTCTGATAGAAGAGACCAGTGCTGCCATTCGTAAAGAAAAAATAAAAAACAATCTACTGTTGCCATTCATAAGAATTGAAAAACAGTTAAGCGAAATGTTAAGAAAAAGTAATAATATACAAAAATAGCTACTAAAAGGAGGGACTAATAATAGTAATGCTGAACTGGAAGAGATTGTAAAAAAAGTATTAAAAATACAAGAGAATGGAGATGTCTGGCTAATATAAGATTCTATGAATAGAATTTCATGATACTATGAAAAGAATTATAAAAATCCAGCTATTTTAAATTTTTTAACATTTCTATTTACTAAATAAGAGGGATATTTATATAATTTCTAGTAATTTCGAGATTATTGATATGCATAGCATGAAATTTTTTATCAGATAATCTATAAATTCTAAAAAGCTGATTGAGTATAATATTTCTAAACAATTGAATCGAGTTACAGGAATTAAATGGTAAGATTTTATTAATATTAAAATTATAAAAGTATTTTTTATCATATAAATTTGTAACAATTCTATTAGAAGGATCAATAAAAAGATTTAAATCCAAAAAATTAACATTATTACTAATAGTAGCTTCATTAGGAATTAATTCCAAATTGTCTGGATAGTAATCTATATCTATGAGATAATTTTCTGTATGTACTAAGCAAATCAGATCATCAACATATCTGTAAGAAGTATAATCTATTGAAGTAAATGACTTTTCATAATAATCATAATAGTAGTTCTTTCTGTATATTATTTCATATAGTAGTTCTTTCTGTATATTATTTCATAATAGTAGTTCTTTCTGTATATTATTACTTTTTCTTAACATTTCGCTTAACTGTTTTTCAATTCTTATGAATGGCAACAGTAGATTGTTTTTTATTTTTTCTTTACGAATGGCAGCACTGGTCTCTTCTATCAGAGTTCACGGTTTCGACTCGTTTGTACATACGCTGTGCATTTTCTAGGTATTCGTTTTTTCTTTTTTATTCCTTCTTTATGTATGTCGTCCAAGTAGAAATAGTTTATAGATATAATCTATCTATTTCTTCAGAAATATACATGTTTTGTGTCTGCTTCGTAAAATACTTTGACTTGAGAACGAATTTTACGAAGTGAACTCTTCCATTTGTTTAGGCTTAGCCCTTTTTCCACGTGTATAGCGATATAGCTTGTTTTATTAAGTTTTTCATTTTTCGTTTCCATACCTTTGAATTTTGTTGATTTTCTGTAACTTGATAGCTTGTGTTTTGTATTTTTTTCCATTTGATTGATGATTTGCTGTATTATATTTTATTCTGTGGGTGTTTTAGAAAGTTAGGTTTATCGTGTTGCATCTTCTTACTTTTCGTTCATTGGATTTTCAAACTACTATTATTATTGAAATCATTTTATTTATGAGCTGCATTTGCGCAATAAATTAAATGTATTTTGCATTTTCAATCCATTTACTTAATAACTTTAAATTCTTTATTTAATCATATTTGCATAGTATCCTTCATATTTTAGTAGTATATATATATATGCACATTTTGTTGACTGAATGTAAAGAGCGTGATTTCTAGGTTGCCTAAAAGTATCGTTGAAAAGTTGAAAAATATTCATAGTAAATTTAAAGAAAAATCTTTGTGATTAGGGTTTTTTAAAGATGTTGAGTGTTTCGAAACAATATCTTCTTTTTTGATCAGTTTCCTGAACATCTTACTGAATGTGTATCAACCTTAAAAATTCGAAGTTGTTTTATGAATATCCTTACATTTTTGTGCCCAGTGTTTTTATTCTGAAAAATACTTCTCTAGAACGTCTCAATCTCGTTCGGAGGTTTCTGTTTTCAGCGTTAAATGGACGTAAATTACGTCCTAACAGATTTGTAAAAAGAAGGTCCTCAATGACATGTCCCGCGGGATGACAGCCCAAAAGATTGGACATGTGATTTTTAAAATCTTACCGGTAGAAGTTATAAGTCTCAAGAGCCACTTTATTTGATAACATGTCAAGGAATGATAGAGCCATAAAAATTATTGATAAAAATTGTCCGTTCTGAACTGCGTTTAAGATGAAGGTTTGCAATACAAGAGTTGAAAATGTTCAATCACAGATATACTTTTTGCCATATATTGCATGTGAATGAAGTCCTTTTTATTTTGATGAGATGTAGATGCTATTTAACTGATTATATATAAAAAAAATTACGGTTATTAAAATATTTCATTATATATAGTTATATTTTTTAATCAACATATTAAAACAGAATATTTTATGAACATGATAAAAGTTCTGATAAATTCATAATTGTTATGTCAAGAACGCTTAGAGTAATTACGTAAAATACATTTTTACTTACTATTACGTACATTGCTATATGATAATCAATATGTGAATATATGCCTTCAGTCCGGTGGAGTATCCTATATTGTTTAACTTTTTTATTTTTATGTGGCCCATTTCTTAGCCTTTAGGGTGCTTATGTGTCGTTTTGACTTATTTTTCATCTTGTTGGTTTATCTCGTGTATTATTGTTCAGACTTGACTCGTATTGTTGAGAAATTTTTGTTGTTTTTACCCCGTGACAATCTTGTGTAAATTTTTTCATTTCGAATTGGCTGGATTGTTCTTCATTCTGAGTTCTGTTCATCTATCTCAGGTGGACACTTCATGCAAGGCTTAGATATATAATACCTTCTGTTTCTTGCATTTGTACCCATTTCGTCTTTTTGATGGTCCTCTTGCACTGTCGAAGGAGATTCAGCGTATCCTCAGAACGTGTGTAGACTGCATTGTTGTTTTACTTGGGCATACATTGTTATTTTATTTGGGCATACGTTACATACGTTGCTCAAGTTTTCTTCATTTGAGTACCTTGCATAGTCCACTTCGATAATAAAATCTTGTAATTCCACGCTAGTGCCTCAACGGTAGAGCTTCGGCTGGCCAGTTCGAAGACCCGGGGTTTGAGTCCCGGTTGGGGCAGCAAGGTTTTTCACAGTGGCACTCGAACAAATTAACTCTGTAAGTTAGTGCAAATATGTCAGAGATCTGAAAATGACCCAAATAAGACTAGCACGGATTCAGTGGATTCTGCAATATTGAGCGCCGATTTCAAATTGAGAGGAAAGCACTCAAGCAAAAAAAGCTAACTTCTAGGATTAAAAATAGCAATAGGAGGCTAACTTGAGGTAAAAAAGTAGGAGGTGGTCAATCGGATTGTCAGTTGTAAGCCTATCTGACATTAGAGAATGGAAAATACAGAATCCACTTTGACAATAAGAGCTTATAATTTCGTCCCAGTAGCTCAAATGTAGAGCGTCGTCAGGCCAATTCGAAGATCCGGGGTTCGATTCCTAGTTGGTGCAACAAGGTTCTTTACAACCTTCAGAAATAAAGAAATATTTGATGCAGTAATCCTGACAAATGATCGCTCTTTCATTGTTAATTCAGAAACACCAATACAGACTTTTAATAAAACTTACTATAGACCGCAATTGGGTTTATATCTATAAGCAAAGTCAATCACACCACGCAGGTTCAAAATGTATATCAACCAGAGGTCACACTCTACGAAGCTGAAACCGCCATGCTTGGTCGGTTATGTATCTATGTATGAACCAAGTGGATCTATAGCTTCTCCAAGAAACCTTCAAATATTTTGTTTGACGTATTTCATAGTCTAAGTAATTAAACATTTGAGTTTGTGTTATGTTGCATAAAAATTGGTGTTAATTAGGTGAGGTAATGAGATACTTAAGCTTTTCAAATTCCAAAAATTAGAGTAGAAATTTTAAATTTTCGCATTAAGGCACATTTTATAATTTTCAGAAGAAAATTTCATTTTATTACTTTAACACATGTTTAAACTTAAGTATAGAATCATAAGTCTCGTAATACCCCATAATTATTCCTCTCCTATCCCATAATTAACTCAGTTCCTCTTCTCTTAGTCCTCTCACCTTTAAAATTGTATAATTATTTTTAATATCAACCAATAATAATTCATAAAAATACCTATTATATTTACTTTGGAACATTTAAAACATATTTCTGTTCCAGGAAAATTTTAAAACGGAAGTTTGCTCATCGTGTTCTTCAGTACATATTTAAAAAATGTAATTGCTCACATATTTCTATTATCTGTAGTTGAGGTGTAATTCTATAAGTAAAGTAATATCCCGAGAATATTAAGTCAATGAAGTCTGGCTATATTTAAATATTTTCTTTATCATCATAAATATAATATAAAATCCAAAAATAATATATATTTCATATAGAGGTATATTAATATTTCTGAAAATTCAAGTAAGATTCCATCAATTGTTGGTTTTTTATTAGTTTCAAATGTTCATTAGATTAAAATACATTATTTCTTTGCAATATACTAATATCCTACGAAAGATCATCACATGAGCGAGAAATAAAAGGAAACATATGAATTCCTGTTCCCCATCAGGAATAAATTATCCATATCCTTTATCCCACAAAGTGATGCTCCCGACAGGACTGTCAAACTTTGTACCAGAGAGTTTAGCTGTTCTAATAAGCAACACAAATCCACGTAGTAATTAATAAAAATATTACTTTATTTATATTCTCTCTTAATTTAAATCGTCGATTATTATGTGAGAAAACAAACATCTGTCCCACGTGACTTCTATTCATTTAAATTTTAATTAACTAGAGGTTAAATGGCAACGTCTGCATCTCCGGGAGTAAATAACCAAAATATCTCACCCGAGAAAATACTCATTTAACGAGGTAAAAAGTAAGTAATAAATCACGGCATGCAAGCCATGCTCAAAGAATTTGCTTGAACAGGGAAATTTCATTTGAATATATTTAAGTTGAAAGAGGTAAAAGGAATTTATACATTCTTTGAAGAATATAAGAATAAACTGTTGTAATATCATACTAACCTCGAATTATTTCAAAAGTAATCCAAGAAAAGTACCCATCCTATGGGAAAATGTTTCAAAACTCACCTACGAAAATGTCAACTTGAGACTCATCTACATAAGTAAGAAATTCAATAAAGAATGCGATGGATTGTACTGTGTGTAGTACAGTTAGTGAGTTTGTACAGTGTCCGTTAGATGTCCTTCTTATCACCGTATCAACACATTAATGGTCCGAATGTAAAACTATGTGAACTAAGTGGAATATCAGTTAAAATATTGGAATATTTCGCAGCGCCCTAAATTATATGTCACGTCGCATATTTTGGGAACCACTGAACAAAGGAAATTATGGCGATCGTGATTTTATCAAAAGTCGGAAAAGTCTCCGACGGATTTATCGTGTCTATAACTAGGAGTAACTACGAGGGTACTTTTTAGCGGCGTCCACGATTAAATCCGGGTTCCCTGAGTGCGTTCCTCTTACCCAAGCCACTGGGATATTCAAATTTGTTGTACATATAAATATAATAATTTGGATTCGATAGGTACTTACCCAAACTTATAGGAACTTTTACAACAGGAAACATAGGTACTTACAGGATTTTTTTTGAGAAAATGGCAGTAATTTATGTTAGAATCATTCAATTCATACTGATAAAATTTTGTGATTCTTGACGCGCGTCTCTCAAAACACAAGTTACTAAGATTTCAAAAGAACCACAGCAAACATTATATAGGCTAAACAGATTTACATTGTATATATTTATTTTTCGAACTAGGGGGCTCTGACCCCTTCTCGCTCCTCTCGTGCAACCCGTTTCGGGAGGCTTCGCCTCCTAATCTCTGCCCTCGAAGAGCTCGCTTCATATCTATCTTTCCTAAAAATTCTACTTTCAAAAATCTCTTTTCCATCGCTGCCTATTTTCCGCAGGAAGAAAAGGGGGGGGATTTTCTTACCCCAGGAAATCCAAAATCTGAATTACTTGATCATGAGCTTGCTTCGCGAGCTATTTCACTCTACACTAAAGTTGAAATCGATAAACGGTTTATTTCATCGTGTTTCCCTATTATTTCTCTGTAAATGTACCAAATTTCATATTTTTGTATGCTATAGTTTTTACGGTACGAGGCAGAGAAATCGCTAGATGTGCCGATACGAAAAAAAGTTCACTTCAGAAGGGCTTATAAAAAGTAAAATATATCAAAAACTACATCGAAATTAAAAATAAGGGTTCTCTCCTGCAAAAATTCACCCATGCCTGCAAAACTTCATGGACTTGCTATTGTTAGTCTATCCAGGACGCGAATTCGCAGCTCAAATATTTTGTCTTTGAATTTGACGTTAAAAATTCCTTAAACGTCAATATATATCAAAAAGCGGTTTATTTCATCGTATTTCCTAAAGCTTTTTCTACAAGTGTACCGAATTTCATATTTTTATATGCAATTGTTTTTGCGGTATGAAGCAAATAATCTCGAGAAACGAGAATTTAGTCAAACAGCGGTGGCGGTGTCAGCTACTTTTTGCAATACAGAGACTAGAAAATATAGTATAGAAAAAATATTGTTTTCACAAAAATTTTCAATTTCGAGCGTTTGACGCCAATATGTTTTAGGCCCTTCTGAACACCTGTGGGCCCTTCGTCTGCCTGTGGACGATTTCTTGTGTACACCATAGCTGTCACAAATACTGATGGGTTTTCACAAAACTTCATATCCGGATTTGCTAACGAAATATCTATAACTAGGTAGAATTTTTGAAATTCCAGTGAACACGTCGAAATTTATTCGAAATTTTACATTTCCTTAACATGGAAGCATGGAATAAAATTTGAAATAAATATGCATTTAAAGGGTTATCTATGGCTTAATTATCATGATACTCAACAGTTTCAATCATATTAGTAAATATTTAGCCCCGATACAATTTTTGTGTTCATGAAGTGATTAGCTCCCTTCGAATGGAACGTTACTCTCACGAAGGATACATTGTTAAAAGTGGTATCAATCGAAATAGTTTTTCAGAACCTTTACAATGAAGTGTAATATGCTATAATTATGATCATTTGGACAACAATGCCTGTATTTCAAACATTTTCAAGAAAAATTAAAAAAAAAAAATAGCAATCTACTTAAAAATCTACTGTGGACAGACAGCACATGATATTCATTATATAATGCAATGAATTTACTCGTTTTACAGTCAATACATAATGTATAAGATCCACGGTACTGCGTTTTTACGTTGAATAGTACATTTGGCAATTTTCTGAATAACGTCATGTAAAACTATTTCAAAGTACCCAATAAACTGATATTCGCGATTCTATATAAACCATTATCAATATTGATAGCATCCCCAATAAATGATATAGTCCATATATTAAAGTATTTTAATAATTAATACACCATATAAGCGTCCTTTTTATAAATTTAGCGTCATTTTTGAAATTTTGATAATATTATCGCCAATATGACAACATTTAAAAAGTCAGCACGTTGTAAATATTCCGATAAATTTGTTAACAAAATTTTACCAAATGTTACGGCCAGAAAAATAGGTTTTTTTTATAGTATATTCTTGTATTATTTCTAAGATATTGAATTTTCATCAATTAGTCGTCACTTTCATTGATTTATCATCTTTTTTATAAATTTGGCGGCATTTTGCAACATTTAGAAAAGTCGCCAAGTTGGCAACATCTCGCCAAATTTGTCGCCAAAATCTCGCCAAGCGTTATGGATGGAGAAATAAGTCTCATAGTAGATAAATGACTATTGGTGTTCATACTCTAATAATTATATTTTCTCATGAATGGAACATACCAAATCAACGAGAATGATGTAACGAAATTTATCGCATGATATTGAACATATATCTCAATAGTTAATATATTTTTTTATCTTTTGTGATTTTTTGATAAATGTATTTGACAAATGTGCAATATCTCGAGAACGGTGCGTGCTATCTTTCTAAAGTTTGTGTGAATCGTTTTCTAATGAAAAATTACCTATGAAATGACAATTTACTTGACTATAGGTTTTAATTTTTTAATGATTTTTCAAAATTTTACTCGAAAATTTAAGGGAAGGGGGTCTGGACATTCAACTGCGTTTAAAAATAATAGACTCCTAGAATTCACGGATTGTAATTTCTGCTCGAAATTCGTTCGAATTGCTCCATTCGTTCTTCAGATATTTTCTCTATACATACACATACTTTAACATACACACAAACATCACTTCAAAAACATCTAATTTGTGGTCAGGGATGCTTGAAACGTGCTCTCCCGTCGAAAACTCGAATTCGAATTTTCGACCACGTCACAATACTTTCCTTATAATTTATACTATGTATATATAAGGAAAGTAAAATTGTATTCCAATATGTGAAAGTCGAATTGAGACACACTTCATTTAATTTGAGACGATTATAAGATTTAAATTGCCTTTTAAAAACTTTGTGTCAAGATAAAATACAATTTTTACGTATATACATTATCCAAGGAATATAAATTAGTAATTTTATACGCATAGTCCTATATACTTTTAACTAACGGCAGTTTTAGTTTTGGATAATAGTCAATAGTTTATTCAACTTGACATTAATAAAGGTATCTCATGTTTTGTTTTGTAAACTATCATATCGCTTTTTAAACATGCATCAACCCTATCTTAGATTTCCATGCATTTACGATGAACATCGCACCTTGCTTTTTAAAGTTTAACTGATACTTTCAAGAGGAAGGTTCAGAAAAGGAAGTGTTACAGCTGTATTCTCTTATTTCGCTATCGTGGTAATAAGGTTGCATGGATAAGGTCATAATACACATTATTTTCGTAGTTCAAAAATGAAACAAAAATCTTGAAAGTATTGCACAATACATTGCTTTTTTTAGACATAATATAGAATAAATTTCCATTATGTTAAGATGTTTTTCGACATAAATATATAATTTTATGTTTCATATTATCACAAAATAAATATTAAAACAACTTCATCGTTATTTTAAATTTAGTTACTGTTGTAACGAACATTACAATTAAAGTATTATATTGTACAACAATTACATGTATTTTTGTTGTAAATCTCTGTTGAAAAAAGTCTTGTCTGTTATGTATAAAATGTTATCCGTCTGTTAAGAATCATGGTGTTTTGCCACTGTATCACGAGCAAACGTCAAAATGGAAATGACATATTTGTATGAAAGTTTGCCCTATGTTCGTTTCAGTAAACAATCGTTTGTAATAGCAGGCGGCACGAAAGAGTCGCGATGCCGGCTTTTCGAGAGCCAGTGAGTAGGAGACGAAGCCTCCCGACACACGAAGCGAATTTCAGAGTTGACGTGCTCAGCAAACTGTGGCCTTGGGAGGCCGAGCGTCGTGGAATAGCGAGGAGTTAGTGAGAGTCAGTTAATAATGGAGTGAAGCCTCAACTGTTGTATTACACATGCAGCGAGCTCCAGCGATTTATGAGCGACCACGAACAGTTCGGAACCCTGGGGATTTACTATTGTTAACGAGCATAGAACATGTCACCGGTCGTATGTGCCGGTCAGGATGAAAGAGCTCGCGAAACGAACTCCCGCAAATGATGAATGTCAGTTAACAGCGGACGGCTCCCAACGGCCGTATTAAACTACGTAGCAGGAGTCACGAAAGTGCTAGCGATGTGAGCGTCAGCGAGTAGGAGGCGAGCCTCTACTCGCGAAGCGAGTTGCAGGAACTGGCGAGAGAAGCGAGCAGGGGTAAAGCTCTTAGTATGAAAAATTATTTTAATATTGATAACACGCTTTATATTCAAAATCTGCTAACATACGCATAAAAATAAAATTATTTAATTCACACTAAAACATGTGAATGATATTTCAAATATAACCCAGATGAAATTAGGCTGCGATATTTTATTGGTGTTCATGCTTATTGCTGTTCCTGTGCTTATTGCTGTTCCTCATGTTATTGCTGTTCCTGTGAATTAACTATACTCGAACAGATAATAAAATAAAATATCTGAAACTTTGCAACATATCAGGTCAAAAATTTCAAATCAAAATTTCTCAGATTGACTGCTCACTGTCCATTCAATCACATATATGAATTGACTCGTTACGTGTGAAACTTTCTGTAGCAATTATTAAATGCATTACATAATTTGTGCTCTCTCTCAGTTTAAATCATCTATTACCTTGTGAGAAAATAAACATCAGTTCCTCTTTACTTTGCATTAATTAAATTTTAATTAACCTGGTATGGAACAACGTCTGCCATTACTGGGGTAAATAACCGAAATATTTAACACCAGAAAATAAAAACTAAATAATGCATCCCGGTATATAAGGTATGCTCATAAAATGTGCTAGCACAGTGGAAACCCATGAAAATATATTTGAGTTGAAAGAAGTAAATGGAATTTATGCATCTTTTGCAGCTTATATGAATAAATTCTTGGTTATATCACTTTAGCACAGAGTATATTCATAGGAAATCCAATTCACTTACAAAGCACCTATCATGGCGAAAGTGCTTAACATAATTATCTGGAAAATAATATAATTATTAAAATTCAACTGTTGCTTTGGCAGAAGTTATATATTTGTTGCAAAGAATGTATTAGCAAGATTATATTATAGATGTTATCCATATTCTTCTTTTTATAAGGATTTGTATATATAAATGTATTTTGAGTACCAATTTATTATTTAAATAATAATGCTTTTTTATTCATAATATGCAAGAGCAAGTTTCTTAAAATCTTCTTCAACAACAATATGTGAAATGACATTAACAACGCTTTACTGAATTAGAGCAATATTACATGGGATTGTACAACATAGCTTTATTCTTTAATATGCTGGATGATTAATGCTTTGCCCAATATATTTCTGTATATTTTACATATGTGGCCAATTATCTGTTGTTGTTGATTGTTGAGACCCAGACCGTCCGACCTACCAGAAAGGTGTAAGGTAACTGTATGGACGGCCGGGAAGTGCCACCCAATTTAGACCGGAACCCAGTGGGGGAGGCATCCACAGGGACCGTACCCTCCTTCCCCTACCACCAACCTCTCGGAAGGACTTACGGACCCACATGTTTAACGTGATCGTACTCCGCATGAACACGGCGGCATTTGTGGTAGCGTGCAAATCTAGCGCGCAAACCACGGGGATACCGCACCCGAGATGGCCAACAGCACGCGGTGTTCCGAGGTGGTCACCCACCAAGTACTAACCGCGCCCGATGCTGCTTGACTTCGGTGATCTAACGAGAACCGGTGTTTTCAGCACGGTACGGCCGTTGGCCCCGGCCAATTATCTGTGTAACACTGCACAAGTAATATGAGTGGCAGCTGTTTATACACACGTTTTGGAATCATCGAGAAGGAATTATCTGTATCGTTTCTTTACCATGTGAATGTTTAACTGGAATTAAAAAAAACATCCCCATTAGAAATTGCGTCTTAGGTAAATTTTCCATATTTTCACCAATTTAATTATATATATATATATATATATATATATATATATATATATATTTCAAATTTGGTCTTACTTCACTGCGAGTTTTCCATCCGTATTTTGAGATTCTAAAATCAGGGGCATTCAAGAAATTACTAAAAAAAGCAAATTTTAACCTTTCATAAAATTAGCATTATGCAGACGATTATTTTCCGAATTTATTTTTAATAAAATTATACCATGTTATTTATTTAGAAACCGAATCAAACCAAATGTGTTTATTCGCAGACGATTTTTTGTTTACTTTATGTGTTTTAAATAATAAGGAAGTGGATAGAAAAATCGACTTTATCTGTGAACAGCATTATATTTTTGATTGGGTTTTATCACTCACGGCCTTGAGATATGAGATTATGGAGATAATTGATATTTGCAATAGCGTAATGTATCAACACTTAATATTTTCAATATATGTTTTCAATATCTTCGTTTTAAAAAATAGTTTTCAAATTTATATTACGTCTAATTATTACCGATCTGGGCAAAATCGGTCCAGGATCAAAATATATATTCCTACCATTTTAATCTCCTTAAGTGTATAATGCTGACCCAACTTCATATGTTTACTGCATTTATTTTCAAACGAGACCAGAATATTTTGTTCTTTAGATCGGCTGTGAAAATAATATACATTGTATGGAGAACACAGATTATTATTCTTATTTTGAGCGGGATTTAATTAAATATTTTAAACCAATATTTTGAAAATAAATATCATTTATAGTAACACAGTAATTTGTACATATTTTAATTAGTGAGCACTGTCTGTCCGCACGATAACTGCCGTAAGAATGACTTTATCAAAATGAAATTTTAGTATGTTGTTGAGATGGTCTGTGGAACATATGTGAATGTAAATGGGTAACATTGCCCAATTAGTTTTGAATTGAACTCGGGTTTAAAAAATGAAATACATTGAACCCCATGGAGCGACGCGCATGAACCCCATTGAACCCCATTTTATGCGAAGTAAAATTCACAAATTACTTCGAAAATTTTAGGAAATATTCAAATTATCCCATACCATATATAAAAAAATTAGCAAAATATGTTCAGTAGTTATAGAACAAAGATTTAGATAATAAGTACACATGAGTAGTATAAAAGGACCACGTGCCCCACCTCAAAATAATAGAATAAATAAAAAAATATGGCGCACAAAATATGGTTGGGAAAAAAATATGGCATCTATATTTTTTCCCAAATTAAAAATTGTGATTTTTAAAGTTATTTTAAATTTAGATTTAGTATTGCATCCGTCCTAATACCGCTTTACTTTTGATTATCGTCTGCGCATCCATATGCTGCATCAATGCATTTATAATGTTTTTGAGTTTAAATGATCATCAGACTTTGATTATTCCTGCAAAGAAGCCTGATTTTCACGTATGCAGAATGTAAACAAATCAAACTGTAAGATGGGTTGTATAAGAATTCCTGAATTTTTATCAAAACTATTTAACAATGGAGTCTGGAATAAAAGTGTATGAATGAAATATCCACTGCTTTTACATAGAGAGCCAGATAATTTATATTTCGTTGGCGTCATTTGAATAAAGTTCATTTTTTCGAAGTTTCAAGTTTTCAAGTAAAATAAATTACGGTAGTACTGTCATAATTAAAAAAATATCATAACTGAACGTATCGCATTTTAGAGATACGATACCATCAGCGGATTGAATTTCAGTTGGAAAGAGTTTCATAATCAATGCTTTATGCATGATTGATCTTTCTGGTTTAATAAATTACTTTACTTGCTTTTATTTTTCAAATTATTTGACATAAACATTTTTGAGAAATCTTTATCGTAAGTCCAGACAATTACAATTATAACGTGTCACTCATTACTTTAAAGAGCCTGAAAAATATTTCGTTTTTTACCGTACATGACAATGCCCCCCCCCCCTCTCCGGTATGAGTAACCTTTCCCCAGAGAGTGGATAATCACGTCACGAACAAGGAAATTTGTAATGCGACTATCGTTCACAACAATGATTGAAACTATTAAGTGGACGCTTCAGTTAAAAAAATTCCATTTCCCTTGCAAATATTCTCGTTTTCATTGGACCATAAATAAAACCTTGTATGCATGTTTATGCAAAATACATTCATATGCTGTCATGTTAAAAAGTATAAAATTTCTAATTACGAGTAATTACGAGTATTAATTCTAATTCGAAGTTTTCGCTCGAATTAAAAAAAAATATATCTAGTTCTAGATTTTCTAATAATAAAGCCGGATATAAAGTATTATAAAAAACTATTTATTATTTATGGCCGCTATCGTCTGCTTAACAAAAATCCACAATATGCACCAGGCAGACGGATATCACTCCAAAAATAGTCAACAGGTTGTAAACAACATTGCTGTCCCAACCGGGAATCGAACACTGGATCTCCGAACTGGCCAGCCGACGCTCTACCGTTGAGTTACTGGGACGAAATTGCAAGATCTTTTCGTCGAAGTTGACTCTGCATTCTCCACTCTCTAATATCAGTTTGGTGGTAAACTGCCAATCTGACTGACCACCTCCTGCTATTTTTACCTCAGGTTAGCCTCCTGCTACTAGTATTTTTACACAGGTTAGTACCCTGCGTGGTAGCTATCATCTGTATTTAAAATTGGCGCTCCCTTTTCCAGAGTCCACTGAATCTAAACTAGCCGTACTAAGGTCATTTTCAGACCTCCGACATCATTTACTTTTTTACTGGTCATGGCCCCTTTCTTGATTATCTCTACTTTTTCAAAATTAAATCCACCTCTAATTGTATTTGCAATAAATTCGGTGACGTTGACCATTATATTTTCGATTATCCTTTTTCTAAAAATTATCATCTCTGCAAACCTTTCCTCTCTAATAAACCAATTTGGTTCTCCAAAGTTCGTTCGAATCCCTCTTCAGTAGATAAAATTAAAAACTGTATTCTTTTTGTCAAGGAAATTTCTAATAAAGTGACCTAAGCTTACAAGTAGATTCTGCTCTCAATTAATTTTGATCAATGAATCCCTTTATTTCATTCTTATTAACTTATATGAACTTATTGTGTTCCCTTCATATTTTCTTAAAAAAAAAAGGAAAGAAAAGAAAATGTTAACTGTTTTTATTTTCTCGCTTCTTTCTATTTCTTTTGATTCTGTTTATTTGTATTTTTCTAATTCTTCTTTTCTAAATTTTATTCTAAATTTCTGTTTTTGTTTTTGAGTGTCTACATTTTTTTGCCTTTTCATATATTTTCTTTTTGTATATTTTCTAAATTTTACTTTATAAATTTTATTATTTTCTTTAATTTTAATATATTTTTTTATTATATTATTATACCTCACTCTAAATTTTATTTTTCACTGATCTTTTTATCTATATTCGCTATAACCCTTTTCCCATTTTTGGAAAATGGACGCACTTGTAAAGTTCAAATATAATGTCAAACTGTCTGTTTAATCACAATATTTTTCATCAATTGTTATCTTTTCAGATCTAAATAAATATTCATTTGGCAGGATGGTAGAGCTTGGGTGCCTTGAGTGCACGAGGCATCCTTTCCCGGCCGTCAGCTAGCTACTCTAAGCCCGCTATGTGAGCTGCACGGTCTGGGGTCTTCAAACCTCCGGTATCTTTGCACAAACCTACAGGGTTGACTTATTTAGGCGTCATTGTAAAGAGCATTGCTGCTCCAAACGGGAATCAAACCCTAGGTCTCCGAACTGGCCAGTCCATGCTCTATCGCTGAGCTACTGGGACAAAATTGCAAACTTTTATCATCTAATTGAACTCTGCAAGGTATTCAGGGGAACTTAAAACATATATTGCATCAAAATCTCGAAGTCGAAAATTTTAGCGAAAACAATACTTTCTTTACACTATATTACAATTAGAAAGTGAAGATGACAATTTGTTTATATCTTTTAATATAGATTAAGATTAATATCTGTGGAGGCAAAATCCTGTTCCACGGGAATTTTCATCACTTCAAAATTTAATTAACCGCAGATCGTGAAACCCATTCAACTTTTATTGAAGAATATATCCGAAATGTTTCAACCACGAAAACGCTCGTTTAGCGAAAAAAAAATGAATGAATAGCAAAATACAAGCTGAGCTCAACAAATGTGGTAGCCTGGATAAATCTAAGCTGCACATATATAAAATTGAGATGAGAGGTTAAGTAAATTTATGCATCCTTTGCAGATTATAAGAATAAATTCCTAACTATCGTTGTTGCTAAAATTTATTCGAAAGAAATGCATTTCATTTGTAAAGCATCTGTCGTGGAGAATGCGTTTTGAAGAATTATCTAAGATGTCACATTATAATATTTGCAGATCTAGCTGTATCTTTAGCTTAACTGCAGGAACAATAAATTGGTAGGAATAATTATAAAACGAGATAGATAAATTGCGGCATATCTTCTTTCTTTCACGTTGGCAAGACATGTTTTCGACGGAAGAGCACGTTTCAAACATTCCTGAGCTCAAATAGAATATTTTGGAAGTGATGGCTATGTGTTAATAATACTTTATAAAAAATTTGAAAAGTGTTTATGACATTGTTCATTCTGTCTGTCTGTCTGTCTGTCTGTCATTAACACAATAACTGCCGTAAAGTGACTTTCTCAAAATGAAATTTTAGTACGTTGTTCAGACGGTCTGTGGGAACTATGGGAATATAAATGAAGAATATCACCCAATTAGTTTTGGATTGAATCCGGGTTGAAAAAATGAGATACATTGAATCCTATGGGACCTAATTTTTCAAACATTTTTTTAGCGGATTTAAAATTCACAAATTACTTCGAAAATTTTAGGAAATATTCAAATTATCCCATAAAATATATAAAAAAAAACTCAGCAAAATATATTTAGTAGTTTTTTAAATAAAAATAAAAATAATAATTACACCCTTTATATGGAGAGATCACGTGACCGTTTTATGAAGAGATCACGTGACTCACTTCAAAATAAAATATGGCATTCATCTTGTGCCAAAATCGTTATTATTGAAGTTCTTTTTAATTCAAATTTAGTGTTGCATCCGTCCTAGAACCGCTTTATTTTTGCTTAAATTCTGTGCATCAACATATTGAAACAACGCAAATACAATATAATTGAGTTTAAAAGATCATCCAACTTTGATTATTTCTACAACAAAGCCTACTTTTCACTTATGGATAATGTAAATATCAAAAGATGTAGAATGAGTTGTATCGGAATTGCTTCATTTCTTTAATGCAAAATTATTTAACTCATAGAGTCTGCAATATAGCTGATATAAATGAAACATTCATTGAATTTACGCATAGAAGCAAACGATTTTTCGATGAAGTTTGAAGCATAGAGTTAAACTACTTGTACATCCATGGTTTTAAATTTTTTAATAAAATAAATTATTATTGTATTGTGATGAATGAAATGAATGGAAAATCTCTTTTGAATGAAATGAATGGAAAATCTCTTTTGAATGAAATGCTGCTTTTATAAGAGTGAGCCAGGCGTGTTATATTTCGATGACGTCATTTGAATAAATTTTATTTTGTTTTCGATGAAGTTTTCAAATATAATAAATTTTTTAGTATTAGGATAATTTTAAAAATATTATCGAGGAATGTATCGCATTTTAGAGATGTGTAAACCAGGCAATTTATATTTCAATGCCGTCATTTGAATAAAGTTCATTTTTTTTCGATGAAGTTTTATGTTTTCAAATATAATAAATTAATATAATATTGCCGCAATTTTAAAAATATTACCGAGGAATGTATTGCATTTTAGAGATGTTTAAATAAAATTGCATTGAAGTTGGAAAGGGTGTCATAATCAATGCTTTATGCATGATTGATCTTTCTTGTTTATATTTTAAAACGGTTAAACTTATAATCGCAATTCATCTCTAAATTATTCAATTAAACTTCACATGGACTCTGTGAAACTGATCAGTAGTTTCGCCAAAACTACTGAATATATTTTGCTGAAATTTTTTATATATTTTATGGAATTTTTTTATATATTTTATGGGATAGTTTGAATATTTCTTAAAACATCTGAAGCAATTTGTGAATTTTCAATTCGCTTAAAAAATGTTTGAGGAATTAGGACCCGTAGAGTTCAATGCATTTCATTTTTTCAACCCGCGTTAAATCCGAAACTAATAGGATCATATTATTCTTTTACATTCCCATAAGTCCCTCAGACTGTCTCGACAACGTGCATATTTTATTTTAAGGTGGATCACGTGATATTTTCATATAATATGGGTGCAATTATTATTTTAATTTCTAGTTAAAAACTACCGAACATATTTTGCAGAAATTTTTTCATATATTTTATGGGATAGTTTGAATATTTCTTAAAACTTTTGAAGCAATTTGTGAATTTTAAATTCGCTTAAAAAATGTTTGAGGAATTAGGACCCGTAGAGTTCAATACATTTCATTTTTTTAACCCGCGTTAAATCCGAAACTAATTGGGCCATATTATTCTTTTTAATTCCTATATGTCCCTCAAAGTGTCTCAACGACGTGATGAAATTCCATTTTGATAAAGTCATTTTTACGGCAGTTATCGTGCGAACAGACAGAGAGACAGACCAACAGACGGAATGAACAAAGTCATTAACACTTTACAACTATATTGTAAAGTGTTAATAATATTAAAGACCTTGAATAGAACCTTAATAAGACCTTGAAATTATTTCATACTTGTATTTTTATAATCTGCACCTCAGAAAGAATATTTACATTTTTAAACCTATTAGACTTGGGAATATAAACATTTAGACTGTTTACAATTTTCGTACAGCTCATTTTCGTAACCTCCACAGAAATCCCAACAGCAAATGTTATTCACATAAGTAACGAGAAAAAAAAAGAAAAAAAAATCCGTAAAATTAGATTGTAGTTTGGTGTAGCTTACAGAAATAAACCGCAATACACGAATATAACAACACAAGAATTATCGATAACGTTCACACGTGGATACTTGAGCCCCATAAAACTAGCATAAAGCCTCCGTCTTAACCTGCCTCTATCTCTGACTGATTTCAGATGTACAGTCTTCCTTACTTATTTAAGAGATGTTGGGCATACATGTTGCCAACTTGAAAAAAACATGTTTTATTGGAATTCAATCGTATGCATGTAAGATATTTACAGAAACCCCTATTGGGGCTAGAACCTCGCAGTTTCTGTTAAACTTAACCATCAAACCCAAAATGGTCCCGAAACATTCGAAAACTCGAAAAATTTGATAGATTTTTAAATATGTTTAAAGATCTTACTCTTGAGAGTAAAAAGAGGGTGTGCGGAAAAGCCATATCTTTGACAAAAATAAAGGTATAAAGTCAGACTTTTTCAAACGGATACATATAAATTTGCAGGAACTAGATTCTAGAAACTGGAATTCTTATGTTGATAGTTATTTTATACAGAGTTTTAAAAATCCAAAAAAAAAATGAAGGAATTTATTCAGAACAGTGCGACTCACTTTTATGCTTCAATATGAAGTGTTGGGTTCATATCTGGCATACAAAACACTTTCACGGATTATTCAAATACTTTTGTACATTTGAATAGCAATAATTGTTTAAGATATATATTGATATATTTTCCTATAATGTTGGTATTGCTTATTAGCGTTGATTCCAGTCAATATTTCACGCCAGAATTTCTTGCTTAAACGGGTTTTTACTTTCCTTATATACATAATGATTAAGGAAAGTATTGTGACGGGTCCAAAATTCGAATTCCAGTTTTCGACGGAAGAGCATGGTTCAAGCATCCCTGATCACGAATCGAACATTTTTAAGGCGATGTCTGTGTGTGTGTGTGTGTGTGTCAATGAGACTTTGGAGACGATATCTCACGAACGTGTGGAGCGATTCGAATGAAATTTAGTACAAAAATCACAATCCATGAATACTGGAAGCCTATTGTTTTAAAATACAATCGAATGTTCAGAACCCCCCCCCCCTAAATTTTAAAGTGAAATTTTTAAAAAGTCATTAAAAAATCAAAACATTTAATAATGTTATGCAAATAGACTTTTCTTATGTAATTTTTCCTTAGAAAACGATTGACATAAACTTTAGAACGCTAGCATGAACTGTTCTCGAGATATAGTACATTTTTTCAAATAAATTTATTAAAAAAATCCCATAAATTAAAAAAAAAGCATTAACTGTTGAGAAACATGTTTACTTTTCATATGTAATATCATGAGATAAATTTGGTGACATTATTCTCATGGATCTAACTCGTTCCATTCACGAGAAAAGATACTTTGAGTAATACTTTTGTATTTGAACGCCAATAGTCATTTATCTGCTGTAAGAATATCTTATTTCTCCGTCCATAACGCTTGGCGAGATTTTGGCGACGAATTGATCGGAATGTCGCCAACTTGGCGACATTTTTAAATGTTGCCAAATTAACGGAAATCTCGCCAGATGGATAAAAACGAGAGTAAATCGATGAAAATGACGACTAATTGAAGAAAATTCAATATCTGGGAAAGAATATAATATATCTACTATAAGAATAATATTTTTTAACAGTAAAAGAAATAAATCCATTGCATTATATAAGGAAAGTCATGTGTTGCCCACATCAGATTTTTTTAAATTATATATTTGTGCGATATAAAATTTCATGATATTTGGATAGTATAAATTTTTTAGGATATATATTGGTATATTTTCGTATAATGCTGGTATTGCTTATTGGCGTTGATTCCAATTAATATTTCATGTCTGAATTTCTTGCTTAAACGGTTTTTTTTTATTATATTTTGTGCGATATAAACATTTCATGACTATATTCTTCTACGAGATGACTATATTCTTTTAAAAGATTGCACTCAAAGAAAATATTGCAAGAAAATAAGATAAGGAAAAGGGCATAATTATACATAACTACTAAGATTCTACTGTGTTCGGTTAACCTGAAATGGAACAATAAAAACTAAGTTTTAGGCACTGTACTGTCCACATCATAAAAACACCATTAAAACCAGAAACACAACCAGAAACCAGAAACACAAGCTACTCATGTATTACTTTACATACTTGGATGCTTACAGAGACTTCACATTCATTTTGTCGAGACAGAATGTCTTCCAACTGATTTTCCCCGTTGACACCACCCACAATTTTTTGCTTAACGTACAATATGTTATTACCATACTATGTGTTGCTATTGTTGAGACCCAGACCGTCCGAAGAAAGGTGTAAGGTAACACCATACTATGTGTGAAAAACCCAGACCACATGACTGACTCGAAGGCTTACAGTAACTATTACTATACTATGTGTTGAAGACCCAGACCGTCCGACTCATCCGAGGACTTGAGCAACCAGTTGGACGGCCGTACCATACTATGCGTTGTTATTGTTGAGACCCAGATCGTCCGACCTACCAGAAAGGTGTAAGGTAACTGTTTGGACGGCCGGGAAGTGCCACCCAATTTAGACCGAAACTCAGGGGGGAGGCATCCACTGGGATCCACCCAAGTACTAACCGCGCCCGATGCTGCCTGACTTCGGTGATCTAACGAGAACCATTGTATTCAGCACGGTACTGCCGTTGGTCCGTACCATACTATGTGTGGACCAGGTTAGCGAGTTTAAGGCACTTCAGCACTAAATTGTCGATAACCGAAATAGGATTGAGAAAACCTGCATCTTTGGGAATGGTTTGCATATTTGTGAATGTCGGTGGTTACCGAGAAATTTCATTATACCACGTAGTCGGATTCATGATGAGAGGGATTTAGTTCGGGCTGCAATAGGCTGCAATGGTTCATAGTTGTTGCCCGAACATCTAAATTACTCTAATTGTTACAGACTTGTCAAGCGTAATCTTAATCAATTGAAAATTCAAAAGCACTAGAGAGTGCAAAATAATTAAACCGGTTAACTTGAACCCGTATCTACAATAGGAAACTATTAGCAGAAAAGTTAAAAAGTGCAATTATAAATATTTTAATACTATTCAATTTCATGAAGTGGAATGTTTTTCTCATGATATATGCTATTTAATTTAAAGTATATGAAAATGATATTTTTATGTAAATATTTCATTTTCTTCAATATAACATTTTATAATCCATCTCTTGATTCGGCCTCAGAAGAAAGATAAATATGGAGTTAAATCAGCATGTGGGAAAATTCCCCAGATTTAAGAGACACATACATCATTTATCAAAGAAACCTTAGGTAATCAGAGATAATCCTTAATGTTAGAGAAATGATCTTATTCGATCTTTATATTCATGATTATTTTTTTAAATATACGGAAAGAATGTATGTGATCTTTATTGTTTAAAAATTTTGAAATGAAACAATGTATTTAATAAGTAAAAAACACTTAGTGCAAAGGATAAAGAAAACCAGAGTAACGTATTTAGACAAAATTAACGTAATAATGCGGCAGACAGCTTTTTCGAGAATGCGCTGGATTCCCTTCTTTTGTTCAAGAAAACCAACAAACCCGAAGTCAAATAAATGAAGTGAGAGGTTCATTATTTCTCTTGTCTGATTGGCTGGACTGTTCTTCCTTCTGCGTTCTGATTGGCTCTCTCACATGGACTCTTAATCTAGGTCTTGTGTATATAAACTGCATTATTTCCTCTATTCGCGGCCATTTAGCCTTTTTGACTTCGAGTTTATTGGTTATTTTGCACTGACGAAGGGAATTCAGCATATCCTCAAAACAGCTGTATGCTGCATTATTATTTTATTTGTAGATAACTAAGTTTCTCTAGTTTTCTTAATGATGTATTTATTTTGTAGTAAAAACATGCTCTTTAACATATAACAGTGTCTGCAAAAATAAATTTGACGTTCAATTTGGCTTATGTATTAAAACAAAAACCGAAATTTAATCAATAAGTAAAATACACTTCGTCTGAAAAATAGGGAAAACTTGAAGTAACGTATATAAGCACTTATAAAATTACAATGCAACATACATCTGTTTCAAGGATACGTTGAATCCCCTGGTTGATCCTCGCATACGTTGGTTGGTTTGTTGGTTCTCTTGCATTCACGAAGGGGATCCAACGCATCCTTGAAACATCTGTATGATGCATTATCATTTTATTTGTGCGTATATATGTTGCTCAAGTTTTCCATACAGGAATATGATTCGAAATAATTCCTATAACACAACGATCATTTAGTTAAAGTCATATTTGGTTATAATAAACAAATGGAACAATTCGGCAAGTATAATATTATTTGCTTGATATAGAATGTACTAAATTTATTTGACTTTGTTCTGGAATGCATTCAATGCCCTCAATAAGCACAACTAAACTGGTTTTGATTAAAACTATGTATAAGGAGTGAATGTCAGACTTGCATAAGGAATGTATATTTAAAACCGTGCACAAATATAGAGAAACAATAATAATGAGAGTTAAGCATAGGCCAACTAATCGTGCATTAAGTATAGTCAACCTCTATTACCAACAATCTATTTTATTCAAAGTAGCTCTATATAGCAGACGTTATTGTCGTTAGATCGCTGAATCGGTATAAAAGAAAACTGGAGTTATTTTGATGCTATGTAACTACAGAAGTATATTTTTCTAGAAATGAAAAAGTAAAATAGGCAATTCAGCGGGCTGGAATGATCATGGGCGTTCGAAACTTTACGAATAGTGCGAGTATTAACAGAACAACCATAGCAATGTGACAACCTCGAAGACATTACTGCCATTCGATCGCTGAATCAGTATAAGAACGGAAATCTGCAGCTATTTGACTACTAAAGTGCATTGTTCTAGAAATGGTGGGTAAAATACGCGGTCTGACGAATTTTGAACATAGAATGATCGCTGATGTTAAAATCGGTGTGAGTGTTAACAAAGCGACTGTGCTTGCAAATTGCTCAAATTATTGTATTTTGTAGAATGTTCAACACCAGGCAAAAACTCGAATATGGATATATGATGCGTGGTCGTCAACGGTCATTAGATTCGTAGATCAACTCAAGCTGATTGAAGAGTTGATAGACATGTTTAGCCCAACGCAGAAGTGCAAGTGTTCATCAAATTACAAGATAATCATCAAATAGGTCGATAATTCGTCAAATTTCAGAGACCAAATCAGATAGATTCTCTACATATAGTTCAGCGTGCATTATATCTTATAAGATGCATGACCCCAAACTAGATAATTATAATTATATTGTATATCAATCTTTGTGAAAATTTTGCTGTTAATCTAGGCAAATTTTCGAAGGAATTTTCGAGCGCAAATTTTCGAATTAAAATTTTTTCAAGGCCCTCTGAAAAAAATGTGATCAATAATAAATTATTCTCCTCGCTAGTATTATGCATACAGCTTCCCACAGTAAAGTTGTTTTGGTAGGAATAAGAACCATTATTATTTTCTATGAATTAATTATATTGATATGAATCTGATATGAATTTAATATATTTTCACATGAATGTAACACACTAATTTAACAAAAAATATTTATATAGAAAATACCACGCTTTAACATGATGTAATTTTATAAATGTTATAATATTTTTATATTTGGATGCATAAGGTGAATGTTACACAAATATTTAATGTTTTCAAAATTTAATTTTATACACCAAATATTTGATGTAGCTACAGACGGAAGATAAATACGATTAAATCAGCATGCTGGAAATTTCACCAGATTTTAGCGACACATCATTTTTCAAAAAAATTCATTTGGTAATCAAAGACACTTAATGTCTAGAAATGATATATTTCTTGTCATTATTATTACATTTCTAATAAATTATTAACAGTAATGCCGATAATTTATGTATTACTCGTTTCTACGTTAAATTCCTTAATCATTATAATAATGTGACACTCAAATTGTGTTTTGTAGATTTTTTTAAATATATTCATTGCAATCAATATGGATGAGGCAGTATAAGATATAGTTAAGGCTGTATTAGATGTTGTTGAGGCAGTATAATGTATGGTTCAGGTAGTATAATGTATGGTTGAGGTAGTATAATGTATGGTTGAAGCAGTATAAAGTATGGTTGATGCAATATAATGTTTGGTTGAGGCGGTATAAGATATGGTTGAAGCAGTTTGAGATATGGTTGAGGCAGTATAAGATATGGTTGAGGCAGTATAAGATCAACAAGAAAGATCAATCATGCTTGAAGCATTGATTATGAAACACTTTCCAACTTCAATGCAATTTTATTTAAAAAAGTCGAAAATGCAATACATTCCTCGGTGATATTTTAAAACTTATCACAATACTACATTGATTTATTATATTTGAAAACTTAAACCTTCATTAAAAAAATTAACTTCATTCGAATGACGGCATTGAAATATAAATTGCCTGGTTTAAATATCTCTAAAATGCAATACATTCTACGGTAATATTTTTAAAACTATCATAATACTACGATAATTTATTATACTTATAAACTTCATCGAAAACAACTGAAATAAATTCAAATGACGTCACAGAAAAAATAACACGCCTGGATCTCTCTATAAAAGCAGGATTTCATTCATAACTTTCTCCCATTCATTTCATTCATCACAATACTATAATAATTTATTTTATTTAAAAATTAAGACCATGGAGCTTCAATTCATAAACTCTATGCTTAAAACTTCATCGAAAAAAATCGTCCTTCTGTTTATAAAATCAATTAATATTTCATTCATATCAGCCATGCAGACTCCATGGACTGAAATATTTTGTGTTAAAGAAATACAGTAATTCTAATACAACTCATTCTACATATTTTGCTGTTTACATTTTACATAGGTGAAAAATAGGCTTAGTTGTAGAAATAATCAAATTTGAGTGATAATTTAAACTCAAATATATTGTCATTGGGTTGTTTTAGTATGTAGATGCACAGAATTTAAGCAAAAATAAAGTAGTTTTAGGACGGATACAACACTCAATATGAATTAAAAAGAACTGATCAAAATGAATCAAATGAATTCCAGAAAGAAAACGTTCCAGATGCAGTTGCACATTTATATAAAAATTTCTTTAGTTGTCACTAGTATTTTGGTTAGGTTTATTTAATCTATATTTTTAGTATTAAAATTCCTTCGCAGCAGGTGTTTTTAATTAACACTTTACAACAAAGTTGAAAAGTGTTTATGACTTTGTGCATTCTGTCTGTCTGTCTGTCTGTCTGCCCGTTAGCACGATAACTGCCGTAAAAATCACATAATCAATATGAAAATTTAGTATGTTGTTCAGAATGTCTGTAGGACCTATGGGAATATAAATAAATAATATCACCCAATTAGTTTTGGATTGAACCCGGGTTGAAAAAATGAAATACATTGAACCCTATGGGACCTAATTTTTCAACCATTTTTTAAGCGGATTTAAAATTCAAAAATTGCTTCGAAAATTTTAGCTAATATTCAAATTGCTCCATAAAATATAAAAAAAAAATTCAGCAAAATATATTCAGTAGTTTTTTAAATAAAAATTAAAATAATAATTACACCTCTTATAGGAAGCGATCACGTGACCATGATTTGAAAAAATCGCGTGACCTACTTCAAAATGATATATGACATCCATCTTGTCTCAAAATCGTGATTTTTAAAGTTCTTTTTAATTCATATTGAGTGTTGTATCCGTTTGAAAACTGCTTTATTTTTGTTTAAATTCTGTGCATCTACATACTGAAACTACGCAATTACTGTATATTTGAGTTTAAATGAGCATTCAAATTTGATTATTTCTACAACGAAGCCTATTTTTCACTTATGTAAAATGTAAACAGCAAAATATATAGAATGAGTTGTATAAGAATTGCTGTATTTCTTTAACGCAAAATTATTTATAGCTCATGGAGTCTGCATAGCTGATATGAACGAAATATTCATTGACTTTACAGAGAGAAGGACGATTTTTTTCGATGAAGTTTTAAGCAGAGTTTAATTACTTGTAGCTGTATGGTCTTAATTTTTAAATAAAATAAATGATTATCGTATTGTGATGAATGAAATGAATGGGAATATATTTATGAATGAAATGCTGCTTTTGTAGAGAGAGCCAGGTGTGTTATTTTTCCTATGACGTCATTTGAATGAATTTCAGTTGTTATCGATGAAGTTTTCAAATATAATAAATTATCGTAGTATTATGATAATTTTAAAACTATTACCGATTTAAAAATATTATCGCATTTTAGAGATGTTTAATCCAGGCAATTTATATTTCAATGCCGTCATTTGAATGAAGTTCATTTTTTTCGATGAAAGTTTAAGTTTTCAAATATAATAAATTAATGTAGTATTGTGATAAGTTTTAAACTATTACCGAGGAATGTATTGTATTTTTGAGATGTTTAAATAAAATTGCACTGAAGTTGGAAAATGTTTCATAATCAATGCTTTAAGCATGATTGATTTTTCTTGTTTTTAAATCTTCAGACCCTTCCTCTGCGGTATTACACTGCCGTCAGATTAGCAGAATTTTATTAGTTTGAATTTTAATAACAAAACAGTGACTCCCCTTCATTATTTTGAACTTTTAAGAAAGAAATACTGAATCAGGGATAAATTCCGGGGCAAAAATACCGGGACAAATATCTTGTTTTGGGGACTGTTCCTGAAAATTTAGAACGAATAATCGCCTTATACAGAAAAGGAACTGGTAAAAAGTGTGCCTGACGCGCCCTTCGATTCTAATAGATTGCTTTGAACTTAATAGACTAACTTAATTATGTGGTGTATTCCGTACATTGTACTCAATCATACCACATATTTGATTCGTGTGCAATCGTGCATTGCTCTTAGAGTGTTTTTTAACACATTACAACAAAGATGAAAAGTGTTTATGACTTTGTTCATTCTGTCTCTCTGTCTGTCTGTCTGTCTGTCCGTTAGCACGATAACTGCCGTAAAAATGACTTAATCAAAATGAAATTTTAGTATGTTGTTCAGACGGTCTATAGAACCTATGGCAATATAAATGAATAATATCACCCGATTAGTTTTGGATTGAACCCGGGTGGAAAAAATGAAATACATTGGGCCCTATGGGACCTAACATTTTGTAAGCAGATTTAAAATTCACAAATTGCTTCGAAAATTTTAGGTAATATTCAAATTGTTCCATAAAATATATAAAAAAAATTCAGCGAAATATATTCAGTAGTTTTTTAAATAAAAATTAAAATAATATATACACCTCTTATATGAAACGATCACGTGACCATGATATGAAACGATCACATGACCCACTTCAAAATGATATATGGCATCCATCTTATTTCAAAATCGTGATTTTTTTAAGTTCTTTTTAATTCATATTGAGTGTTGTATCCGTCCTAAAACTACTTTATTTTTGCTTAAATTCTGTGCATCTACATACTGAAACAACGCAATGACAATATATTTGAGTTTAAATGCTCATCTAAATTTGGTTATTTCTACAACTAAGCCTATTTTTCACCTATTTAAAATGTAAACAGCAAAATATATAGAATGAGTTGTAGTAGAATTCCTGTATTTTTTAATACAAAATAATTTAGTCCATGGAGTCTGCATGGCTGATATGAATGAAATATTTATTGATTTCATAAAGAGAAGGACGATTTTTTTCGATGAAGTTTCAAGCATAGAGTTTAATTTTTTGTAGCTCCATGGTCTTAAACAAAATGTTTAAATAAAATAAATTATTATAGTATTGTGATGAATGAAATGAATGGGAGAAAGTTATGAATGAAATCCTGTTTTTATAGAGAGATCCAGGCGTGTTATTTTTTCTATGACGTCATTTGAATTAATTTCAGTTGTTTTCGATAAAGTTTTCAAATATAATAAATTATCGTAGTATTATGATAATTCTAAAACTATTACCGAGGAATGTATAACATTTTAGAGATGTTTAAACCAGGAAATTTATATTTTAATGCCGTCATTTGAATGAAGTTCATTTTTTTCGATGAAGAATTAAGTTTTCAAATATAATAAATTAATGCAGTATTGTGATAAGTTTCAAAATATTACCGAGGAATGTATTGCATTTTAGACTTGATTAAATAAAATTGCATTGAAGTTGGAAAGTGTTTCATAATCAATGCTTTAAGCATGATTGATCTTTCTTGTTTATGTTAAACTCATGGGGGCGATGGTGATTAAACTCATGGGGATCATTCAACAGCAGATGCTTCATTGCAAATGCTGTTTAATGGCGCTTGATTGATTAAAACCGATTGATTATCTGTTTGGGTTAAACAAATTTGCTAAGTTGCAATAATTTTTAAATGTGTTCAATGACTGTAGTTTTGATTTCAGAATCAGCATTTATGAGAATATATTGATAGTCAAATATTTGTTTGCTATAGACTACTATGTTTCCCTTATATTTAAATTTTACTGCAACTGCAATTCATTTATGAATTCGTTTTATTTTGTCATATAAAATAAAGTGTTATAAGAACGGAACTTGAAGTGGTGGAATGTAGTAATGATCATGAAAATGAAATATAAGGGACATCAAAGTATCACATAAATTTACAGAAATATATATATATCTATATGCAAATTCCCCAATATAAACACGATTGATTTTGCGTGATATCATCAATAAAATCATTTATAATAATTGTTTGCAAAAATATCATATCACATAATATAATATAAATCAAGTACTGTTTGGATAAATTAAAACATTAATTGATTTATCAAAATTATGATTTAATTTCTCACTATAGCATATTTTGAAAATATTTGAGGAAATTAAATATTAATGCAGTTTAAAAGTTTTAAGACTTTTATGTTCCAGGATATATTTACGAGTGCAAATTGAAGTGCTTAAATGAAAGCATTTTACAGCATTATTAGAAAGTGAAGATGTATTAGTGACTTAAATAAATTTGGGTAATTGTTACAAACAAATTTCTGGTCATGCGTTTTATACGAAAACACTTATCCTTAGATATTTATTTTTTAATGACTTTTAATTTGAAACAAACTATATTACATATAATTTACTTCTGATCTTGAGAATTTCATTAATTACACAGGCACCACAGGCATTAATATAAGAATAAAATTATAATCATAATCTAGAAAATAACTAATCAATGACACTGTTTTAAAAAAATGGAATTTTATACGTTTTTATATATGTAATTAAAATCATTAAAAATATTTTCTTAAAAATTTTTGTTAAGTAAAAAATTAAACTCTATAAACTTATATAATAAACTTTCTTCGATTATAGGTTAAATAGTTGAAGTTTAACCGAATTAGGTAATTTTGAAGCTCTACTTTTCTTTATTTTGCACGTGAGGGTTACATAATTTTGTATTTAGAGTTTAAAGTAAATTCCAAACCCATATGAGTATTTTGGTATACCAAAATACGTATTTTGTAAAAGCTGTTACTGGTAGTGTAGAAATTTCGTTGGGAGTTAACCATTAACAATAAACGTTCAAATTCGTATTTATTTTCCAATAAATATGTTTTGCTCTGGCAAAGAGCTCGAAATTTTGAGAAAACATAGAAAAATCTATCAAAATTACGAAAATTTATAAAATATATGTTACTAAATAAAATTGCAGTTTTATGGAAACGTTATACATTTCCATAAATAATTATTACAGAAGTTTTATTTAAATATTATAATGCCCTATATTCGTTCAATTATATTTGTGTCCTAATATAAATTTATGAATTTATACTGATGTAATAATATTTTCTCACAAAATTTGCACTTCTGATTACATTAATTCTTAGCACAATGGATGCGTGCATTATATTCCCCTATGAGTCGAATGTACCTTTTTGAGACTGAAAAATTTCTTGTAAATGAATTTTTCTGGTCGAAAAATTTTGTGGTCTCTTAAAGACAACAGCTGTTTTTTCTAACTAGATTTGCAGTAACAAATTAAAGAAACCATTTTAGTATGTGAAATAATTTATTATGTAAATTTGTAGTAGTAGATAGTGCTACCTTTAATGCAGTCAAACTTCTGTAATAATAATTCTAAAATAAAAATCTTGTCTTTTGGTACAGTACTATGAACGCAAATTTTCAATATAATTATTTACTCTACAGGTCTCTAACTGCAATTTAATACCAAAATGATCTTTCTTGGCACAGTAGTCTTAGGGAAAAATCCCAGGAAATGCATATATACACGATAATGATTGCGTCCAGATACTAAAATTTGATATGACATATAAAAACCCTTTCTGAATATTAATATTTAGTTCTTGAAGACTATTTTGAATATTAATATGAAGTTCTTCATTTAATATTTACTCTATTCCCTACAAAAGCCTCATTTTCAACCATATATATTAAATGCATTTTTTTCTGCATATATTTTTTTTTTGCATATTTACTTTTCGAAATTGTATTATACAGAATATTTTTTAATATAAATTTAATATAAAACTTTTACTTTAATGTTTATATATATATATATATATATATATTAGAAATATGTAATAATAAAAAAATAATGTAATAATAATATATATATATATACATATATATATATATATATATATATATATATATATATATATATATATATATATATATATATATAGAAATATAGAAATATAGTTTCCTCACATTTCATTCTATGCTATTCATTGTATTAACATGGTGCATTTTCTAGTGCAACATTATGCTTAATTACTGTTTTCTTGCCAGAGAAGCAAAAGCGTTTCAATTTTAATGTTATTAGGAAAACGTGTTTTTCTTTAAGTCAGAAATAAACAGATGGGAATTCCCACGGTTTGATCGGAAGCTAATAATGCATACATTAATAAAGAACCTTTATAAGCGGTAAAGCAGCATTTACTTAGTGATGTTCGAAAATATTTTTAAAAATGGTTCCCCTGCAGAATGAATAACCATGAATTACGGAACATAACTTTTCTCATAAAAATTATAATTGTTATTTCTGAATATTTATTATCTTAACCGTAAAATCTTTATATTCAATTCTATTTGTGCACTCCTAAATATGTTTGTTAAGAAAGTAGAAATTTAATGTAGATCAAAAATTTTAAATTGTGCATTTCTGAGCAATGCATATATTATATACTGACAAAATTCGCCAATATGTGCATTCTCGGAACTTGTAATCGCTCTCTCATTACATCAGGCAGCATTGAATTACTGGATTAGTATTTTTCAGTGCTTGTCAGTAAGGAATAATTGTAAAGTTTCTTTCACTTATCTCAGAAGGTTTAAATAAGCAAAATGGCACCTCTAGTACCACTGAAACAGCTACTTATGCGATAAATGTTGCAGACAAAAACATTCTTCAGAGACTCAGAGACACTAATATACTTCAAAATATGTTCGGATGTCGTTATACTAATATAACTATTAGAGCAAGGCAGGAAGGTTTTAATGCCATTTTCAACCATAATAATCCAAACCGTAATGATTTGATTTTTCCAAAATGAAGATAGGAAGAATTTAATGCCTTTTCGAACCACAATGATTTGATTTGGGCATAACGAAGATAGGCTAAATATACAGCATCAACTTTTGTCAGCTTCCAAGCCAAAATTGTCTGCAATCTGGTGTATCTGCACAAGTGATGAAGAGTATATAAGTGATCAATAAAACTTGCAATGCGGAACATTTTCCCAAATATTTATGGTGACGGACGAAATCAGACATACTTTGTAGACGGATTTAACATTTTAAAAGTTTAGCTTAGAATGCAGGATACCTCAGCAGTCAGAGTAACACTAGCTACATTATAGTCATTGCTGGACATATTTATGATAGTTGGAACCGAATTTCTTATTTACTATTAACACTATACAATGTTTCTATGTACTACTTATTGTGATGCCAAGAAGTGGATATATTTTTACTTTCTCAAACTATGTAATATATACACTGGATTCCAAAAGTTAAGCACGGACGGTAAAATCAACAAAAATGGACAATTGAATCTTTAATTAACTCAAAATTGTAAATGAAGGTAGAAAATGTGTTTATGCATTATAGAAAAACAGGAATATATGTGTAAAGATGAAAAAAATATTTACTTTTTCTAAGTTATATGGTAACGTCACATTTGAGTCACTAACACAATGATGTTTAAAAGCAAACAAACCAAATAAAACCTTCGTTTAGTATGGTATGTGACCACACCCAATCTTCACACAAAGTTTGCAACGATTTTCAATGCTTTCAATGAGGTGATCATCTATCGCAGATGCGAGCAATAGTCATACCTCCAATAGGGCCGCTTCCAACTCTCTAAGAGTGGCTGAAGGAGGTAAACGCGCAGAGACAGGACGCCCAAAGGCATCTCAAAGGTTTCCAATGTGATTAAGGTCGGGATAATACACCGTCTCCATAAGAGAAATGCCCTCACTTTCCAGGTATTCGTCAACGATTCTAGCTCGATGGAACGGGCAGTATCGTCCATGAGGAGGAAATCGGGGCCTACCGTTGCATCTTAGTCTCGCATTGGGGTTTAGGACTTCATTTCGATACCGCTCAGCATTCACAGAACAGCCTTTAAAGATGTGCAACTCTGACCGATATCCCATTCAAATTCCAATCCACACAATGACACTGTCGCCTTGTAATGCTTGATATTCGATGGTGCTCTTTACCTGATTCCGTGTGCTTCGTGACCCTTATGCGCTTATCATCTGATTCCAGAGAAAATCTGGACTCATCAGTGAACAGTTGCACCAATCTGAGACAGTCCAATGTTGACGATACCACTTTAATCTTGCCCCTCTGGCTTGGATGGTTAGTGGAACACAAAAACGTGGTACTCGGGTGTACAGTTCGATTACGTGGAGCCTTCGGCGCACAGTACTGGCCGATATTTTCTTACCAAAATGTCGCTGCAACCATGGATGCAAGAATTGTGGCAGTCACTCTTCGATACCGCTTGGCTACTATAGTAATATACCGATCGTCAGAGGGGTGGTATTCCTTGGTCTCCGGACAACTGTTTGACTTGTTTAGAATAGTTTCCATAATTGAGAAATTAGCGAATGATCAACGCCAAAGAAAATAGCGATATCTTTGATTGACTGTCTTGTTTTAATGCGTCCGACAGCACGACAGCGCTCACTATCTGTCATTCCTCCTCTTTCAGTCATAGAAACACGAATATCATCAAAAATAATGCTGCAAAAATTATAAACACTTCGTATCAGCATCTAATTGACCGCCTTAAACCCTTCAGAATACTAAACGACTGCCTGATTAACATATATCCGGACAGTCAATCGTGATTGGCTGTAACATACGATATTTACATACTGCCATCTACATTCGCAGCGATTTTCAGACACTCAAATCCATGCACGCTTTCGAAAAACGAAAATTTGCATTACGCGCTTAACTTTTGGAATATATAAAAAGTATTGTTTTCAAGAATTTTTTCAAATTCAAGATTTTGGTGCCGATATACATTTTAGGTATATTTTGTGTACACAATAGCGGTGTGTACACAAATATATTTGTGTACACAAATATTAACGGATTTTTACGAAACTTTCTATCAGGCAGTGTTATAGAAAAATCTAGAACTAGAGAGAATATTTTTAAATTCGAGCTAAAAGTTCGAAGTTTATTCGAAATTTTATATTTACTTGGTGGCATAGGGCACCATTTGACACTATCATGCATAAATGATGGATTTTGGGCTCAATCATCACGAAACTTAATAGTTTCAATCACTGTTGGTGAAAAAAACGTCATACAATTTTAATGTCCCTGACGTCATTAGTCCCTCGAGAGAGGGGGGAGTTATTCCGAGGGGTACATTATCAATATGGTATCAATTGAAGTTCTTTCTCAAACCTTTTAAAGTAAAGGGTAACATGTTATAATTGTGGCCATTTGTACCAACAATACAGATTTGTCAAATTATTTTTTTGTGAAAAAATTGCAAATACTTGCTTTTGCAAACAATTTGCAAAAACTTGGGAAAAAAAAAAAGAAATAAAATCAGAAACTACTAAAAATTCACACTTTCAGAATCCATTTCTCCATTCGTTCGTATCTACAACATTTGGTGACAAATTAGGCGGGATAGCCGACTTTTTTCAATGTTGCAAAATTGATTAAATGTCGCCAAATCGACTAAAATGTCGGCAAATCTGTAAGAAATGTCGCCAAATTTATGACGCTAAATCAATTACATTAAATGTGTTTTGCAAGAAGATAATACAGTAATGATGTTTCTGTTATGTTTGTCTGTCAATTCAGCCTCACTTGGCTACAAATGTGGGGACTCTTTTAATTGTCGCCAAATGGAACAAAATATTGCCAAATGAACGAAAATGTCTCCAAATTGATAAAATGACCCCAATGTAATAAACATGACACAAAAGTGATGAGAAATCAATATTTTGTGCAGTTAAGTTAAATGTCCTTGATGATCAAAGTTGCTTTGTGAGAATAATCAATTTAATATATTAATGACCCATCTCTCCATCTGCCCGTCCGTAACGCTTGACGAAAAATTTGGCGGATTATCGCCAATTTGGCGAGTTTTTTTTAATGTTGCCATACTGACAAACATGTCACCAAGTCAATACAAATATCGCGAAATTAATAATCATGACGTTAAATATATGAAATTAATTTAGTTTTGTTTAGTTTAATTTTGTATCTTTTGGCTGTCAGTCTAACCGTATCTGGAAATATCTTTGTTCTAAAGGATCAAAATTAGTGCATTCCTGGTACGATTTTAAAATTTGCAAAAAAAATCACAAAATGGATTTTGGTATGAGAAATTCGAGTTAAGCCACATTTCAGTTAATTTATGATGATATAAGATGCCATTGCGATAAAAAAAATGTGCTAAGGTAAAACATATAATAGCAACATCAGTCCGTTACAAATTAAAGAATATGTCAAAAAGTGGACGTTGTGTTTTGATGCCATTGTAAGGCAAAAATTGAATAGTTTTTGAATTTCAAGTTGAAAATGTATGTTTTGTAAGTTATTTTATTCTAAGGCTAATGCTTTGAATTAATTACCTTGTGTTGTGTACGTATGGAAGATGTTTTATCTAATGTTTTCAACCTTTGGTTAATATTTGTAGTTAAACCCAACTTATTTGATTGATGGATGACTTTTGTAGAGCTTAAATAACATTGCGTGAAACTTTTAGAAACTTTTAGAAAGTTGGGTAATATTCTAAATGCTAGTTTTTCTATGTTTTTGCTGAATCTATTACTTTTGTTGTATGATATTAAACATATGAAAGCTGTACTGTTGATTACTGTTAAATTTTCCTAGTTATTTGTCGTCGGATATACCTGTCAAAATTGTTTTTGCTTCGTATATTCTTCAAGGATTCATCAATAATGTATAATACAACGTTCACGGCTATACAGCAACTATACCCCCACCCCTTGGGTGAGCTAAAAGATCATTAATCAGAAAAGACTAAGAGTAGTCCTTTTCCAGTTTTCTATATGTTTTTATATGTTTATTTCTGTAAAACTGGTTAACTAATTATGTTCACTGCATTGATAGCGATTGCTTTGAAAAATAATGTAGTTCTATGCAAGCACATTAAATGATTGAACAGAACAATTTTAAAGACTGATATATTGATATTATTCATTGATTAAAAACTTTCATGCACCTAAAGGAGTCACGAGTGTATTCGGAATCGGTCGTGCATTTAAAGCGGAACATAACTAACTCTACAGAAATATGCCTCATCACAAAACGAAACATATAGAAAGCCTGATAACACTCTTCATTTTATAAATAAGTTGGTATCACGTCTTATTTCAAATAAATAAGATTAAGCAAAATGGAAACGGCCAGAGCCCTCTGGCCTTTTTCCATTTTGTCAATATCTCACTCAATAAGTCTCCGGTCTGACGCATATATGGCAACACTGTTGACAGACCCATATGATTTCAGGATAGTACCAACCTTCAAACGACACGTGTCAAAATTTCATGACATTCTGACAATTAGTTTATAGGTTACAGTGGTTTTAGTGACCCCAGTTATAATTTTCAAAACAATAGATAACAAATAATCTCGTGTGTTGATTAAACATTATTTTTTGATGGAAAAAATACTGATGAAGCCAAACAGTGGCTTGATAAGCGTTATGGAGATTCTGCACCAGGGAAATCAACTATTATTGACTGGTATGCTGAATTTAAACGCGGTCGTATAAACACCGATGATGCTGAACGCTCTGATCGCCTAAAATCGGCAGTTGTTCCGGAAAACATAAAAAAAGTCCACTAAATAGTTTTGAAAGACCGTAAAGTGAAGTTGCGTGAGATAGCTGACAACTTAAGGATATCAGAAGGTAGTGTTTTTATAATTTACACGAAAATTTGAGCATGCGTAAGTTGCTTTCGAAGTGGGTGCCGCGTTTGCTCACACAGAACCAAAAACAGCAACGCGTTGACGATTCAGAGCGCTGTTTGGAGCTGTTCAAGCGAGATAAGAAGGATTTCTTGCGTCGGTACGTTACAATGTATGAAACATGGATCCATTACTACACACCGGAATCAAAAATATCGTCAGATGAGTAGACATCAGCCGGTGAAATTCGTCCAAAGCGACCAAAACCCCAAAAGTCAGCTGGCAAGGTTATACCATCCGTATGTTGGAACGCGCATGGTATTTTGTTTATCGACTATCTTGAGAAAGTTAAAACTATCAATAGCGAATATTACATGGCATTATTGGATCGATTGAGTGTAGAAATCAATGAAAAACGGACTCACAAGCAAAAGAAAAAGTGCTGTTCCACCAAGACAATGCCCCGTGTCACAAGTCGATGAAAACGATAGTTTAATTACATGAATTGCGCTTTGAATTGCTTCCTTACCCACCGTACTCTCCAGATCTGGCCCCCAGCGACTCCTGGTTTTTGCAGACATCAAAAAGATGCTGCAGGGAAATAAATTTAGCTCAAATGAAGAAGTGATTGCCGAAACTGGCGCCTATTTTGAGAGCAAAGACAAATTGTTCTACAAAAAAGGCATCGAAAAGTTGGAGGAGCGTTGGAATGAATGTATCACTCTTGAAGGACAGTATTCTGATGAATAATGTCAAATTTCTAAAAAAAGAATTATTTTTCTTAGTTAGGCAACAGACTTATTGAGTCTGATATGTACGTCTTATAAGGAGTGTAATAAAATACCTTCTATCAAAGATGTGTGCTTAATCTGATTTACTCTTCATTTAGCTACTGAGAGCGTTATATTTTATTCTATAGTTGCAGTTGACACTATATTCTAATCACTTAGTTTTCAGAATAACACTCAAGTTCTGCTTTCTATGGTCTGCATAAATTTTTGTTGCAAATAATAGAGTCAAGTTTGCAATTCTTTATGCATTGAAATATGCAACATAAATCATTTGATTCTGACAAAATCCTAATTTTGGTATTATTAAGACCTCCGTCCTAAACTGCGAGTTTAATGTGCTCAGTCAGGACTCGTTTTCAAGAACGGACTGATTATAGCTACACTTAAAATGCCTGGATGAAATATCTTAGTTATATTGCTTGAAAAATGCGAAATGTATTTTTAAAATTTATTCTGACATTGTGAAAATAATCTTGCAACTTCCAATATATGGAAACAAATGATTCTTTAAGATTCATTATTTCTACTGGATTTTGTTTTGAATATTTAAAAAATAGCTTACTTCTATTCTACATTTAGCTGATAAATACATCTATCATTACTCTAATATGGAAGTTTTACAAATTCTTATCCATTCTTTATATGTGAGCTAGCTATTCATGTTTATTACATATCATAAAATCTTCCAATATAGAAAAATATATTCTTTAAGTAACTACGGGCATAAAATAATAATTTTGTGATTAATTTTATTAATGTTTTATTACATTTTTGATTAATGGCTAACTTTAAGATTAATTTTTGAGATAAGACCTTTAATTTCGAAAATATTAATATAAATACTTTAATCTCATAAGCATTTACTTTTTAGTGTTCTATTAAATTCACGCAGTTCCTAAGGCAGCGTTATGTTTAATTACCGATTGCTTATAAGAAAAGCAAAATAGGTTTCTTTTATAAAGTTAATAGGATAACATTTTCTGGGAAGTCAAAAATAAACACAAGGGAATTCCCACGGTTTGATCAAAAGTTAATAATACTTTCGTTAATAAACTATGTTTATTTTACTCAAAATCGTAGTTCCTAAATAAGGCTCAAAAATACTTGAATAAAATATTGTTCTGCGTTAAAAATAAATGTGATTTATTGCATATAATTTTGCTGATCAAAAAACAACAAATATTATTAATAGATATTTTCAAGAATGTTACTAACTTATTCCCATAATTAGTTTCCATGCATTAGTGAACATTTTACTGTATTTCCGAGGATAATAAAATTTAGTGAATGTTAATATTTATATTCTTTACTTTTAAAGTGGCTCAGATTCATCTTTAAAACTAACATTGAGCTAACTATAAGATAGGAATTACCTATATTATATGACAGCTTAATCTTATATGTAGGGAGAAAGTATTGAGATGGGGTCAAAAGTATGATTCTTGAATTGCGATATATTGGTACGTTTCGAGCATCCCTCATTATAAATCAACAATTATTTCATTGCTGTGCGTGTGAGTTTATGGTAAGTTGAAATTCTTAAATTGATGTACGTGTCTGCCTGTGAGTTTCTGGATACCTCTTGAACATATATAGGACATTGAATGAAATTTAGTTCGATTGCTTCAAATGATACATATCAGATGTCCATTGATTTTTCATGTGAACATACGAGATGAAGTCTCTTTTATTAACTTTTCTTTAGAATGTCGAAAACAGGATTGTAAAAATATAATTACATTGAATTAAAAAAAAAGATTACGGAAATATATATTTTATATGTCATTTCATGTCACTTTATAAGTCGTATGCATGCCGTTTTAATTTAATATTATAAGTCATTTTATATTTCATTTCAACAAAATTCAAGTGACAAGATTTATGGCACGTTACCATACATGGTTCTCGAAATATTAAAATTTTGTATCTGAAATAGTAGGAATAAAAGTAAAATAAACATACTAATTATTGTTAGATTAATAGATGATTTGAATATATATTTTTTTTTGTCAATCTATATTTGATATTTTACTTTCGCATGTTATCATTCGAATAAATTAAGCGATTAAGATTGAATTTCGTATGTTTGCATTAATCAGGAAGAATGATAAGCCTATCGATTTGAATCGAAGCCAAGTAATTAGGTTTGTGCAATTTTTGTCGTTGCCTTTAATATCGAAATTTGACAATTTCTAGAAGAAACACATATGCTGAACTTCAGATTTCTTAGAACATAACATATTAATGAGAGCAACTGGGAGTGCTTGAGTGCTTGAATGTAACAATTTTTTTAACATTGTTACAATGAAATGTGTACTATATTTTGCCCCGATTAATTCAAAGTAATAAATTAATAACTTTATCCATAAACTGAATTTGTTTGGGTGCTTCAAATTGTGTTCCAATTCGGGTATGATTCACTCACTCTGTAGAAATAGTAACAATTGTAATATCTATATAAGGACTTATGATTGTCACAAAATAGTACACAATAGATTTATAGAAAAATGTACTCATACGTATCTAATATGAAATATACTTGCTATTTTAGGTGGTAGTTGTTTATTAGTGATTTTTAAAATAAAATTCCAAATACATTTTTTATTTACTTAAAATTTGGAAAAGAAAAGAAAATTGCGATTTACGCGATATTTTTATAAAAATAATTATTGCTATGCAATAGACAATAATACTAGATTTGCATTATATTTTGTGTAGTATATATATATATAAAACTGCTAAATATAACATATTGTCTAAAATGTGTCATTTGTTCCCTCAGCCAAAAATGAAAATATGCTTAAAGGCATATTTTTCCTTCATTGCTTTAGTTTCGCTATGTTAATCTATGGGGAATTGTCCCTTACAGCCAGCTCATTTGGCTTTTAGGAGTTTTTCCACTCTCACTTAGTCAAACATGTATGCTAAACAGATAAGGGTTCTGTTTTCTTTAATCAATAAAATAATTAGAAATATGCCTAGTACTTTGTAAAATGAATGCAATACTGTTCGATAAATATTAGAAATACTATGATTTGTTGATGAGGCAATTACTTTCCTTAAATGCATAGTATAATGTATAAGGAAAGTGTTGCGAAGGTGTCGAAAATTTTAATTCGAGTTTTACGGCAGAGCAGGTTTCAAACATCCCTGATTACGAATCGAACATTTTTAAGGTGATGTATGTGTGTGTGTGTGTGTGTGTGTGTGTGTGTGAGCCTATGGAGAAGATATATCATAAAGGAATGGAGCTATTCGAATGTGATTTGGTACAGAAATTACAATCCGTGAATAATAGAAGTCTGTTATTTTTAAAGACAAACGAATGTTTAGAACCCCCTTAATTTTTTAATGAAATTTAAGGGGGAAAGTTACGTCCGTTCTCGAGATATTGCATATTTTTAAAATAAATTTATTAAAAAATCGCATAAATTAAAAAAATATTAACTGTTGAGAAACGTGGTCAGTTTTCATATGTAATGTCATACGATAATTTGGTGACATCATTCTCGTGGATCTAGATCCCTCCATTCATGAGAAAATATACTTTGAGTAATACTTTTGAATTTGAACGCCAATAATCACCTATCTGCTATAAGAATAACTTAATTCTTCCTCCATAACGCTTGACGAGATTTTGGCCACGAATTTGGCGGAATGTCGCCAACTTTGCGACGTTTTTAAATGTTGCCAAATTAACGAAAATCTCGCCAAATGGATCAAAATGACGCTAATTCAATGAAAATGACGACTTGTCGACAACAATGCAATACCATAACTTAATTTTTTTACTGCAAAAGTAGTAAATTCATTGCATTATATAAGGAAAGTCATATGCTGCCCACATCAGTTTTTTTTATTATTTTTTAGGAAGGAGCATCGAAAATGTTTAACAAACTGAATTTTTAACAACTCTATAAGTAGTACATTATCTGACATTTTAGCAGTAGCTGTTCTCCAAAAACTCGAAAATTATATTTTTTCGTTGTTTACAATATAAACATGTTTTGTAGTTTTAACAAGCTGGTGATGTTTACATTATTACGCATAAATTATACACATATTTTGTGTAAAATAATGTTTCCTTATTTTTCCTTACTATTTGCAACATGTTTTTATTTTTTGAACATTTTAAAACATTTTTAAAGAACATTTTTAAACATTTTTAACAAATGAAAGCAAGTTCTGTAGCCTTTTTTACTCGCATATAATGAATAAAAATGAAACTATTTTGTAAATTTATACAAAAAGCAACAAAGTCAAGTTTTTTCACAATACGAAATTTAACGTTTCTTTAGAAAAATCATTTTCCATGCCTTAAATGTCAAGTCTTTAAATTTACTGCGAATATTTCCATCAAATACAGATTTCTGAACGTTTCATTTTTCATATACATCTTAAACAACGGAAATACTGGAACTACTGGCTACTGCGAAATGCAAGAACTCTGGTATAAAAAATGCAACTACATATTTTTCCCCTCAAAATTGAAATTGTTTTGGAATTTATGGATTTCCTAGAGCAAATGGAATGTATTCTTAAAATAAAAAACGGCCGTTTGGACGTCAAAAGTGTATGCTATACTGGAGTTGTTATTGGATTTAGTGCATAGTGTATTAAATTAAATAATGTATTAAGATAATACAGTTTAATATATATTCTGCACGAGAGGGAGAAGTACATTATATGAAACGGATTAACAAAATAAGAATATCACTTTGTATCTTCTATTAGTTTTAATATCTCCGACATTTCCGGATTAACATCAGCATCGTTAGCGACAACATTAAATTTATTTCGTTTTCGTTACTGCGGGCGAAAGTTCGTTTATGCGAACGAGAGATAAATTTGCATAACACATTTTATCAAACTTTCTAAGAAACGTATACATTTTCTAGGAAAAGCACAATATATTGATTATTACCGATTTTAATAGGCATAAATTAAAATATATAGCATGGTGAGGTCTTTTATGCAAATCAATTTAAATTTCTCTCACAAATGATTTTATTTTTGGAACAACGCTAAATTTACATTACCAATTAAAATTTATTTATTAAATATTTTTTTATTTGTTAATTTTATACTTAAATGCATTCTTTTTGGAAGTATGGATTTTCAAATTAATTGTTATTATTATTTACATAACACTGGCATTTGAAGACATCTATATATTTTCGATATTGTTATGAATGCATATTGGTAATTCATGTCACGATTTTGGTATCTCATCAGGATTTCGTGTAACATAAAATGTATGTATAGGCTAACCGACACAGAAAATGCAACACCATGAAAGAGCGAATACAGTTTGATGATTAAGGACATACAGACAGAGAAGGCATATATAAATAAGTGATGTTAATTCAAGAGAGATAATGCAATACATTAATGGCATGGAGAGGGTGATCAGTAGGCAGTCGGACCAACTCTTGCGGCGATACAAGCAGCAGCCCTTCGAGGAACAGGTGCAATGAGCGTTTGGATAGTTTCATGAGGGATGGATGACCTTATGCCTTCAAGCATCCTCCACAGGTCATCCTCTTTTAGAGGCGGGGAAAGAGCAGTCAAACGACAGCCAATCACGTCTCATACATGCTGGATGGATGAGAGATCTGGAGACAACGGAAGCCATTGACGCATCTGCATACCTTACAAGGTTTGTCTGCTGAAGGCTGCCGTATGTGGATGTACGTTATCTTGCGGGTTATAAGTATTTTGCAAAAGTGATGTAAGGCACGGTAGCCTACTGGTTAGCGCGCGGGAATTGCACTCGGTAGACCCGGGTTCGATTCCCTCCGCTGCCAAAAAACTGCCGCCGTGTTTACGCGGAGTACGATCATATTAAACATGTGGGTCCGTAAGTCCTTAGGGGTGCAGAACTAAACCTGTAAACCAAGAGGTAGGCCAGGTCCGCACTGCTGTCTCCAAGGTAGGGAAGTGAAACCGACCGCAGCACTTCATCTACATATCGTCGTGCCGTCATTTGGCCTCTGATACGAACCAGAGGTGACCGACTATCGAAGCCGATGACATCCCAAATCACGATGCTTCGTTGTTGAGCGGTATGGAGTTCAACAATAGCAGCAGGATTGGATCTATTCCCACGTCGCCCCCAGACTCTCACACGGCGACTGTCATTCGACAAACAGAACCGAGACTCGTCGCTGAACACTACACTGTTCCATTCAGTCGCCCAAGAGGTACCAACCCGACACCATTGCAAACTCTCCCGTCGGCATCTTGTCGTCAATGACAGTCTTTGAAAGAACGGTTTGAGTGCAAGCCGCGTTCAGTCAATCGTCGAGAAACTGTTTTAGCTGATATTGGAACAGCAAATGTACTCTGCAAATTCTTCCGAATATCAAAAGTCGTCGTTTGTTGGGCAGCCACCGTATACCTTCGAATGCGTCGATAATCACGTGCTGACGTACGTCTGGATGGACATGTACCCGTGAGCCGATTCTTATGCCCTTCTTCAGTTCACCTTCTCCAAATCCTTTGCGCAGTTGACACACCTATGCATGTTTCAGCGACGATACTCCAGTACGATTACCCAGCCGTACATAGGCCTAAAATGAATCCACTGGCACTATCCAAATGCTGAAACGGACTTTTGGTGTCGTCGGCCAGGCAGCTCATCAACAACACGGGTCTTCCGAAATGAAACTATCAGGAAGTACTGGCCGTTAGTACTCCTGACACAGAAAACAAGTGAATAGACCAAACAGTCGGTACCATATATTTCATCGAACATGGTAATTAAACATGGTTATTAAACATGGTCTATCACTGAGGATTATTTATCTAATGGCTAGATTTATAATTAAAATTTTCTATACTCAATAACTGCTGAAATAAAAAAAATATTTTAAAACATAATAATAGAGGCAAATGAAAGCGTTAAATGTGGCCAAAAAATTCATTTATTATATATGTAAATAAAAAACAAAAGAGCAGAAATGTCATTAAGCTCAACAATCCTATCTCACTCATTAATTGGATAACCAATTATATACACGTATATAATTACAGTATTTAACAATGTTTAAGATTCAGTCCCATTAGTTATTTTAAAAAATTATGTTCTTCCTCACAAGTTCAGTACGGAGAATTAAAATTGAAATTTGCATTATTGTTGAACTAAGCTGTTACTTTTCATTTTATGCTTTTTAAATCAAAACTTAAGAAAATTTCTTCAAAGATATTGATGCCAGAGTTCTTAATGATGAGGTTGGTCAATTCGAATAAGGCAATGTAGACAACTTACATATTGTATTCGATGAGGGCACATTCTAGGCCTCTTTTATCATCATTGGGCTTGGATCGATGAATAGCTGAAGTACGCAAGTTCATAAATGCTGCAATATTTTCTTTGGCTGATTTAGCTTCAGCAAAATTATCGTCGAATTAGGTGGTGTCGCCTATAACGTTGAGATTTGATGAAGTCGATGTCTTGGGACATGACCGAAGTAGAACTAAGATATGTTAAAAATCCTTAAAGGATAAAAATTAGCAACAGAGGAGTAATCAGGAACCCATCGTCCTAAAACGAGACTAATTTAGCCTTCGTATCATCGTTTACGTTGAACCTGACTGTGCCAGTGGATACGGCTCAAAAGCAAAGGTAACTTCGGATCCATAGTCCTAAAAATTGAATTTAACCACATGTAAGTCTGTCTAGCGAGACCTAAAAAAATCAACCTTTCTCAGGAAACAATAGGGCCAGAGTGATGAAAATGCAAAGTTCGTGCGAAAAGGAAGGACTTTCGTGGTTTGGCACACTGTAAGTTTTTGTAGTGGCGCTGTACTCAGTAAACACACAATTGGTCACCCATGGACTTAAAGTCGTTCTGATTGGTTTGTAGTCTTGTACATGTTAAGAAGTTGGGGTGCAAAATTGCTTACCCCCTTCAGGAGCGAGTTTGGCCTATCTGTGAAATCTGTTGAAGTAGCATTATTTAGTGGGTGTACCTTTTGCCGCTATTTCTTCCAGTTGACAGGAATTATTTGCTTCGTAAGACAACTGCCCATGCTTACCCTGACGGGGTGTAGCATTCTAGTATTGCATTTCTTATGAGAAAAATATTTCTGCATGAGAAGGAACTTCGACCGTTATGGTCTTACGCATGTAAAGCTTGCACGTGTTTCTCTAGAAGTGTGTGTGTGTGGGGTGGGCTTAGATGCTTACTACTACTATACTCGTTAAGTTGCAGCTGTGAAAATTTCATCTGCAGATGTGAAATGTGCGTGGGAAAGGGATTTGGAAAATGGCTCTTTGGCCTGACATCTTCCTTTAGATGTATTTGGAAAGGGGGAAAGTGAATGAAAAATTTTGAGAAGCATTCGAATTATAATTACAATTTTAATGGAAGAAGTTAAACTATTTTAAAATGAAAGTGTATTAATAAAAATTACTGAAAATGTCATATTCACTATGACAGAGACACAGATTTGAAAACGGGTTTCCGTTGGCAACAGACAATAACAACTGTTGGCTCATCTGCCGTTTCCATCCCTTTTATACCGTATTCTATGTGACCTACTTGGATTTCCGATCATTTTCATACATCGACCAGCTGCGTTTGTCTCGCAATTTGCATAATTATACGGTCAAAACTCCCAGGTGTTGCATTTTCTACATCGGGTAGTGTAATTGAAGTTATGTTTGTTCACTTGTTCTTTTGCTTGTTTGTTGTATATCCACAGTTTTTGACGGATTATTTTTTTCAAGCTTGGTATGACAATACTTTTCTACGCTGTAAGTAACTGCGTTCAGATTTCGAGTTGGTTGACTCGAGGATGTTTGTGATATTAATAAGAAGTGCCTTCATAGAAACAATTAACTCCCTAACAGCATTTTTTTTCACAGTGACGTAAGATTTACGTCACACTGTGACTTTGGGACGTCGCAGTACGTCTCGTATATTTCATATTGAGGTCACAGCGAAGTCATTTTGGTCATTTTCATGGCGTTTGTGACGTCGCATATTAACTTGTGACGTCACATTGTAATGTCGTCACATTGTTACGTGCTAATTAAATTGTTTAAACGTCACAGAATATAGTCACAATGAAGTTACAAAGTTACTAATACGTAACGTCGTATAGAAGTCACAAATATGATGTCACATTGTGACCCAGGTTTCACATGACTACAACGTCACTGTCATGCAAGTGACGATCTTTGATGTGAGACCTGCATATACTAATTTTTTGGAACTTTATTTAAAGAAAACGCTGCTTAGCAACTCAAATTAATGCTGCTTAGCTACGAAATCAATTCAGATGCGTTTATAGAGCAGGTGATATGCATTCAATCTATCAAATGTAATTAATAAATACATTTATAAAAAATTTAGAAATGTATTATAAAAATATTTTATAAATGCATTATTATATCGTGGATTGCGTTATATTAGTTACAATTTGGGGATGTAAGATTTCGGAAATTATTGATATTTTCAATTTCTTAAGTCTTTTATTTTATTTAGACAAAAAAAAAATTCAAATTCATATATTTTCCTCGGTGTTTTATCGATCGTTGCAACTGGATAACCACAGCACAGGTATACATTTTATTACTATATCAGCGTTTCTATTTGGGCGTATGCTGATTGAACTTTAAATTTTATTTAAACTGATCTACAAACTAGGCTAGAATGTTTTATATATCAGATTTGCCAGTGCAGTTATATTTTTATAGCTAGAACAGTGGTTTCTCATCATTTCTATGAAAATGAAATTATATATTTTAATGAAATTTTTGAAGAACAATAATATTTAGAATACAACTAGAATTTTCGAATTTTTAATCACGGGCAAAGGCGAGTGCATCTGCACGTAATTGATAACTATTGGCTAAAACATTCATAACCCACATATAATCCATTCATATTGCACAATCATAATACCACACTATACTTAAATGCTCGACACAACACGCACGTTTTTCAACGAACACGACAACCGTCAATACACATTTCCAATTCGCTGATGAAAAATTAATAAACAACTCAACCCCTTTCTAATCCACTCGAGACGCGCCACAATTCCTTTTACTCAAGTGAAAGGAAATTTACGAGTTTCTCTTGCGCCAACATTTTACAACATATCCTGTGGAAGGTGATAATTATTCTGGCGGAAGGCCCACCTCACAGGAGCGCGCCACTTTACCCCGTAACGGAGAAGGGACACTGCACGGTTCAGGAAATAATTATCACAGGTGGACGCTCAGAAGCCTTGGCAATCGGGGCGCAAATGCGTATATCATATCTAAATTTAATCGCCCTCCGCAGAGTGAATCTCAACCAAGTACCAGAATTAACTAAAGCAAATTAGTTCGCGGAGGAAATTACATGGATGAGTTGCGCGGCTGGACGGGACCCATGTAAGCTGCTACTGAAATATGCATTCGAGGGAATTTTGCAATATGGCAAAACTGTATTAGATTCGAAACCTTTTATAGCTGGAAATTTTACGAGAGAGCAAGAATATATTCGGAGGTTTGGAAAGGGATGGCGGAATGGTATATTTGATAAAAGGGATGGTGTTCAGCGATGGATGGTGATGGTGTTATGTCTGAGATTTTAATCAGATAGATCAGTGCTGTCCGGTTTGTGCGGGGTACTAAGAAAATATTTATGCGAATATTTTTATACGCCGCAAGGGATGGTGTGATAGAAAAGCCATGCTAGGTAATTGAAGTACTTCCTTATATATGGCCGGAATGGTGTAGGGGGTATCGCAAAGTGCCAGAATCAACATTTCAATGTTATTATAATTTTGAATATTTTTATTCCATTTTACTAACTATTTAAATCGAATACAATTTTAAAATTTCGTAACGCAGGGGATTAACGCGCTTTTCACTCACATAATTGACTATTTCATGGGAAATAAAATGCATTTTAAGTTTTCAGACGCTACTTAAATTTTAATTGCTTCTGAAAATTTGCCATCCATAAGTTTTTTTCAAAATTTTTTGTCCTATGCTTTAGAATATTGTGTTGTCCTAAGCTTTAGAATATTGTGCTGTCCTAAGCTTTAGAATAGCCTAATAAAAAACCATCCCCCAGTAGCAAGTGTGAGTGTAAATATTGAGAACCGGGATTTATTCTCGGCTCGGAGTAATCGCTGTTTTGATCCCAAAATGCAGTTTAAAAATACAATAGTCGACTGAGATAAATGATAATGCGATCATAGTCAAATTTTCAATTGAAACATTATTTAATACAAATCTTTTGAATAGGCAAGTACTTATCCATGAATATATTATTCGAATTAGTCTAATTATAATAAAACTCCGTTTACTTTTTATTAATACTTTGAAAAACTTTTAACATTTATAATATAGATACATGCATGTTTGTATACGATGTTTAACTGATCATATACCTAGTTTAAAGCATTATTCTTGATCTCAAATTGTCTTGTTTTCTTTTCTCAGAAAACCAATAACGTTTTGTTTTACAAAAATATTAGTTAAATACACTGAAACACAACACCATAATTAAATTAAATGTTCTTTCATTTAAATGATCCGCTAGGACAAAGCAATTGATTGCAAATCTAAATAAGATTTCGAAATTTTAGAAAAAGAAACACTGAAGTCAAATTTTAGTATTTTCTTATATATTTCCTTTTAACGAATTGGAACAAAAATATGTATCTTAATTGCTAAGTGAATTGTTTTAAATGTAAAATGTATCCTTAATAAAATTATTATAATTGGTTTTGCATATAGTATTTTTAAATGGACTTATTAAACTCTTTACTTAAGAATTATTGATTTTCTACGACTACGGAAGTACATGACTTTTTTTTTCTTCTAACTTTTACTTATCAGTAAATTGAATGCAGTTCTTATTTATTTCAAAGATGTTCATTTTCTTTTACTTTTAGATAAGGCACTTGAATAATTTGATCGTTAATTTAGGTACATCATTAATTCTTACACAACAATATTTGCATATCTGGTGATATTGGAATACTGGAACAAAAAATAAATTCCTTCTTTATATTTTTAAATGCATTAGGCATCATAAAGAAATACTTTTTTTAAAAATGGTTAATTCTCTGTCTCTGTCAAGATATATCCGCACTTTACTCTTTATTTCTGATCTAAAAAATTTATTCCGTATAAAAACGATTCAATGCATTTAAATTTAATTTTTATAGAAAGACTTGTGATCACTCTCCTAAAGAGAATATTTTTAAGGAATATTTTATTAGGAAATGTCAAAGAAATGAATTCAAAGAAGATCCTAAAAACTTAACTCTTTAAGCTCCATGCAGTTAATATCTGCATGAAATCCACTTTTTGATGTTTAATTTCTAGGCATAGTTACCAACACATAAATACACTTATTGTGAAGAAATTAGAACTGCAGAAGTATCCGTCTTGTGTTCCGCCTTGTGTATGTACACAAGACGGAATTTAAGACTTGCATGGTCCAGACCGACATTATTCGGAAAGATCGAATAAGTTGAGTCCAAGTACATATTTTTACTTTCCCAGCAATACATGGTAATGTATAGGGAAAGTATTGGAATCATGTCGAAAATCTCAACTCGAGTTTTCGACGGATCTACACGTTTCAAGACCTCTAGAATATTAAAAAACTATTTTTAGCGTGACGTCTGTGTGTGTGTGTCTGTCTGTCTGTGTGTCTGTGCAATGTATGTATCCATTATAACTCAAAAACTAATGGACCGAATTACATAAAATTTGGTAGATAAGTCACATATGCGACCCTGGTGCTAATTAGTTTGTGATACGATTCGCAAGAAGAGAACCCGTCTTTTTTGCGAAATGACCCTTAAAAATTTCATTTATCCGCTCTAGTTAAAATACTAATTTACCAAATTTCACAGAATTTGGTAGATAAGTTACTAGTTAGATACTCTGGTGTTGATTAGAATATAGTACGATTCGGAAAAGAAGAACCCGCCTTTTTTTACAAAAAGGCCTTCAAAAAGTTCATGTATCCACCCTAGATAAAATACTAATTGACCAAATTTCACAATATTTGGTAAATAAGTAACTTGTGGGATACTCTGGTGCTGATTCCATTTTGGTACGATTCGGAAAATAACAACCTGCTGTTTTTTACGAAATGGCCAGCAAAAATCGCCAAAATCTAAAAAAAAAGAAATAGACTATGTATGCTGAAATGTATCAATTAAATTATTGCTTTATACGCAATTTTTAACAAGGAAAATAATATAATACACTCCATTATTTAGGACAAACCGTTGCCAAGATATTTGAGATTTCTTGCATTTTTGTTACCCCGCTATCGGAAAAATGTCCAATTACCAAATAAAAACAAAGATTGAATTCAAAATGCAAATTTAGTGTTATTTGGTACAATTAAACTCAATCTAATGAATAATTAAAGAAATAAAGGAAATATGAATTTGAGTCTGCAGGGAAACTAGTGTGCTGCTCACATCAGATTTTTTAATTTAAAGACCAATCAATTCTTATCCGTCACTAAAACTCTTCATTCTCAGACTACATGTCATTTTTTCGGATGAACTAAAATCATGAATCAGAGCTGTATGCAGAGAATTAATGAAAGAGGTGATTTTTGAGTATTTTTGCTCACCATGCTGAAATTAATAGTAATATTTATATACATCGCGTTAATATCCATTTATAACTCAGGCCCATTTTATTAGATCCGGCCCAGTGATTTTTTAACAACGCCCTGAATCTTCAATAAGACCCCCTGTAGCGGCATAGGTGCTCACTGCACAGAAACAGCGGCTAAACTTGACAAAATAATTTTGGGAGGCATAAAACCTGGCCAAAAAAGGCAAATACAAAGTTTTATGATGTATGTTTCAAAAAAATTACAAATAAAATAAAATATAATAACTAACAATGAAAATAAATTTACATTTTATAATTACAGTGGAACGTCGGTTTTGCATATTTCTGTGAAGCCGATTCAAGAACGTTATATGCGAGAAAGCACAATACATGGGAAACGCTAATTTAACTATTACGCAAAAATCAAAGAAATAAAGTACAGAAATACATATACCACTCACCAATATCAGCTTTTTCATTTGCTAAAATATTTTACGATTTACTTAGAAGAATTCCGAAAATATCGGAACCTATAATTTACCTAAATTATAGTCCAAACTTACCATTAACTTTTAAAATTATTCTTGAATGTCCTCAAATTGAATGTCCTCAAATAATAAAAATTACGCTTGAAGAAAAACCTTTACTCCTTCCAGAAATTACGGCAGCTCAGACATCACGTCACAGCTTAGACGTCACAGCTTAGACGTCTGGCACTAGGGTCCATATGACAGATAAACGATATAAGTTGTGTGCGCATTATCTTTTAGTTCATTCACAGTATATTATGAAGTGCCAGGAAAGACATTTTGGACCATAACTTTCCTGAATAATATGCCACTTCTTGAGAATCTGGCGCCAGACAAAGCAAAAATATGTCTGCAACTTCCTTCATGTATTTACAAAGAAAAATCTATACATTTATATCGAATAAAATATAATTAAAATGAAAGTTAAAGCTTGGTGGTAAATTACCTGTACGGATAATATCTTCTTTGTCACCACTATACACAGGTCACTTTATAGACAGCTCAGACGATTTCAAATAATACGCAGGAGCATGGGTCATGTATCGCACGCGTTACGGTTGTGGTTGGCGAAACATTTCCCTGTTATATATCCTGGTATGATACATGAACCTCTAATAACGTGCATAAGTAGAAAACACTTCTCTAAATAAAGCAAAGAAAGTACACAGACTGTCAGTAGAGTCAGTGTACTTTCATTACACGCATGTACATGACTTTATCAGAATCCTCATTCGCTCGGGTAGTTATTTTTATCTGGAAGTTCCCAGGGCAAATATATCTATGCGTGGAAAAGTGCAAGAAATGGCGCCAAATAACTATTTATTTTTTAAAAGAAAATGAAATCACGCATTTTTTTCTATAAAAAATTGATGGTCGATGTGAGTAGATATTTCGATGTCGAAATTTTTATATTAATTTCGTCTTCAAGCAGGCATTTCCTCCCCAATTACGTTTATTCCCAATTGCCGTGTTGCGGACGAAACTTGGCGATATTTCGCCCCCGACTGGCAAAAATATCGTCAAAATTGCAAAACTGACTGGAGGCTAGAGATGAAACCATGGGATTGGTTAAAGGTTTAATCTATGAGGAAGTGTTGTCGCATCGCCTTCAGGTCAACCAATGATCGCCGAAGAGGTGCATCTAAATCTCAGGCAAAGAGCGGTGGCAACAGGCAGAAGGTTGATGAATTTATAAATAAGATATAGAGACGAGTATTGCATTCATCAAGGTTTTCACGCAGTGTAGTCAGAATATAATAGATATGCATAAGGTTTCACGGAGATGCACAGAGAAGGTGCATCAAAATAGTGGAGAATATTCAATAAGTTACTCTGATAGTGCAGTCATGTTAGAATACGCAGCAAATTACTCATGCAGTGCAATGAAAATGCTGGCTTCACAAAATTATGGCAACGATTGCTGAAGGGGCTAACGTGGAGCGAGTTTTTGTTCTGCAATGCCAAAAGGCAACAATAAAAATCCAACATGTAGTTCAACTTCTAAAAACAATGAGAAAGAAAGGTACCTATCAGCTGTTATAAAAGGTCATAATCCTGCTTCAATATAGTATACCTGGTCTCACATCCCCAGTTTTCTCCGTAAATATACTCGTATGTGATAATTGTTGTAATCTAATTATGATTATAAGGTGCTTAATAAATATGCATTTTAAAGTTAAAATGGGTAAAGTTGATTGTGTAGTCTCATGTTAATATATTTTATTCCAAGAACTTGCACAAAGAAAGTTTGGTGGGCTTTAAAGTTGCAAAATGCAATGTATAAGCCTATACGATAATACCCACGTTAATTATGGGTGATTTAATAATATATAAACTCCAAGATCAAGTTCTATTTTCCTTTACTAGCACCACACTATCAATAATGATAATAGTTTAGTTATAGTTGAGCGAGATATAAGTATATTGGATACTTGGAAATAGTTTTACATGTTGTCATTCGAACAATCACTAAATGTGTAATTAAATGTTAAAAATATAGTCCCGAGGATTTTATATATTATTTTTTTATTGTAAAAGGAGTAAATTCATTTCATTATATAAGGAAAGTCATGTGCTGCCCACATTAGATTTTTAAAAACAATAAATATAGGATGAACATTGTTATGAACATTGTTATGAACATAAAGTTTTAAAGTTAATCCTCTCTTATCTCGAAATTTAACATTTGCAGAAAGTATTTTAACTAATTATTATGGATTGTCTTGTTTAGAATTGTTTGTTTTGATAACATATCGCTTAATTATTTCTCAGTTAACGATGTTTTATGAAAACAAAATGAAATGTTTGTGTTTATTTTTTCCTTCGCGTTTTTATTTCCACTTTTCAATTTTCCTCAGGGTTTTACTGACAAAAAGAATGAAAACAAATATTTTTAAAACTTTTTTTTCAGTTCCATGTACCATATTAAAAGCAGTGGTTTTAAACCTAACCAGATAGACTACAAACTGCTGTGGAGATAAGGATTACTAAATGAAAGGCTACTCCAAAAAAATTGTTCTGGAGTAAAGTAAAAAAAAATATTTTGCAGCGAGTGTTTATTTGGTTTTAGTTTTTCCACTTCCGGACTAAAACGTAATGGAACTATCTTAGCTTTAATTAAGCCCACCGTAAAATTCAGGGGGAATATCCTTCCGTGAACAAATTCTAACAATTTTTGCTGCTGGAATTGATAGCTGATTTTTTATTTATTTTTACGCGAAAATAACTTTTTACGCCCAAGCATTTTCCTTATTATGCTGTCCTTTCGTCTGCACAGAGAAAAAAAAAGAAATGATAAGGTTATATTTTTATGTTTAGTTATTTATTTAAAAAAAATTATTGTGTAAGTTTGGCGAACATTTCTATTTAATTTTAAAGCCCATTTCCGACCTACCGCATTTCCCATTCGCTTAAAGATGGCGTTAAACAATATTGTGCTTCTAATTGAATAGTGAGAATCTTATAAAAACAATTTAAATGACATTTGAATGCTATAAGCGTGTGATAAATATGTCAAACAGGTTTAAATGTATTTGTGAAATTATATTCAAATATTTACCCTGTTTTGTAAACGAAATACACAAACATTTGCGTAAGTGTTTTTAACAGTAATGGCAATGCATACATATCTTTAAAAGTATTTCAAAATTACAGTAAAATAATTTTAAATTAAATTAGGATAAATTAATATTATCTGATACCGTATTAAATAAAGATCAGAAAAATAATAATATGCTAACTAAATTTGATGAAAAAATATTTTTATCGCAATAGCAAAGTTTGAAAACAAAAATGTTTATTTTAAAAATTAATTAATTAATAAATTATTTGTATACGTGTTTGTCCAATATCAGCAATGTGTATCTATATATTATTTGAAAATTACATTATAATAACTTCAAATAAAATTAGAATAATTAATATTTTCTGATACCGTATTAAATAAATATATGGTTAAAGAATCATATTTGAAATAGATTTGATGAAAAAAGATAATTATTGCAATAGAAAAGTTTTATACAAAACAATTTAATATAAAATTTATTTTAATTGAATTAGGATAAATTACTCTCATCTGATACTGCATTAAATAAAAATCAGATTAAGGAATAATATGTTAACTAAATTTAATAAAAAAAGTTATTGCAATAGCAAAGTTCTTATACAAAAATTTTAATACAAAATTAATTAATTAATAAATCATTTGTATACATGTTTGTTCATTATCAGCAGTGTGTACCTTATATATTACTTGCAGCATATCCGTTCTTCGTTCGGAGTAAATAATGTAAAGAAAGTTAAAATTCACCATCAGGTGCAAATTTCCATCGTATACTAAAAGTCATTGTTAATCAAAATATGCTGTTAAAATATTAAATTTAATGCTCCTAGAAAAAGTTTAAGAACATATCTTCTCACTATTCAAAATTATCTTCACAGGCAGATCTGAAGAATAAAACATTCTGGCCCCTTTTATAGGCACATTTACAAAAAATATGAAATTTAATGCTTATATGCAAAGTAAAAGCGTTAAAATTGTATGGGACCCGTATTACTTACATACGTGAATATTTGAAGATATAACCTGTTTTAGTTGATTACATGTATGAATTGAAAATATTAATAAACCCGTAATATTTGAATCTGAAGGCCATAATTGATTCCAATATATGCCTGAATGAAAGCGTTAAAATTATATGGCAATATATACAAGGTCTTAAGTGATATCGATACCCAATGGCTATTTCCTTTACCATTAGTCACAGATATATACTATAAAAATATTTTAAATTTTAAAATCTATTATCTTAGAAACAGTTTAAATCAATAAATACATTTTTGAAAGAAATACGAAATTTTTTATACGGTACCCCGGTCCTACCAATTATATTTAGGAAAATCATCTTCATACAATTACATGCAAAATAAAAAAAATCTTCCTTTTACGACAAAAATTGACCGAGTTATGAAGCATTAAATTTTATGACTTAAGTCTGTTTTTCACGCATGAAAATGTCCCGTTTTAGGCAACAAACCAATCAGGAACCGTATTGGTCATTTCTCAGCAAAAAAGGGGTTCAACTTTAAACGGCTATAAATCGGTCAATTTTGGTTGTAAAAGGGTGATTTTTTATTTTTATTTTGCATAAAATTGTATGAGTATGATTTTCCTAAATATAATTGATAGGACCGGAGGACAGTATACAGATTTATATTTCGTATATCTTTCAGATATGCATTTATTCATTTAATCTGTTGCTAAGATAATAGATTTTAAAATTTAAAACATTTTTGCATTTGGAAGTGTATCTCTGTGACTAACGCTTGAGGAAATAGCCATTGGGCACCGATAGCACTGGACACCCTGTATATACCCGCAATAATTACATTGTCGCAGATTAGAAAATATGCCAGTGTGTTAGTAGAAGATTACCCGTATTACAATATGAGTCTCAAAAATATTTGCCAAAATAAAACAGGTGACGTAATAAACTGAAAATAGCAATAATCCCCGTAATCTGTATACCAGAAAGTCGTAATTGATTCCATATGCCAAAATATATCAAAATCTATGCCAATATATATCAAAAGATATACCTATGTACCTGTGCTACTTATATTCTCATAGATTAGAAGATATACCCGTGCATTTGTAGAAGATTACTCGTACAACGTACAATATATGAGTTTCAACAATTTTTGCCATAATAAAACGATAGCATGATAACTTGAAAGTATTAATAATCCCTGAATCAAAAATACCCAGAACTATCAATAATAATAATGTTTAAACTTAAAGACCGTAATTGATATTATCCAGTCAAAAATGCAATGTGAATGAAATTTATTTTATAAACATATCTTTGTTTTTCAAATCGGAAATGATTTAATAAAAAGAGTATAACGCATAAGCACGTTGGATTTAAATCCCTTACTAAACGACATGATATCATTTGCTTCAAATAAATTGGTGGAAAAAATATCGGCTGAATAATGCAATATCCATGGAAGGTTGTCATTTCGTTAATTAAGCGACATTTTAAAAATTCGCCAAATTTATCACCAAGTGGGTCTGTAGAACTGACAACCCGACTTGGCAACAAATTGCCGAAACATAATCACAATACTATCCCCTAACAAAACACAATTAATTTTATTAAGCGCAATTTGATAAATTTTATAATATATTTATGGATTTACAAACATTTTTCACAATTTTGTGACATTTTAAAAGTTCGCTAAATGTGTTACTAATAGGTAGAACGGATGGACTGACAGACAAATGCTACCGAAACATCATTTCTTTAAAAAAAAAAAAATTATTTTCGTTGATTTGAGGCGTTTTTATCAATTTGTCGACATCTCCGTCAATCTGGCAACCAGTTGCCAAGTAGTTAGCGATATTCCGCCAAATTCGTAGCTCTGAATTCTCAGATTTGAAGAATAAAACATTCTGATCCCGTTTGTATATACTAAATGAAAACACTAAAATTGTATTAGAAGATATACCCGTTCTACGTACTCTTTTTCTGTTTCAACAAGCAGCTAAATGGGATTATTGGCTAAGCACAATATATGAGTTTATTAGCAAAACACAATATATAGGCTTGAAAACTATTTGGCAAAAGAAATGAAAGTGATGTACGCAGTCTGCAATTAATATAATCAAAATAATAATCAAAGAGAAATCGTTCATTAATAAGATATATTTTTATATCCATTTATTTGTTATTCAAATAAAAAAAAATAATAATTAACAAACGCATTTGATGTAATTGCGTTGTTGAGCAACATGATATAAGATATAAACTTTGTCATAAAATGTTAATAATTAAATGACCTTTTTTATTTCTTAATACTTTTCATTGTTGAGCAAAATCTTGTGAAAAATAAACCATGGTGATAGATTTTCTATTTAAATTCATGTTTCAAACACTCATGGTTTCAAGCGGTTCATGTTTTCAGATAGCGACTAATTAGCTCAAAAATATCCCACCAAACTCAGAGATAAAGTTTTAATTCACTTTCACGTTTTAAGCAAACGATTTACAACTGTTTCGTTCGGAAGAACCTGGGAGTAAGAAAGTAGAATTCATAGGAAAAAGTTTCGTTTTTCATTAATATCTAGACAACCCCTGGTCTTAGAAACTCGAAACTTGGACTAAATTTCAAGTGGGACTATTTTAAGGCTATCCACAAAATTTTAAATTCCGTTCTGCCGTTCTTCCGTGATGATGAGACATACAAACAGACATGCAGACATATTTTTCAATTTTATTTTTATGGATTTGAATATTACAGTATAATAAATTTAAATTAAATTAGAATAAATTAATATTATCTGGTACCGTATTATATAAAGATCAGATTAAAGAATAATTTGTTAACTAAATTTAATGAAAAAAATATTATTATTGCAATAGAAAAGTTTTTATACAAAAAATTTTAATATAAAATGTAATTAATTAAAAAATTATTTTTATTTAATGTATGGTTGGTTTTTATTTAATATAATGGTTGTCCATTATCAGCAATGTGTATCTTACATATTATTTGAAAATTAAAGTATAATAATTTTAAATTAATTTAGGATAAATTAATATTATCTGATACCGTATAAATAAAGATCAGATTAAAGAATAATATATTACCTAAATTTGATGAAAAAAAAATATTGCAATAGCGAAGATTTTATACAAAATTCTTTAATATAAAATTGATTAATTAATAAATTATGTGTATACGTGTTTGTCCAGTATCAGCAATGTGTATCCTATATATTATTTGAAAATCAGGCTAAAATTAATTTAAAGGAAATTTGAATACATTTATGCTTTATGATACCGCATTAAATGTAGATCAAATTAGAGAATAATGTATTAAGTAGTTTTTATGAAAAATATATTATTATTACGATAGGAAAATGTGTATACAAAATTAATTAGGTGATAGTTTATATATAATTAATAATTAATATATAATTAATAATTAATATATAATTAATAATTAATATATAATTAATAATTAATATATAATTATTAATTAATATTATGACATTTGTGTACGTGTTTCTCCAGTACTTGCAATGTGTATCTTAAATTATTTGAAACATACAATAAAATAATTTTACAGGAAATTTGAATAAATTGATAGGTTATGATACCACATAAACAAGCTGTTCTCGCATTTCCTATACTTCAGAATATAATGGGGATGCAGTTTCATATGAGAAAGTTTACGTAGTGATTAAGATTAGTGACCATATATGGCATCGTAGAGGAAAAGAGGAAGTACGGTTAGTCTCTGTTAATATTAATGTGTGAGTGTGTGTGTGTGTGTGTGTGTGTGTGTGTGTTTATGTGTGTGCGTGTATGTGTGTTCTAACTTCTACTTTAACTGACTTGTCCCGTGAAGAAAACTGATATATGAATTAAAAATATATAAAAGTTAACTAAATTTTAGCCAAAAAACTAAAATAAAATCAGGGCTTAACACTTAGCCACGTCTCTAAGACTACGCCTCTTATCCATTTGAGTAATCTTCCATTTTCTTTGAAAAAAATTACAGTTTATATGTGTTACTGGTGTATTTTATTACTTGAAAATACGAAAAGGTATTTAAAATATAATAAAATATATTTTCAAATGATATAAAAAGTATCTTACAATAGAACATTTATAAGAAAATTTTTTAAACATTAAAAACTTAACTATTATAAATACGAGTATATACCGTTATCGTATCTCAAAAGTATATAAACATTTAATTCTAAAAATTATTTGCATAATTCTGCTATCATATTTACTAAAAACATTTACTTAAATATATTTGATTCTTGATCCTACTTGATCCTACTTTTTTCCTCGTTCAAAGGAAACTAATGCATAAAGGAATTCCTATTATCCACCAAAAGTATTTCATATGACTACCCTCCGATAGATATGTTGCCCTGTGATTTATATGATTAAAAATAATGGTATCTGCTTGTTAGGGGGGTGGGTCGGCGGTATTCACGAAAGTCGATCATATTTGTCATGTGTCCGAAAAGTATGCAAGACGATGAAGATATTATGAGTGGATCTTCTCCCTCATTTTTCACTTTTACGCCTAATTTATTCTCAGAAGGAAATTTATCGCAGACGTAAAATTCGTCACGGGGTTTTAAATTTTTACTTTCAAATATAGAAAAAAAATTAGAAATATTGATAAAATGCATTCAAATATTGTTGAATTCGAGAATTGGATGAAAATTGGAGGTACGTTTGAAGACATTGATAAAACATTTGGATCACATCTAAAATTGAACACATATATGTGTACTTATGTGAACATATGTATGTGTACTTATGTATGCGCTTGTGAAGAGTGATTTCAATAATTTTATCGTGAACGATAACGATTAAGTATGTCTAGAACTAATACATATTAATACATAAATCAAGAAATAAATAAACTTAATTAATAAAAGCCAACGTCCCTGTGTCTGCGTATTGCAGCGGAAAAGAACGAAATCCAGTTACGAAATGTCACGCAGAAATATTTCCAGACAATGTACAAATATGTCTCAGAATTATTTTAAAATACGATACAGCGTTTTTGTTCAAAGTGTAAGGGATTAGTTAAAGTTTAAGCGATTTTAAGTTTTAAAGTTTAAGAGATTTAAGTGTTTAAAGTTTAAGCGATTTAGAGATTTTAAAAATTCCCACACCAATCCGTTTGTATAGATCTGAAAAATTAGGACATAGTATGACATATATATAACAGTCACCACATTCGTAAAGAAAAGAACTATCGTTGGATTTAGTCCTGAAAATAGTGGGCACTCTTTTCAGGACAAATCCAATCACCTTGCTAGATTATTTCACTTTCATTTGCTAGATTATTCGCTAAGTTCGCTAAATGCATCACCAAGTGTTACAGACAAACGGAGAGAAGAGCATTTCTTATATACTAGAAGGTTAGCCCGCCATATGACGGAAATCAGAAATTGCGAAACCTTACATCCCATTTGGCGTCATTTGCATCAATTTGGGGACATTTTTGTGACTTTGGCAGCATTTAAAATAGTCGCCAAGTTGGGGACGTCCAGTTGAATTTCTTGCCAAGCGTTACGAACGGACGGATAAATGGATTGTTCTTATAGTCAATTCTTATGTTATTTCCAAAATATTGAACTTTCATCACTTCGTCGTCTTTTTCTTTACTTAGCGTCGGTTTTTCAATTTGGCAAATTTTTATCAATTTGATGATATTTTCGTCAATTTGGCAACATTTAAAATGCCTGAAAGCTGGAAATATTCCGACAAATTCTTCACTGAAATTTTGCCAAACGTTAGTGACGGAAAAATAGGTATTTTTTATAGTAGATTCGAATGTTCGTCAAATATATTGAATTTTCGTCAGTTAGTCGTCATTTTCATTGATTTAGCGTCATTTTATAAGTTTGGTGACATTTTCGTTAATTTGGCAACATTTAGGAAAATTGCTAAAATGGAGACATTCCTCCAAATTCATCGCCAAAATCTCGCCAAGCTTTATGGATGGAGAAATAATTTATTCTTATAGCAGATAAATGACTATTGGCGTTCAAATAAAGAAGTATTATCCAAAGTATATTTTCTTATACAAGGAACGAGTTAGATCCATGATAATGATGTCGCCAAATTTATCGCATGATATTACATGCGAAAATGAACATATTTTACAATAGCTAATATATTTTTTTTATTTGTGATTTTTGATAAGTTTATTTGAAAAATATGCAATATCTCGATAACGGTTCACGATAGCGTTCTACAGTTCATGTTAATCGTTTTCTGTTGAAAATTTACATAAGCCATTTGCGTAACTTTAATAAATGTTTTGATTTTTTGATAATCTTTTCAAAATTTCTCTCGAAAATTTAGGGGGTTCTGAACATCCAATTGCGTTTAAAAACAATAAGCATCCAGTATTTGTGGATTGTAATTTTTGTACCAAATGCTGTTCGAATCGCTAGATTCGTTCGTGAGATATCGTCTCCACAGACTCACTGACACACACACACACACACACACACACCGACATCACCCCAAAAACGTTTTATTCGTTTTCAGGGAAGCTTGAAACGTGCATCCCCGTCGAAAACTCGAATTCGAATGTTCGACCCCGTTCACAATACTTTCCTTATGCAGTGTACTATGTATATAATGAAAGCAAAAATTTGAAAAATTTTCTGTAACATTCAATTTAACATTGTTTGTTTGTATAAATATAAGAAAGAGTAATAGTTGGGACCTCTAAGCACACGAACGGATAAAAAACCTCCAAATGAATTTTAATTTTTTTAAATTCAAACTCAGACAAAACGCTTTTATCCGTCAAAATGTCGACATCGAAAATGTTCTTGAAAAATATCCTTTCACTGTACAATTGTATGAGTAAGTAATAAAAATGCATGTGCTGTGATCTAACGACTATTGTGATGTTAATGAATATATTTTAAAAATAGCCGACGTGGTGGTCGAACGGTCAAAGGCAAGCGTTTCCTCGCACTCCTTCGATCCCCGGGTTATAGGTTCGAGTCCCATTTCAGGCATGGATGTTTGTGTTGTTGGACGCAATGTGTTCCCACCCCCACTGGTACGCTGGGGCAACGTCATATGATGGCTAAGAGGTTCATGGTTCTGGCCGATGTATAGGAAAAGATGAAAGAGTCAGTGCCTGGTCATTGGAAAAAAGAAATATTTTAAAAATATTGTATTGAATTCGCCATGATCGAGGGATGTCTGTCTCTCTGTCATTCTTAGCATACACTCATATCCAACAGTTAAGCATAGCTGCTGTTAATGTGAAAATTTCAGGAAATCTACATCCGAATGGAAGGAAACGCGGAATGCTGGTGCTATAGAGTTATAGAGGAAGAAAATAAATCAAAACATGGATAATAACGACTTCTATTATCCAAAGAAAAAGGCTGAAAGAAAAAGGATCACAATACGAGTGTCAACATCAGTGAAACAGAATGATTAAAACAATGTGATGCTGCAGTTTAATACGGTGTATGGGAACCTCGGGTAGCCATGCTTACTGCACAACGATTTCCCAAACTTTCGATGAGGGTTTTTGATTATTTGTGTGGTCAAATATTTCCAGGTCTCACGGAGAGCAGTTTTCAATCCCGGAACGGAGCTTGGTACATATGTAGCGGATGGCTGCAAGATATCTCACGAGCATATCCCACACATGCACTATTAGGTTCAGATCAGGAGAGTTGGCAGGCTACTGCACATGCTGGATATCTTCAGCTTGAAGGAATTCGTAGACCAAAGTCGCATGGCGAGGAGGCACGTTATCAGCCATGAATATGAAATTAGGACCAACAGCACCTCGAAACAATCGAACGTTAGTGGATTGAACAGTCTGTGCGGCCGTTCATCATGGTGCCTGACCAGATCATTACTTCCCCAAACGGAAAACGATGTCTTTCGTGATATGTCCCTGTGAAAACGCATTCCATGTTCTCTCCAGACCGTGTTACTACGAAAATCAGTTTGCAGGCTAAACCTGGACTCGTTGGTGAACATGACATTGCTCCACTGTTATCCACTCCACTGCGGGTGTTCTAAACTCCACTATAAGCTAACGCGTTTCTGTGCAGACGTCAGGGGGATGCAAACTGCCGGTCGTCTAACATAGAGACCAACGTATCTAAATCTCCTGTAAATAGTTTGTCGCGAAACAGTGTCTCCTATGGCGGCTGTCACGGCTGAACCCAGTAGTTTGGCCCAGTTGTCTTGCAGCTATCACCAAATATAGGTTTTGTTGAGCAGTTGCACGATTGCGCGACCTAGCACTTACTGGTAGTCGGATAACATCTCCAGTGGATTGGAACCTCTGTCACAGTCTAGAGATCACACACTGAGGCACATTCAGAATTCGAAACGCTTCTCTTTGGGATCAATCGAAGTCCAGCATTTCAATAATTCGTTCCTTAAAAATATGTCCAGTTGGCATCTTTATGACATCTTTCGACCTTTTTTATTGTTAACAACGCTCCGTACCATAGCAATTGCGAAATTCTGTCTCAACTGGCCATGCCGCTCGGGGCCGTTTTATAGTCGTTCCGACGTGCACCTGTGCTTTGCGCATGTCGACGTCGACTGAACTGTTTTGCATATGCACAATGATTTACCTTCGTCCCACGATTCTCCATAACTGATTGTGAACCATTGTATCCATATTAACTTTGATTTTTTGGCATTTTACGAAATATGATTAACTTTTGGACATAAGTGTCCGTCCTACGTTCTGAATATCGAAATTCGGTACATAGTTCGCTCGGCAGTCTAGAATCTATTAAAATTTTATGGATTCTCCAAAAATTGCCACGGCAACAAATGTAGTAAAATATCTGTGGACAGATTAGTGGAAATATAACCGTTGCCAATTCGTAGCATATTTATGTTGTCAGAATAGTCCTACCTTTGCTGTCGGGGCTGCCAGATTACAATACACACGTTTCAACCACACGACTACTGCCACACGTACAATATATTTGAAAAGTATTTATGACTTTATTCATCTGTCTGTCTATTCGCACGATAACTGCCTTAAAAATGACTTTATCAAAATGAAATTTTAGTATGCTGTTTAGACGGTCTGTGGGACCTATGGGAATACAAATGAATAATATAACCCAATTAGTGTTGGATTGAACCCGGAATGAAAAAGTGAAATATATTGAACCCTATAGGACCTTATTTGTCAAAAAGTTTTTAAGCATATTTAAAATTCACAAATTGGTTCGAAGGTCTTAGAAAATATTCAAATTATTCCAAAAAAATATAAAAAAATTGCCGCAAAATATATTCGGTAGTTTTAAAAAATAATAATAATAATTACATCCATATCATATGAAAAGATCACGTGACCCACTTCAAAATAAAATATGGCATTCATCTTGTGTCAAAATCGTGATTTTTAAATTTCTTTTTAATTAACACTTTACAACAAAGTTGAAAAGTGTTAATGACTTTGTTCATTCTGTCTGTCTGTCTGTCTGTCCGTTAGCACGATAACTGTCGTAAAAATGAGTTTATCAAAATGAAATTTTAGTATATTGTTCAGACGGTCTGTAGGACCTATGGGAATATAAATAAATAATATCACCCAATTAGTTTTTTATTGAACCCGGGTTGAAAAAATGAAGTACATTGAACCCTATGGGACCTAATTTTTCAAACATTTTTTAAGTAAATTTAAAATTCACGAATTGCTTCGAAATTTTTAGGAAATATTCACATTATCCCATATAATATATAAAAAAAATTCAGTAAAATATGTTAAGTAGTTTTTTAATTAAAAAAATTATTTAATATAGGGAAAAAAACAAATTCAATTAAATTCTGACTTTGGGATATCTTCCAGAAAGAAAAGAGAGAGATATTATATAATAAATATCTCTCCATTTGTTTAAACGTTTTGCATATGGGAGTGGCTTCATATTTTAAAATAAATTTGGTAGATAACAATTTTTCATTTTTTTAAAATTTTATATAACTCTTCTTGATAAATTTAATTGATGGCATTTTAAATGCACTTTCCTACGTCCTAGAGAGTTAAAATTTGGTACACAGCTTAAATTTGTTGAATATTTTATTCGACAAAAATTTGATGGATCTTTAAATATAGATCATACATTTTTTTCGAAATGGCCTGAAAATAATCCCCGTTCACTTCTATAAATCATTGGTGTAATATTGTTAAAAATTCTGATGTGGACAGCACATGTCTTTCTCTGCAGACTCATATTCGTTCTCTTTATTTATTCAATGATAATTTGAGTTTATCTGCACAACATAAGTATTTTAAATGACATTGAATTTACACGTTAAACTTAAATTTGGTTCTCATTTGATAGCTGGACTTATTGTCAAAGGTGGCGTAGCGAAAACGCGAAAAAACTAGAATATCTCAAGAACGGCTAGTCCTAGAGTAATGGGGTTAGTCTTATTCTTTTTGTTGTCAAAAATCACATATAAAATAGGAATTTAATTGATATAATTGAGCACACGTAGTCTTTTATTTTTATATATAACGATTTTTGCTGGCCATTTCGCAAAAATAGCCCGTTCCTTTTTCCCGAATCGTAGTAGAATAACCTACAAATGATTTATATACAAAATTTTGTTAAATTTGGTATATAAATCACTTGTAGGTTATTGAAATATTATACTCCAAATTTTGTTAAATTTGGTTCATTAGTTTTTAGCTAAAGTGGATAAAGGCAATTTCTGCGGCCATTTCGCAAAGAAGGCAGATTCTTTTATTGCGAATCGTACTATAATCTAATGAACATCAGGATTTCCCACAAAAAACATACCTACCAAATTGTATGAAATTCGGTCCATTAGTTTTTCAATTAGAGTGGATGTAATATCCACACAGACACACAGAAACATACACAGATACACCCTTATACACACAGACGTCTTCCTAAAAGTAGTTTTTTCGTGTTCTAGAAGTCCCAAAACGTGTAGATCCTTTGAAAATTCGAGTTCCGATCTTCGGCACGATTCCAATACTTTGAGTACATACACATACACATATATATTATCTGTGTATTATCTGTGTATCTAAATTCCGTGCCTATGCAATTACAATAGTTGTGATTTTAAATGATCCCTAAACTTTTATTATTTCTTCAAGGAAGCCTAATTTTAACATATGCAGAATGCAAATATCTCAAGCGATTGTGAGATGAATTACATAAGAATTGCTGAATTTTTTTCACACAAAATTATTTAGCTCTGGAGTCTGAAATACAAGTTATATGAATGAAATATTCATTGATTTTGCATAAAGAATCAGATGATTTATATTTCGATACAGTTTTAAATATTTAAGTATAATAAATTACTGTAGTACTGTGATAATGTAAAAGATATTACCACTGAATGAATCACATTTTAGAAATTTTTAAATGAAATTACATTTCAGTTGGAAAGTGTTTCATAATCAATGCTTATGCATGATTGATCTTTCTTGTTTATATTTACTGTTGTATCCGTCCTAAAGCCGCTTCATTTTTATTTAATTTCTGTGCATCTATATTCTGAAACAAAGTAACTTGAATATATTCGAGTTTAAATGATCTTCAAACTTTGAATATTTTTACAACGAAGCATAATTTTCACTTATGGAGAATATAAACACATCAAACTGTAAGGTAAGATGTATAAGAATTGCTAAATTTCTTTAATGCAAAATTATTTATTTCTAGAGTCTGCAATATAGTTGATATGAATTAAACATTCATTGATTTTACATAGAGACGCAGACGATTTTATGGCAGACGCTTTCGATGAGGTTTTAAACATAAAGTTAAAATAGTTTTACCTTCATGGTTTTAAGTTTTTAAATAAAATAAGTTATTGTAGTGTTATGAATAATGAAAGGAATGGGAAAAAGTGCATGAATGAAATATTTACTGCTTTTTCATAGAGAGCCAGGCGAATTATATTTCAGTGACGTCATTTGAATAATGTTCATTTTTTTTCAATGAAATTTTAAGTTTTCAAATATAATAAATTATTGTAGTATTGTGATAATTTTAAAAATATTACCACTAAATGTATCGCATTTTAGAGATGTTTAAAGAAAATTGCATTGCAGTTGGAATGTGTTTCATAATCATTACTTTATGCATGATTGATCTTTCTTGTTTATGTCTTTACGAGGTCATTTTATTTGATTTTTAAATTAATTGACACATTTAATCAACTGTCTTTTCTTTGGAAATCACTAACGACTTTTTTCGAAACGAATATTTTAACAAATATTTTACGAATATTTAACGAATATTAAAAACAGCAGATTTTGAAAAATATTTTTATATATTTTTTATATGCTTAAATAGTCATTCGATATTAAAACGATAAAACAAACCTCTATCAAAACCTAACTCAATATTTAGCAGTTTATGTGCGTCGTCTGATAAATATGAAATATAAATAGTGTTGATATGTATGAATAATGCATCATTATTGTCACTCACTATAATATCAATGATAATAAAAATAAAAATCTGATGTGGGTAGCACATGACTTTCCCTGCTGACTTATATTTACATTATCTTTATTTTAATTAAATTCAATTCACTTTTAATTCAATTTTAGTTCTTATTTGTTAACTGGACTTATTTTCAAAAGTGGCGTAGAGGAAATACGAAAAAATAGAATATCTCGAGAACGGCTAGTCCTAGTGTAATGCGGTTGTCTTATTATTTCTTCGTTAAATACTACGTATACAACAAGCATTAAATGGATATATTTGAGCATATGTAGTTTTCTATTTAAGATTTTGACGATTTTTGCGAGCCATTTTGCAAAAAAAAAGGCATGTTATTTTTTTTAATCTTACCAAAATCTAATCAGCACCAGGGTGACTCACAAGCGACTTATCTACCGAATTTTGTGAAATTCCGTCATTTAGATCGTCAGCTGGAGTGGATAGAAGCAATTTTTGCCGGCCATTTCACACAAAAAATGTGCCAACTCGTTTTTTTATCTCGAATCGTACCCAAAACTACTCAGCACCAGATTCTCCCACAAGTGACTTACCCACCAAATCTTATACAATGCGGTCCATTAGTTGTTTATTTAGAGTGGATAAAAAATCTGCACAGATGGACACACAGACACACACACAGACGTCACGCTAAAAATGATTTTATCGTATTCTAGAGTCCAGAAACCTGTAAATCTTTCGAAAACTTGAGTTGCGGTATGATTCTAATACTTTCCCTATACATTAACATGTATTGCAGGGAAAGTAAAAAATTATATAATTATTTTATTTATAATAATAATATTAGCAATAATAAGAGTGCTAATAATAAAGTAATTTTACAGTATTATCAAACTTTTTTATACATATTTATTTGCTATATTACTCACTATTGTCGTATCACTTTTTAATAGCCAAGCACTTTTGATCGTCAATCTTTCTCCTAGTTTTAGCGGTCGCATTATGAACTACTGCGGCGTAATATAAAGTTGGGCCGGCGTATACCAGAGAGGGAGAGCGGAACACACTTCGTTAATGTAATAGTTAACCCAATTTCACGCATAGCATTTTTGCAGCATAAATTTAGAGTAGGTAATAGCAGCAATGAAAATTTTGTATATTTCTTAATGGTATTTTTTAATGCTCGACCACATACTGCACAACTTTCTCCTTAATGTCTTCGAGGAATAATACCTTCCTATGACCTTCCAGGTCCCCATACCGATCATCACTATATCTCAGCAATTCTAATAATGTACCCCGGTATACAGCTTTATCATACATTCAATATATTCAATTATCATGTAATTCATCATTAAAATATTACAGGCGTTCCATGCACCAAAATATTTAACACGAACAATTGATGTCTTTAAGAAAATAAGACGCCTTTAAAATAAACAAGAAAGATCAATCATGCTTAGAGCATTGATTATGAAACACTTTCCAAATTCAATGCAATTTTATTTAAACATGTCTAAAATGCAATACATTTCTCGGTAATATTTTCAAACTTATCATAATACTACATTAATTTATTATATTTGAAAACATAAAACTTCATCGAAAAGAATTAACTTCATTCAAATGACGGCATTGAAACATAAATTGCCTCGTTTAACCATCTCTAAAATGTGATACATTCCTCGGTAATAATTTTAGATTTATCATAATACTACGATAATTTATTATATTTTAAAACTTCATCGAAATCAACTGAAATTCATTCAAATGACGTCATAGAAAAAATAACACGCCTGGCCATCTCTATAAAAGCAGAATTTCATTCATAAATAATTTCCCATTCATGTCATTCATCACAATACTATAAGAATTTATTTTATTTAAAAATTAAGACCATGGAGCTACAAGTAATTAAACTCTATGCGTAAAACTTCATCGACAAAAATCGCCCTTCTCTTTATAAAATCAATGAATATTTCATTCATATCAGCTACGGAGACTCCATGAACTAATTGATTTTGTGTTAAAGAAATACAGCAATTCTAATACAACTAATTCCACATATTTTGCTGTTTACATTTTACATAGGGGAAAAATAGGCTTCGTTGTAGAAATAATCAAATTTGGATGAGCATTTAAACTAACATATATTGACATTGCGTTGTTTCAGTATGTAGATGCACAGAATTTAAGCAAAAATAAAGTAGTTTTAGGACGGATACAACACTCAATATGAATTAAAAAGAACTTTAAAACTCACGATTTTGAGACAAGATGGATGCCATATATCATTTTGATGTGGGTCACGTGATTATTTCATATCATGGTCACGTGATCGCTTCATATAAGAGGTGTTATTAATATTTTAATTTTTATTTAAAAAACTACTGAATATATTTCGCTGAATTTTTTTTATATATTTTATGGAACAATTTGAATATTACCTAAAATTTTCGAAGCAATTTGTGAATTTTAAATCCGCTTAAAAAATGTTTGAAAAATTAGATCCCATAGGGCTCAATGTATTTCATTTTTTCAACCCAAGTTCTATCCCAAACTAATAGGGTGATATTAGTCATTTATATTCCCATAGGTCCTACATGCCGTCTGAACAACATACTAAGATTTCATTTTGATTAAGTCATTTTTACGGCAGTTATCGTGCTAACGGACAGACAGATAGACAGACAGACAGACAGACAGACAGAATGAACAAAGTCATAAACACTTTTCAACTGTGTTGTAAGGTGTTAATAATTGTCAAACATATAAATATTTCTCAAATAACTTTTAAAAATATACAACCTTATCTTTTTTCTCTATGTCTTGTATTCGAATGTACGGTAAAATCAGTGTAAAGTGCCTGAAGTTCTGTTGGTCGCTAAACAGGAAAAAACACAGCTATGAATTCAAACTCCAGAAATTGTTAGTAATTGTTTGCGCAAGGATATTTCCGCTGAATTTTACGGTGGGTTTAATTAAAACCAAGATAGCGCTATTACGTTTTACTCCGGAAGTCGAAAAAATAACACCAAATTAACACTCGCTCCTATAATAAACAATTTATTTTCTTTCCTCTAGAAGTAATTTATTTTTTGAGGAGTTTTCATTTTTTAAAGTGAATAATCCTTATCTTTAACTGAAGTTAACTTCGCTTAGTAGGCGAGTCTGGTTAAATTTAGAATGAGTGCCTTAAATATGATAGATGGAACTTGGAGGTTAAAGAATTGTTTAAAAATATGTTTCATAGCTTTTGAACTAAAGCCCCGAGTAAAAATAAAAATCTGATGTGGGCAGCACATGACTTTCCCTGCATGCTTATGTTCACGGTCTCTTTATTTTAATTACATTTAATTCACTTTTAATTCAATTTTCGTTCTCATTTGATAACTGGACATCTTTTCAAAGGTGGCGTAGAGAAAATACGAAAAAACTAAAATCTCTCGAGAACGGCTAGTCCTAGTGCAATGGGATTGGTCTTATTCTTTTTTCGTTAAAAATTACGTATTAAACAAGCATTTCATGGATATATTTGAGCATACGTAGTTTTTTATTTTAGATTTTGACAATTTTTGCAGGCCATTTTGCAAAAAAAGGCAGGTTATTTTTTTTCGAATCATACCAAAATCAAATCAACACCCTGGTGTCCTATAACTGACTTACCTACCAAATTTTGTGTAATTCAGTCCATTAGTTTTTCAGCTAGAGTAGATACAAGATTTTGCGGGCCATTTCATAAAAAAATGGGGATTATTTTATCCCGAATCGTACCCAAAACTAATCAGCACCAGATTCGCTCACAAGTGACACACCTACCAAATTTTATGAAATTCGGTCAAATTACTTTTATAGTTAGAGTGGATAAAATATCTGCACAGACGGACAGACAGACACACAGACAGAGAGACACACAGACATACAGACACACAGATACACAAACACACACACAGACGTCACGCTAAAAATAGTTTTTTCGTATTCTAGGGGTCTCGAAACGTGCGATCCGTCGGAAACTCGAGTTGCGATTTTCGGCATGATTCCAATACTTTCCCTATACATCACCATGTATTGCAGGGAAAGTAAAAAAAAATTGGAAATGAAAACATAGGAAGGGAAACGAAAGACAGGAATTTTAGTTATCTTTACCCAAACTTTGTTAATGATAATATAATGAAAATGTTATATGCTATCAAAATACATTTTTACAGTTAAAATCTCTGTCATATTATGTAAAAGTAGTTCTCAATAGTTTTAGCTTAAACATTTTATATTTAATGTAAACGTTCAAACGGGAACATTATATATTGATGGCAATTAATATTGTATGATATATTATTACTTGTTGGTACCGGTGAAAAATCAAGTAAAAACTTTTACATGTTATATCCCAAAGGGTTTAATTATGCTAAAATTATACCACAGAAACCATTCAGGATGGACAAGCTTTAGGGTATTATAGCCCTTGGTTGGTAATCCTACCTCAATGAAACCATTGAGGATGGATTAGACATATGAACAGGGGATTGGTTAGTTCCCACTTGAGGGGGAATAATTCCACTTGCCTCTGGAGCTGGGGATCTAACTCACACACGAAATAATATTTGATATATTTAAATATATATAGAAAATATGTGTCTATTTCATTAGCGTAAGATTGTATAGATGTTTACAAGGAAATGCAAGGAATGTTTCAAATAAAAGTAAATTATTTACATGGGAATTATCTCAAACAATCCAAATAAAAATCGAAATTTAACATACTTGTACATTCCTGACTAATTTAAAAATTTGCCGCTAAATTAAATTCCGATTCGCTTAAACAATCTATGAGCTTTATCAAACCATACTTTTAAAAATAAATTACTCACTCGTTACAGTCAAATATACACATTTTTACTGAAATATACACGATTTACGCAAAGTAAAGAATAAGTTAATATATCCTTGCATACCTGAACTAAACATCCGTTGGCATAGAGAGGAATTTTAAATCAAATACATAATATATTCTCATTTTACTGAAACGTGCTTTTAAAAACAAATTTGGCAAATGTCGACGATAAAATGAATACCAAGCATGACAAAATCCAATTCTGCCACTATAATATAAATATAATTTAACTAGCTTTTATTTAATACGCATCCAGATTTAAATTTATATTATGGAATTTTGCCTGGGATTCCTAAAATGGTGTATTTTTTGAATAGCACGTTTCTATTGCAAAGTAAACTAATGCAAAAGGGAATTCTTATTAGCTCAGAAGTTTTTCCATGAAATTACCCCCAATAAATATGTTTTCCTCTGATTTATATGATTAAGAAAATAATATTATCTGTTCGATTGGGGTATGTGGCGGGTCCCCGGAAATTGCTCATATTCGTCATTTGTCTGGAAAGTACCATGACAGTGATGGTATTATGAGTAGATATTCAGTGACATTTATACTTTCCTTACAATACATTGAATATATAAAGTCATAGCTTTTGCAAAAGGGTTAAAACTTCAAATCCGTAATCTACTCGTATTATCTATACCATTAATTAAAATATCTGATGTGGGGAGCACATGACTTTCCCTGCAGTCTTATATCCACGTTCTCTTTTTTTCAATTAAATTTAATTCACTTTTAATTCAATTTTCGTTCTCATTTGATGCCTGGACTTATTTTCAAAGGTGGCGTGGAGAAAATACGAAAAAAACTAATATATATCGTTAACGGATAGTCCTAGTGTAATGGGGTTGGTTTTATTTTTTTCTTCGTTAAAAATTATGTATTAAAGAAGCATTTAATGGATATATTTGAGCATCTGTAGCTTTTTAGTTTAGATTTTGACAATTTTTGCGGGCTATTCTGCAAAAAAAGGCAGGTTATTTTTTTCTGAATCGTGCCAAAATCTAGTCAGCACCAGGGTGACCTATACGTGACTCATCTACCGGATCCTGTGAAATTCGGTCCATTAGTTTTTCAGCTAGAGTGGATACAAGCTTTTGCGGGACATTTCGCAAAACTAGGCGGGTTCTTTTATCCCGAATCGTACCCAAAACTAATCAGCACCAGACTGGTCCACAAGTGACTTACCTACCAAATTTTGTGAAATTCGGTCCATTTGTTTTTAACTTAAGAGTGGATACAAAATCTGCACAGACACACAGACAGACACACAGACACAAACACAGACGTCACGCTAAAAATGGCTTTTTCGTATTCTAGTGTTTTCGAAACGTGTAGATCCGTCGAAAACTCGAGTTGTGATTTTCGGCATGATTCCAATACTTCCCTATACATTACCATGTATTGCAGGGAAAGTAAAAAATCTGATGTGGGCAGCACATGACTTTCCCTGAAGACTTATATTCACGTTCTATTTATTTAAATTAAATTTAATTCACTTTTAATTCAATTTTTGTTCTCATTTGAAAACTGGACTTATTTTCAAAAATGGTGTAAGAAAAATGCGAAAAACTAAATATCTCGAGAACTGCTAGTCCTGGTGTAATGGGGTTGGTCTTATTCTTTTCATTGCTAAAAATTACGTATTAAACAAACATTTAATGGCTATATTTGAGCATACGTAGTTCTTAAGTTTAGATTTTGATGATTTTTGCGGGCCATTTTGCAAAAAAAGGCAGGTTATTTTTTTCCGAATTATACCAAAATCTAATCAGCACCAGATTGGCCTGTAAGCGACTTATCTACCAAATGTTGTGAAATGCGGTCCATTAGTTTTTCAGTTAGAGTGGATACAAACTTTTGCGGGCCATTTCGCAAAAATGCGGATTCTTTTAACCCGACTCATACCCAAAATTAATCAGCACCAGATTCGTGCACAAGTGACTTACCTACCAAATTTTTTGAAATTCGCTCAATTAGTTTTTTAGATAGAGTGGATACAAAATATGCACAGACAGACAGACACACAGACACACACACAGACGTCACGCTAGAAATAGTTTTTTCGTAATCTAGAGGTCTCGAAACGTGTAGATCCGTCGAAAACTCGAGTTGCGATTTTCGACATGATTCCAATACTTTCCCTATACATTACCATGTATTGCAAGGAAAGTAAAAATCTGATGTGGGCAGTACATGACTTTCCCTGCAGACGTTTATATTCACGTTCTCTTTATTTTATTAAATTTATTTCCCTTTTAATTCAATTTTCGTTCTCATTCGATAAGCGGACTTATTATCAAAGGTGGCTTAGAGAAAATAAGAAAAACTGAAATATCTCGAGAACGGCTAGTCCTAGTGTAATGGGGTTGATCTTATTCTTTCCGTCGTTAAAAATTACGTATTAAACGAGCATTTAATGGATATATTTGAGTATACGTTGTTCTCTAGTTTAGATTTTGACGATTCTTGAGGGCAATTTTGCAAAAAAAGGCAGGTTATTATTTTTTCGAATCGTAACAAAATCTAATCAGCACGAGGGTAACCCACAAGTGACTCATCTACCAAATTTTGTGAAATTTGGTCCATTAGTTTTTCAAATACAGTGGATACAAGCTTGTGCGGGTCATGTCGCAGAAAAAGACGGGTTCTTTTATCCCGAATCGTACCCAAAACTAATCAGCACCAGATTCGCCCACAAGTGACTTACCTACCAATTTTATGAAATTCAGTCAATTACTTTTTTAGTTAGAGTGGATACAAAATCTGCACAAACAGATACACAGACAAACACACAGACAGACACACAGACACACACACAGACGTCACACTGAAAATGGTTTTTTCGTATTCTAGAGGTCTCGAAACGCGTAGATCCGTCGAAAACTCGAGTTGCGATTTTCGGCATGATTCCAATACTTTCCCTATACATTACCATGTATTGCAGGGAAGGTAAAAATGTGATCTGTTTACTTAGGGTCAATGGAAATTTTCTGCTTCAGCCGTTCAAATTCATTCTGTGTCCGGAATGTAAATTGAAAAATAAATTTTTACATCTCATTTTGCTTTGTATGCACTATCTTAAATTGGTCGCTTGATCTGACCAGATTTAAAATTTTGCACAGGGTTTTATTTTGCTCAATGATTATTTTAATATCATATTATTATACTAACATTTAATATTTATTATATTAAAATAAATACGATCATGATATATATTTTATTTCTCTGAAATTGACGATATTGAACATATTTACGTAGGTAAACACTATTAAAATTGATGTATTTGAACCACTAAAAATGGAATAACTATTTCGAATAGTTGAGAATTGGGTAAATTAGCTATTTTACGTAAATCGCTATAGATTATATTCAAACTGTTAATGAACAGAGGGGACACGAATATAATTTTTTTTGCCCCCATAAACATTAATTAACCCTCCATATTTAATTATCTCTCCTTATGAATATTTCCTTACCACAAAAAGGGCCCCCATTCGAAAGATATGCGACTCTATATGGGCGGCCCTGTCAACGACACCATGAAACAAAACAATTTAATGTTTTCAAAATTCTAGAATTTACTTAAAATTCTATCTATTGCTATATCCATATTTGGAAATGGGAGTACAGTTAAAATAAATATCTTATATAACAACACAGATGTGACAGAGTTAGAAAGATAAAATATGGAGATTTGTTTTGGAATTTAAAATATGAAGATCTGTTTTGAAAAGTGCACTAATCCTTCTTAATAATCCAGATATATACGTCCCTTGTTACACTAAATTTCTTCGAATTCAACAGATTGCGAATTCTTGTTCGCTTCTCTGAGCCGATTTGTAGGTACATGTATACAAATTAAAAAATACTGTGTAAATGATCAAAAATGAATACCAGAAAATTGTTCAAAATAATTACTTCTTAAAGAGGATAACGAGAATTTATTACAAATCAGCACAAAAATGTAAAATCAATTTCATATAGCATATTTGAAAATACATTTTAACGAAATATCGTTCCTGCTCATGGCTGAACCTTATAAAATTAAAGTTTATGAAACCTGCATCAAATAATAGAATTAGAAGTCAGAACTCCACCAATTGAAGTACTTATATTTGCCTTCTGTTAATTTAAAACCAAATATATTTTATACAAACAAACTATCGATTTATAATTTTACACGTCATTATTATTTTGACCTCCCCATTAATGCTCCGTACAACATGACTGATATAAGATTGCTGACTGGTATAAGATCGCTGACAGATATAAGATCGCTTATGGCTTTGTTCATTCTGTTAGTCTGTCTGTTCGTTCGAACGATAATTGCCGTAAAATTGACTTTATCAAAATAGAATTTTAGTATGTTGTTGTCATGGTCTACGGGACATATGGAAAAGTAAATAAATGATATCACCCAATTAGTTTTGTATTAAACGCGGATTGAAGAACTGAAATACATTGAACCCTATAGGACCTTATTTTTCAAACAGTTTTTAAGCGTATTTAAAATTCACAAATTGGTTCTCAGGTTTTAGAAAATATTCTAATTACCCAATAAAAATTTTAAAAATTGCAGCAAAATATATTCGGTAGTTTAAAAAAATATAATAATAGTAATTACATCCATATCATATGAAGAGATCACGTGAGCCACTTCAAAGTAAAACATGGCATTCATCTCATATCAAAATCGCGAGTTTTAAATTTCTTTTTAATTTATATTTACTGTTGTTCTCCATCCTAAAGCCGCTTCATTTTTACTTAATTTCTGTGCATCTATATTCTGAAACAAAGCAATTACAATATATTTGAGTTTAAATGATCATCAAACTTTGATTATTTCTACACCGAAGCCTAATTTTAACGTATGCAGAATGTAAGCACATCAAGCTCTAATATGAGTTGTATACGAAATACTGAATTTTTTTAACGCAAAATTATTTATCTCTGGAGTCTAGAATATAGGTGATATGAAAGAAGTACTGATTTAATTTACTTAGAGAAGCGTACGATTTTATAGCATAGCCGTTTTCGCTAAAGTTTTAAGCATGGAGTTAGAAATTACTTTTACCTCTATGGTTTTAAGTTTTTAAGTAAAATAAATTATTGTAGCATTGTGATAATTTTAAAAATATCACAAGAACGTAAGGAATGGAATAAAAGTGTACCGTTGTTACATAGAGAGCCAGGCGATTTATATTTCGATGACGTCATTTGAATAAAGTTCATTTGTTTTCGATGAAGTTAAGTTTTCAAATATAATAAATTATTGTAGTATTGGGATAATTTTAAAAATATCACCGCTGAATGTATCGCATTTTAAAGATGTTTAAATATATTTGCATTGCAGTTGGAACGTGTTTTCTAATCAATGCTTTATGCATGAATGATCTTTCTTGTTTAAGTGTATAATAACAAAACTTTTGGGAGGAATAATTATAATGAATACATTGAGCATTTGATTATTTATTTATTCCCCAGTATTTAAATGCTTAAAGTTTAAATATTATGATAGCGATTGTATAAGACAGAAGTTAGTTGTTGAAAAGTTGCTAAATGGATTTCCGAGAGATCCATTTAAATATCTTCTGGTATTAATTCTTTTAAATACAGTGTTCGAAAAATTTCATCGCTTTAGATCGCTTTTTGAAATACTTTCTTATTGGAGATAAACAGTACGTATGCAGATAGAATGGGAAGTGTATTCAAAACATTTGTGAGCACAACTCTGAACTATATACTTAATTCTGGGATAAGATTTAAAAGAGGAGAAATTTAATTTTAAATCAAGAAAAGCGTTAAGCGTTTACTAAGACTTCAAATTAAATTGCTGCTGTTGTATCAACATTCAGTTATGTAAATTATTACTTATAGATCACCATTAGATACAAATTAGATAAAATATTTTTTTACATATATTCTTCGAATTATTCGATTTTACATGCAAAGTTCTAGGAACTCTATATATACATTTAATATTAAAACTAGTTTCTAAAACATTATATTCGTTTATAGATTAATTTTAGGAATATCATATTTCCTTATCAAAGGATACTAATTTAAATATTTTTATTTCGCAAAATATTTACCACACAGCTGTTTTAAGACACATTTCTTTTTCTCCTTCTTCTTCAATCGTAAATGAATTAAATTAAAATGTTTGTGAACTATTTTGGCACAGTAAATTTTAAAAACATTTTACAGAACATTTTATACATACATTAAACATTTTATACACGATTATTCCGCACATTTAGTACTTCCTTAAAGTACTAAACGTATAGTACTCCACATAATTTGCATGTTTAGCTTTCTTTAAGGAAATACTATATGTTTTATAAAGATTTTTATATATGTTATGAATAACTGGAATCATTCGTCACCTTTATCGTTTCCAAAGGGATCCAAATGATCTTAATTATTTCAGAAAAATCCCTATAATGGTTGCAACTTTTGCTGCTAACAAGGGAAGGCTTTGCAATAGTTCTCTCGGATTGCAATCTTTCATGTCCTATCTTGTAAAGGCCATGAATAATGATAAAACGGCTCGGCTTTCATCTGTTACGTGATAGGGGGCGCCACAATAACAAAATGAAATTTTATTGCAAACGTGCTCTACTGACGTGTATTATTAACATTTTAGTGTGAAAATATTATCCTTTTCAGTTATTATTATTTTGAAATAAAATGGACAATAATGGTAAGTAGTAAGCTAACTAATGTAAATATCCATGCGCAATAATACTATTGCATTTCACAAAACATACAACCAAATGATTATTAATACAGAAGCTGTGTTCTTTTTTCCATCTTCAGTTGGCATACCACCGATTGCAAAGCTGTTCCAAGTAAAAATACAAAATTTAATTATGAAACATTTTAACCAATTTATAACAACCAAATTGACGTGCTACAAACATGCAACATGTAAACAAAATGAATTTCCTAGGCGCTGTGCATGACAAATGCAGATTATTATTGTGGCGCCCCCTATCACTTAACAAATGAAAGCCATGAGCTTTATCAATATTCATGGACCTTTTCAAGATAGGACATGAAAGAGTGCAATCCGAGAGAACTATTGCAAAGCCTTCCCTTGTAAGGCTAGGATAGGTCACATTGTCACCTCGGCCTACTTGAATACGATTAACCGAACCAACTTCAACAAGTACTTTGTTTGCTCTGTAGAACAGTAGGCAAAGGAATACATCTTGTTCTTCTCCACTGGAGAGAACTTTTTTATAAACTGTGTTAACAAAAATCGGTGTTTCCTCTGTATATTTTATCTGTCATTTCCAATGTAAGATTTGTGTGTATTGATTTCTTGGTCTATAAAAATATCATGAAATACTACACTAATGCACCGGACTCACGTATCAAGTCGTATGTATGAATACCTTATTCATTTTTCAAAAGAAACTAAATCCAAAAATAATTATATTTCCCCAAAATATTTTCCGTACAATTACCGGCCGACATATATTGACTGGTAAGAAAAGAATGTGATTTGTGCGTTCAAGAATGGGTCTAGGTTGCAATGGAAGTCACTCATATTTTTCGAGTGGCTGGAGATTAAGCAAGGTAGCAAGGATGAGTGAATCGTCTTACTCATTTTTCACAATTTCAGAGTAATGTCTTCTCGGCTTAATCCTGACATGACCTAGCATTTTGTCACGGCGTTTTTGGGTTTTGAATTATTATATGAGAAGCAACATTTACGACAGGATATAGTTTACCTAGGAATGGAAATTACATTCGTGCGCACTCGTTAAGAAGTTTAAAAATATTTTGCTTTTGAATGGCATTTTAAAATTATGTTGGTGTTTTCTTCTTATCAGAAGAAAACTAATTTTACTTTCCATGCAATGCGTGTTAATGTATAGGGAAAGTATTGGAATCATACCGAAAATCACAACACACATTTTCGACGGATCTGTTCGTTTCGAGGCCTCTAGAATACGAAAAAACTATTTTTAACGTGACGCCTGTGTGTGTGTCTGTCTGTGTGTCTGTCTGTCTGTGCAATGAGTTTTTCCACTCTAACTCCAAAAACTAATAGACCGAATTTCATAAAATTTGGTAGATAAGTCACTTGAGTGTGACCCTGATGCTGATTAGTTTTTAGTACGATTCGGGTTTAAAGAGCTCGCCTTTTTTTGCGAAATGACCCGCAAAAATTGCCCTTATCCACTCTAGCTAAAAAATAATGGACCGAATTTCACAAAATTCGGTATGATATGTCGCTTGTAGATGGCGCTGGTACTGATTAAATTTTAGCACGATTCGAAAAAAAATAACCTGCCTTTTTTGCGAAATGTTTAGCAAAAATCGTCAAAATCTAAATTTTAAAAATTACGTTTGCTCAAATATATCCATTAAATGCTTGTTTTATACGTAATTTTTAACAATGAAAATAATTAGATCAACCCCGTTACACTAGGGAAAACCGTTCTCGAGATATCTTATTTTTTTCATAGTTTCTCTACACCACTTTTGAAAATAAGTCCAGTTACCAAATGACAACGAAAATTGAATTAAAGATGAATTAAATTTAATTAAAATAAAGAGAACGTGAATATAAGTCTGCAGAGAAAGTCATGTGCTGTACACATCAGATTTTTTCGACAAAACGTGTGCTTCCACTTTTATCAAAAATATGTTATTGTTAGGTTTAACTGTCTATATGCCTGAAGAGATGACATTTTCAATTTATTTTTCCGAACTTGCAGACGATTTCCAAATATTCATAGTAACCCAACATATTATACTTGCACAATATATTTTTATTTTCCCTAAATTACATGGTAATGTATGGGAAGGTATTGGAATCGCGTCGAAAATCGCAACTACAGTTTTCGACATATCTGTATGTTTCGAGTACTGTTTAACACTAAATCACTAATTATAACTTGACATCTGTGTGTGTGCGATGCATTTATCAACTGTATCTCAAAAACTATCCGACGAAATTTTACAAAACTTGGTATATAAGTTCTTACATATACCTTTGTGCAGATTAGATTTTGGTACAATTCAGAAAGAAAAAGAACCTACCCTTTTTAAGAAATGGACAAAAACTGAAATAAATGACTACGCATGCTCAAATGTATCCATTAAATGCTTATTTTATACGTATTTTTTGACAATAATAAATAATAAGTTTAGAATCTCCACTCTAGAACTAACGGTTAACGTGATATTTTAGTTTCTATTTTTCGCATTTTTGCAACGCCGACCTTGAAAATTCGTCCAGTCGCTAAATAAATAAGAAAATTAAAGTAAAACTGCATATTGCATCCGTTTTACTTCGTAACAATGAGATATGAAAGTAAGAACAAGAGAGATCAATCATGCATAAAGCATTGATTATGAAACACTTTCCCACGTCAACGCAATTTTATTTAAACATCTCTAAAAACATTCCTCGGTAATATTTTAAAAATTAACACAATATTACATTAATTTATTATATTCGAAAACCTAAAACTTGATCGAAAAAAATGAACTTCATTCAAATGACGACATTGACATATAAATTGCCTGGTTTAAACAAAACTTCATCGAAAAAATCGTCCTTCTTTCTGTAAAATCAATGAATATTTCATTCATATCAGCTGTATTGCAGACTCCATGAGCTAAATAATTTTGCGTTAAAGAAATGCAGCAATTCTTATACGAAGAGTAGGCTTCGTTGTAGAAATAATAAAGTTGGATGATCATTTAAACTCAACTATATTGAAATTGCGTTGTTTCAATATGTTGATGCACAGAATTTAAGTAAAAATTATTTAAGCAAAAATGGGTGATATTATTCATTTATATTCCCTTAGGTCCCACAGACCGTCTGAACAATATACTAAAATTTCATTTTGATAAAGTAATTTTTACGGCAGTTATCGTGCTAACGGACAGACAGACATACAGACAGACAGACAGAATGAACAAAGTCATAAACACTTTTTAACTTTGTTGTAAAGTGTTAATAATAAAAAAAATAGAACTAATTTCAATCTGTGGGGAAAATCGAAAATCATGTGCTGCCCACATCATATTTTAGGTTTATACAATACATGATAATGTATAGGGAAAGTAATGGAATCGTTTCGAAAACCGCAAATTCAATTTTTGTTTGCTGCATGTGTTGAAGACCCAGACCGTCAGACTCATCCGAAGTCATAGGACATCCATTCGGACGGCGGGCTTGCCGCATGTGTGTATGTATTCTCTCCAGATCAAATTTCTAGTCGACTAATAAAGCATTTCGTAGGTAAGTCAGTTGTGGTCCTGGGGCTGAATAGATTTTAGCACGATTTGGAAAAAGAATACGACTTTCTTTTCGAAATATTCCGTGAAAATCTTAAAAAAAAACCTGTAATAAAAGACTGTGTCAGAAGTCGACTCTACTCCTGCCAAAAGACATCGATCGAAGATAATAGGAACATGAACCCGAATTCTAAGTTCAGAGTGCAAGCTAGCTTTTGCTCTAATCTTATGATGTTGGTCTTGTAAGCACCGGGTCCCTGGTTTGGGCCCGACTCCGGATCAACTCCTACAAATGATGACCCTAGAAGTTTGAAACACGCAACCTTCTGTCTCCAGCGATCTCACCTCTCAACAAGAGATAGCAGCACCACGCTGAGCAGAGGCGCTACCACTTCCTACCTGGTTGAACACGACTGACGTCACGCCCAAGGTACGACAAGCCTTCCGGCCATTCAGCCCCTCGACTGAGTTCCGGATGGGGACACGCGGAGATTTTCTGGATGGCCCCCCTCCTCGCCGAAATTCGACCGGGGCTTGTCATCAGGGGTGGAGTGTGTGGCAGCAGCCGGCTCTGCTCGGGCCAAAAGACATCGATCGAAGATGATAGGAACATGAGCACGAATTATAATTTCGGAGTGGGAGCTAGCTTTTGCTCTAATCTTATAATGTCGGTCTTGTAAGCATCGGGTCCCTGGTTCGGGCCCGGCTCTGGATCAACTCCTACAAATGATGACCCTAGACGTTTGAAACACGCAACCTTCTGTCTCTAACGATCTCATCTCTCAACAAGAGATAGCAGCACCACACTGAGCAGAGGCGCTACCACTCCCTTCCTGGTTGAGCACGACTGACGTCACGCCCAAGGTACGACAAGCCTCCCGGCCATTCAGCCCCTCGACTGAGTTCCGGATGGGGACACGCGGAGATTTTCTGGATGGCCCCCCCTCCTCGCCGAAATTCGACCGGGGCTTGTCATCAGGGGTGGAGTGTGTGGCAGCAGCCGGCTCTGCTCGGGCCAAAAGACATCGATCGAAGATGATAGGAACATGAGCACGAATTATAATTTCGGAGTGGAAGCTAGCTTTTGCTCTAATCTTATAATGTCGGTCTTGTAAGCATCGGGTCCCTGGTTCGGGCCCGGCTCCGGATCAACTCCTACAAATGATGACCCTAGACGTTTGAAACACGCAACCTTCTGTTTCCAACGATCTCACCACTCAACAATTGATAGCAGCACCACACTGAGCAGAGGCGCTACCACTCCCTTCCTGGTTGAGCACGACTGACGTCAAGCCCAAGGTACGACAAGCCTCCTGGCCATTCAGCCCTTCGACTGAGTTTCGGATGGGGACACGCGGGGATTTTTAGATGGTCCCCCTCCTCGCCGAAATTCGACTGGGGCTTGTCATCAGGGGTGGAGTGTGTGGCAGCAGCCGGCTCTGCTCAGGCCAAAAGACATCGATCGAAGATGATAAGAACATGAACCCGAATTATAAGTTCGGAGTGGAAGCTAGCTTTTGCTCTAATCTTATAATGTCGGTCTTGTAAGCACCGGGTCCCTGGTTCGGGCCCGGCTCCGGATCAACTCCCACAAGACGTAAATATGATAAAATGTATTAATGTAATGACTGTTTTATGCGTAATTTTTGACAAGAAAAATAATAATGCCAACCCTATTACTCCAGAACAAACCGTTTTTGGGATATTTAAATTTGTTAACATTTTTTTGCAAATACGTCCAGCCACCAAATGAAATTATTAAGTAAATTCAAATTAATTTAAGTAAAATTCAAATTCAGTGTATTTTAAATAATTATCCGTTTTATTTGGAGCAATTTAATCATTTATGAAAGAAAGAAAAATAAATGAGTTTTAGTCTGCAGGGAAATTCATAATATGACCACATCTGATTTACTACAATCTGATTGAAACGTGCATGTAAAAATCCTTGGGTATCTACATATTTTTTTACTACTTTCTTTTATTATTTTTTTGTACTCAAGCTTATAATTAGAAAAATTTGCTAGGTAATATGTCTCAATGTAATTTCTATATAGGAAAAATATTGTGGGTAGCACTTAACATAAGATAAAGACTCAAGATGCATGTTTATTTTTTCATTTATGTATTATTATACGTTAATTCCAATTTTATCACACATGAGATTTATCAAGCGTGAATTTGGATATTAATTTAAAACTACATGGAATTTGCAATTTAAAAATATTCCCTTTTTTATAGATATATTTTTTTATATTTATTAGATATTTTTTACTAAAATTATTTATTATTTTTATTCATTCGATAAAGAGTCAGAATATGTGTTTCTTTTATTATTTATTTATCATGACACATTAATTTCAGTTTTAACACACATGGGGTTTATCAAGCGTAGAACAAGATCTTAATTTAAACTTACATGAAATTTTAAAAATTATTTTATTTTCAATTTGGTAACTCGGTACATTATAATATGTTATCAAGTCTCAATTCTCAAATGCTAAAATACATAAAATTCGATCTATCTTAATATAGCAGGAATGTTTGTATTTTATTTCTTCAAATTTATATAAATAAAATTGAAAATATGTCGGTATGTTTATCCCGTCATCATGGGAGAACGGCTGAACCGAATTTCATGAAATTTTGTGGGTACCCTAGAAATAGTCCCCCTTAAAATTTAGTCTATGTTTGGAGTTTCTACGATCAGTGGGTCTCGATATATTAGTAAAAAAAAAATCGTTTGTCTCATCATCACGGGAGAACGGCTGAACCGAATACGAAAAAATTTTGTGGATAGCCTTGAAACAGACCCATATAAATTTAGCCCAAGTTTCGAGTATCTAAGACCAGGGGTTGTCGAGGTATTAAGGAAAAACAAAATTGTTTTCTAGGAATTCTATTCTCTAACACCGTGGTTTATTCAAACGCAGAGCTTGAAAATCATTTGAAAGTGAATTAAAACTTTATCTTTCAGTTTAATGGGAGATTTTTTGCGCTAATTAGTCACTTTCTGAAAACATGAATTGTTTGAAACATGATTTAAATGGGAAATCTATCTCTATGGTTTATTTTTTACAAGCTTTTACTGAACAAAAGTACAAAGAAATGAAAATGGTTATTTAATTTCGCAGTGTATGAGGAAGATTTTATCTTATATCATGTTGCTCAGAAACGCAATAAAATTAAATCAGTCTGTTAATTTTAATTATTATTTTTTCGATTTGAATAATAAACAAATGGATATACAAATATATTTTAGGAAGAAACGATTTGATTTTTCTTATATCATTTTTGACTGGATAATATCAATTACGGTCTTCAGGTTTAAATGTTATTATTATTGATATTTTCGGGTATTATTAATTCAGGGATTATTGATATTTTCAAGTTATTGTGTCATTGTTTTATTATGGCAAAAATTGTTTAAACTCATATATTGTACGTTGTACGAGTAATCTTCTACAAATATCTTATAATCTATCTATAAAGTATATCCTATAATCCACGAGAATATAAGTTGTATAGGTATATTGACATATGTTTTAATATATATTGGCATATATTGGAATCAATTACGACCTTCTGGTATAAAAATAACGGGGATTATTGATATTTTCAATTTATTACGTCATCTCTTTTATTTTGGCAAATATTTTTCAGACTCATATTGTAATACGGGTAATCTTCTAATGTACATATACAGGCTATATTTTCTAATATTCGCATATATAAGTAGTACGGGTCCATTACAATTTTAATGCTTTCATTTAGCATATATTGATTCAATTCCTTTTTTTTTTGTAAATTTGCTTACAAAAGGGGCCAGGATGTTTTATTCTTCAGATCTGCCCGTGAAGATAATTTTTCATAGTGAGAAGATATACTCTTTAACTTCTCTTTAGGAGAAATACATTTAATATTTTAACAGAGTTTGCATATGATTGCGTATTATAAGCTTCTTTATATTATATACTCCGTACGAAGAACGGGTATGCTGCTAGTATAACATAAAATCAACATCCCAGTATTCGATAGTTCATCGTACTTGTGTTATTTTACTTTTACTATATTTTGAGGTTTTTTAAACAGCCATTTCAATTTTTTTGTTAATTCGAAAATATTTTCGGCGTCAGATTAATAACGTATCCAACTGCAAACGTATTAAATTCTTATGGATTATTCATGAGGTGCAGTGGATACATACATTGTACTGACACGCACACATACGTTACGCTAAAATGGTTGAATCGCATTTTAAATTAATAGAACATTTAATCTCATTTGAAACTTTCAATCCCAAAATCTTACCCATTCCAATAAGTTCCGTTTATATACAGGTTGTCCCCAAAACTTTGACTTCGGATTTTATTCCTTAAATATTGATCTTAGACATATATAATAATTACAAAGTTGCGTAAAACAAGGTACATAATTTTATGAAATCGATAAAAAATTTCAAGGAAATTCAATTTTCAGAAATACAAAATTTAAATTTTTATACGGTCCCCGCACAAAAATATTTCCAATGAGTAAAATGTCCCTCATACAGTAATAAGGTGATGTACAACATTTCAGCATTATATCATAAAAAATCCCAGAGATATGAAAAGACAAAAATGCTGAATTTAACCACTTTTTGATGCATCGACATGGGTTCTCTGAGGGAAAAAATCATGTCGGCAGATCGCGTTTCAGGGATAATACATAAATTACGAAATAATACAATGATTACGTGCATAAATGATAATTTTGCAATTTATTGGTACAAAAGTAGCTGCACTGTGTAGAAATAATAACTTTACACAAAGATTTCAGGGGCGCGGTAGCCCATTGGTTAGCGCGCTGGAGTTGCACTCGGTAGGCCCGGGTTCGATTCCAGTCACTGCCAAAACTGCCGCCGTGTTCATGCGGAGTACGATCACGTTAAACATGTGGGTCCGAAAGTCCTTCCGAGAGGTTGGTGGTAGGGGAAGGAGGGTACGGTCCCTGTGGATGCCTCCCCCACTGGGTTCCGGTCTGAATTGGGTGGCATTTCCCGACCGTCCAAACAGTTACCTTACACCTTTCTGGTAGGTCGGACGGTCTGGGTTTCAACAACAACAACACAAAGATTTCAAATTTTGTTCAAAATGTTTTCCACCCGTGCCAAAGATCCATTAAAGATATGAAGCAGATATCATTTGCCTATGATGCATTTCCACGCAGCGTCATTTGCAGTCTTGCTGTAAACATTTACAATTTAATTTGTGATTAATCCCTCATCAATTTTTTTAAACATATATCTGAGATTTTTATGATAAAATGCTGAAATTCTATGCATCACCTTATTAGTGTATGGGGCTCATTTTTCTCATTTGAAATGTTTTTGTACGGGGACTGTATAAAAATTTAAATTTTGTATTTCTTCAAATTCAATCCCCTAAAAATTTTTATCAATTTCATAAAATACTGTACCTTTCGCAACTTTGTAATTTATTATATATGCCTAAGACCAACATTTAAGGAATAAAAGCCGAGTTCAATGTTTTTGGGACACCCTGTATATAGGACTAGAAAATGTATCATTTCTCTCCTTATGCCCACGCCATCCGAACTATCCGAAGTTGTAAGGTATCTGTTTGGACGACCGGGAAGTGCCACCCAATTTAGATCAGAAACCAGTGGGGGAAGCATCCACAGAGGACTTAACTTCCTTCTCCTACCACCAGTCTCTCGGAAGGATTTATGGAACCACATATTTAACGTGAATGTACTCCGAGCGAACACGGCGGCAGTTTGGGTCGAACGGGAATTCCCTCACGCTAACCACTTGGCTGTCGCTCCCCAGAGAATGTAGCCTTTGGTTGCTTGTTATTTCCCTAACAGAATTTTTTTTTTCTCAGTGACGTAAGATTTACGTCACACTGTGACTTTGGGACGTCACAGTACGCCGCAGTACGTCTCGGCAATGTCATATTGAGGTCACAGCGAAGTCATTTTGGTCATTTTCATGGTCGTTTGTGACGTCGCATATTAACTTGTTTCTGACGTCACATTGTAATTACCATTGTAATGTCGTCACATTGTTATCTGTTAATTAAATGGTGGAAACGCCACAGAATATAGACACAATGAAGTTACAAAGTTATTAATACGTAACGTCGCATAGAAGTCACAAATATAATGTCACATTATGACCCAGGTGTCACGTGACTACAACGTCACTGTCACACATGTGACGATCTTTGCTGTGATGGTTAAAGCGGAGATTAATGGAATTAATTCAATCAGCTTTTCAAAAGGCGTAGTTCTAATGCGCGCAAGCGGCTCACTCGCTAACCGGCCGTCGCTCTATAAAAGCGCCTAAATACGTCTTTAAACTCTTATTTAGATCTTAAGATGGGTTTAGGCCTAAATAAATCTAAACATGCCGCGCAGTCGCTTAATAAGGCTTGGGCCGTCGACTTAAAAATTAGATAAAATGTTTGATTTATAATTCCAGCCATTTTGTTTGGATTTAAACCTATATTTGTGCAATTTTATAACATGTAGAAAAAGCTGTATTCTTTTAAAGCATTTGCTTAGAAATGTCAGTTATAGCATATAGCGACATTTCAAATTCTGTATCCTTAAAAGAAATAAAAATCCGTCAAAAAATACAAGTAAAAGTGCATGTAAAAGTGGAAATGATTTCATCTTAATTTTTTATACTTTGGTCTCAATTTTTAAATTTTTATACACGACTTTACTTTAAAAAGAACAATAAAAAATACAAACAGTTTAAAAACTAATTCTTTTGTTCCAAACAGTTTTTTTTTATCATATTTACGGCAGTCATTTTTAACTCAAACAGACTGTCTGCTAACCGAAGTTAACTGCAGCTACTGATAAGGATTATTTACTCCGGTTACACTGTAAGACCCTTAAAAATAAATTAAATGTTGTCGCTGGAGAGAAAAATGCGTTTATTGTAACAGTGAAATTAAATGCCTTGTTTGTGTTTGGGTTTCCGAACAAATTCTGATAACATTCATTGAATTTAATTGAGCTCACTTATAAATGTAGCAGAAATATATTTAAATAGTTTTAGAAAAAAAAAATTCTGAAGTCTATTGTTGACAGCGAATATATTTTTTTCTGATTTATGACTGAAAGAGCTTTAAGCGTTTTTAAAGCATTTTGTTTATTTCAACTAGAACTAAATATCCGGCAGAAATTGGGTATTAAATAAACGCCCTCTACGTATTGACCTTCTGTGCGAATGTAACACATAATAAGATAACTTATTTCATACGTATTAAATCAGCTTGTGGATAAATGCAATTGAGGGAGGGTCCTGTTTAACTTTCTTAAAATAACATTACGTCATCACTAATAAATGGAAATACTTGCAATCGCAAAGAAATGTAAGAAAAATAATTTACCGAGAGAAGTACAATTAAAAATAAAGCATTCAAAGCATTTTGTTTATTTCAACTAGAACTAAATATCCGGCAGAAACTGGGTACTAAATAAACGCCCTCTACGTATTGACCTTCTGTGCGAATGTAACACATAATAAGATAACTTATTTCATACGTATTAAATAAGCTTGTGGATAAATGCAATTGAGGGAGGGTCCCGTTAAACTTTCTTAAAATAACATTACGCCATTACTAATAAATTGAAATACTTGCAATCGCAAAGAAAGTTAAGAAATATAATTTACCGAGAGAAGTACAATTTAAAATAAAATGCTATACCATCTAGTTTTTGTTGAATCTTTAAGCTAGTATATAATTATAAATAGTATTAACGCAATGCTTATAATGATTAAATAATTGCTCGTTTGAAATATATTAGCGATATCTCTAAAATTCATGAAATTATAATATTTGTTTTTAAACCCCAGTACTTGTATGCAGCAACGGCCATACGTCTCTATATATTCATTTGAAATTAGAGCCATGTCGACCAAATTTCGAATTTAAATAGTCAAAACTTTTTGAATTATAATTTCAAATTTCCCCGAGGGTGTGGGACAGCCCCATGGTTAAGGCGCGGGTATTGCACTCGGCACTCCCGAGTGCGATTCCCGGTTATCCCTGAATTATCCCTGTGTTTGTGTGGAATACGGACATGTTACATCTGTTGCCCCGACAATCCGTCCGGGAGATATGTGGCAGGGAATGGAGGGTACAGTTCCTGTGGATGTCTCCCCCGCTGGGTTTGGTCTAAATTGGTTGGCACTGTCCCGGCCGTCCAAACAGATATCTTACACCTTTGGCTAGGGATTGCAACCCGTAGATAATTTTCAATCCCGGGATTACGGGATCGCAAAATCTTCAATCCCGATATCCCGCGGGATTCAGTATTTTTTTATTTATTGAAGAAAATGTATTATTTCATTTTTTTTAATTCTACTCTTTTTATATTCTATTTTCGTAACTGAAATAATGTCATTGTTTAAAGAAATATCGTATTCTTGTAATTTTTTTTGAAACAGTTCAGCCAGTTTCTCTGCAGGCATACTTCCATAAACTCTCAGTAGTCACAAAGTTCAAAATTTTGCTTCCAAATGAAAATAGTGCAGATTTATGTTCAAAAATCTTCTATTTTCGTAACTGAAATAATGTCATTGTTTAAAGAAATATCGTATTCTTGTAATTTTTTTTTGTAACAGTTCAGCCAGTTTCTCTGCAGGCATACTTCCATAAACTCTCAGTAGTCACAAAGTTCAAAATTTTGCTTCCAAATGAAAATAGTGCAGATTTATGTTCAAAAATCTTCTATTATTTAATGATGTCCGTTCGTTAAAAGTCAAACTAAATTTCACTGATTTATCCTTTAATTTTTTAATTTTGCATTTCACAGAATTTTTGATATCCGTAAAGTAGTACCAGATATCTTATTGTGTTCTGTGATTTAGATATATTGGCATTGACAAAACCCTTAGATTTAATAGCTTCTCTCAAATCGGTAGAAGTGCAAAATGCGCTGAATGGTAAGTCATCGCTTGCTCTAGCTAATATAACAGGTAAAGTATTATCGTTTTTCGTAAAATAACTATAAATATTCCTTTTAGTATCTCTAACAGTATCGCATTTACAAGAATGATTGGTATTCAGGAATGGTTAAAACTCAGGAGCCGCGAAGTACTGGACGCATTTTGCGAAAGAAAATTCAATTTGGAGTTCGAAAAAATTGGAGAAAATGTTGACGATTAAGAATTTTGCCAATGTCAAAATGAAAAATCGTGGTATATTAATCGCAATGTGTGCTACTTATATTTTCCAAAACAACGGTCTTTGGCATTTGATAATTTATAAATCACAATAATTTTTTTTTCCAATGGAGCGTTTAAATAAAATTTGGAGGTTAAAAACTCTCTGGCGGAGAAAATGTGATTTGAATAATAGATTGCCGAAAGCCATAAAAATCCAGAGTAACCCAGGAACGTGTAGATTCATTAAATTCTGAGTGTTCCGGACAATAATTTTACTTAACATATAATATGTATGGTAGAAAAAGACGAAACATTAAATAAAGGAATTATAATTAAATAATTTAAATGCATGAAAATACATAATTTTTATAGCTATAAAATTTCAATAATAAAATTATACTTGTGTCTAATCCACACACATATATTTTGAAATACATGAAATACAGATGACATACCGAGTTTTTTGCATGGTATAATCTATTAAAAGCTGTAAATATATATTTTAATGTATTTTTAAAGAATAATAAGAAATTATTAATGATTTATTTGATATATTTTATTTATTACAAAATTCACATTAAAAATAATAGATTTTTTAAGCATTAATAAAATACATTGTTCTGCAGTGTCATAGCGGGTTCCGAGGGCATCTCGCAACGGATTCCCGCCAGACACGGCTGACCAAGAAAGTCTAACTTTCTCCAAATTTCATACCCAGGTTCGAAACACACCTCCCGTCAGTTGGAGGATTCCAACTGATGACCTGTGAAGGAAAACCCAACCAAAAACCAAGGTAAACAGAAACCAAACCTTTACCTCAGGAACTCCACCAAGCTGAAAAATACATAATCAACACAAATAAAGACTCAATTTAATTTCTAATCTTCATTTATTCAAATATTTAGGAAAAAGGAGTTAGCATTCAATTTCAGAAATATACCAGAATTAAAACCACTGGACCGTTTCCATCCAAAAATCATCGGCTCTTTACCGGCATTAAAATATCTATTCAAAGTATTATTAACTCCAAATTTTACATATAACAGATACACTTATTAAAACACTGGTATGGTCAAAGAGAGGAATCACACACTCGAGGAACGCTTAATTATCAATTTGATTCAATTTAACTAATTTACTTCAAAGCATTATTTTGCTATTAAATCAGCTCTTGAGGAAACTTGAGATCAATCATCAGGCGGGTCACTTCACTGGAACACAAGACGGTCGAGGCAGCAGCCTCCAATTGAAAGTTCGCTTACCTCCATATCAGGAAGGACTCATAAGGATCGAAGACCAAACATCCGTCAGAGTTCCCTCGGGGAAAAAACTTCCCCCGACCAAGGAGAGGCGGCAGGACGGTTCGAAGGGTTCGAGCAACGTCCCGCACAGGGATCTGCTTCATCACGATCTTCTTTCACATCGGTCTCCAGGCAACCGGAACAGGAGGCTCCCGGTCAGTCAGCGGTGGCAGCAGGCGAAGAGGCTCGGCACCAACGAAGTCGAAGACCCAATCACCGAGGTGGCGATGGTAGCGGCGGTGGCATCTCCCCCGACCCTCACGACACGGTAACTCAACCTGGGGGCAAAGTCCCGCGTCGACGTGAGTTCGAAGATGTTTCCAGGAAGAGAGCCCCGAGTCCAGAATCACTCAGCTTATATACATTCCAGATGGATCCAGAACCCGTCCAATCAAAAATATCAAGGGCTCACAACTTCTCCTTTCTTCCAATACAAAACTTCACTGCTTTCAAACACATCCAGGGATCCGCCCCCTTGAACCGACGAATTTTAAGGCACGTGTATAACCACACGAAATCCAGCACAAGATTGCATCACCCAACAAAGCGAAAAAACATGGAGACAACTGTCTCCACCCGCAAGCAAGTGCGACCTTGAGCGACGTACGTTGTTCCTCGAGTGTGAGAGAAATATTATAGCATGAAAATGGCCACAATTCGAAACAGATTCAGATATATTTAAATAAGATAAAATGACGAGAGGGTTCCAGGACACAAATTAATTAAATAAGAGTTTAAAAGTACAGATATTATATAATTTACAAAGGAGTGACGAATGCCGTCACGACAGCAGAGAAAATACGTGTCCATTGTTGATATAATTTTTATTAATTTCATTATTTTATTACTAATATGTATTCTAGACAGCCATTAGTGTAAATATAAGTTTTTAATCTATAATAAAAAGTAACAATATATATTTGTTTTATAATCCTAATTACAATATTTACAAAGTTTTAAAGCTATGCATTAATAACATGTGGAAAAATATTTTCTCAAACTATACAAGGCCATTGTCTAATTATATTAAATTATGTATACTTGACAATTTTTTAATTTTGCTGGATTATAAAAATGTATAATATAAATTGAAAGTTCATGTTTTTTGTTTTTTGGTGTTTGACTTTTAGACTGAATGTTTGTGTTATTTATGGCTTTATTTGCAAAAAGCAAATGTAAAATGAGAATGTTAAAAAAGCTCCTTTTTCCAAATAATGGTTCTTAACATATTTACAACAGCAATGTTGAAACCCACGTAATCCGGTTCCTACGCAAATGTAACTAAAATTACTGTTACCGATTATTAAGTTTAACGTCACAGAAAACCTTAAACCTCTCAAGAAAGTAAGAAAAGCATTAATTGTTGTTGTGCTAGTGTAAATTTCCTTTTCGTTTTATGACTTCCAGGCTAAACTTTAATTATATAACATCTCCTAGAATTCACTGAAACCCTCTGTACAATTTAGCAGAAATATCTTTCGGTAAATTGTTTACCCACATTTTTGGAGTTTGAATTTAAAGCAGATTTCTTTGTATTTCTTACAACTAAAGGATCTCACGGAAATTTTGCTAATTATATACCAAGTTTAGTGAGGGTAAAATATGATATCTTACACTTCTGAAGTTAGTTATATCGTATATGTACGGTAAATATTAATTTTTAAAAATAATTGGCAATACATTAAGTGTATTTTTCGTTCACAGTAGTTAATGACAATGTTAGCAAAAGAATATGCAAACAATTATGGTAATTTGACATAAATTAAACAAAATATAAGATACTAAAATTATATTGATGACACAAGATTTTTACTTTATAAATTCTTATTTAACTGAAGTCCATATTTAAATTACTCTCCATATTTATTTACTTTTAATTCCATAGTGCAAGTGATTGTTTCGTATACAGTACTTGATAGCAGCTTTAATACAAAATTTTAAGCGTATCTCTGTTTTTAATAAAACAAATGATTTGAGCATATTGACAATGCATTACGGTATCGTTTAACAATATTTATTTACACAGTAAATGCATATAACTGAAATGTTACAGAAGTATCTGATTGATTTTTATACAAATTCCAAGTAAAGCGCAAAAGTTGCCTCTTACAATAACGTAATGCAGAACTCTTAAAATAAGATTAGCAAAGACAACTCGCCCATATCTTGATCTCATATCTCCATATTAAAACATATTTTGATGCGACAACAGTTATTAAGTGAAATTTAGAATATTTTCTATTGCACTAAAAATTATTTTATTATATATATATATATATATATATATATATATATATATATATATATAATGATTTAATAGTGTTACTTATACAGAGTGTTTCAAAATGATTGACCCGATTTCAAATGGCTTTAATTTTGAAACTTATAAACCTACACTGAAAAGTTATACATGAAATTAAAGTGAAAATGTCCAAGTTTTATCTACATGTGTTCGATGGGGCCTCCTTTAGTTGCACGAGCAACGCCAAGGCGATAATCAAATTCTCGCCAAGCTTGATCCAGCATATCCTGTGTTACCTTCGCCACAGCTGCAGTAATGCGGTTTTTTACATCATGCAGATTTATGGGTAAAGGTTGTATGAACACAGTATCCTTTATGTATCCAAAAAAAATCACTCGGCGTCAGATATAGGGATCTGAGAGGCCAGTTTGTTAATGCCAAATCTGTAGGTTCGCTACGACCAATCCAACGATGAGGAATAACTTTGTTAATGTGAGGACGAACTTTCAAATTCCAGTGAGGCGGCGCACCATCTTGTTGGAAAACGTAATCAGTGGGATCTTCGTTCAATACGGGAATAAACAGATCTGTAGTGTGTCCAGGTAGGTGTCTCCAGATACTGTGCTTTCGGGAAAAAGAAAAGGCCCATAAATCTTTGTTCGAGACATGGTATAGAAAACGTTAACTTTGGGTGAATCGCGCATATGTTCAATTATTCTATGCGTGTTTTCAGTGCCCCATATTCTAAGATTGGGATGGTTTACTTTACCACTTACCTGAAAAGTATCTTCGTCACCGAAGAACAATCGAGCAAAAATGCCCTCATCCTCCATAATCTCTTGAATGAAATGGCAAAAGTTTGGTCTTTATAACTTATAGTCTGGCGTTACAGATTGCAGGAACTGGAACTCGTATGGTTTCATAAATTTTTTTTGCCTCAAAGTAAGCCAAACAGTCGACACAGGGCGCGCCTTATTGACTTCGTTTGCTACATAAGAATAATTATCTGATCCTTTCCACATTGTCTTCAAATAGTCTCGGACATCCTGAGAGTTTTCACTTGTACACACTTCCTGTTTGGTCAAATTGCTGACACCATCTACGAATGCTCTTAACACATGGTGGTTTAATTATGTAACGTCTATGGAACTGACGTTGGACGGTAATTACTAATTTATATTTCGAAAACTGCAACAATCAAAAAACTTTCTGATGCACAGTCGACATTTTCGAAAACTACTGTTTACTGTCTATTGCGAAGCCACAAACGTAACAGAACGTGACATTATAAAACTCAGAAATTTCTTCTTTCACTTGATATATATTAATTAAATACACGATTAATTGTTACAAAATTACAGCAATTTAGAATCGGGTGTACTATTTTGAAACACCCTGTATTACAACAAAAAATACATATGTCCAACAGAAAATATGCAGATCACAAAATGATTGCTATAAATTTAACATTTTCATTTCGAACACTTTTGAAGTATTTCGTTAATTTCAACAACATGAGTGAAACATTATTTACAAATTGATTGAATAAGGTTTTATTTGGTATCATAAATATTGAGAATATTAATATATCGCAAAATTAATTTTAATTTTTTATTTTCACAAACAAAGTTTTCGACAAAAATTCCGAGAGTATATTCTTTTATATTTTCACAGTTACTTCATATTTTTATTTCTGGCTTTACCTTCAAAACCAATAAAAATATTTTTTCTATGAATATACATATTTTAATAGTCCATTTTATCGCATTTACGACTGTCTTTTAATAAGTTCAACCAGACCTTCTACCAGAATTTATAACCTAAATTGCAGATAAGGATTATGCACTTTTAGCAACGTGAATACGCAACGAAAAAATAAATTACTTCTCGGGGAGGAAGGAAAAACTTTTATTGTTGCGGCGAGGGTTAATTCCTTGTTAATTTTTCAACTTCCGGACGAAACTGTAATCTCGGCTTCAATTATGTCCAAAGAAAAATTGAACGGAAATGTCCTCCAGTAAACAGCTTCCAACATTTTCGCGAGTTTGAATTTATAAGTGCATTTATTACTTTCCTTATATACATAATGTATGAGGAAAGTATTGTGACGGGATTGAACATTCGAATTCGAGTTTTCGACGGGAGAGCACGTTTCAAGTATCCCTGATCACGAATCAAACCTTTTTAAGGTGATGGCTGTGTGCGTGTATGAAAGTATGTGTGTGTGTATGTGATGGCTGTGTGTGTGTGTGTGTGTCAGTCAGTCTGTGCAGATGATACCTGACGAACAAATGGATCGATTCGAACGAAATTTGGTACAAAAATCACAATCCGTGAATACTGGAAGCCTATTGTTTTTAAACGTAATCGAATGTCCAGAACCCCTAAATTGTCGAGTGATATTTTGGAAAAATCATCAAAAAATCAAAACCTTTAATAAAGTTAAACAAATAAATATTTCTTATATAATTTTTCCTTAGAAAACGATTGTTGACATAAACTTTAGAACGTTAGCGTGAGCCGTTTCCGAGATATTGTACATCTTTTAAATAAATTTATCAAAAAATTCCATAAATTAAAAAATATATATATATTAACTGTTGAGAAACCTGTTCACTTTTTATATGTAATATCATGTGATAAATTTGGTGACTTCATTCTCGTGGATCCAGCTCGTTCCATTCATGAGAAAAGATACTTTGAGTAATACTTTTGTAATTGAACACCAATAGTCATTTATCTGCTATAAGAATAACTTATTTCTCAGTTTATAACGCTTGGCGAGATTTTGGTTACGAATTTGGCGGAATGTCGCCAACTCGGCGACTTTTTTAAATGTTGCCAAATTTTCGAAAATCTTGTTAAATAGATAAAAATGACGCTAAATCAATGAAAATGACGTCTAAATGACGAAAATTCAATATCTTGGAAAGAATATAAGTATCTACTATAAGAAAAATCTATTTTTTTAATGTAAAAATAGTAAATTCTATGCTTTATATAAGGAAAGTCATGTGTTGCCCACATCAGATTTTTTTATATTTGTGAACCAATAGAGTTGCAAATATATTTATTGATTGTTAAATGCATAAATAGCTAAGTATTAAATAAATAAGACTCTTTCGAAATCCTTGAGATATATAATTGTTTCGGTTTGGCAAATATTGCTTTTAATTTTAAATCATATGTATGTTCATAGTTAGTGATATGTGTAATGCATACGTACTGTTTCTAACTGTATTGCAAATCTCCAAAACATGTGTTTTCTAATCTGTAACAAGGTCATTTATCTGTAAGAAGTTTCAGAATGTTAAGAGATGCAGTCGCTTTCTGATGATTTTGCACAGGTTCGACATTTTATATCCATTATTATTCATTGATCTGTTCTCTTAATTATGTTTCTGATTTCTTCTGATTTAACGATGGGAATTTCTTGAACATTTTATATCTTAATGACATGCATTTTCTTGCTCTTTCAATGCTTAAGGTGATGTATAATATTTCTTCTAGTTCTTTGATTGCGTTGTTCTTTGGTTTAATATTTATGTTACCGCTAAATTGCAGAAATCAAGTATTCTAAACATCATCTAGGTAATGTGCAGATTAACTAGGGTGATCCGTTAAAGTGCCGCAAATTGTTTCATTTCTCAAATTACCTAAGTAATCTGCAAATTACCTAGATAATCTGCAAATTACCTACTAGGAACTCGTTAAAGTGAAAATAAGATATTTGCTGGAACAACAGCAATGTTTCTAAAGAGGTTTGCGAAGAATCATTTTTTTCATTTTACTCATCAACTCGGTGCTTGCTTGCATACTAGGAGCTAAATTTATCTGTTTTAAAAAAATAACTACACAAATTCACGCGCTAACAGGCAGAAACGAATCTGAAAACTGAATTAGCTAAGCTACGCTCTGGCAGCCGACGCAAATTATGAGAAATAAAAACAACCGGCGACGACAAGACGCTGGCGAAACCAAACTAAAAGTAGAGGGAGAGAGGGAGGGAGTAGGGAAAGGAAATGAGAGAAACAAACTTCTGAACTTTAACGATACGGCAGCCGTTAATGTGCACATTACCTAGGTAAAATGCAAAAAAGTGATTTCGCACGTTAACGGAGCAAATCAGTTAATCCGCAGATTAGCTGCGTAATGTGCACATTAACGGCTTTCGAGCTTTAGCGGTAACATTTATATGAAGATATGTAACAACGTATTTTAAAAAGTATGCTCTTAATTTTTATTATACAGCTACTGTAAATATAACAATGTTTATATTTTCTTCTTGCAGGTAAGTGGATTTTGATTCAGCTGCCAGAAAATTTAGACTGGATAAAATGTTTCACATATATCCTTTACTTGTATCCTTTTAATGTGAGATATAATTTTAGTAAAGGACAATTCCCTTTCACTTTATTATCAAAAAGCTAATCTGTTGAAAAATATGTTTTCACATTTACAGCCGTGTTGCAATACTTCCCTTATGCCTCTACTATGTGTGTTGAGCAACTAGTAACCATAATATCTTACTGATGAATGCATTATAGCAATTTTAAAATGATATTGCGAAAGAAATATTCGTAAAAACGCAATTTAATACGAAGTCTGGTATCAGGTATATAAACACGAAGGAATATAAAATATGTGATAATCGTTTAAAGAAACACTCCACAAAAATGTAGTATTCTTTATATTTTCTTGCAATTATATGCAATTATTTCACATGTGGAAATATGTTATTTCTGCTAAATTTTTGCAACTTCATAAAATCCAGTATTATGAAAGAAGTGGTGAAATACAAAACAGAGAAGCGGTAATAGTGGTAGTTAAATTGTAGGATTTTGTGGAATTTGCGGTAAAAAAGGAAGTATAATTAAAAAAATTCAAAGAAACATGATTTATTCGCTTCAGAAGAATTTCAGAACGCATTTTTTTAAGATATACAAATAGCTCTCAGTGTTTAGAAAAACAATTGTTTATTTTGATCAAACATTTTCAGAATAAATTAGCTTAAAAAGTAAATAAGGAAGAGGGAAAAAAAGTAATTACAATACTTGCTTGGCTAAATATTGTTCAATACTTTTTATCCTCTTTTTTAATTTTTCAGGAATTTTTTTCAGTTGCAGGAATTTCTTAATTTCGTAATAATTCGCGGATGTTGACAACTAACTGTTTAAATACCAAGAGCGTAAGTTAAAATTTTATTGTTCAAAGAAAATTGCTCCTTATTGGATTCATTCGAAATGTAGTTGGATATAAAATTCAAAATAACAATTATGTCGTTGTAGAAAATGTGCTTTATTTTTAACTGCAAAAACGCAAGATAAAATAACATAATAAAACTACTATAATGCCTTTTCAAATTTTAAACAATTTTGAAGAAATTTATTTAAAGGGTTAATTTTTAAAAAAAAATTTAACACATTTATGCCAAAAAATAAATATTGCAAAATATGACCGTTAAAATATATACCAAGTTTTGATAAAAAAAGTTTAATATTATACTATTGGCCATCCAAATGCAACACTATGAAAGACAAGAGATATCAAAGTCAAATTTATTGGACAAAGAACATAAAGTGCAAGGATGAATTGATTGAAATACAGCCCCGTTCGACTTGCGGAACACGAAGAAATCAGTATTTTGTGCAGCCGCCATAGCTGACAATAACTGCTGCTCCACGCCTCTGCATTGAAAGAAAGAGACTTTGGATGTGTTCTTGGGGTATGGCAATCTGTACTGCTTCCACACGTTGCCAAACTTCATCTGTCGTAGTAGCTGGTGGAGTTTTCTGGGCCAGTCGTTTGCCAATCATGGACCAGACGTGTTCAATGGGCGACAGATTTGGAGAACGGGCGGGCCAAGGGAGCAGTGGAACTTGGTGCGCACTGAAGAAATGCTGAACGATATGTGCCATGTGTGGTATCGCATTGTACTGTTGAAACTTGGACGCAGGCAAGCCTTGAAGATAAGGTAAGACAACAGGCTCCAAAACTTCAGAAATGTAGCGGTGGCTGTTGTACCGGCAATGCGTATTATGGGGGTGCGGGAGTAAAATCCAATGCCACCCCAAACCATAACGCCAGGTGAAGGACCGGTACGGCGATGCCTAATGCAAGAGTTAGGCGCACATGATTTGTATATAAGCTAAAATTCCAATCATTTGTATTTCCTATCGAGGTCTACGTATGGTGCAAATTCCATGCTTATTGGATGCTTCCTTCATGGTGTTGCATTTTGGATGGCCAGCAGTGTATATAAACTATGCATTGACTATATATTATTATAGAACATCGCTATAGGGTAAACTCGGGATAGGTGGCGGACTTTTTTTAAATTAATATTCCGAGACCCATGGTTCAAAAACGAGAAACGTATGCACTCACAATAACTTATTTAAATTTATAAAATATATACATTATAATAAAATAAATTTTTAAATTCTCAATAAGCAATTGTAATTTATTCTGTAAACACTTTCATTGCGGCATTTCTCTCGTATGAGTTTTGTGTTACGTCGCTCCAAAAGGGAGATTCTCAGCATTTAACATAAATTATTTCAATAGATGGAACACATATTTTTCTTCAAAACATATGTATATTTAAATATGAAAATGATAAAAAAATTGAAATTGCAATTTTGTAAAATATAAAAAATTGACTAAATTCGCAAAAATATTTGCTTTTTTATTTTAAACTCAGTTTAAGAAAACAACTAATGCAGACAAAATAATGACATTAATGATCAACGGAGTAGGATGGAAATAGAATAACATAATTATGAAAATTTCACTTATTTTTCAAATAACCTTGAGTGTACCCACTTCTGGGAGAGAAATGCCTCACCTAATGGTTTCCTGATCTTGGATTCAAACATGGCGAAATCACATTAAAAACACTCTACACGAAGACTATGCTTCGCTCAAAGAAAAAAACCAGCCAACATGAATTTGCAATGGTAGGAAATTATTAACTTTTACGCCGAAAATTGCGAAATGGTCGAAAAACCCAAATTTCCAAGTGCCTTGGTGCAGACCTAAACATTAACCTAGGGCAAAATGCTTTTACCACAGTTTATCTTGTACCAAAAGGCAACTTTTTCATACCCAGCTCAAATGAATTTCCAAAAAAAGTTTTTTTTTCACTCCACCCTAGCGTAGGTATGGTCAAGAAATACTAGTCGCTTCAGACAACTAAGGTAACTATATATAACGTCTACATGTTAAAGTCAAGTTTATTTAGAATTTTTCATCCCAGTTAGTTTATCGTCTGCTGTTTATCCTCCTGTTCTAAGTCATAATAGCCGTGAAAAGGCTCTTCAAGAGTTTGTGGATTAATTGATGGTATTATTTGTTATCCTCTCAGATCTTCTCGTCCTAGCATTTTCAAGTACATTCCCACTTTCTATAATAAAAACGATCGAAGTCATGTCCATTTATTCAACTGTAAATGTGTCTAATACTGCGTTTATAATTTATTTTATTAAGCTTTAAATGATCTCATCTGCATTTTGATTTTTAATAATCAGTTAAAATAAAGAAATTTCCATTTGAAAAATGTACTCATGTTATCATACATTGTGGGCACCTGTTTATAGCATATTTAGCTTATGTTATATAAAATACCACTAGCAGCGATTACCCGGCATTGCTCGGGATTCACCATGCAAAACTATGATAAAAATTACACCGGAACATATAGGCCCGATTGTGATATATTACTGCTGAATGTATCGCATTTTAGAGATGTTTAAATAAAATTAAAGTTGGAAAGTCTTTCATAATCAATGCTTTATGCATGATTGATCTTTCTTATGACTTTTTAACACTTTTCGTTGTTGAGTAAGCCTGTGAGAAATAAACCATGGTGATAGTTTCAATTTAAATTCATATCTCAAAATTGCGATTTTCAAAATTGTCTAATACGTTCAATAAACTCCCACAAAACGCAATGTTGAGTAAGCCTGCCATGGTGAAAGTTTCCTGTTAAATTCATATCTCAAATCTGCAATTTTCTAAAGTGTCTTATAGGTTCAATAAACTCCCACAAAACTCAGTGTTGAGTAATCCTGTGACAATTAAACCATGGTGAAAATTTTCCATTTAAATTCATATCTCAAACCTGCGATTCTCAAAAGTGTCTAATACGTTCAATAAACTCCCACAAAACTCAGGGATTTAACTGACTTTCACGTTTTAAACCAACAATGTCCAACCTTTTTCGTTGTGCATCATGAAGTTAGAGAGTAGAACTATTAGGAAAAAGTGTCGTTTTTCACTAATATCTCGAGAACCATTGGTCGTAGGAACTCGAAACATAGCCTATGTTCTTCTGGCGTGATTTCAAGACTACCAAACAAATTTCATGAAATTCGGTTCAGCCGTTCTCTAGTTATGGTGGACCATACATACATGCTTTTCTTCATTATATACTGTAGAGATATTTTGATTATGTGAAATCATCCTTTTTCTGAACAAGCAAAATAGACAAAGGTCAATGACTATTCTGAACCAAGTAGGCACAATTTTTTTCTTGGGCTTTGAATTGTGTAACTTTATTGTTTGTTTGATTCTGCTTGCAGAACGCAAGGTAGGATGCTTTATCTGTACAGAAATGATTGACCTTGTGGGGATAAAAAGACTGATTTGTGATTTCCTTCAATTAAACAATTTCGAAACGTTGAAGTAGGAACTCATAAAATCTTTCCCCATGACGGAAGCATAATTTTTGTTTGCAATTTTCATTAAAACCTAAAAACTGCTTAAAGTTGACACACAGGCGATTATCAAAATAATAGTCGCAAATAAAAAAATCTGATGTGGGCAGCACATGGCTTTCCCTGCAGATTCAAATTCATTTTTACTTTATTTCTTTAAGAACTCATTAAATTGAGTTTAATTGGACAAAATGACACTAAATTTGCATTTTTAATTAAATTTCTGCTTTTATTTGGTAATTGGACATTTTTCCAAAGGCGGCATAAAAAATGCTAAAAATCTCAAATATCTCGATAACGGTTAGTCCTAGAGTAATAAAGTTGTTCTTATTCTTTTCCTCGTCAAACATTAAGTATAAAACACGTATTTAATTGATACATTTTATGATACGTAGTCTCTTTTTAGATATTGGCGATTTTTGCGGGCATTTCGTAAAAAAAGGCAGTTTGTTCTTTTCCGAATCGCACCAAAATCTAATCAGCATCAGAGTATCCCACATGTGATTCATCCGCCAAATTTTGTGAAATTTGATCTATTTATATTTCAGCTTGCGTGAATACATGAGGCTTTTGCGGGCCATTTCACAAAAAAGGGCGGGTTCTTTTATCCGAAATTGTACCCAAAACTAAACAGCACCAGATTCGCCCACAACTGACTTATATACCATATTTTATGAAATTCGGTCAATTAGTTTTTTTAGTTAGAGTGGACACAAAATCTGCACAGACAGACACACACACAGACGTCACGCTAAAAATAGTTTTTTCGTATTCTAGAGGTCTCGAAACGTATAGATCCGTCGAAAACTCGAGTTGTGATTTTCGACATGATTCGAATAATTTCCCTATACATTACCATGTATTGCATTGAAAGTGAAATGTGTGGATGAATATTTAGATTTTTCTGCCATAAGAAACGGCAAAATACTATAAAATATAAGAAAGCAAAAATTTGACTGGACATAATATCACATCCGTAGGTATCGCAATTTCTTCAACTGTTTTTGGCTATTAATGTTCATTGCGAAATATTTGTGGATAAAGTTCACACATTAGAAAACGCTGCTTTAAATTGTCACAAATACATGTAAACCGTCATATATACATTCTTCTAAACATATAGACATCCTCTCGCTTATAAACCATTTCGCATATATATCCCTTCCGTACAAAAATAACACGAAAAAGGGGTGTGGTATAAAACTATAATAAACAGTGGTGTAAAGAAAAAACTGCAATGTTTTATCGAGTTTGAATAAATTTCAATTTACTTCTTCCTCTAAATCTTTAACCGAAATTTAATATTAATAGAATTTTAATACGTAATCGTATTACTTCACGAGAAAATAAAGACCAATTTAAGTTTCAGTGAAGAAAGTTCAACAATATCTTTAGAAAAGTTTGTTATCTTAGATACAAAAGTGAAAAGTTAAGACTAATGGCATCTTCAGACAAGATAAGTTTTGCTTCTTGCGACGCCAGATAAAATAAATTCTTGTATCAGTATATCTTGGTAATATCGAACTAACAAGAAAGCTTCTTTGAAAAAAGATATCAAATGAAATGTTTAAAAGGATTTTAGGTTTTCTACTTTTTAATTTAATACGAACATAAATATACTATATATATAGTACAAGAGAGGGAAAGAGATTCAGAGTCAGAAATAGAAATGTATGTAGATAGAAATACAATAAACGAAGGAATATAAGTAACTTAGTCAGTTCCAAATTTGGACACTCTAAATTTCTATTATATAAAATAAAAATATGTTTTAACAAATTAGGGAAAACTCCATCGATCCCAATTAAATTGGGATAAAATAAAATAACTCTTATTTATATGTTCAAATATGATTACATTAAATAAATAAAAAGTTCCCGTTAAGTCTTTTGAGCAGTTAGGTATGCTTGCGTGATTGAATGATAGATTTACAAAATTAAATTTTTCACCACTAAAATAGCCTATTACAAACTTTGCATGAGCATTTCATAACTTAGGTTTTCTTACTTTTACTTCAATTGTATTATTATGTCAGGAGTACATATTTAAGTGTTTATATTTTTAAGTGATATATAATTATACACTGATATTATGAGGTTCTGTTGTATCACAAAAATAATTTAATGTACTTAAAGTTAGAAGATAAAGGTTACGTTATCAAAAAGTAATCAATTCCTAGAACTGTTCATTAATTCCTTTAATTAAGCAAATATAAAAAATAGGTGAATACAATTGTTTAGAGGACATAAAATGGCCAGAAACAATGTACTCTTAACAAACGTTGAACTATAACTTTTAGAAGGCAGTAATATTTTAACATTTCTTAGCACATTGTTTCTTATACATGAGGAAGATGGCTCATTAACGCTTATCAAATTGTATATTTGGCTTTATTCCGGATAACAGTATATAACACTAATCATAAATACTAAGCCATATAGTCCACATATTAAAAGATTTTTAATTAACAATTCAACAATTCGGCGTCATTTCCGTTAACTTAGTGACATTTTTACAATTTTTGTGATATTCTTGACAATATAGGGAGGCTATATTTTGCTAAATGGGTCCTCAAGTTCGCCAAATTTATCATCAAGCGTTACAGACATAAGGAGAGAACAGCATTTCTTATATATAATTGACTACTGGTGAATTGTGAGGAGTAAAAATAGAAAACTATAACACAAAGTATTCTTCCCTAGTGAAAGGAACGAATTAGTTTCACAAGAATGATATTAGCACATAATAACACATAATATTACATATAAACAGTGCACATATTTCAGAATGTTTAATACTTTTATAAAGTTTACGTAATTTGCTCAGTCAAACATTGGAAAGATAAATTGTACGTTCAAACATTGGAGAAATTAATCATGCATTCAAGCATTTGATTTTACTGAATTACTACATGAACAATACATGTACTGAAATATAATCAACTATTCTGAACTTATTTGTTGTGAAATAATGCCCCCAAATCCGTCCACAAAACAGCTATACCATCAATCTCATTTATTATAAATAAAATAACTGCAACGGTACAGTCATTGGCTATTAAAACAATTTATTCCATTTTAACGCTTATTTAACCTGGTGAGCGCCTACTTGTTGACATTCTCTGCGCTCTCTATCAGAGTGATTCAAAGACCATCTATTGTTACGGGAATATTTCACGAGTCGTTTAACCGTTCTTACATTAGAGAGCAGTTTATGACGTCACGCAGAAACTGTCATGTGACGATGTGCAGCCAATAGGAAGAAATTACATCCATGATTGTCTTCAGGGAAGTGAATCATTTGTATCGTTAAGAGTTATTGGGCGCATGAGAAATTCAAATTAAACATTTGAAAATTATGAAATAATGTATTATTCTGTATTGTTTAAAATATATGAAAATAGATCTCGAACAAATACTTAATTAACTGGAGTACAGCTCCACTCGACTTTCTCATACCAGAATTCATTTTAAAGTAGCTAATAATTTTTTTTTTCTTTTGCAAATTCATAATTTCTTTTTTTGGAAAGTCTATATTATTGTTCCAAATACTTGCAATTGAAGAATGTTGCCCTTCATTTTGAAGAGTTTGAAAAATATTTCGATTGATACCAAGTTTGCCAATGTACTCCCTCCCTCAAAGGATGCTAATGGTGTCACGAACACAAAAATTGTGCCACTGGTATTTGTCACTAAAATCGCCGTTTATTTTAACTGTTAAATTTTGTTGCCATGAGCCATAAAATATATTTTATGCGTAATTATGTCGCACTCTGTCATATACTGTCATGTCAAGATGGAATTCGATCCCCCTTTGGCGTCCATGAACGTCAATGTCTGCAAAGGGAGATCGAATTGTTTGGGATAAGGTATGACAAATGCTTGTCTTAGTAATAGGTTATACGTTTGGGACGGACGCTGTCCCACACCTTAAGCAAAAGGTTAATTGTCCATACTTCTAATTTCGTAATTTATTTGTTAAATGAAGTTTCAATTTGAAATATTTCACAGCTCGCAAACTTTATAGGGTGAATCCAAATCCCGGGTTTCTCTAGTATATCTTTCAAATGCACTTGAATTTTGGACATACTTAACAAGAACGATCAATCATGCATAAATCATGCATTGATTATGAAACACTTTCCTACTTTAGTGCAATTTTATATAAACATCTCTAAAATGCGATACACTCCTCGGAAATATTTTTAAAATTAACACAATACTACATTCATTTATTATATTTGAAAACTTAAAACGTCATTGAAAAAAATGAACTTCATTCAAATGACGGCATTGAAATATAAATTGCCTGGTTTAAACATCTCTTAAATGCGATATATTCCTCGGTAATATTTTTTAAATTATCATAATACTAGAATAAGTTATTATATTTGAAAACTTCATAGAAAACAAATGAACTTTATTCAAATGTCGTCATCGAAATATAAATTGCCTGCCTCTCTCTATAAAAGCAGAATTTCATTCACAAACGTTTTCCCATTCCTTTCATTCATCACAATACTATAATAATTTATTTTATTTCAAAACTTAAAACCATGGAGATACAAGTAATTTAACTCTATGCTTGAAACTTCATCGAAATAATCGTCTTGTTCTCTGTATAAAATCAATGAATGTTTCATTCATATCAGCTATATTGCAGACTCCATGAGTTAAATAATTTTGCTTTAAAGAAATACAGAAATCCTTATACAATTTATTCCACATCTTAAGGTGTTTACGTTCTCCATAAGGTAAAATTAAGCTTTGTTGTAGAAATAATCAAAGTTTGATGATCGTTTAAACTCAAATATATTAGAATTGCGTTGTTTCAGTATGTAGATTCACAGAATTTAAGCAAAAATAAAGCGGATTTTGGATGGATACAACACTAAATATGAATTAAAAAGAACTTTAAAAATAACGATTTCGACACAAGGTGGATGGCATATTTTATTTTGAAGTCAGTCACGTAATCCCTCCATATAATGTTCACGTGATCTCTTCATATAAATGGTGTAATTATTATATTAATTTTTATTTAAAATACTACTGAATATATTTTGCTGAAATTTTTTTATATATTTTTGGGGATAATTTAAATATTTCCTAAAACGTTCGAAGCAATTTGTAAATTTTAAATTCGCTTAAAAAATGTTTGAACAATTATGTCCTATAGGGTTCAATGTATTTCATATTTTAAACCTGGGTTCAATTAAAAACTATTTGGTTGATATTATTCATTTATATTCCCATATGTTCCATAGACCGTCTAGACAACATACTAAAATTTATATTTAATAAAAACACTTTTACGGCAGTTATCGTGTGAACGGACAAACAGACAGACAGAATGAACAAAGTCATAAACACTTTTCAACTATGTTGTAAAGTGTTAAAAACCCATTTAATGGAATTATATTTATACAGTCAACAAATATTAACCAATGAATTTTATATCATAAAGTTTTAATTTTATACTGTTTAGTATTAAAAGGAAACTAAATCTTAAAGCTTTCTGTAAAATAAAATATGTTACTCATGAATGTACCGATTAATTGAATCCGTTTGATAACACGACCCAATTGATAAAGATAAAAAAATGCAAGGAAAATTATAATTGAGTTTGCAGTTTGGGTCTCACGGTTGATTCACAAACAGATTGGTAACAGGTTTACACATTACTAAAGCGAGGATCAAATTATAATTAGTGTCTAAACATATATTTGAAATCAGCAATAATTTAGCTAGAGAGAAGAAGAATAAACCCTTTTGGATGAAAAGCTTTGAAATGCCATAATGCTTTGAGAAATATATATAGGTGTCGCTAGTGTTACTAAAGTTGCAAGTCTTTTAATTTGACTGAGCAGGGGGGCAAAGTATTTAATATGTATTTTTGATTGTTGTTAAATAAAAGTTACCTAATTCTGATTAAAATAAAAAGCTGATGTGCGCAACACATGACTTTCCTTATATAATGCAATGAATTTATTACTTTTACAGTAAAAAAAAAGATTATTATTTTAGTGGATATTTATATTCTTTCCAAGATATTGAATTTTCGTCAATGAGTCGTCATTTTCATTGATTTAGCGTCATTTTTATCCGTTTGGAGAGTTTTTCGTTAATTTAGCAACATTGAAGAAAGTCACTAAGTTGGTGATATCCCGCCAAATTCGTCGCCAAGCATTATGGACGGAGAAATATGTTATTCTTACAGCAGATAAATGACTATTGGCGTTCAAATACAAAAGTATTACTCAAAGTATCTTTTTTCATGAATGGAACGAGCTAGACACACGAGAATGATATCACTAACTTATCGCATGGTATTACATATGAAAAGGGAACATGTTTCTAAATAGGAATTTTTTTTTATTATATCGGATTTTCTGATAATTTTTTTGAAAAATGTGCAATATCTGGAGAATGGTTCATGTTTGCATTCTAAAATTTATGCCAATCGTTTTCTAATGAAAACTTGCATAATAAATATCTATTTGAGTAACTTTATTAAAGGTTTTGATTTTTTGACGATTTTTTTCAAGATCTCACTCGAAAATTTAAGGGGGGGGGGGGGGGGTTCTGAACATTCGATTGCGTATAAAAACCATAAGCTTCCTGTGTTTACGGATTGTGATTTTTGCACCAAATGTCGTTCGAATCGGTCCATTCGTTCGTCAGTTATCGTCTCCACAGGCTCATTGACACACACACACACACACACTTTCACACACTTACACACACACACGCATACACGCACACACACACACTCAGACATCACTTCAAAAATGTTCGTTTCGTGATCAGGGATGCTTGAAACGTGCTCTCCCGTCGAAAACTCGAATTCCAATTTTCGACCCCGTTACAATACTTTCATTATACATTATCTATATAAGGAAAGTAAAAAAAATAAGTATTTTCCCTAATTGCAGGAAAGCGTACTGAATATATGGATATAAAAATAACTTGAACGGGAAATTATATTTGAATATTTTGAATAAATATATTTGACCTTTAATTTCCATTGCACTGATAATTTTTACTTTCTTATGTTATACAATATGATATAGAGGAAGTATTGCTTTCACGAAAATTTTCAAATTTGAGATTTTGGTGCCAATATAAATTTTATGACTTCCTGAACACGTTTTATCTACTTTTCGAGTGATGTCTGGCTATGGTCAATTTATTGTGTACACCATAGCTGCCACAAATATCAATGGCTATTAGCGAAACTATATACTCTTCTTTGTTATCAAAATATCTTGAAATGGATAGACTTTTCTTTTAATTCGAAGAAAAACTTGGGTATTTATTTAAAATTTTATATTTTTTAACATAGCAGCATAGGACACAATTTGACATAATCATGCATAAGAGGGTTTATTTATGACTTAATGGTCACAAGATCTATTAGCTTCTATCATTGTTGACAGAAACAGCCGCAATACAATTTGTGTGTTCTTGAAGTCATTAGCACCTTTAGGAGACAAGTTTACCCCGAGAGGTGAATTTGTCCTAAATAACCCCTTTTATGCATGATTGTGTCAAATTTTGTTCTACACTACCGTGTTAGAAATATATAATTTCGCTAAATTCAAGTTTTCGCTTGAATTAACAAAAAAAATATTCTATCTAGTACTAGATTTTCGATAACAAAGCCGGATAACAAAGTTTCGTAAAAATCCAATAACAAAGTGTCGATAGCAAAGTTTCGTAAAAATCGATTAATATTTGCGACAGCAAATATTAATCGATTGCACACGAGAATGTATCACAGGAATCATGCACACGAGAAATGTATCACAGACATACAGACAGAGAAACATCACTCCAAGAACAGCCAAAACGTATCCAGGAGGTCCTACGACATATATCATTTTTTTCACAGTGACGTAAGATTTACGTCACACTGTGACTTTGGGACGTCCCAGTACGTCTCGGCAATGTCATATTGAGGTCAGAGCGAAGCCATTTTGATAAATTTCATGGTTGTTTCTAACGTCACATACTAAATTGTTTGTAACGTCACACTGTAATTGCCATTGTAATGTCGTCACATTGTTAAGTGTTAATTAAATTGTAGAAACGTCGCAGAATATAGTCGCAATGAAGTTACAAAGTTACTAATACGTAACGTTGCATAGAAGTCACAAATATGTCAAATTGTGACCCAGGTGTCATATGACTACAACGTCGTTGTCGCACATGTGACGATCTTTGCTGTGAGGGTATTGGCTTTAAAATCTCGAATTTTTATGAAAACAGTACTTTCACTTTCTCTATACTATAGTAGATAGTATAAGAAAGTAAAACTAATAAAATATTATAAATATTCCAGAATTTTATTAGTCGATATATCATTATATAATCTCATTGGACATATTCTCCATTATTTAAGAAGACTGACTGCAAATGTTCATTTTGTTGGATTTAATGCAATATCAAGTATTTAAATATCCCGGCATCATAAGCAATCAATACATTGTCTATTTATCTTCCACTTTAAAGTTGGATTTGTTTCCAAATATCTCCAAATAGGGAAATATCAGAGCAAACAGAAAATGCGGAACGCTATGTTTATACACCAAAATTACACTTTATCATAATATTTATCTACAGAAACTGCCTCTTATAATAAATTACATTTATTTAGAAACTCAACAACTCCAGAAAATGTTATTGCAAAAACCGTGATATCAATTCTATTAAAAACAAACATGAAATTAAAATACGTTCTTCTAAACGCAATTGAATTTATATTAATACTAATTTAATTTACTAATAGGTAATCTATATCTATTTGCATATACAGACGATTCTGCGACTGTTGAAATTCTATTAATGCATGGCATCCTCTGCATTATGGTTGCATTAAATTTCGTAGTATATTCAGCAAAACCATTTAAATTATTTGGGTGTTTTATATGTTCAACTCGTTGCATCACGTTTTTATGATACCTCTTCTATAACAATCCACGCATCACTTAATTTATAACGCCATGCTCAGAAAGATGCATGAGATTCAAAGTCAATATTTTCTTCATTTCTTGAATGAATGTTGACAAAACAGCTCCTATTTTGAAATGAATATATCCTTAGAGAGAGAGAGAGATACGGTTTGCTTTTTCGAGTAATTTCTAATAAGTTCTAAGAATTCAATGGAACGAAGACATAATGGAAAATATATTTCTCAATAATGCATCTTGATAAGTCTACAAGTATCTAGCAGGATCGGCAGAAGTTAGATGTTTATGATATTATTCTACAGGAATTAATAGGTTGCTGAGAAATTTGAAAAGCTATGATTTTTTTAGGTTTGTGTTTACGTTTGGTAATGCATTTTCTTGGAAACATTTTTGACGTGTAACATGATGTTTATGTTTGGACAAGAATAAACTATGAATTTAAATATTTGTTTTCATTTGAATAAATATATGTTTTTGTTTTTTTAAACTTCCCGTATTACAGCGATGGATTATACTATTCAATAAACTAATGAGGATATTATATTTACTTCTTTATCACAATTTTTTCCTTCAGACCTTGGATCTAAATGTAACTTTTCTATATCGACAGTAGGTCGTTCGACGTAACTCTCTGCAAATTAAAAGCGGAAATTCTAATCGTTTGTACAGACGTGATATTTGGGTACATATGTACTTCAGGGCAAGAAACGATACGCCTCGCCGAGGCTTTTTAAAAATTCGAATTAGTTTTGAGTTACTTTAAGTGAAAGGAACTTCATGTTTGCGGCTGATTTGTACCATATTTTCCATAGCACGGTGGCTGGTAGCGCCATCTGGTGCAACCATCTGAAACGCAAATCATCCTTCATTCATTTTCTTTTATATGAGTGCATTTCAAAAATATAAATTGTAGTAGACAACAGAACGCCCTTCATACTTATTTCAATCTGTGAGAAATTGTGTTTTACGGAAACAATATTAATTCCTTTGAACCAAAGTAGAATTTCTTAAGGCATTTAATATTTGAAATTTTCAGCAATACACTGTTATTATCTTACATTTTCCATCTTAACACCATCGTAAAGACCGAAAAATTTTCTTACAAACAAAATTTGAATGGAATCTATAATATCCCATCAATTTTTTAAACATATATACTTTTCAGGAGCATTATTTTGTTTGCAGACATTAGAGTCCGGACACTAAGAGACAATGACTGATGCTGCCATCTACATTGTAAAATTGTTAACTTTGTGTTGGGTCCGATTCAATTTCTTCTTCCCAGCATGAATACTGCAAAAGAAAGTTCTGGTACTTTAATTCATTCTAAATTTCAGAAGTTCTTTATAATTGCAGATATTCTGATTTGACTTTTTATTATTAAAATTTAAAAAATTTGAAGTGCAATAAAAATTTAGAAAAATGCAGATATTTCCTACCCTCAATGTGCGAAATAATTTAAAAGCTTTATAGCGAAATTAAAGTGTAGAAAACTAGAAAATGTACTCGATGTTCCCCGGGATTTAAAATGAGCGCTTGTGGCATAGTTGTGTATGCAGTTGTGCACCCACGCAATAGCTTTTATTTTATTTTTGTAATAAGAGAAGCGTATTGTTAAAGCATTATTTTGTTTTCAGAAAGTTGCTAAAGTTCTGGTGTTAAATTTATCAACTTGCATTTTATTTAGCTTGCATTTAAAAGCCTAGGCAAAGGCGGTTACGCTTATCAGTTCTACATAACTAAAGTTTCAGATAGAAACCGAAACTCTTATCTCTGGCTGGACAGTCGACAATATCCAAAGACAGACTGAGATCGATTTTATATTAAACTTACACATATATAAGACACATTTACTCATATATAGGGCACATTTACTCATATATAATACACATTTACTCATATATAATACACATTTACTCATATATAAGACACATTTACTCATATATAAGACACATTTACTCATATATAGGACACATTTACTCATATATAAGACACGTACCCTATACAGCGAAAGACTATCATTATTAATAATAAGATTACAGGAGAACTCAATAAAGTAAAATTGCCATTGCTTTGTGAAGTGTAGATTGTGCGCTTGAAATTTCCTGAAGAAAAATAATTATTTTTTATCGGATGCCACCAATTATTTTGTCTGTTATGCTGCTTTTTAAAAAGTTTTATTATTTGCATTGCATTAGCAGTTGTTTTTGCTGTATGGATACCCTTATTGAGTAAATTCTAATTAATATGGACCCAGCATTATTATCTTTCAGATATCAGATTTAAATATAATTTCTGATGTGCGCGTCTTTCTAAATTACAATGTTTTTCTTATACACGGTGCATTTTGTTCCAAGCAACTGCCCTTGATTTGATTCCAATAACATACATCGCAGCGTACAGATAATTGTTATTTTGTAATTATTCTGACACCAACCAGTGAGTGCATTACATTTAACCTATATGGTTAATTTGCTATTTCGCCAATGTTCAAAAATGTACCCACGGATAATTTAACCACTGAACTCAGTCTTAACAGTCGATTCTACTATTGAGATATTGAGATTATTAGATTTTACCCACATAATATCAATATGATTTTGAGGTTGATGATATGAATCTGCCGGAACTAATAAGTTGCTGATAAGTTTTAAGATCGTTGAATTTTTAGCATCGTGTTTGTATCTGTAATGCGTTTCCATAGAAACATTTAAGTGGATCCCAAAAAACGCTTATTAAAAAGAAATAAAACAATTTTACATGTGAAATTCAAGAACATATTCATGATCCATCGCGGCAAT